>CM064527.1:17771310-17852780 GCA_032716605.1 Paralithodes platypus | reverse complement strand
GATTTATTGAATATTACTTGGCAGTGGTTTGTGGCGATAGCTCATCCTTCGCTTCCGTGGTTAGAACTCTAGGTGAGATGTGTCATCAGGTCCAGGCGTTTTTATTTTCCGTGAGTTTATCTAAACAATTCAATACAATACCAATTCAATTCTCTGTAACGGTGATATTGCTTAGAACATCTGAATTATCAATCTAAATCGGCGATGGTGTCAGGGATATCACTGAGGTCTTCTGTTGTAAAACCTGATGCCAAGCCGGTAGTGAGGCCATTACGTCCTTTGCCTTCGGCTTTGGTGTATTCCTCCTTTTTCACTCGTACTAACATTCCAACAGTTTGAAGTAACTACTTTTTTCTTTCTGATATAACTATAGATTAGTTTTCGGTTTGTTTTCCTTTGATTCGTGCAATAATGTAACTCTAGTGTCCTTTTTACTTTGCTTGAATTAACCTTTTGGCTTTGCGTCGTAGCTCTACAAATTTCACCCGTTCTTCGTCATTTTGTGAGGATTTTAATCTATCATTAGGATTTTTTTTTTAGCAAGCAGGCAGTTTGAAATATCTCTTGTCACCACCATTTGGGCATCTTATTATGGCCTGGACACACGTATTTTCGATGGTAATGCAGTCTTGCACTGCTTTTAGGTATTGGTTTTCGAATAACTTCCAAGATGTATTTCATGTCCGTTAATTGTTAATTTCAAAAGCTCCAGTCCGTTTCTTTAACCATAGCTCTAATTTTATGAAAGTTTTGCTTTCTTGATATTAGGGACTTTTTCGATGCTACTATTTGTTTTCGTTACTAGTAAAGTTTAAAGTGAAAGTTATCGGACGATGGTCCCGCTGTTACTGAATTCCATCACCAACATTCAAATTCTCTATTAATTATTCTTCTTTTGTTGCAAGTACCATGTCTGCACGTTATTACCAACGGGTCGGTGTTCGAACAAATTGATAAAGCGAACTCTCTTGCAAGTTCGTATACAATTCATGTCCGGAGTGTGACGTAAGAGTATCGCCCCACGTGGGTCACAGGTAAATTAAAGTCGCCAAAAAATACGGTATCTTGTGAGTTACTTACATCTGCATGGGGGGTTCTTAAATTTCTCGGTTCAGTTTTGCACTGATTGAGCTGGAGGTCTGTATATTAATTGCAAGTATTATTTTGGTACCTTTATTATTCTTTATTAGCACAAAAAATGTGTCGACGTTCACAATTTGAGGTGGTGACGAGAGGGTCCGGGTTAAGACTTTCTTTGATATAAAATAAAACGCCCACCTCCATTGTTATTTATTCGGCTTTCTTTCTCAAACATTACATAACCGGGAAGGTGGATACTCTGCTAACATTCTCTATTTTCTGTAAATTGAGCCAAGATTCTGTTATACCAATCACATCATAATTTTCAGTACCCACTAGTTCCCTCTAAATCTGAAATTTTATTGCGTGTTGCTTGTATGTGTATGCGTGTCCTGAGAGAGTGAGGTGGAAGTGTAGGAGAGTAAGGTTGAAGTGTGAGAGTGAAGTGGGAAGTGTATGGGACTGAAGTGTAAGTGTATGAGATGTGAAGTTGAAGTGTAGGAGAGTGAAGTGGTAGTTATGTGAGTGCAGTGGAAGTGTAATAAGGAGTGGAAGTGTATGAGAGTGAAGTTGACGTGTATGAGAGTGATATAGAATTGTATGTGAGTGAAGTGGAAGTG
This sequence comes from Paralithodes platypus, assembly GCA_032716605.1. Lineage (NCBI taxonomy): Eukaryota > Metazoa > Arthropoda > Malacostraca > Decapoda > Lithodidae > Paralithodes > Paralithodes platypus. The sequence goes on along the minus strand of CM064527.1, from coordinate 17,851,080 downwards.
AATGGGAGTGAAGTGGAAGTATATTAGTGAAGTGGAAGTGTAATGAGAATTAGGTGGAAGTGCATGTGAGTGCAGTGGAATTCTATGAGAGTGAAGTGGAAGTGTATGAGTGAAGTGGAAGTGTATGAGAGTGAGGTGAAAATGTATGAGTGAAGGGGAATTGTATGAGAGTTATGTGGAAGTGCTGAGCGGTGCAGTGGACGTGTATGAGAGTGATGTGGGAGTGTATGAGAGTGAAGTGGAAGTGTATGAGAGTGAGGTGGAAGGTGTATGGATAGTTGGAGTGGAAGTTGTACGCGAGTGAGGTGGAAGTGTATAAGATGCGGTGGAAGTGTATGAGAGTGAAGAGGAAGTGTAATGGAGTGCGGTACGTGGAATTGTATTGAGTGAGTGTAAGTGTATTGTAGTGAGGTGGAAGTGATAATGAAGGGGTGGAGGTGTATTTGAGTGCGTGGAAAGGGTTGGCAGTGTATGAGGCGTGAGGGAAGTGTATGAGAGTGAAAGTGGAAGTTTGTATTGAGTGAAGGGTACCGTGGGCAAGGTGAATTGAGTGAGGTCCGGGGATAGTGTATAAAAAAGGTGAGGTGGAAGTGTCATTGAGTGAAGGTACGTGGCAGGTGTTATTGAGTGAGGTGGAATGACAAAGAGGGGAGAGGTAAGAGGTCGGACCTGAGAAAGAGATGGAGACGGTGTATGAGTGAAAGTTGTGTTACCTGGGTGGGGGGGGCGCTGGGGCTGACGGACGACGACGGAGGCGATTCATTCATGGCTACCCACTCGGGGATTTGAGGTGTCTGGCAATAGATAAAAGATGGGTGGCTTATTCTAGGTTTGTGCTTCGCCACCAAGCGCTCGACTCCGTGGCCATTAATTAAGGGGGGATGGTTCACTTGTTTTGGCCGATTTTGCAGTCGTTCTTTGTTTCCAGTATTCATTATTTTTCTAGTTTCCTCCCCTAGCCCTCCATCAAATTTAAAACAAACATCCATTAGATACTCCTTCTTAGATTAATTTGTAAATTTTTTTCGGTTAGAAAAATTGTACCGAACAAAGGCCGGTTCTTCCAAACATTACAGGCTCACTATCGTTCCTCCAGGGAACAAAATCGACACCTCTAAATAGCACAAAAGGTCTGAAATATTGAAGACGAAAGGAATGGGGCCGGAAAGATTCTTGAAATCGATACTAACTAATGGGGGCAAACATCTTAAACATCTGAAAACTAATGTGCTAACCATGAGGGAGGAAAGTGGTCCAAAAAAACCGGGCCCATCCCCCGCATTAACCCCTTCAGTACCGCTGACGTCTTTTTAATCTTATTCTAGCTATATTGAGACGATTGGGTGCAGTTTAAGAAGGATCTGTGGTAGTAAAAAAGGTTAAGTGAGATAGTTTCAAAGCCATGTTAATGTTGGAGGCCCTATTTTAACCCGTAAACGGCGACAAAGCCTCCGCCGCATAAGAGGTTTTTACTGGGCGACGGCGGTCAAAGCTCTTAAGAGGGAGGCCTAAACCAACACATTTTTAAACATGCCCCACGTAGCACTAAAAAAAAAAAAAAAAAAAAAAAATCCTTATACCTCATATCGCTCCTCCACATCCCCTCCTTCCTCCCTTTCCCCTCCCCCTTCAATTATCACCTATTTTCCCGGGTATTCCCTAATTCGTTGGTTATATGTTTTGTGCTAACAATTAGCAAACTGTGTGGATGGGAGGATGTACTTACGTCCCCTCGCGGGTGTGTTACATAAAAACCGAGTATGTGTATGAGTAGGCTCAGTGTTGGCTTGAGGCCTCGTGGAGGGATGGGGGTTGTCCTCAATTTTTCTCCATAATTCATGAATGGGCTCGTCCATCTATATTCGCGATTTTGACCAGAAAAAATTATATTTTCACTTGTTTTCTTGTTGTTACAGGGTTTACTATCTTCATAGTGAAGGTAAAATAGGCTCATATGAATAAGTAATAACGATATTTATCGTAAAATGACGAGTATAGGCCTGAATGGAGCCAATATGCTCCCCCATGGGCCGCTAGTTCAATACTCCCCCTCGCCGTTGCCGGGTTAAGCTTAATATAATCGTCCAATAATAGCAGAATACAGATAATAAGAACGTCGCCGGTACAGAAGGGGTTTAAAAATGGTTAGCCTCTGGTGGGTAATGAGCCTGGTTCACAGGGGCTATTACATATTATCAAGGTTACCTTCCCTCAATGGAACGTTACAAAGGTCCACTGATGCAGGTTCCTATATACTGCTTGGTCAAAAGAGGCAAAAGGGAAAACTGCCCATCCTTTTCGGCCTGATGGGAAATCAAACCCAGGACCTTTCATTTGTGAGTCAAACGTTTACAACAAATAGATAGATAGATAATGTTCGTGCAAAAAGAGGGCATATGCTGTTGCGGAGTTCGAATCAGTTCATCATCAGGAGAGAGATAGAGAGAGATAGAGACAACTTCTGAACATCATTGACTCGGTTTTAGGTACTCTATATTGTTTACTCCCCAGATCGGTTTCTCTGTTAACATTCTTACGCTGAGTGGCCATTCATCGAAGTTTTGCTTTCTCATTTTGTTATCCGATATGTAGTACTTTACGTTTATCAGCATTGAAACTCATTTGCCACAATATGGGCCCAACATGACAACTTATCTAGATTGTATTGCATATCGTCAACTTTTTCTTTTGAGAGTACGCTATTTGTAATTTTTGTAACGTCAGCAAATTTTGAGATTGTACAGGTGAGACCCTCGTCTATGTCGTTGATGTCATTAGAAAGATAATTGGTCCTAGTACCGATCCCTGGGGTACCCCGCTACTTACATTGGTCCATTTAGATGCCTTACCATTTATGTCTACTCTTTGCTTTCTGTCGCTGAGCCAATTTGCTATCCATTTCAACACACTGTCTTGTATTCCATGTGCTTTTAGTTTTAGCAGTAAACGTTTGTGGGAAACTTATCAAAGGCCTTTTGAAAATCAAGGTATATAATATCTACAGCTTTACTCTCATCATAGAGGTTGAGGATATCGTAGAAGACGTCTAAGAGGTTGTAACCCCTGAGTTGCAGGGAGACTCTTAAGAGGTCCCCCGGCCGACTGCGGGAAGACTCTTAAGAGCAGAGCTTTTGAACGCGTACCAAAACCGCGCGTTTATAGCCAGGCGGCTGAAAATTGGTGTGGGTATAGTACTACATGTCAACTCTCGACACCACCCCGCCAAACGCTCGCCCCGCATTCGTGCAAGCACCACCGCGCCATTAACCAAGCACTAGTCATGGAGCCCACACGTCCCTCACGCTCGCTCCCTGATGACACAACCAGCCCTCCTTCTGGTTGTGTTAGCCGCCGTGGAAGGCAGAGGGTGGCTGCTAAAGACCCTAGCTACCAGTATGACACGCCCTACAGCTCGGAGGACGAAACATCAACACACCACCCCTACTCTGTGCAACTCTCCACAAGTGAAACGTTACTCTCAACTTTCTTCTACTCAACATCTGAGCTCTGGAACTCTCTCCCATCTCAGTCTTCTTCAACAACTCCGTGCCACTGCTCTAACGTCCCTGATTTTGGCCCTGCCCTCTTTCAAAACATGGGGCATGCCTTTCACTGCAACCCAAACAAACACGTGCCACGACAAGGTACAGAGGTCATTGGTGTTTCGGGACACTGCCCACACCCAGCCACTGCAACAACGACTACCACCACCACTGCCACCACTGCTACCCTGCCCCCCTGCCCCCCTGCCCCGGTACCAGCGACGCAGCCCTAGGCTGCAGAACGTGCGGGGCCGGAAAAATTAAGCGGCGAAGGGAAGGACCCGTACGCCAGCCACAGTGACCCTACACCACCACCACCACCAGCCGCCCTGCCCTGCTGCCCCTGCCGCCCCTGCTGCCCCTGTCCAAGGAAAAGGGAAGGGAAGGGGAAGGGGAAAGGGAGAGGGAAAGCGACTGCTGGCCTGCTGGCCCTGGTGTCCCTGCCGGCGTGCTGCCCCTGCTGCCCCTGCCGCCCCTGCCAAGGAACAGAGAGAAGGGCGACAGGCACCACCATCATCTTGCCCTCCAGGGCCACGCACGGACCACTGCTGCCCCTGCCGCCTCCCCTGCCACCGCCTCTGCTGTCCCTGTCCATAAGACTCCCGCACTTGCTAAAGTGACCCGGAAAACTCTGACACCATCAAAGTATGCCGCCCTGCTGTTTGATGGTGATTCACAGGGCATTGGCAGCACGGGTTTCGACGACGAAGCCCTAGCACGGGACCAAGGGTGGGGGGATTTGGGAGTGGACAGTGGGAGTGAGTCCGACGTCGGTGACGAGAATGAGGAAGGGCATCGTCTGTCAAGTGAAGAGGAGGGTGATGATGATGCAGTGCTGTATCGCGACCATGGAAGCGAATATTTCAGACGCTGAAGGAGACGCAGACGACATTCCGATCCCTGGGCTGCCTTCGTTCGATTGGTCTGACGGGGTCAATTTTGTACCTGACGTGCCCCAGTTCAATCCTGGGACGTCAGGAACAACTGACGACTTGCCCTGTGACGATCAAGCGAACGAAAGCGACTTCTTCCTCGCTTTTTTCGATATGGAGGTAATGACGTACATCGTTGCCCAAACAACGCCTACTACAGGTAGGTGTTTGGCAGATTGGACGTCATTTCTCCAAAAGCGAGAATACGAGGCTGGGTGGATACGACTGTGGAAGAATTTATGACGTTCTTTGCCTTGTTGTTCCTCATGCCTCTGATCAAGAAGCATGTGTTGCAACACTATTGGAAGTACGACCCTCTCATCGCCACCCCAACTTTCAATAAGTTCATGACTCGTGACAGATTTTTGTTGCTGCTAAGATTTATGCACTTTGCTGACAACGACAATCCTACCAGGATGGACAGGATATGGAAAGTTCGGGATGTGTTCACCATGTTGTTGGAGAGGTATAGGAAATACATTTACCCCTTCCTCAATTTGGTGATTGATGAGTCGCTCGTGCTCTTCAAAGGACGTCTTGTTTTCAAGCAGTATATCCCCTTGAAAAGGCATAGGTTCGGAATCAAGCTCTTCGTTTTGTGTGACTGTGAAACTGGAATAGTGCTTGACATGATCGTGTATACAGGCACTGACATTGACATACCGAAAGCCGCTGCCAATGACTCCCATGGGCATGTCAGGTGCCATCGTCAGGAAAAAATGTTGGCACCTTACCTGGGCAAAGGCCACATCATCTACACTGACAACTGGTATACTTCTCCTGCTCTCTGCCAGTTTCTTCATGACAACCAAACGGGGTCATGTGGGACTGTCAGAAAGACAAGAAAGTTTATGCCTAAGTTCACCGGTAATGCCATTCCTCTTACAAGATGCCTCCTCCAGTGACACACCTTCAGAAGACGACCTGGCCCAGGAACACCGCGAGAGGCATGTGCGAAGAAGGCGACGAAAAGGGGCAGAAATACAAAGCAGCTCGAGAAGTGTGGGAAAGTGATAGCCCTGAAGTGGAAGGATAAACGAGACGTCCACCTGCTTTCCACCGTCCACACAGGTGCCCAGGTGGATTCTGGCAAAATCCACTACCGAACCAGGAAGACCATCTACAAGCCCGACATGGTAGTGGGACTATACCAAGAACATGCGCCTGGTGGACAAGTCTGACTGTCAGCTGTCAGGCGTTGAGTGTCTGAGGAAGACTGTGAAGTGGTATCACAAGCTCTTCCTCCACCTAGTTGATATCACGATGCTCAACGCCTACAACTTTGTGGTTGGTGAAGAAGGATATGTCCCCAAACCAGAAGCTGAAATTCCGGGAGTTCGTCTACAACGTCTCATACCAAACTCCTGGAGGGAAGTATGGCACCAACCACTCACAGACGTACGGCATGGCGTGGGGATCACGTTCCTGCCCGCATCCAGCTGGGTGTCGAAAGACACTACCCAACCAACACCGAGCTGATTGGCACTCGTCACAGGCAGGCGCAGTGCACCGTCTGCAGCTCCAGTGTCAGGAAACCCCATGTCACCCAAAAGAGTCACCTCAATGTGCGCCGAGTGCAAAGTTTCCCACTCTGCCTGGGTGAGTGCTTCAGGAAACTACCACACCTTCAAGAATTATTGAGTGTCACCCCCTGCCCTGCCTGCCCCATGGACTCGCCCCGTGCCCTGCCCTGGACTCGCCCCCTGCCCTGCCCTGCCCTGGACTTCGCCCCTGCCCTGCCCTGCCCTGGGACTCGCGCCCTACCTTACCTGACCTGACCTAATTGATCACGCTACCTCATAATGTAACATATATATTATATAATGTATAAGTTCCAAAGATGTCCCTGTGATATAGCTTTTACATTATATAATTGTATGTTTCATTATTTAGTTTATAAGTTTCAAAGATTTACATGTAATATGCCTTTTTTTTTTAGTATATCAATATATGTTTGTTATTAGCCTAAGTAATGTGTATATAATTATTTTCTTACCTCAAATGAATTGTACAAAAATAAATATGTTTCAATAAATCCTGTCAAACCTACTAAGATAATAAAATAAAACAATAACAAAAACCAAAAAAACAAGGTCATGTCATTGTATTCTTACAATATGATATATTCTATGAATATTTCATATTGTTTAAATACAATGGCATGATCTTGTAAAAAAAAAAAATTATCAAAAATGTTCTAGACAGTATAAAACCTTCCCCATTCGATCCCACTACCCTACCACACTTTGAGTTTTCCAGTCCGCGACCTTACCAACCATGCCACAGGAGCTCATACCAAATATCACTCAAAACTTCGTGTCTACAATCGAGATGACAATATACAAAAAAAAAATAATTATCCCACCAATTTACGTTTGTAAATTGATGGGATTATCAATTATATCATGCAAAGGTTTATAAAAGTTTGTCTCTGTCAAGAATTAGTAATTATATAACTTTATTCTGTCAAAAATTGCCCAAACACTCAGCAAAATTGCCCCTCTCAGTGTGACTCCTCTCATTTTCACACGGTCAAGCGGTCACGGGGTGATCCTTGCCGCTCCTTGATGCTCCAGACACAGCAGCTCTGTCTGGGAACAAAATTTGGATAAATACAATAATGCATAAAATACTCTTCACAAATACATTTGTATTGTATAATATTGTAAATAAAAATGAATAATAACTGTGTGGGTGTCGAAAATTGCTCAACCAGCTTTCTTATGTCTCGCCTACGAGCGTATATTGGATTATACATAGTCATGACTGTCATACAAATACTTGCAGTAGGTCTCGAATATACATTTTGATTGCATATTACTTGGAAATAAAAATAAAGTTTCTCTGGTGGCAATCTACCCTTTCGCAAGTGTAAGGAGACACCAGTCTATATTTAGCTCTCTATCACATAAGGCAATCTGCAATAAGGTGTTTACTGACCACCCTCGTTGCTGGTCTATAATATAGTACTTTATTTACAGTCAATGGCCTACATGTTTCTGTGGTACTTCACATGTGTCTAAAATACAATGTCTGCTTGCATAAAAATGCAATTCTGAAGTCCATTTATACGTACAATATACGCATGTCTCAGTTTCTCTCTCTCTCTCTCCATTCCTGACTCATGTTATTGTAGACCTCTTGGTGGCAACGAACACCAGACATCTGGTAGACATAAGGTTCAAAATACCAAGACATCCATACGCCTCGGGCGCCTCCACAATTATCACAAAGCTGGCTATCTATCTAGAGATCTCCCTGCCTGCCTTCCCTCTCTCCACGACTCACTCACTCCCTGCATGACTCCCTCCCACCCACCCACCCCCACCCACCCTTTCAGGCTTCCGTCTGCTAGAAACTCATTGATAATGTGCGTAAATATCGCATGAATTGGTCTATATGCGGTATATATTTTGATATATGGCACGTCTACATACGTACAAGTCTGTATTATAGCATGACAGTGCTCTAAGTACAAGATGTAAGTGATATTTATGGCGTAACACACCCTCTCCCCCTTTAATTCCCAGCACAACTCACTCACACCTTGGTGCACGCATAGAAACTCATTGATAATGTGCGTAAATATCGCATGAATTGGTCTATATGCTGTATATATTTTGATATATGGCACGTCTATATACGTACAAGTCTGTATTATAGCATGACAGTGCTCTAAGTACAAGATATAAGTGATATGTATGGCGTAAACCACACTCTTAGCTCATAAATTGCCGCCAAACCTCCAACACATCTTCATTCCCGCCTAAAAATTATCTTATAATTCCCTTATATATTGCAATTTTTGGTCACTATGAGGCATATTCATTGTTATATGGGTGGCCCTCACACGTATACATACTCTACATAGCCTAAAAGGGCTCAAAAAAGGAGATATACGTGATAATACGCGGTAACCCACCCTCCCTCCCTCTCCTTCTATCCCCTGGGCGCGTGAAAATTCGGCAGGGAAATCTCGCCGCTCGATGACAATCTAGCCGCGCGGTGCCATCCGCTCCTCATTTTACAACTACGGACCGTTCCCCCACCCCCCCCCAGACATTTTTTGGGGGGTCAAATATATATGGGCCGATGCACGCAAACATTCCCTACACGATGATGTACTTTTTATCGAAATTGGCAATGGGTCCCAAAATCATCATACATGCGCACAGTCTTACCCTGTAGAAATCCCCTGTGCGCACGTCTTAGGTTAAGCAGGAACGTTATTTACGAAAGCCGTGTTGAGTATCTTTAAGTACTGTATGTTATTTTCCTCTAAGTGATTTACAAGTCTGTCTCTTATGAGTGTTTCTAACATTTTACATACAACTGAGGTTAAGCTAATTGGACGATAGTTACTGGGTAGGGATGCTGGCCTTTTAAATATCGGTGTTACGTTGGCTAGCTTCCACTGCTCGGGCATAGTTCCAGACTGTAAGGATTTATTGAATAGCAATGTCAGTGGTTTGGAGAGCTCATCCTTAGCTTCCTTAAGAACTCTAGGTGAGATTGTATCAGGTCCAGGCGTTTTATTTACCTTGAGTTTATCTAAACATTTCAATACTTCTCTCTCTGTAATGGTGATATTGCGTAACCCTTAACTGACGGCGCCCGGCTATAGTCGAGTGAAATAAATATGGACTGTGACGCATGTCCAGTGTGAGCATGCTGTACAGAACGCCTAGTCATGCCCCACTCTCGCTAGGATCGTCAGGGCAGGAACTTTGGCTGTAGTCTATGTAGAGTTTCCTAACTTAGTTCATGTGAGCCGTTGTACTATAAGTAATATGAATATGTATTTTGTTTTCATCTGAGTCAACGAGTTCTATTTTATATCATTAGTTATAAGTATTGTGTGTAAAACTTATTTGTAATGATGGGAGAAGCGGCAGCCACAGTTGGGGGTCAGTGGGTGCGCCATGCGGGAGGTGGGCCTAACTCACTAGCACTCCCCCCCCCCTCCCCCCTCCCCTCAGTGCTAGGAAAGCCTTTGTCTATCCCAGAGGAGAGAGAGAAATTATGTAATGATTGTCAGTGGGCGGTCCTTAGTAGTTCACGTTGGGCTCACTAGAGGGCCGAGTATAAAAAGGGAAGTCTAGCCATTTTTTGATCAGAACTCATTAGGCAGAGCGACTTCTCATTTCCCTTGCTAACTATATATATTCTTCTGACTGATGTGAACTTTCTCTACTACCTTACATTCTTATCTCCTCTTTTCCCTACCCTTTTTAACTTCCATGGTCCCGTTGGTGCAGAGCTAGTCAGCCAACGTATTATCGCTTGAGTTCTCATGAGATACATGCCTATTAGATAGCCTATTTTGGAAGGGTTAACTTAGAATAGGATTGATTTATGTTTGTTGCACTTGTCTATGCATTTCCCTGTGTGTTATTATTATTATTCCTGTTTTCTGCTAGTCTAGGTAATGCTAGACTGGGGTAAGGCTTTTCTGTGTTACGAGTTGTTGTTTGATGCAGTGGTTAAGCGATAAACCTGCATACTCGTTTCGGTTCAGTGAAGCCTAGGTTGTCTTCGCGGCTGACTGTGTTGAGTTAATAATTTACAGTGCGTGAGGGCAAGAGCCTAACCACCCTGTATTTTATTAACAGCTTGTTTTTACTTTGTCAAGGAGCCGGGAGAAAACCAGATACAAGGGATCTGGATTTCTCAAAGTGCACTTGTTAGTGTTAACGTAATACTTTAAACAGTTGTGAGGACTTCGCTAGGCTACGAGCCGTTTTTGCTCAGTCACTGCTACCTTTTGCCCACAGTACCCCAGCTAGACTTTACTCGATTAGTAGATACAGAATAGTATTGAAGCTTTCCTTATGTATGATATTGTTTATGCACTATTGATTTCATGTGTTGCAAGCTTGGCTACTTTAGTGATTAGTGGCCCACGAGCACAATCCGAGTAGGCTATTGCCGTTGCATTTGCGGAGTACTTCTTTTTAATGTTTGCCATTTACTATTGCATATTCTTTTAATTATTCTTATGCCAATTTAAACCTGTAATAGTATTTAATTGCCAGTGTTTTTCTTATTGAATTACTGTTCAAAATCCGATACGTACTTCTTACGAGCATCCGAGAAGCATCTAACTTTTTTCAGAAGATTCCTTGCTCGATGCTTAAGGACTATTAATTAACGTAACGTAATAGTGCCGATCCGAAGTAGAGGGTGGAGGACTTCTTAAGTTCTTAGTCAAGGGTGGATTACTTCGGCTTCGGCCAACACTATTCTTTGGTGTTGTTGTTTCTTACTTCTTTGTTTGATTGTTGACCAGACTAGAGAATTCCTGTCTCTTTATTAGTCTGTTGTTGAACACTAGTACCGAGTTCTTGTATACCCCGTTATAGCAGATTGAACTCTGGAGGGTATTGGTGTTTTTTGTTCGGCTGGCAGTACTCAGGGGTTGGGATCGTGTGTTTCCGTTGTGGCAGCGAGCCGTATTAGAGTCCTGATTGAGAGCCCTTGTGTACCCGAGTGCCAGGTCGTAACAAATGGCGACCTTGCTTAGGATTTTGTGAACAGTATAAATTTTTGCAGAGTTGTACAACATTTGTTTGTTTGTATTTTAGCGTGCATATTGAAGAATATTTGTTTTTGTATGGCAATTAGTAAAGCATTTAAGAGACTCCAGTTAATTTAGTAATTAGTGCTTGCATAGGAAGTTAAACACTTTTGTCTCGAGAATTTTTTTGTGGACTTCAGTATGTCGTGCATTAGCACTGACGATGAGCGAGAGATGCCATTTGAAGGTGTGCCGTTAGTAACCAGTGAGGAGGATGCTAGAGTTTTTGTGAGTAAGCGGTACCACGTGACGGAGGAGAGGCTGACTGGGGTGGATGTTTGTGGCTTGCACCTGATAGCCAAGGTTTTGGGAATTTCCAATGTAGTAGGGATGTCCAAGGGGGAGCTGATTTCCTGGGTGTTGCGGGGGCGACATGGGGTTTCGGAGGAGAGGGCGTTTGGGGGGGTTCCTCCCCAGATCCCCTCTCACTCGACTCCCACAGTGCCGTCCACTCAGTTACCGGAGGTTAGCACTCTCCCACAGAGGGATGAGAATTGGCAGATTGGAGTGCCCTCGGGTGGTGCACATGGTGGTTCCCCAGTTTTTGCCCCCCCTCCTTCAGTAGTGGCAGCTCCCTCTTCCTGTCTGTCTCCAGATATGGTATTTAGACTTGAGCTTGCTAAGATTGAGGCTAGGAAGCAGGAGGATGAGACCAGGAGGCATGAAAATGAGACCAGGAGGCAGGAGGATGAGACGAGGAGGCATGAGATTGAGGTTAGGAGGCATGAGGCTGAGCTTAAGTACGACTCGGAGAAATATTGTGCTAAATTAGATTTAGATAAGTCTCGTGCAGAGTCGACAGGGACTTGGATGGGCCGTGAGGGCCAAGTAAGAGAACAGTCCTTGGCCCAATTAGTCAAATTGGTGCCGGTATTTAGTGAAACTGAAGTCACAGAATTTTTTAATCGTTTTGAGAAGAAATGTAGGGAGCATAATTGGCCTGAAGAGAAGTGGGCAGCTCTAGTCTCCTCAAGACTTACGGGTAAGGGTCTGAAGGCTTATGATGCACTGCCTTTAGAGTCTTGCATTGACTACCCAGAATTGAAGAGAGCTGTCCTACGGGCATACGAGTTGCAACCGGAAACATATCGATTGAAGTTTCGGGGTGTTACAAAGACTAGGGAGGTGACCTTTCTTGAACATGCCCGGGACTTAAAAGATGCACTTAAAAACTGGACACGTTCTGAGAAAGCTGAGACGGCCGAACAGTTGACTGAGCTGTTTCTGCTCGAGCAGTTTTATAAGTGTACTGGTGCAGAAATGACTTTAACTATTAAAGAAAAGAACCCAAAAACTCTACAGGAGGCAGCTGAGATGGCTGACCTCCGGCTATCACTAATTCGTGGGTGCGGGTCTGCCCAGCGTAGTGAGGCAGGTAACAAGGGGCGTGACGCCCCACCCCCCCGAGTTAGTGATATACCTTATGCAAACAAGTACAAGAGCCATGATACCAAGACTGACCACAAGACTAGCACCGTCCCATTTAAGAAGGGGCCGGGCCCTTCCCAGTACCAAGGGAAGCCCAAAGGGGAGGTGGAGTGTTATCATTGTCATAAAAAGGGGCACTTTGCAAGAGTCTGTCCTAGCAAACCACCTACAGCAGCTGTGTCTTTGGCCTGCAACATTGGTGTGTCTCCGAAGTCATCTGAGTTTGCCTGGGGCAGTTCGTCAGAGGCTGAGGCACAGCCAATGCAGAAGCACCTGGGAGGCTCGAACCCTGCTCAGGATGTTTTTTGCGACCATAGAGGGCGGGGTTGCGTGATGTGGGCGGGGCGCAAGCATGGAGTAGAGGTCTTGCGTGATACAGGTGCTTCCCAGACTCTGATGAAAAACTTGACTGGCTACCCTATAAACGCGGCTCGGGTGGTAGTGGTGCAGGGTATTAATGCAACTCGGTCATACCCGCTGGTGCGGTTGGAGTTGGAGGTGGATGGTGTGGCACGTGAATTGGATGTCGGGATTGTGGAGAAACTGCCAGTGGAGGGCGTCGACCTTCTTCTCGGCAACGACTTTGCAATGCCCGCTTCCGAGGTTCTACCCTTAGTCGTTGCCGAGAGGCCGGCCGACGTGAGTAGGGAAGAGCAAGAGTGGGTCGAGCGGTGCCAGACACAACCCATGGCGTGTGTTGTCACCCGAGCTCGGGCAGCTAAAGTGTCACAGCCTAGTCCTCCGCCTTCAGACCAGCGGAGGAACGATCAACAGGAGGAGGCTAAAGCTGGAGTTGGTTTTAAGAGTTTTGACTCGGCGGCTCTCCTGGGTGATTCAGTATTAGCACCATTACTTAATTCTGGAGTAGCCCCTGGGCCTGTCATCGAGAGTGACGAGGCTGGGCATGACGAGTCTCCACGACAGCAACGTTATGTACATCGAGAGAGACAGAGGGAGCAGCCCAGTATCGGGGAAGGTCATGCATTGCTCCGGGAGCAGTTAGATCGCTTGGCACCCTCAGATATAAGTCGGTTGCAACTAGAGGACCCTGAGCTCCAAACGTGTGCTAATGGAGCTGTAGAGCTCGACGAGGACGGCGATGCACAGCCAGGAGATTTTTTTTATTTAGAAGGCATCCTTTATAGGCGTTTTCAAGACCCTAAACGTAGTTGGCAAAAGGGGTCCGGAGTAGTGGACCAGTTGGTGGTGCCACGGGAGTGCAGGGATAGCCTACTGAGGTTGGCGCATGACACACCACTGGCAGGACATCTAGGGGTGAGAAAAACGGTGGCGGCTTTGGGGAAATTGTTTTGGTGGCCGGGGATGAAGTCTCATGTGCAGTCATGGATAAACTCCTGTGATATTTGTCAACGTGTCGGGAAACCGAACCAAGTTATTCCTAAGGCTCCGTTACACCCTATTCCTGTGATTGGGCCACCCTTTAGTAAAATTATTGTTGACATGGTTGGTCCACTCCCTCCCACTAAGGCGGGAAATAAATTTTTGTTAACCATAATGGATGTTGCCACTAGATACCCCGATGCATACCCTATGAAAAATGGAATGGCTAAGACGGTAGTCAGTAACTTGTTGTGGTACTTCTCAAGGTACGGGTACCCGGAGGAGATTCAGTCTGATCAGGGATCTAATTTCACCTCCAACATGTTCAAGCAAACAATGCAACAGCATGGGATACGAGCAGTAGTATCGTCAGCGTATCACCCTGAGAGTCAAGGGGTGCTTGAGCGGTGGCATGCTACACTTAAAAGCATGCTCAGGTGTTATTGTGCTGACAACGGTATGGATTGGGATCTTGGATTGCCTTATGTGCTGTTTGCTGCTCGGGAGGTACCTGGTGAGAGCCTGGGATTTAGTCCAAACGAGCTGATTTTTGGACACCGTGTCAGGGGCCCCCTTAACATGCTGAAAGAAATTTGGGAGGGGACTGTGCAGCCTTGTCCATTATTAAAGTATGTGCTTGAAAGCCGTGAGCGCATGCTTAAGAGTCTGGAGATGGCAGGTAGAAATTTGACAGAATCACAAGCTTTGATGAAGGACAGGTATGATCGCAAAGTGAGGCTCCGGAAGTTCACTGTAGGACAAGAGGTATTAATTTTGTTGCCTTTGGTTGGTAACCCCCTCTCTGCGAAGTACACTGGACCTTATAAAATTGTAGAAAAAATTTCAGACTTAGATTACCTTGTTGCCACTCCAGACAGGAGGAAAAAGAACCAGTTATGTCACGTGAACCTTATTAAAGAGTATGTGAGGCGCCCCTCTGAGCCTCTCACTGTCCCTGTGTTGGCTTGTTGCGGCCGTGGTGGAGAAGGAGAGGGGGACAGTCAAGCTTCAGAGGAGGATAGCTGGGATCAACATGTTTCAGCGGATCAGTGGGCGGGGAACTCGAGCCTAAGGGCTGACGAGGCTATAGCTCATTTGCCTGAGCCGCAGTTTGATGCTATCCGTCAGTTGTTCGGTTCATACCCCACTGTATTTGCTGAACACCCAGGCCTCACTACTCAGGCTATGCATGATGTTGACGTGGGGGACCATCTACCCTTTAAGTCAATCCCGTACCGTGTGCCCCCCATAAAACTACCAGCTCTGAGGGATGAGTTGGAGTATATGCTCGGTAGAGGGTTGATAGAGAAAGGCACAGTTAAGTGGACTTCCCCTGTAACACTGCAGCCTAAGCCAGATGGCAAGGTACGCTTTTGTATTGATTTCCGTAGGTTAAACGGTTTGACTCCAACTAACCCATATCCTCTTCCTCGGGTTGATGATAGTGTTGACAAAATTGGTAATGCTCGTTTTTTGTCTAAAGTAGATTTAGTAAAAGGTTACTGGCAAGTACCTTTGTCCGAGCGTGCTAAAGAGGTATGTGGTTTTGTTGTGGACGGGAGTACCTACCGGTGCAATGTTATGCCTTACGGGCTTAAGAATGCACCAGCAACGTTTCAGAACCTGATGAATGAAATTGTAAAGGACATTCCAAATTGCACCGTATATTTGGACGATGTAATCATTTATGATGACGACTTTGAGAGCCATTGTGAGCACCTTGAGACCTTGTTCCGGAAACTTAGTGAAGCAGGTCTGGTAGTAAATTTGGCAAAGTGTGACTTCGTAAAAGCCACTGTGCAGTACCTTGGGTTTGTAGTGGGAAGGGGACAGGTGTGCCCTCCTCAGAACAAGGTACAGGCTATCAATAAATTTCCGCACCCAACAACCAAGAAGCAGATTATGAGATTCTTGGGTATGATAGGCTACTACAGACGCTTCATAAAAGGTTACTCAACGGTGTTGGCACCTCTCACAGATTTGTTATCTAAAGACAAAAAGTTTTTGTGGGCACCTGAGTGTGAAAAGGCTTTCACTTTGGTGAAACATTTGCTATGTACTCACCCGATACTCAGGGCCCCAGACTTTAACAGGCCTTTTCAGCTGGCAACAGATGCTAGTGGTGTAGGGGCTGGTGCCGTCTTGCTACAGACAGACAATGAAGGTGTGGAACACCCAGTAAGTTTCTTTTCTAAGAAGTTCAATGCTGCACAAAAGAACTATTCTACAATAGAAAAGGAATTACTGGCGATTGTGCTGTCGCTCAGGCACTTCGAGGTGTATGTTCCAGCCTATGGCCCAGTCGTGGTTATCTACACTGATCATCACCCTTTGAGATTCCTGAATCAATTTCACAATCACAATATGAGACTGACCAGGTGGTCTTTGATGTTGCAGGAGTATAACCTGGACATCCGTCATATTGCTGGATGTGACAATGTGATCGCGGATTGTTTATCAAGGGTGGATGATCAGTCGTAGGCTATCACAGGTGTGTGGGTTTTGAGTGGAGGAAAATAGGCTGCCCTTATAGTGCAGCCGGGAAAAACATATTAAAATATAAAAATCATATAAAAAACTCTTTCTTTTGATATAGGTAATCGTATAAGTTTGTCATAGCCTATAGAGTTTGAGTAGTCCACAAACTATCAAACGGCTGAGCTGCTGTAAGCTCGCTCTGGGAGCATGATATTGTGTCTTTTTGCTATTGTTGGGAGGAGTTATAAAATGTGAATTTTTGGTTAATAATAAGATGCGTTTTGGTGATAAACTCAGCTTTGTTTTAGTGCCATGCGGTCGCTGGGTCGCTGGGTGTGAGGGGCTTGATGGGGTTCTGTGTTTGTCAGATTTTAGCTCAGGGTTGAGCAAGTAAAATCTTGGGGGAGGTGTGACGCATGTCCAGTGTGAGCATGCTGTACAGAACGCCTAGTCATGCCCCACTCTCGCTAGGATCGTCAGGGCAGGAACTTTGGCTGTAGTCTATGTAGAGTTTCCTAACTTAGTTCATGTGAGCCGTTGTACTATAAGTAATATGAATATGTATTTTGTTTTCATCTGAGTCAACGAGTTCTATTTTATATCATTAGTTATAAGTATTGTGTGTAAAACTTATTTGTAATGATGGGAGAAGCGGCAGCCACAGTTGGGGGTCAGTGGGTGCGCCATGCGGGAGGTGGGCCTAACTCACTAGCACTCCCCCCCCCCCCTCCCCCTCCCCTCAGTGCTAGGAAAGCCTTTGTCTATCCCAGAGGAGAGAGAGAAATTATGTAATGATTGTCAGTGGGCGGTCCTTAGTAGTTCACGTTGGGCTCACTAGAGGGCCGAGTATAAAAAGGGAAGTCTAGCCAATTTTTGATCAGAACTCATTAGGCAGAGCGACTTCTCATTTCCCTTGCTAACTATATATATTCTTCTGACTGATGTGAACTTTCTCTACTACCTTACATTCTTATCTCCTCTTTTCCCTACCCTTTTTAACTTCCATGGTCCCGTTGGTGCAGAGCTAGTCAGCCAACGTATTATCGCTTGAGTTCTCATGAGATACATGCCTATTAGATAGCCTATTTTGGAAGGGTTAACTTAGAATAGGATTGATTTATGTTTGTTTGCACTTGTCTATGCATTTCCCTGTGTGTTATTTTTATTATTCCTGGTTTCTGCTAGTCTAGGTAATGCTAGACTGGGGTAAGGCTTTTCTGTGTTACGAGTTGTTGTTTGATGCAGTGGTTAAGCGATAAACCTGCATACTCGTTTCGGTTCAGTGAAGCCTAGGTTGTCTTCGCGGCTGACTGTGTTGAGTTAATAATTTACAGTGCGTGAGGGCAAGAGCCTAACCACCCTGTATTTTATTAACAGCTTGTTTTTACTTTGTCAAGGAGCCGGGAGAAAACCAGATACAAGGGATCTGGATTTCTCAAAGTGCACTTGTTAGTGTTAACGTAATACTTTAAACAGTTGTGAGGACTTCGCTAGGCTACGAGCCGTTTTTGCTCAGTCACTGCTACCTTTTGCCCACAGTACCCCAGCTAGACTTTACTCGATTAGTAGATACAGAATAGTATTGAAGCTTTCCTTATGTATGATATTGTTTATGCACTATTGATTTCATGTGTTGCAAGCTTGGCTACTTTAGTGATTAGTGGCCCACGAGCACAATCCGAGTAGGCTATTGCCGTTGCATTTGCGGAGTACTTCTTTTTAATGTTTGCCATTTACTATTGCATATTCTTTTAATTATTCTTATGCCAATTTAAACCTGTAATAGTATTTAATTGCCAGTGTTTTTCTTATTGAATTACTGTTCAAAATCCGATACGTACTTCTTACGAGCATCCGAGAAGCATCTAACTTTTTTCAGAAGATTCCTTGCTCGATGCTTAAGGACTATTAATTAACGTAACGTAATAGTGCCGATCCGAAGTAGAGGGTGGAGGACTTCTTAAGTTCTTAGTTCAGGGTGGATTACTTCGGCTTCGGCCAACACTATTCTTTGGTGTTGTTGTTTCTTACTTCTTTGTTTGATTGTTGACCAGACTAGAGAATTCCTGTCTCTTTATTAGTCTGTTGTTGAACACTAGTACCGAGTTCTTGTATACCCCGTTATAGCAGATTGAACTCTGGAGGGTATTGGTGTTTTTTGTTCGGCTGGCAGTACTCAGGGGTTGGGATCGTGTGTTTCCGTTGTGGCAGCGAGCCGTATTAGAGTCCTGATTGAGAGCCCTTGTGTACCCGAGTGCCAGGTCGTAACAGGACTATGTGGCGGGGCCCGGCTATTGTCGAGTTCAATTTTGAGCACATAATGTGCTCTGAGAGAGAGCGGAGCGATGGGAGGAGCGTAGATTACCACCTGACCGCTCGCCACAGCCGCCGTGGAGCTATTGAGATTTATTGCACCCTCCCCCACCCTCTCTCACTCGCTACACACGTAATAATGTAAGAAAATTACCGTATTTTACCGTTTTTGCCCTTCGATTGCACGATCGTTGCAAGACAACCAGTGATCGTAGAAGGATGGTTCGGGTGTCATTGGAAAGCTCAATTTACGCCCTTTCAGGGATACATACTTGTATTACGCTCTGGGTCTTGTTTATGCATGAAAAAGAGCACGGAAACAACCCCATTTATGGTAATAAAAAAAACGCTGGCCGGTACATAGAAATTACCGCCTAGGCCGCTCGTAAGGTGTTAAAACATCATAATTATCAATTTCAATCGGCGATGCGGTAGGGATATCACTGAGGTCTTCTGTTGTAAAAACTCATGCAAACAAGGTATTGAGGGCATTACTAATTTATACTTCGTCTTTGGTGTATTCTCCATTTTCAGCGACTAACGGTCCAATAGTTGAAGTAACTACTTTTTTCTTTCTGATATAACTATAGAATTCTTTCGGGTTTGTTTTACTTTGATTCGCAATATGTAACTCCAGGGTCTTTTTACTTTGCTTAAATAACTTTTTGCCTTTGCGTCGTAGTTGCACAAATTTCACCCGTTCTTCGTTATTTTGTGAGGATTTTAATTTATCATTAACAATCTTTTTAGCAAGCAAACTGTCTGAAATAGCTTTATTCCACCATTTGGGCTTATCATGATGGTTTGTACGCCGTATTTTCGATGGTATGCAGTCCTGCACTGATTTTAGGTAAATGGTTGCAAATATATCCCAAGATGTATTTATGTCGTTCTTGTTATTTAGGAAGCTCCAGTCAGTATCGTTACACATAGCTCTAAGTTTATGGAAGTTTGCTTTCTTGAAATTAGGGATTTTCTCGATGCTGCTATTTGGTTCGTTACTAGTAAACTTTAAACTGAAATTTATCGTACAATGGTCGCTGTTACTGAATTCAGCACCAACATTCAAATTCTCTATTAATTCGTCTTTTGTTGCAAGTATAAGGTCAAGAATGTTATTACCACGGGTCGGCGAACGAACAAATTGATAGAGCACACTCTCTTGCAAGTTTACATACAGGTCATGTCCAGAGTATGAAGTAAGAGTATCGCCCCACTTGGTGACAGGTAAATTAAAGTAGCCAAAAATTAATGGTATTACGTGAGTTACTTACATCTGCAATTTGTTCGTAAATTTCTCGGTCAGTTTGCACTGATTGAGCTGGAGGTCTGTATAATAATGCAAGTATTATATTTGTACCTTTATTATTCTTTATTAGCACAAAGGATGTGTCGACGTTCACAATTATTATGTTCCTTCCAACAACCAACCATACTCCTAAAATCGATTAATGAAATTTACAAACACATGTGGCAGTCCGTGGACTCGAACCCAGGATGCTCACACCGAAAATCAACACCTTATACATCGCACCACGAAGACAGTTAAAGGTTGGTAGGCTATGCATATGTGAATGGACAGAGCAATTAATGGGGCCTTAACCACTTAGGGAAGTCCTCTCGATAAATTACTCCTGAATTTGAGGTTTTGACAAGAGGGTTGGGTTAAGACTTTCTTTGATAAAAAGTAAAACGCCACCTCCATTTTTATTTATTCAGCTTTTCTCAAACATTACATAACCGGGAAGTGAATACTCTGCTAAAAAAAAATGTGTCTTCTATATTGAGCCAAGATTCTGTTATGCCAATCACATCATAATTTTCTGTAAACACTAGTTCCTCTAAATCTGAAAATGTATTGGGTATGCTACGAGCGTTTGCGTAGAGAACCTTTAAATTTGTGATTTTAGAACTCACGGAACGCTCTTTAATAAAAATATTGGTTCTGGTCAGGTCTACATTTATGTTCATGGCTGTCCTCGGTCCTCATCGCTGGTGGTCCTCGGTTGCCTCTGTTTTTTGCTTGGCGTTGGATGATTTGTGTCGCTGCTGTTTCGAGAGAGAGAGAGAGAGAGAGAGAGAGAGAGAGAGAGAGAGAGAGAGAGAGAGAGAGAGAGAGAGAGATAGAGAGAGAGAGAGAGAGAGAGAGAGAGAGAGAGAGAGAGAGAGAGAGAGAGAGAGAGAGAGAGAGAGAGAGAGAGAGAGAGAGAGAGAGAGAGAGAGAGAGAGAGAGAGAGAGAGAGAGAGAAAAAAATTAAGCAGTCAAGGAAATGGGTGCAAGAATTGCTCACAAGGTGATACAAGCATGAAATGTTCACAAGGACCTACTTTACAATTTCAGAGCAGGAGCCACCGATATTTCTGTATTGCATAGCAACGGTTGCTAGGCAAAGCATTTTCCTTAGCAACCGGCAGCAACGATGCAGTTTCTGAACTACTATGAAGTGTTATGACTTTGTACTTTTATTTATTTTCCTATATTCACTCCTAAAATGGTTCAAAAGATGTATAAAAGCATATATATCTGTATAATAGAGTGAATGTCAGCACACAACCAGGGCACACTGGTGACATCACTGCTGTGTAACTCAGCATGGGGTTCAGTGCCAGCTGATCTAGATATACTAGTACTTTAATAAGTACTAGTATATCTAGATCAGTGTCCCAAATCCACTAGCTACTAAACTGTAGTTTGTAGTTGGTAGATGTAGTTAGATAGCCGCGCCTGAATTGACAGGATGTGCCAGCGCGGGAGAGCCGAGCCAAGGGTAACGGGACTTAAGAATTACCCGGAAGGTGTACAGATCGCACAGGACTTAAATGGCACTGGATGAACGATCGGGCTAGGTGTAGGGAAACTGAACCTAGTTGTATCCCATAAAGGAATGTGTGCAACAGATGTATTTGATAAAGGTGGTAAAAGGATAAACCCTCGGCCTTAATCATATTTTGTTTCCAGTTTCAGCAAGTTTGATATATTTGATCTGCGCACAGTGATAGTCAAGACGTACTGAATATTCACAGAAATGGCCAGTGCCTCATCTTCATCTGTTCAAGCAACTGATTGGACTATCTGTGTTTTTTGTCAACTAGACACCAAAGAGTCTCTCATATCGCCAACTGACAGAGGCTATGAAACCATAGTAGACAACATCACACAGTTTAGTAACCTTGACTCAATGCCAATCAAAATCAATCTGGCACGACTTGACCATGGGAATGGTATTCAATTAACATTGAAAGAACAGAATGCAAAGTGGCACAAATCTTGTTATCAGAAGTTTTCACATACCAAACTGGAACGCGCAAAACGAAAGCACATGTCTGAGGAAGATGGGACTGTTTCAAAACGAATTTTCACACGTAGCACTAGCAGTGGTGGTGATACTGCCTCAAGTGGAACAGTTGGCAGCAATTGTCCCAAATGCTTCTTTTGTTCCCAGCAGCAAACAAAGGAGAACCTCCGCAAAGTCTGTACATTTCAACTAGATTTTCGTGTGAGGAAATGCGCACATGATCTACAAGATGAAAATCTTCTTGCAAAATTAAGTGCAGGAGACCTTATTGCCCAGGAGGCAAAGTATCATGCAAACTGCCTTACAAAGCTGTACAATAGAGCACGTGCAAAGGTATCACAGGATCAGGATGCCTCAGATGACCAGACATGTAAAGGAATTGCTTTGGCTCAGCTGATTTCCTACATTGAGGAGAAGAGGCAAGATGAGGATGTGAAGGTGTTCAGACTTGCAGATCTTGTGAAGCTCTACACTGACAGGCTAAATCAACTTGGAGTGGATGTTACTGCACGAGTAAACAGTAAGCATCTGAAAGACCGCATTCTCATGCATCTCCCAAGGATGAAAGCTTACAAAGAAGGACGAGATTTGTTCATGGCTTCTGAAGAATATGTTGGCTCTATTCTCCGAGAAGGATACCAGACTGATCGAGACGAGCAGAGTGTCATGATGACCCAAATTGCTGAAATGATCCGACAGGACATTTTCGCACACAAAATAACATTCTCTGGATCGTTTGGCCATAACAGCCAAGTGGAGTCTGTTCCACGGTCCCTTTTGTCACTGGTCAGCATGCTTATCAATGGTTCAAACATCACAGATCAAACATCCAACACAACTATCAGCCAACCAATACTATCCATTGCTCAGCTGTTGGTGTACAACAGCATCAAGAGACGCAGGGATTCTGTGAGAAATCCACAAGTATATCACAGCAAAGATCGTGAAACGCCACTACCCGTCTATGTAGGTCTTAAGGCTCATGCACTAACCAGAGATAGAAAGTTGATTGAGAGTCTATATATTCTTGGTATGTCGGCATCATACAACCGCACAATGGACTTGATCACATCATTGGGTAATAACGTCTGTGACTATTACCATCAGATTGGCACAGTCTGTCCTCCTCAACTTCGCAAAGGGCATTTCATCACCAGTGCTGCAGACAACATCGACCACAACCCTAGCTCTGCGACATCTACAAGTTCATTCCATGGCACCAGCTTGTCCTTGTTCCAGAATCTCACTCCGCGAGATGTCTGTGAAGATGAAGACAATGACCAAGGATTCACTAATTCAATAACTCAAGAGAGGGGGTTGAGGAAAATGAGCGACTTGCCCCTTTCGTACACTGAACTGAAACCAACACGGTTGCCAAAAAATGACGTCTTTGTCCCACCCATCCCTGCAGACCTGGCTTCTTCCAACACCCCTTTGACCAAGGACATGGACAAGGAATATGACTGGCTGAGTCATGTTGAGAAACATCATGCAGATGACATATCAGCAGAGGCGACTTTGTCTTGGGCAGCATACCATGCCAGCAGAGTGCCAGACCCAGACATTCTGCCATCTGTGAATGCCATGATGCCTCTCTTTGTTGAGGAAGCCAGCTCACCATCTATGCTTCGGCATTGCATGGAAGTGGTGAAGTCAGCAGTTCATCACCTCAACCCTGGCCAGACTCCAGTGATTAGTGGGGACCAACCTCTGTATGCTACACTGAAGAAGCTGCAATGGAATATGTCCGAACTGTATGGTGAGGACAAGTTTGTAATGCTTATGGGGGGTCTACACACTGAAATGACAGGCTTGAAAGCTTTGGGTCATTGGCTTGATGGAAGTGGTTGGGTGGAAGTTCTCCAGGAAGCTGATGTTGCCACACCAGGCATTGCTGAGTCCTTCCTGAAGGCATCACATGTGACTCGAACCCGTCATGCTCACCAAGTCACTGCATGTGCATTGTACATCCTTCTCAAGAAGGCTTATTATGGATATGTTGCAAACAATTCCGAAGAATCCACAGACACTTTCAGCACATGGTGTGAACGGCGAAAAGCTGAAAGTCCTCAGTTCATGTACTGGCATACGAGTCTAGAGCTGGAACTTCTCTTGTTCACATTTGTGCGATCACTACGTACTGGTGACTTTGATTTGTATGTGGATACATTGAAGAAATTGACACCTTGGTTCTTCAGTCTCAACCACACCCACTACGCACGTTGGATGTCCGTACATGTGCGTGACATGAGCAGTCTATCTCACACTCATCCAGATGTTGCCAAAGAATTTCAGCAAGGCAAGTTTGTTGTGGCAAAATCCCAGAGAAAATTCTCCCTCATTGCTGTCGATCACTGCCATGAACAAAACAATGGAGTAATGAAGGATGAAGGCGGAATCATCGGGCTTACCCAGGATGCAAACTCCCTCTTGAGATGGGCATTGGCAGGACCAGAACTTGTCAGAGTAATTTCTGAGTTTGAAGCGACCATGGTAGGGAAACAACAAAGTTCTGGGCAAAGAAACCATCATGAACAAACCCGGTCAACCCAGAAGTTGTTTGCTGGACAGGTTCAGGCGGTAGTTAGTGTAATGGAGGACATGGGGAGCCCATTTGAGGAGGAAGGGCAGGACCTTCTCAGACTCCATACAAAGGACATCATGGATGAGCAGTCAGTCGAGTGTCTAACCACTCTCGCATCAAAGGGTCAGGAGCAGTATGCCACATTTGTGGAAGAGCGGCTCAGAACAAATACTAAGCCAATCACAGCAACAATTACCAGGAACAAGGTGGTACTGTTCAATGTCCAAGGCAAACGATCAAACAAATCAGGGGACAAAGTCAGTCTCCTCAAAAGTGAATCTTCGCTGTTTGCAAGTCTGTATGTTGCATGTCAGACAAGGAAAGGTGACTTGAACAATTTCTTCAATCATGAAAACCTCCCATTTCCTCCATCTCTGTCTGCCTATGGGCATCTACGTCCAGGGAAGAAGTCTGATCTCATAGAATGTCTTGAAAAGAAAGTAGGGTCATCAAATTATGTGACACCAGAGACTGAAGTGCGAATCATGGATGGTGCGGCACTTGTTCACTTTCTTAGACCTGAGGGCTGCAAGACATTTGGAGACTATGCTGCCAAGGTCTTTCTTCCATACATAAACAATGCTCAAAGTCAGGCTCTGAGAGTGGATGTTGTCTGGGACCAGTACTTCGATAACAGCCTCAAGTCACAGACAAGAGAACAACGTGTCACTGGTCCTATTCAGCGCAGACGAGTTGGGGCGTCTAGCCCAACACCAAAGAACTGGCAGCAGTTCCTTCGCTTGGCCAACAACAAGACAGACCTGTTTACATTCCTGAACAAGGAACTGCTGGAAAATGCATCAGGAGACCAGACTCTCATTGTTACTGATGGTGCCAATGTGCTATGCTTACCTACACGAGACACCAGCAACATTGCTCCCTGCAACCATGAGGAGGCAGACTCGAGGATCATGGTGCATGTCAGTGATGCTGTTATGCAGGGCTTCCACAAGATCCTTGTTCGAACAGTGGACACTGACGTGGTAGTATTGGCAGTGGCAGTCGTACAGCAGCTGGCTCAGAGACAGCAGATAGAACTCTGGATTGCCTTTGGTTGTGGAAAGGACTTTATGTACATCCCAGCTCATGAAATATGTGCTTCACTTGGCACAGAAAGATCCTTGGCACTGCCTGTGTTCCATGCTTATACAGGTTGTGATACCGTGTCCCATCTGGTCCAGGTGGGAAAGAAGACTGCATGGAAAGTGTGGGAGGCACATGATGAATTTACTGCGACATTCTATGAGCTGCACAATGCACCTGAACAAATTGGTGAAGCGACTGAGGCTTCTCTGGAGTACTTCACCATTCGACTCTATGACAGGACAGCAACTTCTCGTTCCATCAATGAAGTCAGAAAGAATCTGTTCATCCACAAAGGACGTCAGATATCATGTCTACCTCCAACCAAGGCTGCTCTACAGCAACACATGAAGAGGGCAGTACTACAAGGTGGGCACCACTGGGGCTGCACCACGGTGCCAGAACGACAGTTGCCCTCTCCAAGTGTGTGGGAATGGACTTGCCCAGAAAAGTGGAGGCCTCTGTGGTCTAACTTGCCCGAAGCCAGTGCAACCTGCCCAGAACTACTGAAGTGTTCTTGCCGAGGAGGATGCACAGACTGCAAATGTGTTGATGCGCATCTAAAATGCACAGCCTACTGCAAATGCAAAAGTGACTGTGCCAACAGTGTCTGAAGCTTTAGGAGTGGCATTTTTATAGCCTGACTTGCCCTAAATTGGATTTTATGCCACATAATTCTTGTATATGATCTCCAAATGCAATGCTACATGTTTTTTAGAACAAGGAGTTGAGAAAAAACCATAGCACCTCACAGTTTTCCAGAAACTGCATTGTTGCTGCCGGTTGCAAAGGAAAATGATTTGCCTAGCAACCGTTGCTATGCAACACTGAAATCTCGGTGGCTCCTGCCCTGAAATTGTAAAATAGGTCTTTGTGAACTATTGTGGAAAGTTTTATGCTTGTATCACCTTGTGAGCAATTCTTGTCCTATTTAGTACCGATTGCCCTCACTATTTGGAGTATTTGAAAGGGCAGATGAAAGGGGAGCTCTGGAGGATAAAAGACTTTAAAGGAAGGGTGTACGGGCACATACGACTCTACTCGGTTCCAAATAAGTAATCCAAAACTCTTGAACATTAACCTCTGTCGAGCTATTATTTCTACTATTTGGGAAGAGTAAGGCAGGGAATAGGTGTGGACATTTACGGCCCATTTGCTCTAGCCGTTTTAGTTACAGAGGTTAAGGTTCATGATTTCTGGCCTGTTTGTTTGATGGAGAAGTAAGGCTGTGGTGAGGAATGACGAACACAACTTATGATAATGAGGTAAATAAGGACTTTACTGAAGGGATGATAGTACATACATTTGGTAAAAGAAAACACCATGTCTTGGTTAATGCGATATCTTTTTCTAAAACTTCTTAACCCCTTAAATACCAACGACGGCTCATATCTGTCTTTAAAAAAGTGACTCACCAGTACCAGCGACGGCTCTCAGCTGTCAGTAATATACAATCCTTGTTCTGCTAATATGAAGCTGGAGCTGCTAACATGACTTGGAGGCACTGCTGTGAGGAGTTGGCAACACTTCTCATGCTCCCTCTCAGCTACTCCAGACCGTCTGAGTCAGTTACCCACCAGGGCCACCAACTCTTGAGCTGAGAGGGTGTTTTCTCATTGCTTTTAGCAACAAGTTTGGTATTGGAGGGTACTTTTAATCTACTATGCCATGGTACAATACGGGTTAAGGGCACAGACTAGAATTTGTACCAAGCTGAAGGTTATCATAGAGAGTTTTGCCTCTATAATTCACTGAAAGTCTGCCAAATAAGTAAACTCGTCTAATGATAACCACAATAAATTAAAGGAAAGGTGGCATCGTATATTGAAAGGGTTAGAACAAAGGTTGTGGTTCCATGTTCTGGCGACCCCAGTAACCTGATTCTGTGACACCGGTGGCATAATTGCCTACCATTAACAGGGCAATTGTTTACTATATATTTGACATATGATACGTTTATAAAGTTAGTACATGTTAACATGGTTGAAAATGATAAATACCAGTGTCGTGTATCATTTCGCTAGGGTACATTCTGAGCCAATTAACCCAATTAACGCTTACCAATTAACGCTGGCCTTTGGATGCAATATAAGTAAGAGGTGGGGGGGGGGGGGCCTCACTTAACTAAAAGGTTGTCTAATATATTTTTCTTTTCTTAATAGTTTGGGGACCTATAGGATCTTTAAAAAAAAAAAAAAAAAAAAACCTGTCTGTAGTCACTACCTTTGCATTCAGCTTGTCATCTCTGGTCGCTGATCGCTTTATCCAGCACCCTCACTTCCACTAGGCAGCTTATTGTCAGGGGAATTTGTACTATATAGCTCCCACTCCATGACACTCTGTACTATCTTCAACCTACTCCTTGTACATTGCTGTAGATAAAGTATGTACTGCTGACAGATATTTGTAGGGTATTGGATTCTTAACTGCAAGCTCAGGGTTTGGGATAAAACTGGAGGTTTTGGTTGTGACTACCTTCCGTACTGCACCTCCAGGCTCGGCTTCTCTGCTTACGTTACCATCCCGCCTAGATTATACTGCATTGGATTATTGGATCTGGGGATGGGTCTCCAAGGTTTGTTATCTGGTCTAGCTCTGGTGGCCTGGTTTTTTAGTGTGAGCTTTTTTACTCAACACCTACTGATGCCCTGCTCCCTGATTGGCTGACGGCCTCCAGATGGTTTGAGGACACCAATTTTTGTTTCCCATTTCTTCACTTGTTATGAAGCTTCCCGAGCACCGATAAATCTGCAGGTTGAGAGGATTTGCAGGATAGGGAGCATCCGACCAATCACCGTACGGCTGAGGTGCACTCACAGCTACCTAGGGGGTGCTGGTACCTTTACGTTCGCACCAGAGATCACAATTTGCAACTTCTAATCCAACTCGCTGATTGGTCCAAGCTGGTGGAACTCTTGGTGCTTACATTTCTTCTTTATTTTTTACTCACACAATAATTCATATTTTTTCACCAACCATTAACCAACTTTACTTCTAAACTCAATTAATGAAATCAACAAATACATGTGACACTACAAGGACTCGAACCTAGGATAGCCTAATCACACCGAAATTCTGCGCATTTATGCATTACACTATCAAGACATTTATGCATTACGCTATCAAGACATTTATGCATTACGCTATCAAGACGAAAATATTAATGATGCAAAAGAACAAGGATGAAAACAGTCAAAAGTTCAAGCCTGAAGACTGCACAACATAAAGATACATAATGCAAACCAGGAAGCAGGTGTGACGGAGAGGAAGGATCGGGGAAACACCTAACAGCCTTGAATAGTTTATTGTAGACAGTTCTTTGGACGTGTTTGTGTTTGTTTCTGGAATATGTGATGGTGTGTTACCCCATTTAGTAACAGTGACGTATTTTTTATTTGATTCCAGCTACATTTAGACGATTTTATGAAGCTTAGGAAAAGAGGAATGTTATGAGCGATGATGATGAAAGAACTCTTGGAGGGTATTGTAAATATGTTGAAAAATGTGGTGTTGAAAGTTTACGTAAAATTATGTTGAAGGAGGAGGAGGTGTTGGTGGTGGTGGGGGTGATATAAATGTTGGGAGAGTGGGTGGGTGGTGGTGGGGGTGGTAGTGGTGGTGGTGGTTGTGGGTGGGTTGGTAAGAAGGAAGAGGTGTTGGTGATGGAAGTTATATAAATGTTGGGGAATGTGGGTGGTGGTGGTACTGGGTGGGTGGGTGGGTTGTGGTGGTGGTGGTGGTGGTGGCGGGTGGGTTTTTGTGGTAAGGAGGTGGTGGTGGTGGGAGTGGTATAAATGTCGGGGAATGTGGGTGGGTGGTTGGGTGAGTGGGGGGTGGGTGGGTGGTGATGGTAGTGGTGGGTGAGTGGGTGGGTGGGGGGGGTGGGGGGAGAAGTAGGTATTGGTGGTGGGAGTGGTATAAATGTTGGGGAATGTGGGTGGACAGCAACAAACTTATTCAGGGCAGGAAGTTTTCATTGAAAAGCCAAACTGTTTAAAGCGGGATAGTGACATTCAAATTGAATTCCAAGCCAGAGTGTTATAGACTACCCAGAATACATACATACAGTATAGTATGCATGTACACATATACACAAACACACATTTTATATATGTATATTATATATATATATATATATATACAGTATAGTATAATGGTGTTACCTACTACATAGATCAGTAATTCACAAGGGCAAGTACATATTCTCGCCTTCAGACTATACTTACCCCTTCAGAGCATGTAATAATATACTACATCCCCAACACCTGTCCTACCTTCGTGACTTTCCCTACCTAATGTTATAATTATACTGTGATATATTTCACACAGGAATGTATACGTTGGTTCAGCGTGCTATGCCTATAATTTATTTGTATTAATTTCACTCCAACACCAAACACCTCCCAATGAAATAAATGAAAGCATGTGATCCATCGGGATTCGAACCTGGGACAGATTTTAAACACTCTAACCATTACACCATTAAGACAGTTACTGTATACCGGTAGTTATATAACATACATTTGTAAGAACAAAATATACTTAACATAGTAATTTAATATTGGTTGATGAACATTTTGAATGTGATAAAAATACGATATGTGTTCTATACCTCTATATTGCCCTCCAAATCATAGTCCTGTTAGCTTAACCCATACAGTACCGGTGACGTCCTTTTCAGTATAATCTGGCAACTATTAGATTATTTTATTCAGCTTATGCAGGACGTCTATCAATAACAAAGGCTACAGAATATCTCGATTCATCCTTTCAGCTACCATATATCCTTCTTAAACATAATACAATTGTTTTAATATAGGCTAGCTGAAATTAAATATAAGACGTAGCCGGTACAGTAAGGGTTAAGGGGAGGTTTTCAATTTGTTTCCCGGACCTCCATGAAGCTTTAAATTACACCCCGTTGACCCCCTTTCAAGATAAATTTGTACATTTTTCGGTAGCTAAAATGTCCCGGCCGAAAGCTGTTTTCTCTTAAATTACAGGCTCGTTATCGCTCGCCAGGAAAAAAATCGACACCTAAATGGCATGAAAGGTTTTAAAATTGACAGGAATGGGACGAAAGTTCTTAGAATCGCCAAACTAATGAGACGAACGTCTTAAAATCTGAAAAGCATTGGGGCTAAACATGAGGGAGAAAGGGGTCAAGAAAAAAATCCCTCCAGTGGAAATCTCCCCTTAACTCTATAAGTGTTCGAGGTCGATTTGCTTTCTCGTATTCCGGCTATCATTAGACGATTTTAACCCTTACAGTACCAGTGACGTCCTCTTCATTATATTCTGGCAACTATTAGACGATTATATTCAGCTTAAGAAAGACGTATAACCATCAACAGGCTACAGACAATCTTAATTAATCCTTTTAGCTACCATATATCTTTCCTAAGCTTCATACAATCGTCTTAATGCAGTTGAAATCTAAATAAAAAGACATCACTTTGTGTGGTGTCCAGAGTTCGAATCCTGGGAGGACCATATGCTTTCATTAGTTTATTCAAGTGCATTGGGGTTTGTAAAATTGTAATTGATGATTAATGTTAAGAACGGGGTGTTACATAATTACATACATACATACATACATACACAAATTTAAAGACCGAGTGCTCCACACAAAATGCGGTTCTGGTCTCACGTCCTAATGGCGGCGTTCCAGGCAGCCCTGTTAAGAGCTGCCTCACTTGTCAGGTTCTTTGATTTAAGATCAGACCGCAAAGTCCGATCCCACATCGT
Organism: Paralithodes platypus; assembly: GCA_032716605.1. Classification (NCBI taxonomy): domain Eukaryota; kingdom Metazoa; phylum Arthropoda; class Malacostraca; order Decapoda; family Lithodidae; genus Paralithodes; species Paralithodes platypus. The sequence goes on along the minus strand of CM064527.1, from coordinate 17,819,758 downwards.
TTTTGGTCCGCCCCTTGGTGCAGCTCCCTCCACATTCAAGGACCTGTATCTATTCTCCCAGCTTTGTTCATCCATCCTCCACACATGTCCAAACCATCCAAGCCTGCTAGTACGCATCACATCACTGTTACTCTTGATACCTAACCTTCTCCTTAGCTCTACACTTGATATCCTATCTTGCAGTATGGCACCACACATCCATCTCACCTTTCCCATCTCATTGCGTTCCATTATGTTGATATCATCAGCTTTGACAGGCCACGTTTCTGAAGCGTATTATGTCATTGCGCTTCTAACGCATGAAGCGTACACTTTTCCTTCAAGGGGAGAGGGAGTCTTCTAAAGCCGTTATCACACGAGCGCTTTTTCCCTCACATTTATCCTTAACACTGGTCTGGCAGCTTATGAGGTTAACATATAATATTTCTGCTACTTAAATTCATCTAACATTAGTCTAGTTTCCGATACCAATGCAAAATATTTCAGAAATGTTGCCAGAAATTTTTTGATCATCGAATGTTGACTATAAAAGATCTCGTGTGATAGCGGCTTCATGGCGAGTAGTGACAAAAGTTCTCTAAACTTTCCCCAGCCGCATCTTATTCTGGCGATAGTGGCGGCCTCAGCCCCAAAACTTGTCCACCATCTCCAGTGCCTCGTTGCCAAAGTTGACACACTCGAGCCGGTCATTGAATACAAGCTTGCCTTTACATACTATGCATACAAATGTCTCAATTTCGGACTTCTCCTTTTATTTACCGGCGACGTCTTTTTATTTATATTCTAGCTTTATTGAGGCGATTTTGTGCAGTTTAAGAAATATCTGTGGTATCATAGATGGTTACGTGAGATAGTTCGAAGCCTGTTAAATGCTGGAGGCCCCTTTTAAACTGAATACAATCGTTTAATACTAGCCAGAATCTACTGAAGAAACTCTCCAAGGTATCCTGAAGGGGTTAAGGGGGCCCACCTCGTTTGTTTTTTCTCTCTCTCTCTCTCTCTCTCTCTCTCTCTCTCTCTCTCTCTCTCTCTCTCTCTCTCTCTCTCTCTCTCTATCTGGGTTGTATCCATTCGGCCCCATTCAGCCTACTGTTTTAAAATGTTTGTCCCCATCCAGGTGTCGATTTTTTCCTGGTGAGCGGTACCGAACCAGCATATGTTTTAAATTTTTTTGACAGCAGGCTAAATTTGTAAATTGTTCGATAGTATGGATTTCTCCATACAATGCTGGCTCACGAATAAATTGACACCTGGATGGGGATAAACGTCATAAAACAGAAGGATGAATAGGGTCGAATGGATACAAGCCAGAGACAGAGAGAAAAAATAAGTAGGTCCCCCCCCCCCCTTAAATGTTCCCGGCCACGAAAAAGTATATCCTATCCGAACAACTGATCTTTCTTAACCCCTTCAGTACCGGTGACGTCTTTTTCATTATATTCTGGCAACTATTAGACGGTTTTAATCAGTTTAGGGAGGATATATTCCGGCTAAATGGTTACAGACTATCTCTATTAATCCTTTTAGCTACCACATATCCTTCCTAAGCTTCATAAAAATTGTCTAAATGCAGCTGAAATAAGAACAAAAAGATGTCGCCGGTACTGTAAGGGTTAACCCCTGTAGGATCCAAAACACAATCAATTTTGTTTATGGCTACTATTAGACGATTATATTTAGATTAGGAAAGATTATTATGAAATTAAGGAACACCCCGTTCTTAACTTTATCATTCATTACAAACCCCAATGCAATATCAATAAATTAATGAAAGCATATGGTCAGCCCGGGATTCGAATCAGAGGGTTGAATGAAATACTGTATTTTTTACCCTTTTAATTCCCACAGATCCTTCCTAAGCTGTATAATATAGCCAGAATAAGCTGTCAAAATGTGTCATAATCTACAAGGGATCAAATACTAACATTAATTTGATGGGTTTGACATACACGATCATTTTGATCACTCGGTGTTTTGTTCATATAATACTGAGAGAGAGAGAGAGCGAGAGAGAAAGAGAAGAGAGCGAGAGAGAAAGAGAAAGAAATAGACAGAAAAGAAAGAGAGAGTGTGAGAGTGAGAAATGAGAGGTCGTCATACATACACACACGCATCTCCAATAACACTGCCGTGGCCCGTGAGCAAGGGAAAGTGGAAGAAAAGGATAGAGAGAGAGAGAGAGAAACACACAGAAAGAATGAATTAATTATTATTATTATTATTATTATTATTATTATTATATGAGATGCCAAAGTCTCCAACCAGGGTGCAGAAACACCAGCAGGATGAATCCACACAAAACACCCGGAGGCACTGTGAGAGAGACTACGGCATCTTTAGGAAAAAAATAAAATAAAACAAAAACATAAAATATATATACTGTACAAATGTACAGTATATATACCTATTGTTAGGGATTTCTATTTCATTCAAGTTATACTGGTTGTAATTGAGGTATTGTGCTTGTTATGGTGGGTACGATCTTTAATTATTTATGATTGAACATCGTATGCAATGTTATGAGCCCGGTATAATTAATTCGACCTCTATACAGCTTAGTTTCATATAGGAAGATATTTTTGTTCAAGAGTGTACAGGAACGAGTGAGGTGGAATTGGGAGGCTTCGTGCAGACTACCCCCCTTTCGTTCACATTCCATTCTACCCCCTATCGTCCTACACTAGTAACCCTATTCATTCTCCCCCCCCCTTTCTTCCAACCCCCTTGCTCTTCTTCGTTGCCTGACGTACGAATGATATTGATTATAACTAGGTAATAATGTATTTGGCTTTTCTAATCATAAGTTATGTTTACAAGATATATCATAGAGTTCTTGGTAAAAGTAATACTTTAATTCAGCAAGTATATAATGAGTTGAGATTAATACAGTTAGAGAAGTTGGTATCAGAGCCAGGTGCGCTAAGGGCATATAAGCCGCTAGTAGTTAGCCTAGTACCGTAACAGCAGGTAGTGTATTCTCCACCACCATCTTAAGCTGACCTGCCCTGAGTTTGTTTGTAAAAGAATCACCATGAGTTGAACAAGTATCGCCTAGGATTTTGTCTATGTTTATTGATTGCTTTCACTTACTCTCTTGAAGTGTATTTATATAACTATGTATTATTTTTCTTAAGAGTTTCTTTATTATTTCACATCAATGTTTCTCAAATTTGATATTTTCACTAGAAGTAACTTTTGTGAATAATTAATCATTTAAATAAATTATAATTATATTTTACATACTCTTTACATTTTACCTTTATATGCTAATATATTATTCTTTTGATTGTTTGGATAAATCTAAGTCAAAGTAACTAAAGATATCTAATTCTGAACGAGTGATAAGAAAGGAATAACTTTGGGTTTTTTAGGCTAAAACAGCCATTTGATATCAACTGATATTTTATGAACTTGCCACATCTTTTCACCTACCAAGGTTTTAGTGACTACAAAGAGAGTTGCTAGTTTTGTGGAAGTTTAACATACCACATATTCTTGACTGAAACTGATAGTCATATTTTCCGCATTTTGTGAGGCTAAATAATAAGTCCTCGTTTTGTGGTTTTTAGTGGAATGTTTCTTTATGTTATGGGTTCGAATCCCGCTCGTAACGTAACACAGATAAAATGAATAATACAATATTATGCAGTGGAGGATATCAAATATAAAACAATAAAATATATAAAAATCAGTTTAAAAATTATAATTAATGCTGCAAAAAAACATTAACTCTAGACTTAAAGATGGAGATATGAGCTGAATTGACTCGGTAATTTGGCAACTTATTCCACAAGTCACCCATGGCCGGCACAAAACACCGTGAAAACTGTGTAGTAGAAAAATTAACACGGCTAATGGCAAGATCATTAAAGGTTGCTTGTGAATCTAGTTGCACTAGCCCGGACATAGGGCCCTGGCCAAACCCCATGTAAGGGATGCTGAGGGTTGTTAAAAACTTTAAATAAAACACTAAGGGCACCAACTTTACGTCGATGACACAGATCAAGAGACAAATGAGGTAGAATAAAACTGATAGAATTTAGTGACCTGTCAAGCAACTTGAGATGGCAGTCAGCTGCTGACAATGAATGAATGAATGGATGAATGAATGGGTGAATGGATGGATGGATGAATGAATGAAATGCATGGATGGATGAATTATTGAATGAATGAATGATATAACAGGTTCGTCCTACATACACACGCATTTCCAATCTTACTAAAATTACCAATAACTTAGGAGGCCTCACCTGGTCCTCAACTTTCACCTCAAGTGTTGACTCCTCTCCTCCTTCAACCATCTTTCTTCCAGGCATCTTTTTCCTGTTGATTTTGGAGAGTTTATTTATTTAGTACGTTTTAGATGGTATGTACGGTCGCGCTAATAAGTCATATCCCAGCTGTCGTTACGTTTGGCTTGCTCTGTGCTGTATTAATGTCTGTCAGATGTTGAATAGGGTAGGTAAGTGTAGGAACATGTTTGTATATTCTACTCGATATGAAGAAATGAAGCTTAGATATGGCTGAAAGCAATATTGATCAAAACATACTTGGTGCCGAGACATCACTTATTAGCGCTACTGTACAGCCGGGCTAATAAGTAATGGCTCGGCACCAAGTATATTTCGATCAATAATTGGTATCAGCAATGTCTAAAACTTGATTTATTCGTTTCGAGTGAGATATACATTATACAGGCATGCTCCTACACTTACCCACCCTATTCAACATCTGACAGACATGAATACAGCACAGAGTGAGCCAAACGTAATGACAGCTGAGACATGACTTATTAGCGCGACTGTACACCTTAATACTATTATACTCTGTTTCTTTTCAACCGACGGAAAATTGAATCACAAAGCAGCTAATTTCTCGATACGTAATGGACAAATATGAAACCACTATGTATCTGCATCATATTAAGACCAATAATTTATATAATGAGCACCATATTTCACTACAAAATCTTCCAAATAACTGAGAAATCCTGATGGGAACTCTGCAATTTACTGTCATATAAAAGGAAACAGAGTATAGTGTTCGGCTTACTTTGGTGTGTTGTATGTTTCGTTTTGGAGGATTTTTTTTATATTGAACCTTGTGTATTTTTATTTTATTCTCACAAATGAATATAGGGCTTCAGAGGCTATCAACCCAACTGGATTATTAAGCCAGCACACTGTAGCTCAAGAATAGCGTCAGGACTGGAGGCCCTTTTTTAATACTCCAGTCCCTAGTGCTCATTGTCACATGTTTATTTATGCCTTTATTCGTGTTGACTGATAATGTTGATACATTGTTATTATTATTATTATTATTATTATTATTAGATGAATCAGAGAACGAGTGGTCCCGGACCCTAAGAATTGGAACTTTAAATGTTGTTTCTGTTAGGGCTCTGTCTTGAGTCAGCCACCTCCAGCTATGGGGTATGTGCTTGAGTATTTACAATAATATTAATATACAATAAAATAATATAATGAATATACAATATAATATAATATACAATAATATAATACCATACATACATTATGAAAAGACACATTCGAAAAAGATCCTTCCCCGTCAAATAGTGTGACAGTAATAGGATACGAGGAAGACAGGAGGCAGTTATCCTCTTATCTTTTATAGTGGAATGTTAAAGGTCACCGCTTGTTAAATATTCATTGTCGTTGGACGTATATATATTTATTTGCTGGACACCTTTTTTTTGTTTACTATAACTATACCTGGATGATTAACATATAATATATATATATATATATATATATATATATATATATATATATATATATATATATATATATATATATATAAGCCTGCTCTATTAAACTTGTTTACAAAATATAGTGGATATGGTTTGTGGGCAGCATCCTTGGATATTTTGTTCTGGTGGGTCACCTCCCTTAAGTTGACCTTATTCGTGATCTTGTGTGGTAACAACCCAGAGTGGAAGAACCTATAGAAAACATGTTCATAGCTGAAGTAAGTCACATAATCACATTGTTTCTTGGAAGGTTAGACTGGTAGCCATGAGCTACACTCGAAAAAAATATCCCCGGGTGTGGAGTCAGAAGTTGAGTGTAGCTTCATGTTGTCCCAGGGTGCTTTACCACTGACCAATCATCTTATGTAAACTTCAATACTATACATACATACATACATACTTACATTAAAGACTATGATCTACACGTGAGTAGGTTAGTTTCTTTGTTCACCTAAAGGCAGCATACCATGCAGCGCAGCCTTTGGCGTCCCTTTTGGTTAGTCCTTTGGCTGTTAGATCGTCTTGTACCACCTGACCCCACGTCTTTCTTGGTCTACCTCTCCTTGCGACTCTCATAGACTGTTACATCACTTTATATTGAGTGGGGGAATGGCAGGGAGGGAAGCAGATAGAACAAAAGGCCAGGAAGAGGGAGGAAAAAGCAATCTAAAAACTGCAGGTTTCATTTTTGTTGGCCGATATTGGAAGCCAATTAAAATAGAATGAAAAAGGACTCGAACAAAACACATATTTCTGCCACAGGGCCGTTCCAAAGAGGAGGATGGAGGCAAAGAAATATCACCAACAATTAAATTTGTTTGTCAAGTATATGACGATTTTTTTCCATTTTAAAAGGGCCTCCAGAAATTAACGGCTTCGAACTATCTCACTTAACTGCTTTGATGGTGTAATGGTTAGAGTGTTTAATATCTGTGTGTGGTAACTCAGGTTCGAATCCCGGTGAATCACATGTTTGCTTTCATTAATTTCTTTGGAAGGTGTTTGGTGTTGGAGTGAAATAAATCAAAATAGATTAACCATATTTACTACCAAATATCCTTCGTAAACTACACACAATTGTCTAAATATAGCTAGAATATAATACAAAAGACGTCGCCGGTAAAGAAGGGGTTAAGATTATCTAAAACTGCCAGCATATAATATAATATATGATGGTCTCTGAAATATTCAACGTAAAATGTGCAAGGTTTACACTTTGGTCGATTTTGACAATTTATTTATTATTTTTCTAGTTTTCTCTCTAAACCTCCATCAAACTTTAAAAATACACCCCCTAGATCCCCCTTCAAGATAAATTTGTAAATTTTTCGGTAGAAAAAATTCCCGGCCGAAGGCCGGTTCCTTTTAAAATTACAGGCTCGCTATCGTTGGCCATGAAAAAATTGACACCTAAATGGCACGAAAGGTCTTAAGATTGACAAAGAAATGGGGTGTAAAGTCTTGAAACCGCCAAAGTAATGGGCCGAACGTCTTAAAATCTAAATACCCATTTGGCAAAACACGAGGGGGGAAGGGGGGCCAAAAAAAAAAAACGGCCTATCCTCTCTTAAGATTGTCTAAAGCTGCCAGCATAGTATATAATAATAGATGGTCTCTGAAATATTCACCGTAAACTGTGTAAGGCCCCCCGGGGAATATAATATTATCTAAGGCCAAACTTGCATACCTTCAACTTTACCTAAGAAAATTCCTGCACCCGGCCAGAGGATGTTCCTGGAGTCTACTGGGCCTGGGTTAAGGGGGGTGACCTGCATATTTTCTCTCCTTTTTTTTTCTTTCTGAGTAGTAGCCATTCGACTCCATTCAACCTACTGTTTTAAGACGTTTATTCTCGCGAGCCAGCATATTCATTATTATGTTTTAAACAGCTGACTTAAGGGCACAAGCTACCTTTTGAGTCAAGACCAATTAATATTAACATTTTTGTATGAGACTTTCAGAGATTATTAGACACACTATAAGAATAATTGTTCCCAGTTAATTTCATGTTTATATGGCAATATTTGTTTTGTTTATCATTTTAATTTTCACAAAATTATTTAGCGGATTTTATGTGTAATAATTAAGTTATCTTTATACTGACATTCCTCAAATGTTCATACATTTTACTAACACTATTGATCAATGTTTTCATCTTTTAAAAACCTGTTACTGTTACAAATAATTTCATTATGAATATTTTTATCTTTTGCATTTTTTTCTCATTTTCGGATGAGTAAAACACCTGTGAAACAAACTCAATTGAACACAAGAAGTTTTAAAAAGATACAATTAATTCTTAAATTCTCCCCTTTAAAATTAGACCACATGCAATAAATTCTGTCTAAAAAATAGTTAAGCTACATCAATTTAAATATCGATAAATATAGTTTTGAGAAAATAAGCTGAACGATAATGAGTGTTGGTGGGAATATAGGGGCTTGTGAGTCATAAGCGGTCAGTTTTGGGGCTCTTTGATATATTTAGGGCCCTCACTGCCGACTACCAAGAGGATTGCCAGTTGGTTACAGAAAGGTAACCAAAACAACCCCCCAAAACGGGGAAAAAAACACTGTAAATTGCTTTGTCTATACTGGGGCGACGGACTTGTGTACAGTGCGGGATTTTAATTAAATACCCGCGCGGAGCATGATTTAACCTACGAAAAACAACATGTCCGTCGCCCGCGTCACACACAGTACGGCCGCCGTAGCAGGTAAATTTGTAGTCTGTTTGTAGCTATAGTGTTTAGTTGGATTTGTTTTTTGCAGGAGAGAATTAAACGTGTTCGTAGTTTCTATTCTTTCACACATATATACATTATAGTACATACTGATATTATACCCCGTTTTTTTTCAACTGGTGGTAAATTGCAAAGTTCCCATCAGGATTTCTCAGTGATTTTGAAGATTTTGTAGTGAAATATGGTGGGTGCTAATTATATAAACTTGGTCTTAGTATGATGCAGAGACATAGTGGTTTCAGAATTTTCCATTAACCCCTTCTGTACCGGCGACGTCTTTTGTATTGTATTCTAGCTTTAGTTAGACGATGTTGTGCAGTTTAACCCGGCAGCTGCGGGGAGACTCTTAACCCCTTCAGACTCATATGACGCAGAGGTTGCCAGATCAGCAAAAAGAAATAGAGTTCTCTCACTCTTATAATTATTTCTCCAAAATTAGTTTTCTGCCCACAGCTAACTCAAAGATAACTGAAGAGGTTGAAGTAACTAAACTAAAGGTTTCGAAATACCCCTGATACAAAGGCTTTAAAGTATCCCTAATCGGCTCAAAATTGCGTCATATGTCGGAGAGGGTTAAGAGGTTTTACTGGGCGATTGCGGGGAGACTCTTAAGATCCTAGGCCTAAAAAACAACTTTTAAAAGACCCCAGTAGCACATGAAACTTTTTTTTTCCCCCTCGGTCATGCCTCATATCACTCCTCCACATCCCCTCCTTTCCCCCCCCCCCCCCCTCCTTCAATTTTCACCTATTTTCCCTGTTATTCCCTTATTCTTTGGTATATTTTCGTCCAAACATTAGAAAGCCGGGTGCAGGGTGTGGTCATCTGTGTGTATATGCGTGGGAAAGAGCAAGAGATAGAGAGAGGCCTCAGTCTCTCTCCAGGCCTCGAGAGAGGAGGATGTGTTGCCGGCTGGCTCACACTTGATGAATGAAACTCTCGCTTTCAATTCGCGATTTTGACCATACAAATGATATTCCCACTTGTTTTATTGTTGTAACATGATACTATCTTCATATTAAACGTAAAATAGGCGCATATGGATAAGTATTAATTATATTTCTGGTAAAAGAACGATTTTAGTGAGGAAAGAGTCATAATACCTACGCACAGGGGCATGGTGTGTACTACAGGGGCTGCGCAGCCCAGAGGTTAAGAAGGATCTGCGGTAGTATAAAGGGTTAAGTGAGATAGTTCGAAGCCTGTTAATTGCTGGAGGGCCTTTTTAAACGGAATAAAGTAGCCAGAATAAAGTTGACAGAACAGCACCGATAATGTTGTTAAGTATAGAGAAATTTGCTGCTAAGGGATTCAACTTACCGTCAGATAGAATGAAACTGAGTATAGTTACCAAGGTCACTATTCGAACCCAGGGATATCGGATTTTAAGTCAATATTTGTGCTGTAGCCAAATAAAACCAAGGAAACTTTATTTCCTTACGGAATGAAGGTATCTCTCACATGGAAAGTAATGTGTTGTTTTTTAAGCATGTGTATTAAGCACGCGTTAATATTATGTAGCATGTGCAACTAGGCACGAGCTTATTATTGAAAAGTTATTCCTAGACAACGTCCAAATATGTATTAACTTGACTTCATTGTGACAAATTATAACACTACAGAGAGAGAGACCTCACCTGCCCTCCACACCTCGATCACCCCCCACCCCCACCACCCAATCTAGCACTCCTCTTCTCTATCAATGTAATGTATGCAATTGTTTGTACTAAGGAGGGGCAGTCCAATATTGACTGCAAACATGCAACAGGGTTCGTCTCTTAGGCAAACACTCTCCAATATATATTGAATATATTGTAAATAATGTAACAAGAATAACCACTATTGGTGGAAATATACATATTATTATTATTATTACTCTCTCTCTCTCTCCACCATATAAAAAGCAGACACTATTATCATTATAGACAACACTGGAGAACGAGGGTTGAGATCAGTGTGATGGTTTAATGGTATTAGGGTCACAGGGAAACAGGTAGGGGGAGGGGAACTTATGTGAATAATTTAATTCTCTATGTGTCCTCTATCAGATAATGTTAATGGTTTCATAGGGGATGTAAATAGCCATTGACCCCCTCTGTACTGGCGACGTCTATTACATTTCATTTTAGGTATATTTATACAATTGTGTGCAGTTTAAGATGGATTCGTAGTTGTAAAAAGGGTTAATTGAGATAGTTCGAAGCTGATGGTGCACGAGCATAATATATGATCAGTGGTAAAAACGTGAAAGACTAGCTTCCGTCCAAAACCAGGTCAACTCCCTGCTGCCAGATTAATCAAGTTGTAATTAAATTTATACTCCCGAGCGTGTTAACCCTTCCTGTACCAACGACGTCTTATTTATTGGATTTGAGCTACATTTAGACGATTTTATGAAGCTTAGGGAGGATATATGGGTAGCTAAAAAGATGAATTGAGATAATTTGTAGCCTTATTTGGTAGACGTCCTTCCTCAGCTGAATAATATCATCTAATATTTGCCAGAATATAATGAAAAAAACGTCACCAGTACTGAATGGGTTAGCTAAAGAGGAACGGACCGAGAGGGCTGCCAACACTCGATCAATTTTGCCCAGCCATTCACGTAGTGGTCACTATTATATACCCTAACAATACTAAATTAATTGATTTGGCCCAAGCACTAAGGCAGCTCTAACTTAATTAATCAAATGAGTGGGACGATTGTGTTTTCTGCCCCCCACCCCCTCACTGTCTATTTAATGTATTTGTTCATTTAATCCTTCACTCATCTGTATGTACTAAAATTAATCTCTCATATCACTATTAATTCCTGCCTTCTCATCTCTCCTTTTCCATTTTGGCAGAAATGCCTCAAGTTCATTTATAAGTCTCCATAATGTGTACTTATATATTATTCCCACACTTTATTCTCCTATCTAGGAGAATGTTTTTCTGGATCCCCTTCTCCCTCATGTTTAGCATATTAGTGTTGAGGTTTTAAAACGGTCGTTCTGTTAGTTTGGCGAGTTTGAGACCTTTCGCCTCATTTTTGTGTCAACATTAAGATCTTCCGTACCCTTTAGGTGTCGATTTTTATCGAGCGTCTAATTTTAGAAGGAACTGGCCTTTGGCAGGGAAATTTTTCTACCGAAGAATGTACACATTTATCTTGAAAGGGGGTCTAGTGGGTGTTTTTCTAAGCTTGATGGAGGTCTAGCGAGGAGACTCAAAAAATAAATTATTAAATAAATATATAGACCAAAAACCAAGCAAGGGGGTGGTATACATCGAGAGGACTCTGAGGAACACTGATTATTGTAATAGCGGTAGAATAGTGAGAGAGATGCAACATTGTGGCGAAGAGAGAGAGAGAGAGAGAGAGAGAGAGAGACTGCAGATAATTGGTGAGTGGACGTGAGTTAATGAGACGGAAGGCTTTCTTTTCTACTTTGTCTAGAAGTGCTGTGTGAGAGGATCCTCCCCACATGTGTGAACAATACTCAATACCAACTTCATTGCTCACTAACTGGAGATATAACATTTTAAACATTGGTTTAAACACTTGTGTATCTCTGTTCGAACTATGTATTATTGTTCATTGGTGTATGGGATTTGTAATGAAAGTAAATGCATTATAATATTATCTCTGCACACGTTGTTGTTGTTGTTTATCCTTTGTTTTTGGTATCTTCTCTCCTCTCCTTTACTTTCTATTTAACCTGGAACAAAAACCAATTAAATATTCACATTTATTATTAACACCACTTAATATCAAGTAAACATCATGCATCTTGTTCTTGGTTCTTGGTGGCTTTTAAGGGCGATCAGACAAAGAACTTTCGTCCGTTAATTGCCCTGTCTCTTGTGTGGCAGTGTAGTCCTCACATGCAATGCACTAGGCCGGTCGATTGCAGATAGGCGCAGACCAGCCGGACGGCCCGCACCCTTACTCCTTCAGTGAGGCCCCTCCTTCCAAGGATGGTCGGGAGCAGTAAATCACGTATCCCCAGTTGACAAATGCGTTCCTGGAGAAGCAGGCGGTGGGAGTAAAAGCGCGGGCAGTGGGCCACATGGATGATCGTCTCAGGCTGATTACACCATCTGCAATTAGGACTGCCGACTAGGCCCAGATGGTGGAGATAGGCAGATAGTACCGTGTGGCCAATGCGGATCCTCCTGAGAGCGACATCATATAGGCGAAGGGGGTGTCGGGCCCATGACTGAGTCGCTGAGTCCTCTCGATATGTTCCAAGTGTCGTTGACTGTGATGCAAGGTTGAGTTCTTCATCCCATAACCGGCGGCAGGCGAGGCGGACTGTAGATGCATGGGTGCGCAAGTCTTCCTGTAGGGGCTCTACCACAGCTGAGGAGTGCACCATTGAGGCTGCCTGGTCCGCCACTGCATTACCACTGATCCCGGTATGTGAAGGCACTCACTGCAGTATTACCATCCAAGGGGGATCTAGACTACGGAGGAATAGGCCTTGAATCCGAAAGACCAGGGAAGCGTAGGAGGATGGTCGAGGCGAGGTGAGGAAATGCAATGAGGACAGCGAGTCCGTGTATAGTACGACAGGTTGGGGTCGTAGGTTAGTCATTTAGTCATCACCAGAGCCCGATAGATCGCATACAATTCCTCCGCTATTATAGGATGGCGACCAGACAGCTTCCAGGTCTGGCAGAGTGACAGATCCCCGTAAAAAGCTGCTGCAGTAGCGGAGGGCGGGACTAGCGAACCATCCGTGTATATGTTAAAATGTCCGTCATATATGGTGCCACTCATTTCTGTAAAGAGGGCTTGTGCCATCACTGAGTCCCGGTCCTTCTTGAAATTGTCGGCAAAGGTAAGGCATATGTGTGGCAAGAGGTCCATCCATGGAGGCACAGGCAACATCATGGGGACGGGGGACAGTCGAGGGGCAGGTAGGTTAAACTGCTTGTAGTGTAGTAGGTTAGCGGACAGTGGCGAGGGCGGGAGGGGAGTCTGAATGAGGACGGGGAGGTAGGAAAGGTTAGCGGACAGTGGCGAGGCGGGAGGGGAGTCTGAATGAGGACGGGGAGGTAGGAAAGGTTAGCGGACAGTGGCGAGGGCGGGAGGGGAGTCTGAATGAGGACGGGGAGGTAGGAAAGGTTAGCGGGCAGTGGCGAGGGCGGGAGGGGAGTCTGAATGAGGACGGGGAGGTAGGAAAGGTTAGCGGGCAGTGGCGAGGGCAGGAGGGGAGTCTGAATGAGGACGGGGAGGTAGGGAAGGTTAGCGGGCAGTGGCGAGGGCAGGAGGGGAGTCTTTATGAGGACGGGGAGGTAGGGAAGGTGTTATCACGCAGGGTGATGTGATGCGACTAGTGCAGTAGCATGTTGGTGTAGTGCTGCTTGCTTGCATGCAATTCTCACTTTCAGCTGCTGCCGCTGGCTAACCCTTGTGGTGAAAAGGGGAGCCGAATGCGTAAGTCTCCCTCTGCCAGTACATAGCCTCTCCATCACCAAGACTCCTATTGTGCCTCCCCGGGGCCAAACACGGTAACTGGGTGTCTTGCGACCCCAGGCTAAATCAATATGGGATCTCGGGGCATGCGGTGGCCCCCAGAGGTATGATGTGCATCCTTGTCATCTACCAACAACCGCACACACCCACTGCCTTGTGGTTTAGTCTAGTAAGACAAAGGCTAGGGGAGCACACCCTGAGGGAAAAGCAGACAATGGGGTCACGTCCTGGCGGTTTCCGACAAACTGGAATCCCGGCAGTCCCCTGCAGTATTGAGCAGGAGCTGGTCGTCTTGGGTCACCCCCTTGCCATCAGCAACCCCTGTTCAGTACCAAGATAGTGAAGTTGGAACTGTGCACCTCCCTCGGCACTAAACTCTTCTATGCGCAGGTTTTCTATTCCTGCTTTGCAGGAAGGGAACGTCATCATCGGACTACGATGGACTACCATAAGCTAAGTAAGTGTAGTAGGCCACGGATGAGGAAGGGTTGTCGACGACGTACTGGCCAGCGTGGGGCCTCAGATGTGACCCCGGACTTGGCACGGAGTACCGCAAGTGGATGGGACACTTGGAATTGAGCCACCCTCATCATCCACTTACAGTCAAGGTAGATCCTCTCCCAGGAAAGGGGCAGTAAGCCAGATTCCGCTTGTAGGGAGATAGTAGGGGAAGAGCAGAATGCACCCATTGCGATGCGAAGCGCCGTGTTGTGCACTACATCCAGCCCAACAGACGAGGGTGATATCGTCAGCATAGACTAGCGTGGACATTGAGGGGGACCGAGGGTTGTCATACATGAGAGCATTATATAGAAAAGCACTGAGGCCTGATCCCTGAAGGACACCACAATGAACAGGAAACTGCTGCGAGCGTGTTGTCCCCACTGAAACTGAGAGAGTCCGTCCCCGTAAGAAGCTGCAGAACCAGGAGAGCACTTGTCCTCTCACCCCTAGTTCACCCAGCTTGTACAGTATACCAGTATGTGAGGCAGCATCAAATGCTCCCACTACATCAATAAATCCCGCCAGGAGGACCTTCTTCTTACGGTATGAATCCTGGACGAGATGCTCAAAGAGGAGCAACACGTCAATCGTACCACGACCCGGCCTGAATCCCCCTAGGTCACCAGACAGTAAGTTGTTGGACTCAAACCACCAAGACATCCAAGCATGGACTATCTTCTCCATGAGCTTGCCGACCACAGATGGGAGGCAGATACCCCGTCTGGATGACATGAGCGCTGGATCATTACCTGGTTTGGGGAATGGGAGGAGTAGAGCACGTTTCCAAGGTGCCGGAAAAATGCCGGAACTCCAGCTCAAGTTCTATAATGCAAGTAAGGAGTCCTGAGCCTCTTGGGATATATGGGTGATCATTTCGTACGCTACTTCGTCTGGTCCCATCGCTTTACCCTTTGGAAGGCTGGCCAGGGCACGTTGAAATTCAGCCTGGGTCAAAGGATGAGCTAGGTCTGCATTGTGGACGGATATCGACGTTTCAAGATGGTCTTCCGCCGGCAGGGGATCAGGCTGACCAAATTTTTCGGAGAAGAAAGTCGCCAATGACGCAGCTTGTTCTTGGGGGTCGCAGATAATACTGTTATTGACCGATAACGGGAAGGATGTATTAACTGGCTTGCCGTTCATTTTCATTACAAATCCCCAAGCTTTCTTACAAGACCCCGCAAACTTCAGTTCAGTGCAGTGATCCCCCCACACAACCCTCTTCGCCGCCAGCATTACCCTGGTGCAAACTGCATCCGCCTTCCGGAAGACCCGTTTCAACTCATTACCAGGGCACTTACTCCATTCCCTCCAAGCATGCCTACGATCAATCACCGCCGCTGCACACTCCGGGGTCCACCAGGGCATCAATGGGCGGCAGGAATGGGCTGTCCCAGTCTTCTTGTAGGCTTTCTCTGCAGCCTCGACCAAATTCTCTGAAACGGCCACCGCCACCAGACCCAGGGAATCTGCGGCCGAGGCATCATATTGGGGCAGGCATACAGTATAATCCCTCCATCCATTGTCCTTGAAAGTCCAGCGAGGACGGGCCTTAATTGTGTCCTTAATCGCCATGCCCCGAACAGTCATCACTACTTGGAGGTGGTCACTGCCCATATATGGCCCTATCCGAAAATCCGCTCCCAGAACAATACCTACACCAATACACAGATCCAAGGTAGAGGGAGCAGCATTGCGGGAGTCGATACGAGTGGGAAGGCCAGGAGTCGTCAGTAGGCTGAGGGTATGGTCGTCCAACAGAGCACTGAAGAGGGAAGTGCCGGACTGGTTAGCGGAGACATGGCCGACAGCTGGATCCCAATACTCATGACGAGCGTTGAAGTCACCCATCACAACACGGGTTGATGGCAGCTGGCTGAAATAATGCTTGAATTCACTCGTTGTAACATGTCGACAAGGATTGTAGCAAAGGAACACTGAGGCCCAGCAATTTTCAATGGCTATGGACACAGCGATGACCTCCATGACGCCTCCCCCATATCGTCGCAGGGAGATTTCTTTGCTGGGAACTTTGTCAGAGACGGAGAGAACTAAACCCCCACCTCTAGTGTAAGGGGTCTAAATTGACTAGGCTTGATTTTGGCAATATTTACACCAAGACTTTTACTTTTCACTCACTTTAAGCCCAATAATGACCCAGTCAGTGTTGAGATTAGTTGAGATGTTCGGTATTATGTTATTATCGTGATTAATATATCAGTTAACATACATTAAATTGTAATGATTAAAATGAAATAACTAAATAGGCCTAATGGTGTCTTATAGGTAGGAGGGTCATTATTCTCGCTTTATATATTAAAACTTATGGTTTGGTATTATTATATTTAGTTTAGAAAGGGGTGTCACAATCAGAGCAATGTTATTTGAAATTAGAATTAAATTTATTTATTTTGGCCATTTAATCACTTCCAGGGGTATAAAGTTAATTGCCGAGAATAACTAACTTTTTGTGATTCTAGTATAATGCTGAGATTTGGCCTAATAATTGCTTGTACCTAATCTCTAGTGTGATACCCTGATTCTGAGGCCTTAATGACAAGTGCCCACCTCGAGAGGGCTTGGCAGGTCGAAATTTATGAGGCCTAGCTCCAACTTAAAAACTATAGTCTTACCTTGGATCTCGTAAGTAATAGTTAACATGTTTGTGCCTGAAATTCGTTTACATCATATAAAAGTAATTCAATTATCCTTTGAAAGTCTTATTAGACTCTTAAGTAAGTTGAGGAGTTCATTTAATCAAGGTAAGGTTATTGTTATGACAAAATACGTTGACCCCAGAGTACTACAGAAGGGCTCTACCTACTCAAGGTGCCTGCATTCCCTCAGACACCAGCCTCGGGGTTTGGCTTAACTCAGAGTCTAGATTTTCTTTTGTGTTGCGTGTTTAGATACAACCTTCCGTTGAAGGTGAGTTGAAATTAATTGTGAAGTATTTAAGATAAGTTTTGAGACCATTTAAGCCCAGTTTCTTATATTTAATTACGAAATTATACGACATCCTTTGTCATGATCGAAGGTGAAGTTATTTACACCGTATGATAATTGATAATTTAAATTTCGAATTCCATACTATTTTTCCTGTCAACCTTAATATGTATTAGATAATATGTTAATTGCATTATGTTAGTGTAGTATTATCACGGTAATGATATACCGTATGTCGAGTTCAGTATGTAACTTAATGTAAGCCAACATTCCTTTGCGAGTACTGTAGTGCGTATAGGCCTACACTCCGTTTTCTATTTTAAACAATTTTTTTTTATATATTTTTGAAAGTCAACTCAATAATTTACATACTCATTTAATGTCTCTTAATTGATACATTTGACCACTTTTGTAATGTTAATATGAATTAGATATTATAAGTTTGTCAGTTTTATTAATGGTAGTGTTAATACCAGGTCCCAGGTCAGGAGAAAAGTCCTGGGAGAAGTACCAGGTGCAGAGAGTCCTGTGTCCACCTCAGTGGGCATGACCTATAGTGGCTGTACTGAGACAGGATGCTGTTGGTGTTTTTAAGCTTTGAGCTAACCTTCACCCCATTGTGAGCTGTTGTACGCCTTATGAACCTAGTGACTGAAGTGTGTGTTTACTTGGGTAGTGGCCTTGGGGTCACCCCTTTGAAGGGTTTTAGTTAACTTCTATGTGGTGATAAGAAGTAGTTCATTGGGCCAATAATACCGATATATTCCGTGGTTGACTAAAGTAATAATTCTATTGATTTGTGTATCACAGTGACAAGTGTATTTTCCTTTACCGTGTTTTAATATAGTTAAGTAATACCAAACGGTATATTGTGTTTTTATTTATCCCGTGTCATTTAGACAATTTGCATTCATTCACCTGTATTTCTTTGCATGCAACGGCCATTAAGCTACCAGAGTAATAAATTGGACAAATCCTCATTAATTAAGGAAGAAACCCACAATAACCGAATGAACATTAACCCTTTTCTAGCGGGCCCTCTGTGGCCGTTTTGGGCCTTTTCAGGCCATTCTGACTGCTATATCAACCATCAGTATGAAAGGAACTGTATTGCGCCAAAAACTAGGCGGAAATCGCTACACAATGACGCCACATACAACTACGTAGCACTCGTGGAGCACTGACAGTGTTACCTCGAAGATGGAAGTTTAGCTGATTTTGCTACATTGCTCACTTTTAGCGAACTATTGGTTACACTGTCATCCTCCCGCGCGGTTGGGGAACTGGAGTTAGTGTGGGCCGGGAGGCCACAGATGTCGGACGTATGGATTATTACTATCCCACCCATTTTCACTCGATTTTCATCCTTTTTTCACCCGTTTTTTGCCAGTTTCTTTAACTCGACTTATGTTGCGCGCTGCTAGTTAGGGGTATAATAAATAAAGAGGGGGTAAAAGCAAAGTCCAGGAAAAGAAAAGAAAAGCAAAGACTACGAAATCACCCCCTTACACTAGTACCCCTGTCTACCCGGTACATAGTAAAACCAGGAATTGTAGTTTTAATTTAGGCTTCATCCAGGATTCACATATCCCTACAATAAAAGGGGATTCTCTCTCAATCAAATATCGTATATCGTGAGTCTTGCGGCATAATGAGCGAGCATTCCATAATATCAGCCTCTTATCAGTAGTCGGGGCCATTACGGCGACATGAGGAGCGAGAACAGTCTGTGCATTATTTGAAAACAGATTTCCTTAAAAGAGAGTCCCTTCTGTATTAGATATCATAATTCTGAAAGAATCAGGCCAAATGAATCTTGAGCAGGCAGCAGCGGTGAGGTGTCAGAGGAAGTTGATGATGATGAGAGTCCCTCAGGAGAGATACCCTTATTGTAGGCTGGAGATGGACGTGCGTCAGGCTCACTCTGGGCTTACTTGGTCGAGAGGCGGGAGCAGTCTCCAGGGAATTTTTGTCGCGGGTCTCGGGTACTCCACGAGATCCACGTAGAACATCACGATGAGGGGCATCAGTTGCGATGCGTAGAAGAGGAGATGGTGGCGTGGCTGGACGATGAAATATCACACTCGCTGCAGAAGTCGGCAGTCGAGACACCCAACTCACATCGGATATCAGGGGCATATTCATCGTCAACATCCTGTGATGGTAACATATCATCCATTTGATCTGGAAGGGCTGCAAAGCGATTTGGGGAGGCTACAGAGGCGTAGGACACATCACTCCTCACCGCCCGAGATGACCGACGGAGTGTGGAGGGGCCCGATCTTATCGCTGTGGCTGCAGGTGATGGGCCGGAACGCTTGCGAGGGTTAACCTCTGAAGTGCGCATGGGGGTAATTAGACACCTCTCCCTGTGCGCATGTATTTGAGGTGTTTCCGTCACTTAAATATTCATTGTACCATTAATAGCATTAATACTTATCCATATGCGCCTATTATGGGTTGATTATAAAGGTATTAACCTGAAACAACAATAAAACGAGTGAAAACAGCGTTTGGATGGTCAAAATCGGAGATATAGCCCGCGAGTTGTATAATGTATGGGTGAGGCAAGCTGCTTTCCCGCCAATTTCCCCCAAGGCCACTGAGACACAGTCGATCGATACTCTCTCTCTCTCTCTCTTGCATTCGCTTGCTATCAGTGATGACCACACCCTGCAACCGGATTTCTAATGTTAGCACAAAAATATACCTCAGAATAAGGGAATAACAGGGAAAATAGGTGATAACTGAAGGAGAGGAGGAAAGTGGGGAAGGAGGGGAGGTAGAGGACTGAGATTTTGCATGGCCCAGGGGCCAAAAAAAAAAAAAAAAAAAAAAAAAAAAAAAAAAAATCGATGTCAAAAGTTGATTTTTTTTTTCTCTGACACTTAAGAGTCTCCCCGCAGTCCGCCGGGGGAACTCTTAAGAGTCTCCCTGCAGTTCCCGGGTTAAGAGAGCGAAGGAACTGGTTGTGTGCTACTAGGGTCACTTCCCCCTCCCGATATTCCTCATGTTTCTTCAATGCCTGACGATAGACCGAGCAGGAACTCGCTGTCACCTTATGCCTACCATTGCAGAAAAAACACTTAGGCGCATTCAAACAGGTCCCCTCACCTGACTGTTTCGGATGAAAACGCCTACAGGTCTCACAGCGCACCTTATTTCTGCAGGATAGGGAGCTGTGACCAAACAGATGGCATTTATACCATCTCAACATGCGAAAGTGGTACGGCTCGACCGTGTAGCAAACATGACCCAGTAGAAGCTTCTTTGGCAATGACCCCTTAACACCTTACGAGCGGCCTAGGCGGTAATTTATATGTACCGCCCAGCGGGGTGTTTTTACCCTAAATAGGGTTGTTTACGTGATCATTTTCATGCCTAAATAAGACCCAGAGTGTAAAACAAGTATCTATCCCTGAAAGGGCATAAACAGAGCTTTCCAATGACACCCCAACCATCCTTGTACAACCACTGGTTTTCTTGCAACGATTGTGCAACACGAGTGCAAAAACCATGTAATTAGGTACTTTCCCTACATAATTCCCTGTGTAGCGAGTGTGAGGGGGGATGGAAGGGTGGTTTTCACTTCAGTTGGCCCACCGCGGTGGTGGGCGGCGGTCATAGCCTTACTACGCTCCTCACACCGCTCAGCTCTCTCTCTCTGCAACATTACGTGCTGAAAATGGCACACGACATAAGTTGTGAACCGCCACTTAGTCCAAATTTATTTCACACGACATAAGTTGCGCGCCGCCAAATAAGGGTTAAACCTCAGATAGACCACATTAGAGGCTGACTGGGAGCTGTCGTCGTTTCGTCTCATAAGCCTAGTCACCTCCTCCAACGACATCGGGTCATCTCCTAAAGCCCTTGAACCATGCAATATGTCCACATCAGAATCTGCACTATGTACAGGACCGATCTTCCCCCAGGAATAGGTTGGATCCTTAGGTGAGATAGACATCCGGCATCGTACGTTCCAATACCCGAATTTAACAAGTTTTTCCGGGGACTCCCCCAATGAACACACTAATTGACGTGCATTGGAGATACAGATGGCAGTACCACTGCCTAATACTCGTGTATCACCTGCCCGAACATATTTGGAAAAGACTGAATCATTGATGGCACAGGTAATCTTTGAAGGTGCATTAAAAACAGGCTCAACAGACATTGGATCATGAGTAATGATGTACGTTACCAGCGAGGGGTCATCTACCATTACTTCATCTGGGCGAATGATCTCTAAGGGCTGTGTGGAACTGCACCCCCATTAGACAGGCTATCACCACCATCTTGAGGATCCTGGGTCTCACTTCCACGTTTGGATCCCTGGGAAGGCTGGGATTCCATATTTTCTGTATCACCAGTGGGGGGATCAGGCCCCTTCACCAAGGGTGGCTCCACCATTTCAGTGGTGGCGCCAACAGGCCCAACACATAACACTTCACAAGTTCACGAACCACCGTTTACCCCACAGTGCCAGCAACCCCTAGCCAAGTTACCAGCTTGCCAGGGGGATACACTGGGCAGCTACACCGCCAAAACCGGTAGAGGAACCACTCCAGATGTTGCACTACACCGCACTGTCCACAGCTCCACACACCGAGTCCGGCTAGGCTACCGGTAATCGGCCGACCATACAAGTACACCTAGGTCCACACCAATCCAAGTCCATTAGATAAGCAGACTTATTCCAGAACCGCATTTCACTACCCCACTGAGCTTACACCCCTGGCCAAGCCGGAAACTCGCCAGAGAGATACACAGGCACCCACAGGGCAGAGGGAAAGCACCAGTCACAAGGCAAATAAACATATCCTTCTTGTACCGTGGTTCGAACGGCTCTTTCATGCATCTTGTAAAGAAGCCTGCATCATGGCACTTATACCGAACACATATCTTTTTTTCTTACACACACCCACACACACACACACATATATATATATATATATATATATATATATATAAATATATATATATATACAATTATACAGTATATGTATATATATATATATATAGTTATACACAGTATATATATATATATATACTGTATATATATACAGTATATATATATATTGTGGCAATCGATACATCCTTGGGAAAGCGGAGGCGGATAAGGAATAGAAGAACCAGAAGCACTCGGTGTAAAAACATGTTTATTGGCGACAGTTTCGGAGGTGACTTACTCCATCATCAGGCGAATCTACAAAATAAAACATAGTTCTATCAGTTAAAATTAAAAAACAAGGCTAAAAAGCGGGATAGTAATGTTGCGAATCAATTATTTGGGACACCGTGTGCAATTGAAAGTTAAAAAATAGAAATTAAGAAATGTAAGCAAAGTCAGTACAATAGAAAACAACAATAATAGATATACCTAAAATAGCTAAAACATAGGTAAAAGTGACTGAATGTGAACTAAGGACGAACACATAAAAATGGAATGCTAAGAAAAGATAATGGAGAAAAATAACAGTAGTTAAACCTATAGAAAAAATAGTTTGCTTGAAACGGAAAAACAAAAAATTGCAACTTATATACTACATACACAATATGTTTAAAAACAAAGGAGGTCAACTGATGTTTCGTTGTGTGACAGAGAAGGTTTTTCCTTAATAGACAAGAGAGACTCACTAATGCATAGCTGTGTGTCTGTAGGGTGCGAGGCAAGGACTGAGAATGACTCAACTTTAATGGGATGGTCTGATTCCAGAGAATGTTGCCGAATTGCACTGAATGAAGGATTTGATAGCGGATTATTTGTTCTAATAGATCTTCCCTTGTGTTCAAAGATTCGAACCCTGAGTTGGCGTTTAGTTTTTCCAATATACACTGCGTTACAGCAATGACACTCGTACTTATAAACTACAGAAGACTGCAGTTCCTCAGGGATCGAATCCTTGAACTTAAAGAAGCTCTGGATAGTGCGATTGGCCTTAAAAATAACTCTAATATTTATTTGTGGGTAAAATTCTCACAATAGTTTGGTGACTTTGTTTCTTAAGGCAAAGCTGCGTTTTCCTGAAAAATAAATGGGAAAGTACATTGTGGCTTTATTTACAGTGGAAATTTGTTGTTTAGGTTTAAAGATCTTGTTCAGAGTCTGTCCTATATACGAATCTGTGAACCTTTTCGCATAGCCGTTATGAAACAGAGTATTCTTAATTAAATCAAGTTCATTGTGTAGATTAAAATAGTTTGAGCAAATGCGATAAGCTCGTGTCACTAGGGTTGTCACCAGCTTGCGCTTGTAATCAATAGGTGTGAATGAAGACAATTTTGTCATAAGTCCCGTGAATGTTGGCTTCCTGTAGACAGATGTAGAAAATGAGGAATCGGAGTGACTAATTAAAATATCATGGAAAGGAAGTTGTCCGTTTGTTTCTTTTTCAGAAGTGAATTCAATGTGATTGTGTCTAGAATTAAGGTACTGTAGGAATAATGGAATGTGTGTGTCAGATCTAAAAGCCATAAAGGTGTCGTCAACGTAGCGACGGTAAAAGATAGGTCTAAAACTTAGTGGACATTCCTCTAGCCATTTGACTTCATGGTGTGCCATGAAAGCTCCAGCCAGAATAGGTCCGAGGGGACTCCCTATGGCTACACCGTCAGTTTGTGAATATACCTTCCCATCAAAAATGAAAAAAAAAAACTATCTTTAGATGCCAGGGAAAGTAATTTGTGAAGCTGATCCTTTGTGAAATGTTGAACTTTGTCTGTACCTTGAAATATATTATCTATGCAAATATCTATGGTTTCGGCTAGAGGAATGTTGGGAAAGAGTGACTTGACATCGAAACTAGCTAGCACACAATTATTAAAATGAAAATTACATATTTCCTATGCAAAACTAAATGAATCATGCACAATGTACTCGTTGTGCACCAATGGGGACAATATAGGGATTAAGAATTTTGAGAGTTTATAGTTGATGGTTCCAATAGCAGACATAATAGGTCGAACAGGGCAATCATCTTTATGTACTTTAGGCAGTCCGTACATTATTCCCGGCTTAGACCCAGTAGTATGCAACCTTGAGTAAGTTTCACCGTTTATTATACCCTGGGCTTTTAGTTGTCTTAAAAATCTATTGATTTTTGTCCTCCTTATTTAACAGGGTAATCAAAACATTGTCCTGGACTGGTTGAAACTTAGAACGGTCTTGGAGAATAGACATAATTTTGGTTATGTAGGCACTTCTATCTAAAAGCACGACACCATTACCTTTGTCCGGTTTCATTATCACCACATTTTTGTCTTCGGACAGTTTCTTTAAGGAGGCGAATTCATCATTACTCAAATTGAGTAATGGTCTTCTAGTGTCATTAGAATAGAAATATGATAAAGTTATGTGCTTCAAAGAACTTTTGAAATAACCGAAACCTTTATTACTAGGATCATAAAACTCACAAGTTTTGATTTTGCTAAACAATTTTTCGAAGCTGCAGAAATGATTCATGAAACATAGATACTAGAGACACTAGACACTAGAGATAACGAAATTCAACCCCTTAGCTAACGCAGATTTTTCTATCTGAGATAACACTTTACTTGATAAATTAAAAATAACCTTATCGTGTGGTGTTCCGTCATCACTAACGTATCCGAGTTTCATTAATATGCGTTTCTGTACAAATTTCACACGAGCGATAGATGCACACGTAACACGTTCAATAAGACTCTTCAAGTGATTAAAATCCATCCACGATACAGCACTTTTCAGTTGCAACGTTACATTGTTCAATTTGTCTTTTATTTGTTTCAGATTTCGTTGTTTTGAGTTTAGCTCATTGTTGAGGAAATATTGTTGACAGTTGCGATATAGACGAGAATGTTGAAGATGGTGTTTATACACTTTAAATCTAAGTTAGGAGACTTGTGTGCAACATGGACTCGTACCTAACTTTCTCAGATAGGACTATGTTTTATTTTGTAGATTCGCCTGATGATGGAGTAAGTCACCTCCGAAACTGTCGCCAATAAACATGTTTTTACACCGAGTGCTTCTGGTTCTTCTATTCCTTATATATATATATATATATATATATATATATATATATATATATATATATATATATATATAGAGAGAGACAGAGAGAGAGAGTACTAGTACTAGGATAATATAAATTGGATATTAATCTGTGGCTTCCAGTAACTGTGCGTCAACCTGGTCATAAATATTACAGTGTTGACAGTATAAAGGATATCTTAATGAATGTGTTGTTGTTGTTGTTGGTGGTGGGCAGGGCCCGGGAGAGGGGGGGGGGGGGGAGGGGGGCTGGTATCTTAGCACCAGGGCCAGGCCTCACAGGGGTCCGGGCGTTATGAATTAAGAGCATAATAATAAAATAAATGAATCAATAACAGCTACTAGGCAAACCAAAATACCCGCCAAAAGGGTAATATGAAAACAAATGATTAAATGCATATTATGAAAGTTAAAGTTAAATTAATCAATGATAACATATTCTTCAATATGTCATTAGATTCATTATTATAGATCATAAATTCATAACAGGGTATCATCACAAGTGACTGGTGGCAAATGGCAACTGGTTATTTGCTTCCGTCTAGAACGCGTGTATGGGAGACAAGTAATGAGTCACAGCTATCAGTTTGAACCCGTCATTAGCGGAGGTAGGGTGCTGCGCGCACTCACTCTCAGCTTGCAACTCTTGTGACTACAGGAAAGTAAGTTGCAAACCTAACTTTATTTTTTAACCCTTGGTAGTCGACTCATCATAGGGAGATGCTGTCTACTCTTCATATAATTGTCTGTAGCTGAAGACAGGTAAAAACCGTAAAATCTAGTATTCAGAATTAGGCTAAATGTGTGGACTGGTGAGTGGTGACTTTCGTTTGATTCTACTCTTCAAAAATGTCTAGTTAATATATCAATCTACAATACTTCACTGGAAGTGGATTAGGCAGCCCCAAAAGAAATAATATTGGCTCGTAAAATATACAATTTAATTGTAGCCTAGCTTTTGTCAACTTAGGCCTAGTCAGAATTCGATCTATTCTTACTTCTTAGTTTCGACTCTCAACTATAAGAGTCTGCTTCAAAGTGTGCCAGAACCTTATTTGAAGTGGGTCTGAAGAAAGTAACAGATAAGCCTAGTGTAGATAAACATGAAAACTTGCCTTCAACGTCAAGTGTATTACTATTAGAGGCTCAACAGGAAGTAGAAACTGAAAAGGTCGTATTAGTTCCAGAAACTGAATCTAAAGATATTGAACAACATAGTGATGATAGTGATATTGGTTTGATCCCTGATAGACCGTCACAGGCACAGATTGAAGATTATGTTAGGAAGGGCCCCCAGGCAGTACCTAGTCAAATTGCTCCAGATCATAAGGGTAACCTCTTTCCATATGTCGGGAATAGGGTAATGATCCCGACAGGTTTTGGTCCAATAGGACATTTGAATTTGGCGGTATCGTATCGCTTGTACGATTTCAGCTGGTTCTTTGTGTATTGTAGTTTATTCTTAAGTTAGGTTAAATATTAACTGTAATGTATAAATATCTACATCAGCTCTAGATGTATTATGAAACCAAGTTATGGGTTATAATTATTATGAGCCGGCAGCCATATGTAATTTCGCGAAGCGATCGGACGCCGGCCCTTTAGTCTCTCAATCAACACCATACAGTCAACATCTCCTCCCCCGGCTCTGACTCAACCCACAGTTCACCATGTGCTACAACTACTAACAATAATAACAACAGTCCTACATCACCAGTCCTCTAAGCTAAGTTCATTGTATCAATATTGTATTATGTGAACATTCCTACATGTCATGCAATTGAATTAGCCGCGTGTGGGGGACTGGATTACACCCATCGAATACCTCGTTGGTAATTATATTATAACTATTTGTTGGGATATTTCATGTACCAGTGATATGTAATTTAACCTCTTTATCTAAATTCCCGACAAATAATGGTCCTTCGTGCCCTACAGCTTCCGTACCGTAGTACCGTTTTGTTTGCTTCCTTGACGCTTGTGGGCTTACAAATGGCTGCCGCCTCGCACGTTGTTGGCCGCCTGCCATTTCCCTAGTTTAGGCCCAGCTTCTTCCCTCGTGTTTTTTACCGTTTAGGCACCGTCCCTATCTTTTTTGGGACTAGTTTCCAGGGTTTTTTGGGTGTGTGATCCTTGGCGTTTTTTGGGGGGTTAACTGGGCTGGAGTTTGGGGTAGGGGTAGTTTCGTCGGTCGCCATTTTGCGCTCGAGGCTAGGCTAGGCAGTCTAGGCCTGCAGGTGTCTGTGGTGGCTATTCATTTCGCTTTGGTGGTGTGCCTGTGGTGTTATTTGTGTTTTGTTTTTGTGGGACTCATTATTGATTTTGCTGGTGGGGAGGGTTCTCATGTGACCTTTTATATTTAAATATCATAATAGCCTAGGCCTGGTTGCTTAAAGTGGCGGTCATGAGTGTCGGTCTTTGTTAATTCCTAAGCGATTGACAGTTAATAGTCAGACCTCATGATTGTAGCTTAACCAACTAGGCTTACCTATAAAGGGCTTACAATAATTAGTGCTTCACCTTACCCTTTCTTTTAATGGATTTAGTATTTAATTCTTTTGTCTAGTTAGATAATTTCCTTTCGATAGTTTATATTAAGGGGGATGTAAGTATTATGTAATTCTTTTTGAGTAAATTTCTTAAGTAATGGGGGTTTGCCGCTGTTGATTCCTAAGCGATTAACGGTTTGTAGTCTGACCTCATTGTAGTTTAAGTTGCTTAAAATTAGACCTTAACGATGACAGATTTAAAGAAACTTAAGATTCTTAAGGGAGGGATGAAGGGAAGTTTAAATAGATGTTTAAGAGATCTTGATGAATTTTTAATAAGTGCCACGGCTGATCAAATAAAGGGTAAATTCGCTACTGTTACTAAATCGCTAGCTACTTATGATAGTTATGCTCAGCAGGTATATGGTTTATTGACAGTTACTGACGATGTGGAAGAAGAAATGTCGGCAGATCTTGAGTACTTTGAGGACGTTAATACAGCCTTAGCCAGACTATCTTCCACCCAAGAATCAACCTCTGTTAAGGATACCGGTACACCAAAGGCGACTGGTTTTAACCTGCCGAAGCTTACTTTGCCTAACTTTTCCGGGGATTCGGCTACCTGGACTGGATTTTGGGATATTTTTGAGTGTTCCATCCATCATCATAAAACACTCACATCCATCCAAAGGTTCACATCTCCGTGGTCAATTGAAAGGGGAGGCATTGAAGTTAGTCGATGGGTACAAGCTAGAAGCTACCAGCTACGAGTCTGCAGTGGAGTTGCTGAAGAGAACTTACGGGAGAGTGGAAGTCATCAAGACCGCTTTAATTACCAAATTCTTCACACTAGATCCTCCATCCTATGATGTGGCGGACCTAAAGGAGTACTATGCCTCCTTTGAGAGCCTCCTCCGAACTATGGAGACAATGGCCGTCACCAAGGAGGAGATATTTAGTGTGAATATCTTGAATAAGATACCCTCTCCCCTAAGGGAAATCTTACGACGACAACTAAGCGACTCTCCACTAAACTTGGAAGCGTTGGTGAAGGTGTACCAGACTGAAGTCTTCAATATGGAGAGTACTGGACACTACAGACAAGTGGAGGTGTCGCCATCTACTGCAGCTTTCCCGGTACAGACTTCTCCTAAACAGAAAAGGCCAATTTCATTAGGTTGTAAGTTGTGCAGTGTCCACGGTCATCTGTGGTATCAGTGTCCTAAGTATCCTAAGGCTACACAGAAGGTTAGCAAGGCTAAATCGCTTAAGTTATGTACCAGCTGTCTGGCAAGAGACCACTTCAACAGTACCTGCACCAATTCCTACATCAAACCTTGTAAGTATTGCAAGGGGAAACATTGGTTTTCCCTTTGCACCCAGTCTAATCGGCACGACGGCAAAGAAAAGGGGAGAACCCCCAAAGAGTCACATGAGAAAAGTAAGAGCGAGGGTGATAAAGTATCTGCCATGTCCATTGCTTCTCGAGAATGTCAATTGCTTCCTACTATGATGCTGCCAGTAGTGGGGAGTAATAATAATACTATAATGACACGCACCTTACTTGACCAGTGCTCACAGAGGTCATTCGTTCTGCGGTCATCATTACCCCAGCTCAAGTGTACCAGCAAGGGTCAAGAGAATTTGCATCTCCATGGTTTCACTGGTGAAATAGATTCCAGTGACTATGATATAGTGGAGATTTCATATGTTTGTAGAAAAAAGGTATGTCCCATCAAGGCTGTTGTGGTTAACACACTACCCAGTTTCTATATAGCATCAGAGATTCAACCATATTTGAAATATCTCAGAAGCAAGGGTTATAAACTGGCTGATGATCAACTCTCTGCTAACAATGGTATTATGCTACTGGTCGAAGCTGATTATTACTACGACCTGGTTCACCCTGGATATCGGCGGGTAGATAAGCTTATAATGCTCCCCACGACCCAAGGGTATGCCATTTCTGGATCCTATGCCACTTCCTCTAAAGACACACAGGTGGAGGTGGTTACGGTCCTCAAGGTAGCAGTAAGCCCCATAGATAAATATATTAGGCCAAATGTGCCTGATAATACATGTACTGATATAGATAAGCTATGGGACTTGGACAATATTGGAATTGACCCACATGAACTTGATCGTGAGTCCAAGCTAGCGTTAAGCTCGTATGAAGAGACTGTAACGTATGACTCTGGCAGAGGTCAGTATGTGGTAAGGCTCCCTTGGAATGATAACAAGAGTAAATTACCTACTAATTTCCATCTAGCACTTGGTAGGTTACATGGCCTTCAGAAGCAGTTTGTCAAGGATCCAAGTTATTGCGAGACTTATGCGGCAGTTTTAGCCGAGCAGGTACAACGTGGATTTGTGGAGAGAGTAGATCTCAGTGAGTATGGGGATAACATCCATTACCTTGCTCACCATGGGATTAAAAAGGACAGTTCCACCACTCCTGTTCGTATTGTGTATGACTGCTCTGATAAATCAAGTGATCGCTCCTATAGCCTGAATGATTGTCTGTACACGGGTCCGTCCCTGGTCTCTGATCTAGCGCAAATTATGTTGCGCTTCAGATGTCATAAGTTTGCATGGGTCGCCGATATTGAGAAGGCCTTCCTGATGCTTCAACTCCATCGTGAAGACAGGGACTCGACAAGATTTTTATGGTCGCGGGACCCAATGGATCTAGATTCGGAGTATCTGGTCTACAGATTCAGAGTCGTCTTATTCGGGGCGACATGTTCCCAGTTCCTTCTCAACGCTACTATCTTGCGTCATCTTGAGGAGGCTGGACTAGATCCTGACTTCAAGAATGGGATCTATGTGGACAATCTTCAAGGCACCGGAGACAATGAAGATTTATTGCTCAAGAGATGCTGGGAGATCCGTGATATATTTGCCCAGGCTCATTTATACTTAAGAGAATGGGCCACTAATAGTGATCTTTTGAAAGGTCAATTTGCTTCTGACGGTGTAGCTACTGAGAATAGTGAGGTGAAGTTTTTAGGCCACAAATGGGACACTACCACAGATTGTATATCCTTCTGTCACACCCCATGCGGCAGTGAGCTTATGACCAAGCGAAACTGCTTAAGCTTGTCAGCGAGGTTGTTTGATCCCCTAGGTTTTTTGCTGCCTGTTACAATCCGTGCTCGTATGTTTTTACAGCAACTGTGGCGGCTAAAACTAGATTGGGACACGCCCTCCCGACTGAGTTACAAGATACTTGGCGGTTGATTTGGTCGGACCTTTCCACATGTTGCAAGGTCCAACTTAATCGTCAGGTTATTAGTGGTCAACAGGTGGATCTACATGCCTTTTCTGATGCTAATAATAGTGCGTACGGTACTGCCATATACATATGCAATGGTAGTGAAGCGACGCTGGCTATAGCGAAGGCCAAAGTAGCCCCTATAAAGAAGATTACAGTTCCTAAATTAGAACTTACTGAATTGCTTCTGCCTGCTCGTCTAATAAAGTTTACACTGGATGCCTATGCAGACATACTACAGATTAATAACGTCTATGTCTGGAGCGATAGTCAAATAGCACTTTCATGGGTACACAGCCAGAAAGTGATACCTGTTTATGTTTCTAATCGCACTGATGAGATTCATGACTTAGTTCCTACAGCTACATTTCGCTATGTGAGCACCAGGGATAACCCCAGTGACATAATTTCCCGGGGGATCTCGGCACAGCAGCTTATGTCTTCCTCTATTTGGTGGCATGGACCTCCATGGCTTACATCTCCAACTGAGTGGCCTCAGGATTTCAGGGAATACATATCTGATCCTTCAAGTCGGCCCCAAGATGATGTGTTAAGTAGTTCGAATGTGAGTACTACACATCAGGATAACAAGTTGGTAGAGTGGGAACGTTACGGCAGCTATGATCAAGTAATACGGGTATTTGCATGGATATACCGTTTCATTAACAACATGAGAAGTCGGGCTCACGGGTCTTTCCTTAGTGAAGATTCGAAGCATATCAGACTCCATGAATTGAGATCAGCAGAAGCAAAACTAATATGTTTAGTACAAAAGGAATCATATCCTACTGAACATCAAATCCTGAGCAAGGAGTCAAAGGCCAAACCCTCAAACTTAATGAGGCAGCTAGGATTATATATGGAAGGAGGCATCATTAAGTGTAGAGGCAGGATACAAAAAGCGGACATTATTGATTCTGCTACATATCCTGTCCTCCTTAGCTCCTCTCATTTGATTACCAAAATGTTGATTCGCCAATGCCATCGGACCTGCCTACATTTTGGCGTAAATTATGTTCTGGCGTATATGCGACAACGTTGGTGAATCCCTAAGATGCGACAAGCAATTAAAGGGATCCACAATAGCTGTACGATCTGTAAAAGATTACAGGGTAAGCCTTACTCCCCAGTTGATCTACCTCCCTTACCTGAGTTCAGGGTACAAAGGACTGAACTATTTCAGGTAACCGGGGTGGACTACACCGGAGCGATTCATGTTAGGGAATCGCCCGGTACTATCATAAAAGTATATGCCGTTTTATTCACATGTGCGGTAACCAGAGCGATTCATATTGAATTGATTGACGACCTATCCAGTGAGGGGTTTTTGCATACTCTAAGACGCTTTGCAGGTCGCAATGGTTTCCCTCAAATTATTATGAGCGATAATGCGACTTGTTTTGTCGGGGCCTCTAAATATCTCCAGAGTTTAATGGATGACCCGCAGGTTGTGGCTACCCTCACTGGAAAGGGTTGTCAGTGGAGATTTATACCAGCACGTGCACCATGGTTCGGGGCGATTTGGGAGAGAACAATCGGTATCGTCAAATCTGCCATGAAGAAGGTATTAGGAAGGGCACTGGTGACCAGACGGGAGTTGCAAACCATCTTAATAGAAATTGAGATGTCAGTCAACGACAGGCCCTTGACCTATACCTCGGCAGATGTTGACGACCTCTTGCCCATTTCGCCTTCTATGCTAACACGTGGACGAACCCTTAATACCTTTCCTAGATCGTCCGTAAATGACGAAGATCTGCAAGACCCTACGTTCGGCAATGCTGATGCCACACGTCGTCGCTTCCAGTATGTAAACAAGGTGTCCGACGATCTATGGAAACGGTGGACCCAAGAATATTTGCTGTCTCTTCGCGAGCGTCACTCTCATAAGATCAAAGGGACGAATCAACGATGGCATCGTATCGGGGATATCGTCCTGATTCATGATGAGCGTCCTAGGTTATTTTGGAAGCTTGGGAGGATTATCCATTTGTTCCAGGGCATTGATGGTCTTATAAGGGTTGCTAGAATACGAACTTCGACTGGGGTTACTACTCGCCCAGTCGTAAGGTTATATCCCTTGGAGCAGGATGTAGAACTGCCGGATGATCCTGGCGTCTCTACTGATACCCCTCCGCGGGAGAGTGCTGGTGACAGTGCTCCTCGAGGTGGGGCAGCTGATGATGAGAAGGATGATCCTCCTCAGGCTTCAGGTGGCGCTCGTCCCAAAAGGAGGGCGGCTATGAGTTCCGTGGATCTTTGGAGATCAAAGATCACACAAGGTGATCTTTGACTTCGATGTCCTTTTTTGTTCTCTGTATATAGCTCCTGTATATCATTTTTGGTGGCGGGCAATATGTCGGGAATAGGGTAATGATCCCGACAGGTTTTGGTCCAATAGGACATTTGAATTTGGCAGTATCGTATCGCTTGTACGATTTCGGCTGGTTCTTTGTGTATTGTAGTTTATTCTTAAGTTAGGTTAAATATTAACTGTAATGTATAAATATCTACATCAGCTCTAGATGTATTATGAAACCAAGTTATGGGTTATAATTATTATGAGCCGGCAGCCATATGTAATTTCGCGAAGCGAT
The DNA here is from genome assembly GCA_032716605.1 of Paralithodes platypus. NCBI lineage: Eukaryota > Metazoa > Arthropoda > Malacostraca > Decapoda > Lithodidae > Paralithodes > Paralithodes platypus. The sequence continues at coordinate 17,785,936 of CM064527.1, read as the reverse complement.
CGGACGCCGGCCCTTTAGTCTCTCAATCAACACCATACAGTCAACATCTCCTCCCCCGGCTCTGACTCAACCCACAGTTCACCATGTGCTACAACTACTAACAATAATAACAACAGTCCTACATCACCAGTCCTCTAAGCTAAGTTCATTGTATCGATATTGTATTATGTGAACATTCCTACATGTCATGCAATTGAATTAGCCGCGTGTGGGGGACTGGATTACACCCATCGAATACCTCGTTGGTAATTATATTATAACTATTTGTTGGGATATTTCATGTACCAGTGATATGTAATTTAACCTCTTTATCTAAATTCCCGACACCATACACAGTTTTGAAAGTTCCAAGACCGAATGGTGAAACTGCGAAACGAGCTTGGTTAGTTTATTGTCAGACTAAGAGTGCACTTATTTGTTTCCCTTGCCGATTGTTTATTGCAGGGTGTACACAGCATCCAACAACACCTCCACATTTGGCAACATGTGGCATTGGAAAAGAATCGCCATGGAAAAAACTATAACCGCATTCCTGAACATGAACAAACATATTACCACAAACAATGTTATATTGATTGGCGTCAGTTAGAAGCAAGGTTGCGAAATGAATCTGGAATTGATGATCAATTACTGAGATCTATTCAGTCTGAACAAAGTAAATGGAAGTTAATTCTGAAAACAATCTTGGATGTCATACTGACTATGGGAGAGAGAGGCCTTTCATTTCAAGGGGACTCTAGCAAGATAGGTGATAGAAATAACGGACATTTTCTTGCCCTAATTGAGCTTCTTTCTCGTCATGATCCACTTCTTCATGATCATATATCTAAAGTGAGAGAAGCTCAGAAGGAGGGTAAGCGTCTTCAGGCTCATTATCTTTCTTATTCTTCACTAAATGAATTCATTCAACTATGTGCTGAAAAGGTTAAAGCTTCTATCCATAATGAACGTGAACAGGCTAAATATTATTCAATAATGGTTGATGCCACTCCAGACATTTCACATACTGAGCAAAGTACATTCATACTGAGATATCTAACTTGTGATGAATGTGGGGAGTACAAGATTCAAGAGAGGTTTCTTTCATTTATTGATGACAGCAAGAAGACGGGGGCAGAAATTTCGGAGATGATATTAAAATTTCTTTTTGAATCGGATATTCCTTTTGAAGATTGTAGAGGTCAGGGATACGACAATGCTAGCAATATGTCAGGAGAGTACAATGGAGTTCAGAGTCATCTTAAAAGAAAGAATCCTCTCTGCTTGTTCTCACCATGTGGTTGTCATTCCTTAAATTTGTGTGGCTCTGATGCAGCTGCTTGTTGCAAAGAGGTTGTTACTTTTTTTGGGATGGTACAAACAATTTATAGTATTTGTTCTAGTAGCCCCAAACGCTGGGAGATACTGAAGAGTCACATTGGGGCATCTCTTCATGGTTTATCTGGAACCCGATGGACAGATAGAGTTGCCAGTGTCAGGCCCTTTGCACATCATTTACCTGGCATTATATCTGCACTTACAGAAATATCTAAGCTGAAGAGTTTAACAGCTAAGGCTAAAGTAGATGTGGCAGCTTCTATTAAGTATGTGTCTTCTTTTGAGTGCATTTTGATGGCTGCTTTTTGGTTTAAGGTCCTAAGCTCAATAGATCAAAGAAATCAGGTGATTCAAGCTCAGTGTTCTACCATAGACGTTAAAGTAAAGAATTTAGAGTATTTGCAAATTGGATTAAAGAGTCTCAGAAATAAATGGCATTTAATTTATGAGGAAGCAAAAGTAGTTTCCACTTCCATGAACATTGACCCAGTCTTTCCAGTCACTCGAAAAAGAAAAAGAAAGACATTCTATGATGAAGTGTCAACTGAAACGGCAAATACAAATGTAGAGTCAGAAGAAAATAGTTTTAAGGAAGATGTGTTTTACAAAGTTATTGACAATGTGTGTGAGGGAATAGACAAGCGATACCAAGCCATCTTTCAGATTAACAAACTGTATAGATTCCTTTGGCTATACCTTGATATGACAGATGAGAAATCTGTAATGACTGTATATATTTTGCCACACAGTACAGCAAAGATGTATCTTGTGAAAAAATTAGAGATTAAATTCTACACCTTAAAACTATACATAGGGCAAATTTAGATGACACCTCGCTCAGCCTCTCTCCACTTCAACTACTTAATAAGCTTGCAAAGTTAAAACTAGAAGATTTATTTCCAAATACATGTATAGCCTTGCAATTTTTTTTGACCTTGCCAGTAACAGTTGCTTCCGCAGAAAGGTCTTTCAGCAAGTTAAAGTTGATTAAGAATCACTTGAGAAGCACAATGGGCCAAGAAAGATTATCATCTTTAGGTCTTTTAAGCATCGAGAGTGATTTGGCACGAAAGATCAATTTTGATGATGTCATTGACTGTTTTGCTGCCAAGAAAGCAAGGAAAGGAGAGTTTCTTAAATAATAGTAATATGTGATTATGAATTTATGTGCATATGTAATTTATTAAACAAATATAATTTAAGTTGGCCTAAGCCCTACATACTCTGTACATATGATATCACATGTATCACACAAGATTACTTTGGTAACTTTCAATTATGCGAATTAGCTTTTAATTTCCAAAATGTATGTCCACAAATATACAGTACATTTACTGTTCAAGTGTTTAATAAAGCTCTGAGAGGATTGTGTGTTTACAGTATTTATATACCAAATTGGAAATGTAAATTGAGTTTAATACAATAAATTATTAACCATATAGAAAAAGCTAAAGCTAAAATCAAAGAAGAGTTCCTTAGAATCATTAGTTTGATAATGTGCTATTAATAAAAACATATATGGCTTCAGATTGAGTGTATTAACACCTTACGAGCGGCCTATGCGGTTTATTTATGTGTACCGCACAGCGGGGTGTTTTTAGCCAAAATAGGGCTGTTTACGTGATCATTTTCATGCCTAAATAAGACCCAGAACGTAAAACAAGTACCTATCCCTGAAAGGGCATAAACAGAGCTTTCGAATGACACCATAACGATCCTTGTATGATGGATAGTTTTCTTGCAATAACCGTGCAACGCGAGTGCAAAAAGCAGGTAATTCGGTACTTTCAGTACATAATTGAGTATGTAGCGAGTGAGAGAGGGAGGAGGGAGCTGAGATTTGTGTCAGTAGGTTCGCCGCGGTGGTCTGGAGCAGTCATACGCTCGCTAGTCTCCACCACTTCTCTCTCTCTCAGCCACATTACGTGCTGAAATTGCCACTCGAGTTATGTCGAGCGCCGCCACATAGTCCAGCTTTTTTTAACTCGACTTATGTTGCTCGCCGCTAATTAAGGGTTAAGTAGTGAAATTAAAAAAAAATTCTCGGGGGGGCTTACAGCGACCCCCCCAACCCCCCAGCTGGATTCGCTCACTTCGCTCGCGGCCCGCCTATCAATTTATAGGGGCCCACAATCATTCACAGCACCAGGGCCCAATGAAGTCTCTACCTGGCCCTGGTGGTGGGTAGTAGTAGTAGTGGTGGTGGCGTGTGAGTGTAGTAGCAGTAGTAGTAGTGGTGGTGGTGCTGTGTGAGTGAGAAGTAGTAGTAGTAGTAGTAGTAGTAGTGGTTGGTGGTTGTGCTGTGTGAGTGAGAAGTAGTAGTAGTAGTGGTGGTGTGTGGTTGGTGACCGAAGTTTGGAGAACATTTATGAATAACGTAAAGGAATGAAGTTTATGGAGATGAAGCTAGTCATGGTATGTTAGCTGTGTGTATACGGCGGCTGTATCTTGAATTGTGTTATAGTGTGTGACTCTAGTAGGTAAATAAATATAATGGCAGTATACAGTTTATGTTTGTACCACACAGTCCTAATTAGTACTAATAAGTGTGCAGATAACACCTACCATTGCCTTCCAGCACTTTGTAATCGCTATTTGTTCATATTAACCCTCTCAGGTTCGAATAAGTTTTTTTAGTTTCCATGGAGAGGCGATACACCGTCTGGGGCAGCTAACATTTTCTCTTTGTTCCCGTTCACCCACCTCACCCAGCTATGAATTGTTACCAGATACCCCCACATATGGACTAGTATACCAGATATATCGCTTCCTAAAAGGACGCGATCGCATCTTTAGTGTGATTTTACGGAATTTCGTAAAGGGCTTAAGGACGCGATCGCGTTCACATGTGCGTCAGAGGGTTAATGAGTTGTTTGTATACGTATTCTTTTCTTTTGTTTTGATTTATTTATATAATTATATTTATTTTTTCCTTTTTTCACATCACCACCACTTCTTCAAAGGCTTATTTTTAAATCACCACCATTATCTATCCAACTCATAACCAACTGTTTTGTTCACACCATCACTGTCATTTTCTGTTCACATCATCTCTGTTCGCTTCCTACCCACCACTACTGGAGGGGAACTGTTATCATTGTAGTCTGTATGTGGAAGGCACCAGTAACAACCTCTGACATTTATATTACCATACCATAGGGGAGGTGTGGTGGAGTGGTCTTGCCACTGGCCTGGTAATCCAAAGGTCCCGGGTTCAAATCCTGATGTATCAATGGGAAGATATTATTGGGATGGAATTTGTGCTGTACCTAGTATCAGTGCATTACCACAAGCCCACCGAAACGTCAATAAAATACCCTCATTGTTCCCTGATTAAATAGCACTGTATGAATATTCCCATATTCAAAATATGCTATAGGGGTGCAATGCCTGGTGAGTTATCTGCTCAACAGGTGGCGTTGTGTGTGTAATTGTGAGAGTCCGAGTGTATGGGGTGAGACAGTGAAGCACGGGAACGAGGTGGCTTCAGAGATGGGGTCGTTTCGGGCCATGAGTGAGCACCGTGCCTCATGTGAAGGCAAGATGGCAGGTGCTCGTTGTACTCTACGTGCTTCACATGTCTCACTCCCTAGACTGGAACAAGACCTCACGGGCTTCACTGTTCATTGTAAAGCGGTGAATGTTAAGGCTCTCAGCCTATGCCCGAGAGGAAGTAAGTTGGAATATAGAAAAAAAATAAAAATAAAAAATAAAAATAAAAAAACGGTCTTCTCTTCTCTCACACTCTCTCTCTCTCTCTCTCTCTCAGCCATGAACATAAATGTAGATCCGACCAAACCCAAATCATTTATTAACACGGCGCACGCACGCAGGGTGTAGTGCACACCACACTTCTGGGCGGCAATATTAAGCTCCATTCCCGCCTACAATCATCATTTTACAATAAATATCGTTATTACTTATTCATATGCGCCTATTTTATGTTTAATATGAAGATAGTAACATGTAATAGTAATAAAACAAGTGGGAATAGTGTTTGGAGGGTGAAAATCGTGAATTATTTGCCGACCGTTCATTCATGAGGTGAGAGACACGCGAGGCCTACACCCTGCTCTCTCGATGCCTGGAGGGAGACTGAGGCCTGTCTCTCTCTCTTTCCCTCGCATAGACACAGGCAAGACCACACCCTAGGACCGGCTTGGAGATGCTTACGCAAAAATATCCCAATGAATAAGGGAAACACAGAGGAAATATGTAATAATTGAAGGGGTGGGGGGGGGGGGAAGGAGGGAATTTTGACAGATGTGGATTAGTGATAGGAGGTATGGAGGGGAATTATCTCACTTAACTCCTTCAGACATATTATGTTCCAATAAGTCCGAGGAGGTGGTTGACATAGCTTTTGAGTCTTGAATTTGGCTCATGGGTGTTGTCGAAGCCTTACATATTTCTCTATTTCCATCCACCAGAATGCTGTTTATTGTGATGTATCATATGTCAATGGAAAGAGGAATATTTATAGTAAATGATAAAAAAAACAAATTTTTAAATAAATCGAAATATGAAAGTGTAAATGAGTCCGGAATACAATTATTTCCCATGCAATTGTCTTCACACCGTCTTATCTCTAAATTGTGAGTGATAACCATATATTTTTTTTTGCTCAAATAATAGTATTTTTTCTGCTCTTTCCAAATCTGTAAACAGAAATTGTTTATCTTCTATAGTTCTCAAGCAGTGACCGAAAAAAAAACTATGATTTTGATTGATATGGTTTATAACATTTTTGATGTATTTCGTTGCTACGATGTGTATGGTTTTAAATGTATGCTGCATGAATACGGCAAATAATGCTGATGAATATAAACTAGAAGTTCCTACGACAACTACTTTTTGCGCTATGAATATTTGAAATGAAGAGCCAAAATGCGAATATTTACGCTTCACCTGTCTCTGTTCTGCCGACGCCGCCGGGTTCCGAGCTGTTCCCCACCTCGTCGTTGCATTATTTGCTCGGATACGTATATAACTGTATATATCACCGGAATCGGAAAATTGTGCTCTTTCTAATGGTGAAAACCAAAATAATATAGCGTAATTGGTTCGTGAGCTATGCGCAATTGTTTCCATGCATTGTTATTGTTATGAAAATATATGAGAATGTTTATACAGTTGTATATCTTTGCCACAATATACAACACTTTTATATAATTTTCCTTGCCAATAATTGTATAATGTTCATAGAAGACATGTCAGTCATGAAGGTTGTCAATTTTGCTTACCTGGTAGGGCCACAACCCTTTCCAACGAGAAGGGAAATGGCTCCTGGGTTGACACTGAAAAAACAAAACAAGAAAGCCAGGTTATCTTCAGGTAATAAATTCAGAAATAATTCTATTGTACACGTAAATAAAATAAAGTAATGCATATATATATATATATAATATATACATATATATATATATAATATATATATATATATATAACTATATATATATACAAGGTGTCAAAGAAAATATAAAGAATGGTAAATGGTAATGTAATGTATGTGTGTGGATATATATATATATATATATATATATATATATATATATATATATATATATATATATATATATACATATATATATACAAGGTGTCAACAAAAATAATGGTAATAACAATGTGTGAATGTGTGTATTTATATATAGCCTATATATATATATATATATATATATATATATATATATATATATATATATATATATACAAGGTGTCAAACCAGAGAAATATGTGCAAATTTCCAAGCCACCCAGAGGTACTGCACTTGACTCGTTATTTTTTAGAGTGGTTTCCCCAGGAGGCCTATATCTCCTGTAGTGCAAGATTTTTTTTTTTTTTTTTTTTTTTTTTTTTTTTTTTTTTTATGATGATGGATGAATGAAGGTGGGCCCCGAACCTCTGAAGTGATGATTGAATGAATGAATTATTGAATTATTGAATGATTGAATGAATGAATAAAAGGGTGATGAAGGTGAATGAAAGGGTGATGAAGGTGAATGGAAGAATGCATAAAGTCTGAATGAATGAATGGTTGATAGTGATTGGAAAGGCATAATGAAGGTGAATAGGAGAATGCATAAATGAATGAATGAATCGTGCAAAGATCCTGGCTATAGGACATCTGCATCGAGTCGATGGAACTGATTGAAGCAATCGTTGACATCGATGCAGAGGCAAACGAGACAAGACTTGCATCGAAAGCTTGTGTCCTTGCGACTTTGGCCGTTCGTGTAACACAGATGGCACCGCCGTCGCTTGCCGCCAGGGATCTTCTCGAGAACGTGTTCCAAGTTCCTGTTGTACCGGTCATGGTCCAGTACAACAGGACGTGGCTTGGAACCCTTTCCTGGAAGAGGACCTCTCCGACGTCCTCTTGGTGCCTGAGCCCTAGCTTGGACGTCCATTACTAGTGGACCCCGGTTGGCATCCATGACGGGTGCTTCCTGAGCGCCACCAGCAGCAGCAGCTGCACCCGGTACTACTGGTGCGGGGGGGTCAAGTGGTAGGACATCCACTTGCTCCTCAGCATCAGCAGCATCGTCCGATACTGGTGCCGCCTGGGGTGCATTCTCAGCGAGTGCTCCCCCGACGGCAACAGCAGCAGCAGCAGCATCTGGACCTGGTGAGGAGGGGGGGGGGTCATGAATGAGTGCTCCCCTAACGCCTCCACCAGCAGCAGGAGCACCAGGAGGAGTGCCAGGATCATCAGCAGGAGTGGCTGGGGAGTCAGGATTGTCGTCCGGTGGGGGCGACCCAGCTGAGCTTCCGGAGGATTGCCGACGCCGCCTGCCTCGCCTGAGACGGGTGCATGGCTAATACCGACCTTCCAGCAAATCATCTGCACGCCGGATGCGTCTCCCCGACAAAGGCCACTCTGCAGGGTTGAAGCACAACAAGGAACGGACTACGCTTTCCTGGAATGCCAGCATAGTCATCTTCCTGCGGGGGTTGCACTTCTTGAAGAGTACGAAGGCATTGAAGAGGGCCATTTGGATGAAGTAGAATACGATCTTCTTCGTCCATTTGACCGTCCTTCGCTGGATGGGGTAGTACTGGATCATCTGATCGAAATGATCCACCCCACCCATGTGGCGGTTGTAGTCGTCAACACAAACGGGTTTCATGATATTCTTCCGACTCCGCTGCCACCTGCCTTGTACCTTCTTATTGACAAAGGACGGCTTTGGTATGGTGCTCTGGTCGTGGAAGGTGGACACCATGTTGACAATCCGTTTGTCTTTCCAAAGCATGACTAGGGATGTGCCGTTGTTCATTGCCTCTATTGCATCGTCTTCCAGTGTCGCTGCATGGCCAATGTCACGCAACCACTTCAGAGCCACTCGTGCAAGCCTCAGGGTGCCACACACATAGATCTGGTGGTGTGTGAGCATATGCTGGCACAGGTCAACTGAGTTGTAAAAGTTGTCCATGAACAACATGTAACCCAGGCCTTGCAGGGACTCCGTTAAACCCTCAACCGTTTTCTGGAGAGTTTAACCAATACCAGTGTAGACTTGAAAGTCATACACGAAACCAGTTGTGGACTCTGCCAGGATGTACAGCTTGATGGCGTACTTCTGAGGCTTCATCGGGTTATAGCACCTGAATAGAAGGCGACCCTTCCACCCAAGGCAACCTTCGTCGATGGACACCTTCCTCTCCGGGACGTAGGCAAGCTTGAAGCCAGCAAGCAGGTAGCGCATCACCGTGCGGATCTTCACTAGCCTGTCTTTGGTCTGCTTGATGACTGCCTTGCTGTTGAATGTGTGGAAAATGCTCAGCAAGGCTTGGAACTTGGAGACCTGCATGGTCTTGCGAAACATTGGGTATTCATGGACTCCATCATTTGCCCAGTAGTGACGCACAGTGGGGAGTTTATTCACACCCATGAGGAAGTACAGGCCAAGGAATTTGGCCATGTCCTCCTCACTGAATGTTGTCCAGAAAGAACCAACGAATAAGGCATATGCGTTGGTCTCACTCACCAGGAACCTGAGCAGTTCTCTTGTAAAGAAGAGCTGGAAGTACTGCAGTGGTGTCACTGGTGCTGGAACCCGCAAGCCAGGGGTTCCAGTGAAAGGATCAACGTTGGGTGTGAACGGGTCTGAAGTCCACTCGTGATCCTCAGCATACACGGTGGGGGGGCGTTGAGTTGCACGTGCTGGGAGAGCACCACGTCGTCCACCTGGACGACGTATGTGACCTCTGCTGCCTCTGGGCCTACCACCTCGGCCCTTCATGGGCCCAGATTTTCGGCGGGGTGGGGGGTCGTCTTCTGTGGAAGACGAAGGGGGTGGGGGTGATAGTGGATGTGATGAGGGTGATGGAGAAGGTGCTGTGGTGGAGTCAGGCCGTGGGGGTGATGGTGGATGTAATGAGGGTGATGGAGAAGGTGCTGTGGGTGGATGAAGTGGGGCAGGAGGAAGCCTATGTGGAAGCTCCTCATCGATTGCCGCAGCAATCTCGTCGTGCATGATTTGGCGATGTTCAGGCGGAACAAACGCCATGTAGCGCGCCTCGCTGCCCCCGCTGCTACCCAAGGAGATCAGCGAGGGGGAGGCTACGTGAGCAAACAGGACTTGTGATGGCGGGGTGTTTAGACTACCCACCGGCAGGAGTGAAGCCAGGATGCGGGGGCTGTCTGACCGGTGATTCTACCTGAGGTAACAAGGGACCGCCATGCAGGGTGCGTGAAGCAGGAGAAGAATAGAATGATGATGTGTTGAGGTCCGGGAATGGTAGTGGTGTGTAGCATTGAGTGGATGTTCATGGTTGTGGTATGAAGAGATGAGTGGATGTTGATGGTTGTGGTGTGAAGAGACGAGTGGATGTTGATGGTAGGAGGGGTGTGGGTAGGACGGGTGGGGATGGATGAGGTGGGGCAATGCGTAGTGATGTATGGGGTAGGGGGATGGGTGGGGTTATACGGGGTAGGACGACAGGTGTTGATGAGCGACGTAGGGCGATGGGTGTTGATGAGCGAGGTAGGGCGACGGGTGTTAATGAGCGAGGTAGGGCGACGGGTGTTGATGAGCGGCGAGGTAGGGGGACGGGTGTTCATGAGCGGCGAGGTAGGGGGACGGGTGGAGTTTGTGGAGGTGGAGGTGCTGAAGGATCGTCGTCGATGACAGTCCTCCTCCTCTTCCCCCTGGGCGGTGGAGAAGGGCTAAAATCCTCATCCGTCCACTCCTCTTCATCACTCCCCCCCCCATGTCGTCCTCGCTTTCACTCTCGCTACTCGTCATGTCCAGGATTGTGGCGAGGACGGAGGCCAGCTGATCCTCCGGGATGGGTCGATTCTTACTCATGGCTGCTCTAGACTACTCAGATGTGTAACTGATCTGTAATGGGAGGGGTAGGGGAGGGGGGTATAAAAAAAAAATACAAAACAGAACAACAAAATAACAAAATAATATATATATATATATATATACAGGTATATGAAACTATAATTAATAAAAAAAAAAAAAAAAAATCACCCCATCAAAAAAAAAAATATATATATATATATATATATGGGGGGGGGGGGGGAGGGGGGAGGAGGAGGAGGGGGGAGGAAGAGGAGGGAGGGGGAGGGAGGCAGAGGGAAGAGGGGGAGGGGGAGGGGGAGGTGGGGAGTATAATATAATAATAATATAATAATAGATACTAGCCTAGTAATAAATATTTATATGGGGGGCAGGGGGAGGGGAAGAGGGAAGGGGAGGAGGGAGGGAGGGGAAGAGGGCAGGGGGAAGGAGAGGGGGAGGGGGACAGGGAGGAGGTATAGGGGGAGGGGGGGAGTATAATAATAATAATATATAACACTCAGATGTGTAACTGATCTGTAATGGGAGGGGGGGGATAAAAAAAATACAAAAAAAAAAAATATATATATATATATATATATATATATATATATAATAATATAAATATATATATATATATAATATATATATAATAATATTATATATAATATATATATATATATATATATATATATATACATATATATAATATTATATATTACCAGTATCCACATTATTTTTATTGTTGTACCCCCCTCCCCTCCCCCATATATATATATATATATAATATACATATATAATATATCAAACTACAATAAAAACAAAATAAAAATCCCCCCCCCCCAAAAAATAAATATATATATATATATATATATTAAATTATATATACATGTATATATATATATACATGAATATATACCGGTATATATATATATATATATATATATGGGGGGAGGAGGAGGAGGGGGGAGGGAGAGGACGGGAGGGGGAGGGGGCAGAGGGAAGAGGGGGAGGGAGGAGTACAAAGTACAAGGATTACAAAGTACAAAGGTCAATCAACAACAGGTCTAGTGACCCTTCTAGGCTGCTTGTCCTCCAAAACACTGAGGATCAAGTGTCCAAACAGTGGTTAGGGGAGGGGAGGGAGGGGGAGGGGGAGGGGGGGAGTATAATAATAATAATATATAATAAATAGATACTAGCCTAGTAATTATTATGTTCCTTCCAACAACCAACTATACTCCTAAAATCGATTAATGAAATTTACAAACACATGTGGCAGTCCGTGGATTCGAATCCAGGATGCTCACACCGAAAATCAACACCTTATGCATCGCACCACGTAGACAGTTAAAGAATGGTGGACACTGCCTACGATTTATTATGCAACTTCGAATCCTGCATATCAATCTAAGCATGTACACACATCCCAACTGCAACTCACGTAGGCTATGCATATGTGAATGGAAAGAGCAATTAATGGGGCCTTAACCACTAGGGAAGTCCTCTCGATAAATTACCCCTGAACCAATATCAATTATTATGTTCCTTCCAACAACCAACTATACTCCTAAAATCGATTAATGAAATTTACAAACACATGTGGCAGTCCGTGGATTCGAATCCAGGATGCTCACACCGAAAATCAACACCTTATGCATCGCACCACGTAGACAGTTAAAGAATGGTGGACACTGCCTACGATTTATTATGCAACTTCGAATCCTGCATATCAATCTAAGCATGTACACACATCCCAACTGCAACTCACGTAGGCTATGCATATGTGAATGGAAAGAGCAATTAATGGGGCCTTAACCACTAGGGAAGTCCTCTCGATAAATTCCCCCTGAACCAATATCAATTATTATGTTCCTTCCAACAACCAACTATACTCCTAAAATCGATTAATGAAATTTACAAACACATGTGGCAGTCCGTGGATTCGAATCCAGGATGCTCACACCGAAAATCAACATATTAGCCTAGTAATAATAATATATGTATGGGGGGCAGGGGGAAGAGGGGAGGGGGAGGGGGAGGAGGGAGGGGAGGGGGAGGAGGGAGTGGGAGGAGGAGGGAGGTATAACAATAAAAATATAATAATAATAATATATGGATACTGGTAATATAAATATATTTATATATGTGGGGGCATGGGGAAGAGGGGAGGGATGTATCAAAGGGGAGGGGGAGGGGGCATAACATACATAAATACATAAATATTAATTATATTATATATATATATATATATATATATATATATATATATATATATATATATATATATATATATATATTGAGTACATATCACAAATACACGTGAGCCACTAAATGTTTCTAGTCTCTCAGTGGGGATCGAACCATCGACCATCAGGATGATAGCCGACGCTTTAATCAATTACACCACGTGCCGTGGTGTAATTGATTAAAGCGTCGGCTATCATCCTGATGGTCGATGGTTCGATCCCCACTGAGAGACTAGAAACATATATATATATATATATATATATATATATATATGGGGGAGGGGGAGGGGGGGAGGGGAGGGGAGGGGGAAGGGGGGAGTATAATAATAATTATATTATATGGGGCAGGGGGGAAGAGGGAGGGTAGGAGGGAGGGGAGGAGTATAATAATAATATAATAAATAGATACTAGCCTAGTAATAATAATATAATAAATAGATACTAGCCTAGTAATAATAATATATATATGGGGGGGCATGGGGAAGACGGGGAGGGGGAGGTGGGGGAGTATATAATATATATATAAATAGATACTAGCCTAGTAAAATAATATATATTGTATATGGGGGCAGGGGAAGAGGGGGAGGGGGGTATAATGGGGGAGGGGGCATAATAATAAAAATACAAAACAAGAGATCAAGTGACTGTCTGGGAAAGGGTCACTCAGGTCCAGGTATCCTATTGGGAGGTGTGAAACCAAGGGAGTGGTATTTGAAGGTGTGAAAACCACCACAACTACCATCACCACCACCACCACCACAACTAACACCACCACCACAACTAACACCACCACCACAACTAACACCATGACCACAACTACCACCACCGTGTTGACAGAAATTTGGAGGCATATATTGTGATGCCTGCAGCTCAGCAGAACGCCACGTGGGCTCAGCCGCTCGCTTGGCCACTCGCTAACACTCGCCAGGACACTGAATTTGGCTACAGTCTATCTACAATGTTGTGCTTTCTTTCTTGTGAATAGTCATGTCACAGGCAGTATAGAAGTGTTCTTTGTTTTCGCCTGTGACAAGGGATTATATTTTATATCATCAGTTATAAGTTTAATGTATAAGACTGAATGATACAGCTAGAGAGTGTGAGTGAGTAAGTACAGTAGGCAGTGGGGTGGTAGTGTGTGCGTGCGTATGCATGTCTTGCCTCCCTCGCTCGCTCGCTCCCTTGGGGGCTCGCGCACGTGCCTTCCCACGCCTTTTGATTGGCTGGTGGTTCCTGGCGCCTTCTGCAGCCCTGCTGCCTGGTGACGTGGTGGCCTGTGATTGGCTGACCGCCATGCCTTTGTGTGTGATCGTGGAGGGGTCCCGAGGAGCTATTCTCTTCAGAGCTTGCCTGAACAGCATACCCTTCACATGTACCCTTGCTACCTGTCTCCCGACTTCTACCTATAGAACACTTTCTCTCTCTCTCAACTTCTTACCTCTCATTCTTTCAATCTATTTAATATCATAACTCACCTTTGGTTCTCCACGATTTCATACATCGGCCATCGTATTATATACTGAAGCTCTCAGATATTATATGTTTAGTTAGGCATTTTGGAGGGGTTACCATTTTGTCTGTAGAGGTTCGACACACTCACGGTGTCTCCCTGCCTATTCCTTGGCTGTCTGCTGGGCTATTTAATGCTAGACTGGGGTAAGGCTACTTGTGTTGTGATTTCCGATGTGTAACAGGTTTTGCTTAACCTGTACAATCGCAACGGATACTTGGGAAGCCTAGGTGGTCTTTCTGACTGTGTACCTTGTGAGT
>CM064527.1:17766310-17768810 GCA_032716605.1 Paralithodes platypus | reverse complement strand
GCCCCTCGTGGAGCCCACCACCTTGCTCACGTACACCAGAGAATGCTCCATCAGTTATGAACGTTTTTTCACTAACAAACACTAATACAAGTAAGATACACTACTTGACCTGACCTTATAAATAGCAATATAATTCACTCGATATTATATGAAAGTGATCCACAAACAAGCGAAACGTATAGGCAAAAACAAAACACATAGCCCCTCGTGGGAGCCCACCACCTTGCTCACGTACACCAGAGACTAGCATAACACATCACTAACATGGTTATTATACCCTAAACAAGACTACCACAATAATCCATCGATAACCCAGCAATATAGCACTTCGTTTGGGTTATACTAGGGCGGTAATATCAGCCAAGCTGGGCAAAATGGAGGCCCCTTGGTTTAAAGAGCCGCGCACACCCACCTAGAAGGCTGGCTGCTGGAAGTGACAGACTGTTTATACCACCGCGGGGCCCTCACAGGGACGCCCGGGCGTTGCTAGATACTTCCACATGAAGATCTAACTTATGGGACTTACCAGCCAAAAGACCGGCTCAATACCGTCATAAACTTATTTTCTGGCAATATAATAAGTCAATATGATGCGGTTAGCGTCATATGAGTTTTTGGCTCACTCTGCCATATGACGCGATCGAGTCATATGAGTCTGAAGGAGTTAATAACCATTTCACTTGTTTCAAGTGCTACTGGGGCCTTTTAAAAAATGTTTTTGAGGCCTTACCTCTTAACCCGTACAGCCCCAGCGACGCGCCTGACGCGTCGGCGATGTATGTAACGCACAGCCCCAGAGACGCGCCTGGCGCGTCACCCTAATTGGGCCGACCGTGACCTCAGGTGTAGCCACTCAAGAGGGCTCAGATTTGTATGGGAACTGTGTACGTATCCCACGCAACCGTGCCGATGGTTGAAAACTCTCAAAGTCCACGTGCGTGCGCGCGAGCGCGCAATAACCTGTTTTTTTGGGATAATTGCCTTCAATTTTTTACTCTTGTAAAATCCATTTTCGGGGGCTCTGTAGGATCATTTTTTAAGCTTTTTGAGCGGTTTTTTCGTGGTTTTTTTCCTTCATTCCTACCCCCTTCGCTATTGTTTCTGGAATAAAACCATTTTTTGAAAACCGGCCGGGTTCTGGTGCGCAAACATTACAAAACTAGCCGGGGCTCCACGGGTTAAGAGGGTCCTCGCTCTAGCCCACCAAAATCTCTTAAGTGTGTTCTCGCCGTTCCTGGGTTAACACCTTACGAGCGGCCTATGCGGTTTATTTATGTGTACCGCCCAGCGGGGTGTTTTTAGCCAAAATAGGGCTGTTTACGTGATCATTTTCACGCCTAAATAAGACCCAGAACGTAAAACAAGTATCTATCCCTGAAAGGGCATAAACAGAGCTTTTGAATGACACCATAACGATCCTTGTATGATGGATAGTTTTCTTGCAATAACCGTGCAACGTGAGTGCAAAAAGCAGGTAATTCGGTACTTTCGGTACATAATTGAGTATGTAGCGAGTGAGAGAGGGAGGAGGGAGCTGAGATTTGTGTCAGTAGGTTCGCCGCGGTGGTCTGGAGCAGTCATACGCTCGCTAGTCTCCTGCCACCACTTGTTTCTCTCTCTCAGCCACATTACGTGCTGAAATTGCCACTCGAGTTATGTCGAGCGACTTAAGTGGTGAGCCGCTAATAAAGGGTTAAAGACCGTTCCAGGAGTTCTAAAACCACAAATTTAAAGGTTCTCTATGCGAACGCTCGTAGCATACGCAATAAATTTTCAGATTTAGAGGTACTAGTGTTTATAGAAAATCTTGGTGCCTGAGCCCTAGCTTGGACGTCCATTACTAGTGGACCCCGGTTGGCATCCATGACGGGTGCTTCCCGAGCGCCACCAGCAGCAGCAGCTGCACCCGGTACTACTGGTGCGGGGGGGTCAAGTGGTAGGACATCCACTTGCTCCTCAGCATCAGCAGCATCGTCCGATACTGGTGCCGCCTGGGGTGCATTCTCAGCGAGTGCTCCCCCGACGGCAACAGCAGCAGCAGCAGCATCTGGACCTGGTGAGGGGGGGGGGGGGGGGGTCATGAAGGAGTGCTCCCCTAACGCCTCCACCAGCAGCAGGTGCACCATGAGGAGTGCCAGGACCATCAGCAGGAGTGGCTGGGGAGTCAGGATTGTCGTCCGGTGGGGGCGACCCAGCTGAGCTTCCGGAGGATTGCCGACGCCGCCTGCCTCGCCTGAGACGGGTGCATGGCATAATTACCGACCTTCCCCGGCAAATCATCTGCACGCCGGATGCGTCCTCCCCGGACAAAGGCCACTCTGCAGGGTTGAAGCAACACCAAGGAATACGTACTACGCCTTTTGGCCTGGAATGCCAGCATAGGTCCATCTTCCCCACCCTGCGGGGGGGTTGCACTTCTTGAATAGTACGAAGGCATTGAAGAGGGCCATTTGGATGAAGTAGAATACGATCTTCCCTTCGTCCATTTGACCGTCCTTCG
>CM064527.1:17209815-17766210 GCA_032716605.1 Paralithodes platypus | reverse complement strand
CATAAGAAGAAGGATAGACAGATTCCGGGAGAGAGTTCCAGAGCTCAGCATTTGAAAAGAAGAAAAACTGAGAGTAACGTTTCACTCTTGGGTTGGAGAGTTGCACAGAGTAGGGTTGGGATTGTGTTGCAAGACAGGTACCACCAACCCAACGTAGAGGAGGTGGTATACACTGACGGAGCTCTGAGTAGCACTGATTATTGTTGTATTAATTGAATAGCGAGAGAGATGCAACATTGCGGCGAAGAGAGAGAGTATGCAGAGAGTTGGTGAATGAGTGGAAATTTATGATACGACAGGCCTTCCTTTCTACTTTGTCTAGAAGTGCGGTGTGAGAGGATCCTCCCCACACATGTAAACAATACTCATTACAAGGATGCACTGTGGCCCTGTAAAGAGCAAGAAGCTGTGCAGGGGTAAAGAATCCCTTGAGGCAGTTGAGCACACCCAGCTTCTGGGAGGCTGCCTTAGCAAGACTGGTAATATGGTCCTTCCATGTGAGAGCTGAAGAAAAAGAGACAACAACAATTTTGAGAGAAGATGAAGGATTAATTTGTGTATTGTTGAAGAATAAGGGATAGTCCACTGGGAGTTCCGGACGGGTAGATAGATGGGGAAATTGGGTTTTGGAAGCATTAAAGGTAACACGGTTTTCTCTGCCCCAATTGGAAATAGTAGTTAGATCAGAAGATAAGTGTTCTATGGTTTCATTACGTTTGTCTTTGAGGGATTGCTGGCTGGGGCGTTCTGCAAAAGTAATCGAGTAGTGTAAGGTAGAGTCATCTGCATATGAATGGATGGGACTGGAGGTACAGTTGAGAAGATCATCTATGAAAATTAGAAAGAGAATGGGAGATAGGACAGAGCCCTGAGGAACACCAAAGTTGATAGGATGAAGAAGTGCACGATGGCCGTCCACAATCGCAGCAATGGAACGGCCGGAAAGGAATTTAAAGACAAAGGGACAGATGGAGAGATAGAAACCGAAGGAGAGTAGTTTATAAATTAAAGATTTGTGCCCGAATCTATCGAATGTCTTCAATATGTCTAGTGCAATAGAAACCGTTTCACCGAAGTCCCGAGAGGATGATGACCAAGAGTTAGTAAGATATGAAAGAACATCACCAGTAGAGCGACCCTTAACCCTTATTTAGCGGGTGGTAAGGTATTTTACACTGTACCGCTCAGCGGGCATAATTCCGAAATATTCGCTCACTGTCACTCGCCCTAGCGCCGTTACTATGGCTCCAATGCGAACGAAACGATCATTTTTAGAAAGAGCAACTCTTTGTCTCCCCATATAAGTCTATTATGGATGTTATGAGCGAGTGTGGAGGGTGGGAAGAGGTGAGGAAGAGGAGGTACTTTTTTGGTCTATTTCCCGGGCACGTTCGGATGCGTTCGCTTTGGCCTGACTTTGGCCTCTCGCGCGTCTACTATTCATTCGGTAATCGGCTTATTTTTCTCTTATTTCTCCTTATTTCTGTATTCTCTGTATTCTCTCTCTCTCTCTCTCACTCTCTCTCTCTTTCTTTCTCTCTCTCTCACTCCTGTCTGTCTGTATCTCTCTCTCTCTCTCTCTCTCTCTGGCTTGCTCGCTTTCCCTCTCTCGCGCGCTCTGTCTCTCTCTCTCTCTTCCTCATCCGTATATGTAATTCTCATTATTATTTTCTCTAATCTCTCTCACTCCTGTCTGTCTGTCTCTCTCTCTGTGTCGCTCGCTTTCCCCCTCTCGCGCTCCCTTTCTCTCTTCCTCATCCGTATATGTAATTCTCGTTATTATTTTCTCTAACTAATCCCTCTATTTAATTTATTTGCTTGTAATATTTCTGTATTATTATATCTTTTTCACTCTTTCTTCAGTTCAGTTTCTGTATTCTCTCTATACGGTGGGAATGGTATTTCGTATGAGGGATGTGCAGCACAAATATTCGATCTTTCGTTGTTTGGTTGTTTTTGCTTTACCGTAAGAAATTTACTGAACGCCTGCAAATAATACGCTATAAAATGCTTGCAATCAAACTCTCAAGCAATTTCAAGGTCACATGCAATTATTAGTGTATAGGTAGACCCAGAGAGGAAGAGACAAGAGAGAGAGAGAGTGTCGTGATAATATAACAATGTTACATAAGTATCATATATATGACAAAATAATATATACGGTAGGCCTACATCTGTACCCCACATTCATATAATGCCAAGCAAAAATATTCAATCTTTCGTTGTTTGTATAACCGTAAGAAATTTACTGAACGCCTGCAAATAATACGCTATAAAATGCTTGCAATCTCTCTATTTTCTCTAATCTCTCTCTCACTCCTCCTGTCTCTCTCTCTCTCTCTCTCTCTCTCTGGCTCGCTCGCTTTCCCTCTTAGCGTTTACTGCTAAAACTAAAAGCACATGGAATACAAGACGGTGTGTTGAAATGGATAGAAAATTGGCTCAGCGACAGAAAGCAAAGCGTAGTCATAAACGGTAAGTCATCTCATGTAAGTAGCGGGGTACCCCAGGGATCGGTACTAGGACCAATTATCTTTCTAATTTACATCAACGACATAGATGAGGGTCTCACCTGTACAATCTCAAAATTTGCTGACGATACAAAAATTGCAAATAGCTTACTCTCAAAGGATCAAGTTGACGATATGCAACACAATCTAGATAAATTGTCACATTGGGCCCAAATTTGGCAAATGAGTTTCAATGCGGATAAATGTAAAGTACTACATATCGGATACCTAAATGAGAAAGCAAACTATTCGATGAATGGCACTCAGCTTAAGAATGTAAACAGAGAAACCGATCTGGGAGTAACAATATCGAGTAACCTAAAACCGAGTCAACAATGTTCAGAAGTTGTTAAGAAGGCAAACAAAATAATTGGCTTTATAGGTCATTTGAGCATAAATCCAAAGACGTTATCCTAACCCTTTACAATTCCTTAGTCCGCCCTCTTCTGGAATACTGCGTTCAATGCTGGTGCCCTTATTACCAAAAAGACATAAACAAGCTAGACGAGTTCAACGTAGAGTTACCAAGATGATACCTAGCCTAAAGAACAAACCATACGAAGAGCGTCTTAGAGAATTAAATCTATTTCCTTTAACCCAGCGCAGATTAAGAGGTGACCTAATTCAAGTGTTCAAAATCATCAAAGGCATCGACAATATGAACTGTAGTAAGTACTTCACTATCGACCATCTAATTACATGCGGGAAACGGTTGCAAAATTATTGGTTTAAAACTTTTAACTCACGAATCTAAGAATTTCTTCTTCAATCGAGTTGTCAACTTGTGGAATGGGCTTCCCCGAGACGTTATAGACTGCAGCACCGTTGATTCATTTAACTCCGCCTAGACAAATATCTCGCATCAAACCCGCGCCTGACTGCGTTTGTAAATGAATTACTCTATTTTTATCCTCCCTCAGTTAGTAACCCATATGTCCCCTACTAACTTCCTAGTCCTGCCACAGACATTAGTTCCAGGGCAGTAGTTCCCTTTCCAATGTTCCCTTACCCACTCTAAACCACTGTTTGGACACTTGATCCTCAGTGTTTTGGAGGACAAGCAGCCTAGAAGGGTCACTAGATATGTTGTTGCTTGATTTCCTTTGTACTCCTTTGTACTCATCCGTATATGTATTTCTCATTATTATTTTCTCTAACTAATCCCTCTATTTCATTTATTTGCTTGTAATATTTCTGTATTATATCTTTTTCACTCTTTCTTCAGTTCAGTTTCTGCATTCTCTCTCTCTCTCTCTCTCTCTCTGTTTCGCTTGCTTTGCAGGAATTTTGTTTTTGTTTTATATATAATAATTTACTGATCATTACTTACTATATCGTATAAACAATAGTAGGTAGCCAACTTACCATAATACCGATACACCAAACCGATACGCATGAGGTTTTGTTTATCACCTGTTTACTAAAGTGCCACCATTATCGATTTTCTTCGAGCCGAATCGAGCGGGATGGTTACCAATTGAAGTTAAATCCGCTAGCATATATTGTTAGATGTAAGACATGATAAATACCACTAGAAATATGAATTGGCAAAATCCATATAATATCACTTCGAAATTGTTCTGAAATTTCAAAACAAAACCGCTAGTGTAAGTCATTGCTGCAGCACTGCTAGATCGAAGTAAAGGTCTCTAGATCTAGCGGAAGTCGCTATACGTATTGGCAGTACTGCACACTGCCGACGGCGATACGTTGTTGACATTGTTGTTGATGTTCCAGTGGAGGGATGAACAAATATTTTCCTTGTCCAATAATAGCTATTTCATAGTCCCACAGGACTTATTTTGATATATTTATCAAATTTACTGAACGCCTGAAAATAATACGCTATAAAATGCTTGCAATCAAACTTTCAAGCAATTACAAGGTCACATGCAATTATAAAAGGTATATTGTAGACCACAATGTTCGCCAAGCTTCGTTGTTGCTTGTATTATCGTGAGAAATGTACCATACACCCTGGTTATCGTGAGATATTTACCGAACGCCTGCAAATAATACGCTATTAAATGCTTGCAATCAAACTCTCAAGCAATTTCAATGTCACATGCAATTATAAATGTATAGGTAGACCCAGAGAGGAAGAGACAGACAGAGAGAGAGAGGAGATCAAGAACATCTGCTAGGTGTGATTTCCCCTGGGAGGGAAGAGAAGATTAGTTAGGGGCGTGCCCTGGCCTACATCAGACAAAGAGAGTACAAAGGAGTACAAAGGAGTACAAACAAAGAGAGTGAGACAGAGAGAGAAAGAGTGTCGTGATAATATAACAATGTTACATATGGATCATATATATGAACAAATAATATATACGGTAGGCCTACATCTGTTCCCCACAATCATATAATGCCAAGCACAAATATTCAATCTTTCGTTGTTTGAATTACCGTAAGAAATTTTCCGAACGCCTGCAAATAATACGCTATAAAATGCAAAGGAAATTTCTTGTAGAGTGCAATTTTGAGGACGTAATGTGCTCTGAGAGAGAGAGGAGCGGTGATTATGAGCATAAATTACCTCAAGACCGCTCGCCACACAGGGAATTATATAAGGAAATTACCGTATTTTAGGGTTTTTGCACTCGTGTTGCACGATCGTTGAAAGACAACCAGTGATCGTAGAAGGATAGTTCGGGTGTCATTGGAAAGCTAAATTTAAGCCATTTCAGGGATACATACTTGTATTACGCTCTGGGTCTTGTTTATGCATGAAAAAGAGCACTGAAACAACCCCATTTAGGGTAAAAAAAAAAACGCTGGGCGGCACAGTGAAATATACTCCACCAGCCACTCGTAAGGTGACAAAATGCTTGCAATCAAATTTTCAAGCAATTATAAAATGTAAATTGTACTTACCAACACCCACACCAGTATGTTCTTCGTCAGGAACGTCTCCAATTTGCTCAAGGGTCTGTCCAACATCAACCACAACATCCACCCCGCGCAAATTATGCTTCGGGTGAAAGCCTATGATCGGGTTATTTTCGTCTTCCGAGTCAGCCACACTACCAAAACTCTTACCCAGACCTTCGACGGTTTTATCCAACAGCTTATTATAAAGATCTGAAGAGTTCAGCATGATATCTAGTTACTGGGTGGTGAGCCGGGCGTGGTTAGTAGGGTGGCGCGACGCACTAGGGATGGCGGCCACCGAATCGAACACGGGCAAATCTTGACCTTCCATTATGGCTGCTTGAGGGTTACTGAGTCACGGTCACGCAGTGGGGATGTGTGGGTGGGCCCTTGTAGTACAACCGCCTGACCACCAAGTTTCGTTTTCCACTTAATTAGGGCGGGAATACGCCCACAGACTTAAGTCCGATCCCGCCATTTAGTCCAATTTTCTCGTATCGACTTAAGTCCGACCCCGATCTTTAAGGGTTAAGAAAGCCATACTGGCGATCTGAGAGCAGATTATGAGAAGAAAAAATGCTTAACCCCTACTGTACCATAGGGTACAGTAATAAAAGTCCCCCCCAGTCCGAAGCAAATGTGGTCAAAATAGCAAAATATACAACCTACCACCTCAAAAGGAATACAGCTGGCTCTCCCAGCCTGGATAGGCTTGGACATCAGCTGAGAAGTCTTGCCAGTTCTAGAGCTCTGCTCAAATAGTTGTGGTACCAGGCACTGCCTGATACTGGCAGTTACAATGAAAGTATATTACTGACGGCTCTCTGCGGTCGCTGGGACTGGGGGGTGATTTATCTACTGAGGGCAGGGAGCCGTCGCTGGTACTGAACGGGTTAAGAAATTTGGAAGCAAGAATAGTTTTCAAAATCTTTAGAGATACAAGAGATGAGAGCAATTGGACGATAGTTGGAGGGTTGAGAGAGGTCACCCTTCTTTGGGATAGGTTGATTGAGAGCAAACTTTCAGCAGGAGGGGAAGACGTTAGAGGAGAGACAGAGACGAAAGAGTTTGCCTAGGCAGAGAGTCAGCACGGAAGCCCAGTTTTTTAGTACACCATCCGGACCGTATGCCTTCTTAGTATTAAGCCCAGAGAGGGTAGAATGTACATCTTTAGAAGAGGTTAGGATATAGGCCTAATTAGGAGAGAGGGGGGTGGAGAGGAAGGAATAGCATCGGAATCATCAAAGGTGGAGTTTCTAGCAAAAGTTTGCTAACAAAA
Source organism: Paralithodes platypus (assembly GCA_032716605.1). Taxonomy (NCBI): domain Eukaryota; kingdom Metazoa; phylum Arthropoda; class Malacostraca; order Decapoda; family Lithodidae; genus Paralithodes; species Paralithodes platypus. Next base: position 17,759,553 of record CM064527.1, on the reverse strand, counting down.
GGCATTACCATATTTTTTCCGGCAATACAATCCTGGACAGATAACGTTAAATTTCTTGACGTACACTACTAAGTCTACCCAATTTGGTACCACAACATTAAGAAGATATAACTAGGAAACTATCTGCGAGATTGTGAATGTTCAAACTTCTATAATTAATTCAATATTTCCTTAATGCTAAGAGGAATGTTAATGAAGGTAGTGCTACAAATAGAAGTGTAAATTAATTTCTTACAAAGGTAAGTGGGGTTAGGAAGTGACTGAATACAACAAATCAAAATAAATACTTATGGAGTCCTGAGGCAGTTGGTTCCCATCTTCCTAGGTTGCCAATGAGTACCATAATCATATCTCCCAGAATGAAGCACATAAACACTTTTGGCAACTCGATTCAAAGTAAATATTGGTTACCAAATGTTTAAAAGGTGGGTCCAAAAAAAGCCCAAGATACATGCTGTAGCCTGTGTTACGACCGGGCACAACGAAATAAACAAGGGCACTTAATATTGGACTATAAGATAGGCTAGATCTGCAACAACGGTACGCTAATTCTAAACCCTCAAACTATTAAGCCGGTGAACAAAACACTTAAACCCTCCAGAGTTAATCTACTGGATAACGGGGTATCAATTAACTGGGTTAAGTGTACTTCTACAAAGGCTTTCCGGTGACGGCAAAGCCTACTCACAACAAGAGTAATTACGTTAATAAAAAGCTCTCAAGTAATAGCAATGCTTAAATAAACTATGACAGAAATTTAATACAAAATTATATGATTACGTTATCTTTAGTGTGAGTCTGAACTCAACACTAACTCTTCAATGCTCTATGAAAACACTTGAAGTCTAGTCCTACAGCAAACAGATATGGAATCTTCTGAAAAACGATTATGCTCTAAGATGCTCGTCGAATATAGAACAGGAATAATGCAGGGGCAGGACACCAAAGCGTGTATCCTAGATACACTAAAAAGTAGGATACATATATATATGAAACAAGAGAGTGCATCAACTCTGTGACAGCATAATAACAGTAACTCAAAAACAGTCCTTCCTTAGCCAAAGTAACAGCCCTACTGGGTTGTTCTCTATGGATCAACCTAGGCTAAAACAATACGTGAATAATTGCTAAAGCATACGCAGTTAAAGTTAATACACAATATGCTGTCTTTCTTACTAATAAAGTCTAGCAGCAGCATAAAGGTACAGGGAGCCTAGGCAGAGCACAAGCATGCTCGCAGCCTACTGTCTCCCCTGAACAGATTTCCCTTATCTTACGTTAAGTGACTAGGAGGTTCTCTTTAGGTAAGTCCAGATCTCAAGTATCTGGTCTTCCCCTGGTGCTCCTAAAAGGTCAACAAGATGAGTTAGCAAGCATACAGCTAGAGTAGGCAAAAGCCCTTCGCTTGTATACTGCTAAGCTCGCAAAGGAAAATATGCACAAGGGTGTACTACAGGCTACCTAGCTCCGTCGAAGTCGTACAGGCTCTGACTTGCCATATACATAGCTCAGACAACGACCAAAGTGTTACGCTTGCCAGAATGCACTCGTAACTCGCTAGCGCTCGCCAGGGCAGTGATATGGGCTACAATAATCGTAGAACGATTTTTTTTCTTTCATAGAGTTCATGTTGTCACAGACAGATCAGTAGTGGTCTTTATTCTTGTCTGTGCCACTTGGAAGTATTTTATATCATTGCTAGATATAAGATGCATTGTGTGAAGTTGTAATGAGAAAGAGAGCGAGCAGCGAGGTGGTAGTGTGTGCGTGTGTATGTACGTATGCCTCCCGCGCTCGGAGGAGTCTCCCACGCCCGTGATTGGCCGGCGGGCCTGTCTACGTCATAGGACGCTTGCTCTTCATGACGTAGTAGTCTGTGATTGGAGGCCGCTGTCCGGGACGGTGGTGCGGGCTCCTGCCCTCGTGTCTCTTCAGAGCTTGGCACAGCGTGCTTGGTCCTACATGTCCTTTGCAATCTGTCCCCCCATATAACCCCCTGTACTACTTTCTCTCTCTGAACTTCTTCGTTTTCATACTTCTCTCTTTATTCAATTACTTATCCCTTCTGGTTCTGCATACAACTTCCATAGTCGGCCAGTCGTATTACCAACACCAGCTCTCTATATATGTTTGCACTAGTTTTAGGGATTATTAGAGTCATAGTCATATGGTAGCCTAGTGTTGGGGTGCTTCTAATTATTGAGCTGTTCTTTCCCATTATTTAATGCTAGACAGTGGAAGGTATCTCTGGTTGTTGTCTGATTTATGTATGTGGCAAGTCAGAGCCTGTACAACATCGACGAAGCTAGCTAGCCTGTAACCCTTGTGCATATTTTCCTTTGCGAGTGTAGCAGTATACAGGTGAAGGGCTTTTGCCTATACTTATCTGTATGCTTGCTACCTCATTTTGTTGACCTTTGTGGAGCGCCAGGGCAAGCGCAGATACAAGAGATCTGGACTAACCAAGAGAGCCTCCAAGTCACTTAACGTAACAAAAGGGAAATCTGTTCAAGGGGAGACAGTAGGCTACAAGCATGCTTGCGTTCTGCCTAGTTTCCTAGTACCTTTTATGCCACTGCTAGACTGTATTAGTGAGGAAGACAGCATTGTGTTTATTAACTTTTATTGTGTATGCTTTAGGAATTATTCACGCCTTATTTTAGCCTAGGTTGATGCATAGTGCACAACCCAGTTTGGCTGTTACGTTGGCTAAGGAATTACTGTTTCTGAGTGGTTATTATTAGTGCTGTCACAGAGTTGTTGCACTCCCTTGTTATATATATGTATCCTACTTATTGGTGTATTTAAGATACACGCTTTGGTGTCCTGCCCCTGCATTATTTTCTGTTCTATAGTAACGAGCATCTTAGAGCATCAGACCTTTTCAGAAGATTCCTTATCTGATTGCTGTAGGACTAGACTGCCAGTGTTTTCATAGAGCATTGAAGAGTTTAGTGTTGAGTACAGACTCACACTAAAGTTAACATAAGCAATTATTCCTTTATTAAATCTTATATAGTTTATTCAAGCATTGTTATTACTTAAGAGCATTTTTCGTAACGTAAGTACTCCTGTTGTGAGTTGGCTTTGCCGTCACCGGAAAGCCTTTGTAGAAGTGCACTAAAACCCAGTTAATTGATACCCCGTTATCCAGTAGATTAACTCTGGAGGGTTTTAAGGGTTTTTGTTTACCGGCGTAATAGTTCGAGGGTTTGGAATTAGCGTACCGTTGTTGCAGATATAGCCTATCATCTAGTCCTTATTAAGTGCCCTTGTTTATTTCGTAGTGCCGGTCGTAACAAATGGCGACCTTAGACCATAATATAGTGAACTGAATATTGCCGTTTTTTTTGGGAGAAATCTTATTGCCATTTGGGGTTGAATTTATTTCTCGCATTGTTGGCAGTAGACATTGTTTTGAGGATACATAGAACTTGTTGGAGTTATTGGTGACCTAGTATTGCACTCAAGAACATCTTCGAATATTTGTTGGTGAATAAAGCTACGCACGAGTTTGGCTATTTTTTGTCTTGACTGAGAATTTTGTTGTTGACTCCATCATGTCACTGGACGGGTCTGAACATAGTGAGGGCACAGTGTGAGAGGCAGGCAGGGGCGTATCTAGGGTAGATAGCGCCTAGGGTAAGGACTGGAATTGCGCCCCCAGGTGGCGTGGGGCGAGCGCAGCGAGCGGTTGCGAGCGCAGCGATCCTCTCCAGCTGGGGGGTTCGGGGGGGTGCTGTAAGCCCCCCCCCCCCGAGATTTGTTTTGAAATATGAGCAATTCTAGGAGCATTTTAAAGCCATATTCAAAGCTATATTTAGGTAATTGAAACACTAAATAATGAATGATATACCAGTAGGCTCTATATATATATATATATATATAATGTGTGTGTGTGTGTGTGTTAGGTTCATTGTTTGGTTTAGGTTAATGATACCTATTTTGAGTTTGGATTGTATTATACTTTTTTTAAGACCCTGTTCAATCATCTGACACCTATCTTTTAGATTTCATAATCCATATAATCACTGAATCAGGATAAAAAATCGGCATTGTTCTTAATGTTTTTGTTTAACCCTGTTTTTCTTCAATACGATGGGGATAGGAAAACCAACTAAGAGGTGTATGATGTAGCATGGTATCAATGCTTCAAACTGACTCCAACAACTACACTCTATCGTTCTTCATATTCTTTTGGCATGAGTTGAATATTACAAGAAACCCCCACACCGTATGTTAAACTCATCATCACGGAAAGAAGAAAAATCATACAGAAGATTTGTTGGTGTATTTTAAAAGTATTGATAACATGCACCATCATACAGGATTTTGCGTTTTCGCTATTAATTTTATTTACATGGAAAATGAGTTTAAAACCGATGAAAAACATTAAATTCCGTCCTTATCGCATGCCAGTTTTAACGTGTTTTGCATGTTTACCGCTTTGTATCCTATACATGAAAGAAATGGATATACATACTGAGTAGTGTATGATGGAGTATGGTATAAATACTCTAATGAGGCATAACGAACTCATCTTTAGCTTTCTTCATCTGCCCATGACGATGTGTTTAATAGCCTATGCGATTTTATGTTCGATTTGTAATATTCAACTCATCACGGGAATATGAAGACAGATACAAAGGATTTGTTGGTGTCTCTATGAAGAATTAGTATGATACTTTATCATCCACTATTTATTTTCTTATCTATACCTTTTGATTAGAGGGAAAACTGCCTTAAACATTACGAAACACGAAACAAATTCGAGTTCAATGGACCATAGCTGCAAAAACTCCCTCAAAAGGCTATGTAGCCTATATAGGCCTATAGAACATTTCTTACTCGGAATGACCTAATCTTTCATTTCTGGAGTATTTGACAAAACTCGCGGGACACCCTATATATCAAAATCTAAAAGTAGACCCCTATTTAGCCTAAGCAATAAAGTAATTTTATATAGAAATAAAGTTAAAACCACTTTCCTTCTTCATGAGGAAGTTTCGTGATCTTTTAAGATTCTTCTTACCCAAATTATACAATGCTCTGAAATAATGAAAATGACACTCTAAAATTACTCTAAACCACGTATAAACCTAGAAGCTAAATTCTAAAAGTATTTAGCCTAAGCAATAAAGCATGTTCGGATGTTCCTAAAATAATAAAGGTAAAAACCACTTTCCTTCTTCGCTAGGAACGGTTTCATGATCTTACATACTGCTCTGGGAGTCTGAAATAAGGAATATTATTTCAATGTACCGTCAGATAAATTAAACAGAGTATAGAGTACTAATGCATATATTTCGTACCTTTGCCTGTCACTGCCCGTTTTGTTTATCAACAATAAACATTCGCTTGGCGCTAGCAATCGAGAATGCTTAAAGTTATAAATAGCCTATATTCCTGATTTTCTTGTGGGTCTCGTATAAGTAAATTCCGAAGTACTAACAATATTTTATTATTATTTTAGCCTAGGTTGATGCATAGTGCACATCCCAGGTGGCTGTTACGTTGGCTAAGGAAGTACTGTTTCTGAGTGGTTCTTATTAGTGCTGTCACAGAGTTGTTGCACTCCCTTGTTGTTATATATATGTATCCTACTTATTGGTGTATTTAAGATACACGCTTTGGTGTCCTTTCCCTACATTATTTCTGTTCTAGCGTAACGAGCATCTTAGAGCATCAGACCTTTTCAGAAGATTCCTTATCTGATTGCTGTAGGACTAGACTGCCAGTGTTTTCATAGAGCATTGAAGAGTTTAGTGCAGTTTAGTTTAGTACAGACTCCCCACTAAAGTTAACGTAAGCAATTATACCTTTATTAAATCTTATATAGTTTATTCAAGCATTGTTATTACTTAAGAGCATTTTTCGTAACGTAAGTACTCCTGTTGTGAGTTGGATTTGCCATCACCAGAAAGCCTTTGTAGAAGTGCACTAAAACCCAGTTAATTGATACCCCATTATCCAGTAGATTAACTCTGGAGGGTTGTAAGTGTTTTTGTTCACCGGCGTAATAGTTCGAGGGTTTGGAATTAGCGTACCGTTGTAATAGATATAACAAATGGCCGTTGGTGCGTATATAGCCTATCAACTAGTCCATTATTAAGTGCCCTTGTTTATTTCGTAGTGCCGGTCGTAACAAAAGATACCCTCCACTGTTTAGCATTAAATAGTAATAAAGAACAACCAAATAATTTGAAGCACCCAATAAAATGATCCATGTGACTATGATTCTAAAAACCTCTAAGCTAGTGCAAAACATATATGTGAGAACAGGCGCTGGTAATACGACTGGCCGACTATGGAAATCGTATGCGAGAACCAGAGGGGATGGGTAATTGAATAAAGATAAGAAGAAGTTCAGAGAGAGAAACAGTAGTAAAGGGGGTTAGATTTGAGACAGAATGCGAGGGACATGTAGGACCAAGCGCGCAATACCATGCTCTGCGGGAGTCAGGAGGGTAAGAGCCCGACCACTGGGCTAGGAGGGCGGCGACCAACCACAGGCCACTACGTCACATGACAAGCTGACGTCATATACCACGCCAGGCCCGCCGTCCAATAGCGAGCGAGCGGGCCCACCGAGCGAGGAATGCACACGTACCTACGCAAACACACTGCCTCTTCGCTCTCCCCTCCGACTCTCTGTCTCTCTCTCACGCGCTGCATGTTATAATCACTACTATGGATATAAAATACTTCTAAGTGCCACAGACAAGAATAAAGGAAAACACTGATCTCTCTGTGACAACATGAATACTAAGAAAGAAAGAACATCGTTCTATAATTATTATAGCCCATTTCACTGCCGTGGCGAGTGCTAGTGAGACACAAGTACATTCTGGCAAGGTGGCCAGCGTAACACCCCGCCCAAGATGTGGGATGTTTTAACCTCAGGTAAACGCCACAACTGACCAGACAGAATGCCCACAAACCCCGCATCACCCAGCTACTCCCCAATTGCGAAAAACAAGGCACAATCACAAACGTAAAACACTTCATTATATAAGAAAAAACTTCTACACAACACTTTCCGAACCTAATAGTATCACTTAACAATGTTCCGCTCAACGAGCAAGCTTCACCAAGCCTAGCCTACTAAGAACAAAAACTCAGAATGTCTTAGATTCTTGCTGTAACATACTGCATTTTATACTATCAAAAGAAAGTGTTTTTATGTGAGGTTTTTGTATTATTTTAATAGTGTTTTTGGCGGCTTTGCACTACAGGGGCAAGCCTAATTTGTCTCCACTCAAACCAACACTGACTGAACGGCGAGGTTTCTCCTTAAAACAAACCCTCCCGTGACAAACAATCAGCCACAACATTATCAGTGCCCTTAACATGCCACAGATCCAACTTGTGTTCCGGCAGCAAATAACACCTGACACTGATAAACAGCCCATTCCATCACAAGATTGGCACTTCTCTTCGCTCTCGCTGGCCAGGACCTGCCAATCACCTTTCACTATTTCCACCTTAGTGATAAACGAGGCAGCCCCGATGCGGCCTATGGGGTCGTCAACTCTGGGTAATGTATAGGCTTCTGTCAGGGATGATGCACCAACACTCTTGCAATCAACACAAACACTGATCTTGCCACTCAACTCAGGTTGCCAAGTCACTGGCAACGACCACTCACGATATCCCTTATCCCTCAGACCCTTCTCCAACATGTAGTCCAGCTCTGCTTTTACAATAGGCTGTCGAGCAGGATTTATATGGTAGGGATCCAATTTGAGCTTTGCACTGTCTCCAGCCTCTATGTCGGGTGCCACCCCGGACATCAGGCCTGGAGAATCAACAAACATGCGGACGTACTGCCACAGCCTAGTAAACAACTTCTCTTGGCGCTTCGGAACAAGATGTTGCAACTTATCTCGAAGACAACATGCTCATTGCCCTCCCACAACCCAGCCAGAACCGGCAGTCTCTAAACTATAGTCTCCCTCCTTCTCCACCTGTCCCTAAACAGCCAGGTCCTGAGAGGGACAATCTGTACCACCTGTGCAGTCACTCCCATAGTCCATAAGTGCTAAGGCTTCCCCGCCGATACCGTACATGCGCACTCCCGCATTCCTTGCGGCTAAACCTGCCTGCGCAGCAGCACCACCTTCAGCGCCACGGCCAGATACAGTCGGTCTATGGTAGGTTCTTGCATTTTAATAGGGCAGCAGTGGGAGGCTATGCGACATCGGGCGTATCTATTTCGTAGTTAACCTCACCAATCTGCTTAATGTCCTGATACTGACCACCACCCTTAAGCAGCCATGGGTCGACCCTGAACTGACAACCATGCCAAAGCCTCGTCGCCCACCTTGAACAACTTAGAACAATGAGGCCAACGTTTTACTCAACACCCAAGTGACCTCCAGCGAACCATCGTGCACCGCATGAGTTGTGAGGCCTGGGTGCTTCGGCGAAAAACATGGGGGTATAAACCGAACAGGTGCTGGATCGCTGCCACACTGTTGCTCATGCAAGGTGCGTCAAAGCGCTTCCACAGCCACCTGACTCGTGTTCCCCGCCCATTGAAACCTGCTGAGATATGACAATCCTCCCAACTTTCCTCCACTCTGTGCCTCACGCCTAGCCCCCTCCCTCCATCCTTCTCCCACCTTGGCCCCTGCAGACTCAACACAGGGACCGTAGGCTGTTCAGTTTGGCGCTAACAAACTCCTTCATACAGGTTCACATGACATGGCATCCCCGTCCTCGTCGAGTTCAGTAGCCCCGTTCCCACAACTCTCAAGCCCCGGATCTTCTGCTTGCAACCGACATATATCCGAGGGTGCCAACCTATCTAAGTGCTCCTGAAGCAACTTGTGGCCACTCCCAATACTAGGCTGCTCAAGCCTTGCCTGCTTCGCCTGGGAACGTTTCTGTCGCGGAGAGCTATCACGCCTTACCATGTCACTAGGGGGGACAGGTTCTGGGGCCACTCCGGACCTCATAATGGGTGCAAGTACCGAGTCACCAAGGAGTGTCGCTGGATCCAAACTCTCAACCCGACCAGCCTTGACTTTCTCCTTCCGACCCTTCCTCCGCTGGTCTAAAACTCGGGTATTAGGCTGTGACACCTAAGCGGACTGAGACCTGGTGACAGCACACGCCATCTGCGGCATCTGGCACCTCTCGAGCCACTCTTGCCTCTCCCTACTCGTGTCGGCCGCCCTCTCGGTAACGACTAAGGGTGGAACCTCGGAAGTGGGCACCGCAAAGTCGTTGCCGAGAAGGAGGTCGACCCCCTCAACTGGCAATTTCTCCACCACACCCACATCCAACTCTCGTGTCACACCGTCCACCTCAAGCTCCACTCTGACCAGCGGGTAAGACCGCGTAGCATTGATGCCTTGAACCACCACAACCCGAACCGTGTTAATAGGCTTGACAGTGAAATTCTTAATAAGTGTCTGGGAAGCGCCCGTATCACGCAGCAACTCAAGCCTATGCTCCACACCAGCCAACCTCACAGTGCCGTGCCCCCTATGACCACAAAAAACATCACGGACGGGTGACGAGCCCTCCTGCTGCTTGTGCACCGGCGATGACTTCGTAACCGACTGTTTACCCCGGGCAAACGCGGAAGACCTCAAAGACACGTCGATGTTGCTCACTAGTGAAAACCACTGCTGTAGGCGGTGCGCTCGGACATGAGCGCGCAATATGCCCCTTCTTATGATACTTGAAACATTCCACTTCACTCTTTGACTTTCCCTGAGGTGGGTAAGGGCCCTGGCCTTTCTTTAACGGGAAGGGTTTCGACTTGGGATCATAATTGGCAACAGTACTCTTAAATGGATAATTAGTTGTGTCATTAATTCGGCGGGGGTGGAGTGGTACACCCCTTGTTACCTGCCTCAGCTCTCTGTGCAGACCCGCACCCATGAATCAATGACAACCTGAGGTCAGCCAGCTCAGCCGCCTCCTGCAGAGTTTTCGGTCGCTTTTCTTTCAGGTTAAGAGTCAAGTCACTGCCAGTACATTTAAAAAATTGCTCTAACAACACTAATTGCTTTACTGCATCAAAAGTAGTTGCCTTCTCCGACCTCAACCAATTTTCAAATGCATCTGACAGCTCTCTAGCGTGTTCCTGGAAAGTACTCTCCTTTCTTTTTGGAACAGCCCTAAACGTCAGCCCATAGGTCTTTGGCTGTAGCTCATACGCCCTCAGGACAGCCTCTTTCAACGCCTCATATTCAACACAAGACTCTAGGGGTAAAGCATCGTACGCCTTGAGTGCTTTCCCCGTCAATCGTGAAGAGACAAGGGCTGCCCACTTCTCCTCGGGCCATTGGTGCTCCCGGCACTTTTTCTCAAAACGGAGAAAGAATTCTGTAACTCCTAACTCATCAAACACTGGAACAATCTTTAGTAGATGCTACAGGGACTGGTCATGGGGTCGACCCCCCTGGGCGACCCGGTTCCTCGTCACCTCTACACAAGTTTTCTCAAGGTCAATATCTGCACAATACCTTGCAGACTCAGCCAGATATTTATACTAGAGCTCAGCCTCATGCTTAGCCTGTCGCTCCTGCTGCTGAAGTTTGGCGAGCTCTAGCTGAAACAACATCTCGGAAGACAAACCCTGAGGAGGGGGTGCTACTATTGGGGACCCACCCCGTGAATCACCTAGAGGCACACCCAACCGCCAGCGGGCATCGGCCTGCGGGAACGTACTCGGGTCCGGGACCCGAGGGGGCGCCATGATAGGAGTTGAGTGGAATGGGGGCTGGGACGAAGGTGCCCCAGCTCCCGCTCCACCCAAATCCCCATGCACCCCACCCAGCACACAGGTAACCAGCTCACTTCTCGACAAACCGCTAGTACCGGGAAACCCTAAGACCGTGGCTACACACTGCAGTCCGTACCGGTCTAGCCCCGACACACGGTCCGCTGACACAGACTCCTCCAAAAAAATCCGAGCATCCTCCTCATTGTTCACCACCCGAACGCCGTTAAACAACTCCACCTTCTCCACCTCCTCGCCTGCTTCTCGCACTGTGCCCTCACTATGCTCAGACCCGTCCAGTGACATGATGGAGTCAACAAAAAAAATCTCGAGTCAAGACAAAAGTAGCCAAACTTTCGCGAAGCTTTATTCACCAAAAAATATTCGAAGATGTTTTCGATTGCAATACTAGGTCACCAATAACTCCAACAAGTTCTATATATCCTCAAAACAATGTCTACTGTCAACAATGCGAAAAATAAATTCAACCCCAAATGGCAATAAGATTTCTCCAAAAAAAAAATGCAATATTCAGTTCACTATATTCTGGTCTAAGGTCGCCATTTGTTACGACCGGCACTACGAAATAAACAAGGGCACTTAAGAATGGACTAGATGATAGGCTATATCCGCAACAACGGTACGCTAATTCCAAACCCTCGAACTATTTCGCCGGTGAACAAAACACTTAAAACCCTCCAGAGTTAATCTACTGGATAACGGGGTATCAATTAACTGGGTTTTAGTGCACTTCTACAAAGGCTTACCGATGACGGCAAAGCCTACTCACAACAGGAGTACTTTACGTTGATAAAATGCTCTTAAGTAATAACAATGCTTGAATAAACTATAACAAGATTTAATAGAGGAGTATATGCTTACGTTAACTTTAGTGTGAGTCTGTACTCAACACTAAACTCTACAATACTCTATGAAAGCACTGGAAGTCTAGTCCTACAGCAATCAGATAAAGAATCTTCTGAAAACGTCTGATGCTCTAAGATGCTCGTTAATATAGAACAGAAATAATGCAGGGGCAGGACACCAAAGCGTGTATCTTAAATACACCCAAAATTAGGATACATATATATGAAACAAGGGAGTGCAACAACTCTGTGACAGCACTAATAATCGCCACTCAAAACAGTACTTCCTTAGCCAACGTAACAGCCAAACTGGGTTGTGCACTATGCATCAACCTAGGCTAAAATAAGGCGTGAATAATTCCTAAAGCATACACAATTAAAGTTAATAAACATAATGCTGTCTTTCTCACTAATAAAGTCTAGCAGTGGCAAAAAAGGTACCAGGAAACTAGGCAGAGCGCAAACATGCTCGTAGCCTACTGTCTCCCCTTGAACAGATTTCCCTTATGTTACGTAAAGTGACTTGGAGGCTCTCTTGGTAAGTCCAGATCTCAAGTATCTGGTCTTACCCTGGCGCTCCACAAAGGTCAACAAAATGAGGTACCAAGCATACAGGTAAGTGTAGGCAAAAGCCCTTCACCTGTATACTGCTACACTCGCAAAGGAAAATATGCCCAAGGGTTACAGGCTACCTAGTTTCGTCGATGCTATACAGGCTCTGACTTGCCACATACATAACTCAGACAACGATCAAAGATACCCTCCACTGTCTAGCATTAAATAATGGGAAAGAACAGCTCAATAATTAGAAGCACCCCAACACTATGATACCATTTGACTATGACTCTAATAATCCCTAAAGCTAGTGCAAACATATATGGAGAACTGGTGCTGGTAATACGACTGGCCGACTATGGAAGTCGTATGCAGAACCAGAAGGGATAAGTAATTGAATAAAGAGAGAAGTATGAAAAAGAAGAAGTTCAGAGAGAGAAATAGTAGTACAGGGGGTTAGATGGGGGGACAGATTGCAAGGGACATGTAGGACCAAGCATGCTGTGCCAAGCTCTGCAGGAGAAACGCGGGCAGGAGCCGCCCAGCACTAACAAAGGCAGCAGCACCCAATCACAGACGACTAAGTCATGAGGAGCAGGCGTCATATGACGCGTCAGTCCCGCCGGCCAATCACGAGCGTGGGAAACTCCTCCGAACGAGGGAGGCACACGTACATACTCACACACATATTACCACCACGCTGCTCGCTCTCTTTCTCCCTACAACTTCACACAATGCATCTTATATTCTATCAATGATATAAAATACTTCCAAGTGTCACAGACAAGAATAAAGACCACCACTGATCTGTCTGTGACAACATGAACACTATGAAAGAAAGAACATCGTTCTACGATTATTGTAGCCTATTTCACTGCCCTGGCGAGCGCTAGCGAGTTACGAGTGCATTCTGGCGAGATGTTACTTTTAAATAACTTAATTTTATTATTGTTATATGATTGTATTTATGCAATATGTAAAATGTGTAGGAAGCGTTGGTTGAGTATTATACCGTCCATAGTTTAATTTCAGTTGATTATAATGTCCATATTTTTCACCAATATATAGGCCTACTATCTTTATTTTCCAACAATAGTGATAGTCAGAAATGTTAAGGTGTGAAAATAGAAAATGAATAAATGTGATAGTCGATGCATGAGATATGAAGTGGGGTGAATGCATGTGTTTTTGTATAAAATAGTAAGGCAAATTGAATAGGTCTGTCAGAAAATATACAAGGATGGTGATATCGGTCAATATAGGTTCCATAGGGATTGGGCCCATACGGAATTGGGCCCATACGGGATTGGGCCCACAGGATTGGAACCTAACCTAACCTAACCTAACCTAACCTAACCTAACCTAAGTGGGCCCAATCCCGTGGTCACCGTCAATATATGCTTGAAGAATTATAGGGTAGATCATCAAATATACACTTAGAGAATGCAAAAATAGTAAGAAACATATGGGAGAGGGAGAGCAAAAGGGAATGAAAAAATAGGTGCAAAATTAAAGATGAAGTTCACATGTAAACACAGGAGTGAAAAGTATGAAAATCAATATATAACACTAAGGATAAATGAACTATTTTCACTCTCCCATGTTGCAGATTCACGTTAAGGGGTAGTAATCGCTTTTCTGGACCTCTTTCTCCCTCATGTTTAACATAATTTGTTCGTTCCGTTAGTTTGGCGATTTTAAGACCTTTCACCTTATTTCTTTGCAATATTTATACCTTTCGTGACATTTAGGTGTCGACTTCATCCTGGCGAGCGATAGCAAGCCTGTAATTTGAGAAGGAACCGGCCTTCGGCAGGGCCATTTTCCTACCGAAAAATGGTACACATTTATCTTGAATAGGGGTCTAGGGGGTATTTGTTTTAAGCTTGATGGAGGTCTAGCAAGGAAACTAAAATAATAATGAATAAGTAAATATATAGAGCAAACAAAATGCACTACCCCCTTAATGCACGCCAATATAAAAACTGAGGGAAGATGCGGATATGATAAAACAAAAACCTAGAAAAACAGAATCCGATAATGGCATTGTGCGCTTGTGTCTGTCTTCCTTCCTCCAATACGCATTTACTTTCTGTTTTTCGGCAATTATTAGACGATTATATTTAGCTTAGGAAGGGTGTATGGAAGTCAGAGGGTTGATTGAGATAGTTTTTACCCCTATAATTCCCACCGATCTTTCCTAAACTGTATAAAATCGTTCAATGATAGCCAGATTAAAATTTCAAAGGGTTATAACTGAGGGAAACTAGGGATACCATAAAACAAATACCTAGAAAAACATAATTAGATAATGGCATTGTGCACTATCTCTCTCTTTCTCCCAATATATGTCACTTCCACACGCCAACCACCACCCTCTCTCTCGTTGCTGTGTGACTTTATGAGGGAGGTTTGGTACAGTCGGCCAAATAAGTGATGTCACGGCACCAAGTAGATTTCGATAAATAATTGGTATCAGCACTAGCTAAGCATTAATTCATCGTTTCGAGTGAGATATACAAACATGTTCCCATCTTTACACACCTTATTCACCATCTGACAGGCATTAAGGGGAGACTGGCCGTTTGTTTGGTCTATTAATTAATTTTATTCTTCTATATAATATTTTCGATTGTCTGTGTATGTGTGTGTGTGTGTGTGTGTGTGTGTGTGTGTGTGTGTGTGTGTGTGTGTGTGTGTGTGTGTGTTCTTAATAGGCGGCCGCAGTTTTGGACCTGGGGAGCTGAAACTTTGCATGTGGGTGTCAATTGACCTGGGTCAGATCATAGAGGGGGCAAGGCCACGATCGGAGGTCGTTTCGAGGCCGAAATTGAAAAAAAAAACATGAAAACAATGAAAACAAAATGGCCGTTTGGGGCAGAAGGAGGCCTCCGATCGAAAAGGTGTATGGAACGAACGTTGTTCGCAGGCCCCCAAAATAGGGGTACGGATGAGGTCAGATCCAAAATCGGAGGCCATTTAGCGGCCGAAATCGAGGTCGCCGTTTAATGAGGCACAGGGAGGTCGAGGCTGGTGATTAGTAGTAGTATTGTGATGATTGTGGTAGTAGTGATTGATGATGGTGATTATGGTAGTAGTAGTGGTGGTAGTAGTGATGATGATTATGGTGGTACAGTATTATTACCCGGGCAACGCCGGGTACCCCTGCTAGTATATTTTTAAAGTTTCCTCCCTAGACCTCCACCAAGCTTAGAAAAACACCCTCTAGACACCCCTTCAAGATAAATTTGTACATTTGTCGGTAGACAAATGTCCCGGCCAAAGGCCGGTTCCTCTTAAAATTGCCGGCTCGCTTTCGCTCGCCAGGAAATAATCGACACCTAAATGGCACGAAAGGTCTTAAATTTGACACCGAAATGGGGCGAAAGGTGTTAAAATCGCCAAACTAATGGGCCGAACGTCTTATAATCTCAAAACTAGTGGGGCTAAACATTAGGGAGTAGGGGGTCCAGAAAACGGCCTGCCTCCCCTTAATGGAGCACACAGCGAGCAAAACGTAATGACAGCGGTGACACGACTTATTTGGCCAACCGTACAGTTACTGACAAATGTTCATCAGTTCTTGCAATTTGTTTATACAAATATATCCGTTTAGGTTGATGTCAAGATTAAATCAGCTGAATACTGATAAATACATAATATGTATTTATTAGTATACAGCTAATTTGATCTGAACATCAATCAAATATAACTGCCTTGATGGTGTAATGGTTCGAGTGTTTAAAATCTGTATGTGGTAACCCTGGTTCGAATCCCGGTACGATCACATGCTTTCATTAATTTATTTGGGAGGTGTTTGGTGTTGGAGTGAATAAATACAAAATTATTATAATTATAATAATAATACACAAAAATAATATATATATATATATATATATATATATATATATATATATATATATATATATATATATACTGTATATATATATCGGAAGAACTCACGAACTTTTGTCAGCAGGAAGTTTCTTTTTGTTTGTCTTCTTAATTACCAGTAAATATCCTGCTTCTTACACCATCTTCTTTCCTTTCCGTTATTATATTTCCTTCCTCCCGGCTTCTTATTATATTAGTTTGTACCTGTTCTATCTTGTTACGTTTGTTCCCAAAACAACATTGTTCTGACCTCAACAGTTTGAAAACAGTGATACGGTTTATTTACTATTGATTATCAAACTTATCTTATTATATATAAATATATATATATATATATATATATTATAACTCTGGAAAATATGAAACATTGCAACAGCAAGCTTTCGTCTATTCATTCGCTCAAGTCATCTTCAGGGTAATACAAGAAGACAGTTAGTTAAAGGGGGCTATTAACCCTACTGGGTTATCAAGCCAGAATACTATTAGTGCGGCAGCCAAGTGACAACATTTGTGGGAATTGTGCATTTGCTGATGAAAGTATCAAAATTGGCACACACAATCATACAGGCAATATAATCAACATTAGATATGGAGGTATCATAGGCTTAGTCTATGTTGGCTTCAGTAGCCCCTTTCAATTTATTTCCATTAGAGTTCTGAAACACTGATTTTGCCTTAATGGGCCGGTTTTCTGGATCACTTTCTCCCTCAAGTTTAGCCCCATTAGTTTTCAGATGTTAAAATGTTTGCCCCATTAGTTAGTTGATTTTAAGACCTTTCGCCCCATTTCTTCGTCAATATTTAGACTTTTCGTGCTATTTGGGTGTCGATATTTCCCCTGGCGAACGATAGTGAGCCTGTAATGTTGGAATAATTTTTCTACCGAAAAATTTACAAATTAATCTAGAAGGGGGATCTAATGGATGTTTTATTTAAATTTGATTGAGGTCTAGGGGGGAAACTAGAAAAAATAATTAATACATGCAAAAATCGGCCAAAAAGTGAACCAACCCCCCTCAAACAGTAAACCATGGTAGAGATTATTTCAAACTAAACTCAGTAGAGTTTATTGAGGTAGTACAAGATAGTTTTTTATTTCAATTCATAGATACGCCGACTAGAGGTATTAATATTCTTGATTTAGTTTTCAGTAACAATGAACATATGATAAATAATGTAGAGATTGGTGACCACCTAGGAAATAGCGATCATAAATCTATTTATTTTAATATACAATGGACAGGGAATGCTAAAGAGAATACGACACTTATCCCAGATTTCAGAAAAGCCGATTATGGTGGGCTAAGAAGAGACTTAAGGGTGAACCCTATTGTTAAGCAATTAAGTCAGGATATGCCAGAGTTAAACTTGCCACCTACATATAACCAGTTTATTGCTTCACTCCACAATGCTCAAAATAAATATATCCCTAAAAGAAGATTTAGATCGACGCAGAACCAACCAAAATGGATGACTAATAAGCTAATAGATCTTATAGGAAAAAAGAAAGGAATATATCGAAAAATAAAGAAAGGTGAAAATCATTTACATATATACTATCAGACTCTATCAAGACAGGTCAAAAAGGAAATCAGGAAAGCAAAAATAAATTATGAAATAAGGATAGCCAGCGACTCAAAAAATAACCCTAAAGCTTTTTACCAACTATATAAATCTAAAGTTAGAGATGTAATAGGCCCCCTAAAAACTTCAATAGGAGAAATAACAGAAAATGATTTAGAAATGTGCAGTACATTAAATAGTCAGTTTCTTTCCGTTTTCACTAATGAAAATTTGGCACAGATTCCAGAAGTCAATATGGTATATAGTGATAGTATAGAAAATATGTTAAGTACAGTTAGTATAAGTAGAAATGATGTGCTTAAGGAAATTGACAGACTGAAACCTCAAAAATCGCCTGGTCCTGACGAGGTATATGCTAGAGTATTAAAAGAATGCAGAGATGAGTTAAGTAGTCCATTAGCATTTATATTTAACAAGTCATTAGAAACAGGTTTAGTTCCAGAAGCTTGGAAGCTTGCAAATGTAGTTCCCATCTTCAAAAAAGGTGATAAATCGATAGCATCCAATTACCGTCCCATTAGTCTCACATCAATCATAGGAAAGTTGCTAGAGTCCATTATTGCTAGGAAAATTAGAAGCCACTTAGTAAAATTTAACTTAATCAATTCTTCTCAGCATGGATTAACTCAGGGACGTTCTTGCCTTACTAATTTGCTTAGCTTTTTCTCAGAGGTATATGAAGCAGTAGATAGTGACAAGTCATATGATATTATATATTTAGATTTCAGTAAAGCTTTCGACAGAGTCCCTCATGAGAGATTGATGAGAAAGGTTGAGGCACATGGAATAGGAGGGTCGTTGTTGGGATGGATTAGGTCATGGCTAATTGGTAGGAAACAGAGAGTCAGCATAAATGGTACCAAGTCAGAGTGGGGAGCAGTCAAAAGTGGTGTCCCCCAGGGATCGGTATTAGGTCCCCTGTTGTTTCTTATATACATAAATGACCTAGATTTAGGTATAACTAGTAGGATAAGTAAATTCGCAGACGATACTAAAATGGGGAGATCAATTGATTCAGATAGCGATATAGAGTGCCTCCAAAGGGATCTAGATACCTTACATGAATGGTCAGTAAATTGGCAGATGAAGTTTAACATTGACAAATGCAAGGTATTAAAGATAGGGAAGATGCAAACAAATGTTAAATATAAACTAGCTAATTTAGAATTAGAAAATTCAGACTGCGAGAAAGATCTAGGTGTGTTTGTTAGCAATGATTTGAAGCCTAGAAAACAGTGTATAAGCGTTCGTAATAAGGCAAACAGGATTCTCGGGTTCATCTCTAGGAGTGTGAGTAACAGAACTGCTGATGTTATCTTAAAACTTTACTTGTCATTAGTGAGACCCCATATGGATTATGCTGTCCAATTTTGGTGTCCTTATTACAGAATGGACATAGATTCATTGGAGAGAATTCAGCGTAGAATGACAAAAATGATCCATAATATTAGAAATTTTCCGTATGAAGAAAGGTTGAAGAAATTAGGTTTACATTCGTTAGAGAGACGCAGAGTTAGAGGGGATATGATAGAGGTGTTCAAGTGGGTTAGTGGGATTAACAAAGGGGACATGACAAATGTACTAAAGCTCAGTGATAGCGAAAGAACTCGTACCAATGGTTTCAAATTAGATAAATTTCGTTTCAGAAAAGATATAGGCAAATATTGGTTTGGTAACAGAGTTGTAGATGGGTGGAATAGGCTACCAAGTGATATAGTGGGATCAAGAACGATAGGGAGCTTTAAGAAAAAATTGGATAAGCATATGGACGAGAAGGGTTGGGTGTGAAGGGGGATCAGCCGGGTTGGGCCAATCAGCGCTCTGCAGACCCCCGTAATCCTGCGTTAATCTCTAACCGGTTTGGTAAGATGATCCTCAGGGTATTAGAGTGTTGAGCCTATAATTGGGCTTTGTAATTGGGGTTGTGTGGGACAGGGATCTGCCTTGCTTAGGCCAATCGGCTTTCTGCAGACTCCCATTTTCTTATGTTCTTATGTTCTTAAATGACTCGTCTGGACAAGGGAAACAATGGTGACCGCTCTCAACCCTCCAACTATCGTCCAATTGCTCTCATCTCTTGTCTTTCTAAGGTTTTTGAAACTATTCTTGCTTCCAAACTTCTTAAGCATTTCTCTTCTCATAATCTGCTCTCAGATCGCCAGTATGGCTTTCTTAAGGGTTGCTCTACCGGTGATCTTCTTTCATATCTTACTAACTCTTGGTCATCCTCCTTTCGGGACTGCGGTGAGACTTTTTCTATTGCACTAGACATATCGAAAGCCTTTGATAGAGTCTGGCACAAATCTTTAATTTCTAAACTACCCTCCTTCGGTTTCTATCCCTCCATCTGTGCCTTTGTCTCTAATTTCCTTTCCGGCCGTTCCATAGCCGCGGTTGTGGACGGCCATTGTTCACTTCCTCACCCTATAAACTCCGGTGTTCCTCAGGGCTCTGTCCTATCTCCTATTCTCTTTCTAATTTTTATAAATTATCTTCTCAACTGTACCTCAATTCCCATCCATACATACGCAGACGACTCAACCTTACACTACTCCATTAGTTTTTCAGAACGCCCCAGTCAGCAATCCCTCAACGACAAACGTAATGAAGCCATAGAACTCTTAAATTCTGATCTAAATACTATCTCCAATTGGGGCAGAGAAGACCTTGTTACCTTTAATGCTTCTAAAACCCAATTTCTCCATCTATCTACCCGTCAGGAACTCCCAGCGGACTATCCCTTATTCTTCAACAATACAAAAATCAATCCTTCATCTTCTCTCAATATTCTTGGTGTATCTTTTTCTTCTGCTCTCAGTTGGAAGGACCATATTACCAGTCTTGCTAAGGCAGCCTCCCAGAAGCTGGGTGTGCTCAACTGCCTTAGGGGGTTCTTTACCCCTGCACAGCTTCTTGCTCTGTACAGGGGCATAGTGCGTCCTTGTATTGAGTATTGTTCACATGTGTGGGGAGGTTCCTCTCACACCACTCTCCTAGACAAAGTTGAAAGGAAGGCCTTTCGTATCATTAACTCCCGTCCACTCACCAACTCTCTACAATCTCTCTCTCTCCGCCGCAATGTTGCATCTCTCTCGCTATTCTATCGCTACTATAATAATCAGTGTTCCTCAGAGCTTTCCCAGTGTATACCACCTCCTTTACGTAGGGCACGTGGTACCCGTCTTGCTACTCAATCCCACCCCTACCCTATGCAACTCTCCAACCCAAGAGTGAAACGGTACTCTCAAACTTTCTTCTACTCAACAGCTGAGCTCTGGAACTCTCTCCCAGAATCAGTCTTTCCCTCTTCCTATGACTTAAATTGCTTCAAACTCCGTGTGTCCAGGCATTTAGGCTCGAACGTCCCTTGATGTTGGCCCTGTCACTCTTTCAACTATGGGGGAGGCACTCGCTATAGGCAGTTCTGCCTTTTGCCTCCCTCAATCACATAGAAAACAAAATATTCAGACAAAGTTTGGCTAATGTTGACCGCAGCTTCTTGCTCTGTACAGGGGCACAGTGCATCTATATTGTTATGCCCTGATTTTATTCAGGATTAACGATTGCGTAAGGGAGTTTTGCAAGACGGGGATATCTGGTTTCATATACTGTACATACATACAAGGAATCAATAGAACACATAAATAGAATCTTGGAATGTGATTTGGAATACAGCTTTATTGAGTTAACACGCTCGCAGTATAGAAAAAGAATTAATTCACTTTGGAGAACATGGGCAGGAGTAATAAGTTCAGTAGGAAAAACTTGGTCTTTCAATTGTCCGAGCACAATCGTGGATCTGGAGGGAGTGTGCACTGCCACTTCCGATACTCAGGTATTATTCTTCTGATACGGACAAGATCTGGAGTGAGAAGAAAGTCACTCGAGGGGGGCACTGATTAATGTCTCACAACATCTGGTACGGTTCGGTTCGTTGCTTATGCCTAAGGCTTAGTTATTTTATTTAGATGTGGGGCTAACATCAAATTTCAACTTCACAAGATCTGTCAGAGTAAACAGACAACTAGAATTGTATATTTTTCAACTGTTGATGCAGGTATGGGAAATCGTCACTGAGATTAATTTACTTTACTACCTATCCCTTAAGCTTTTGGGATCGCAGAATATCTATACCATAACATCCAATTTAGGAAGGGCTCGTCGTGGCTGAGGGTAAATATTGTCGCGGTAATTATCTCGTAATACATTTACTGGTACGAAATCTCTAGCAAGAAACAGGGAACTCTAGGGATCGAACTTGAAACACTCTTCATGGTTAGCAAATAACTTCAACGTGAGTATAGGCACATACAACGGTCTGGTAGTACAGTATCTCCGCACTGATACAATGATAACGAATAGTGCACTGTCAGGTTATCTTCTTCTCCACTTGATCTGATGTAGTCGGGGGCTTCTTGGCTGCTCCGGGGGCCGTCCAGGGTGTCCAGTTGTGTGGGGAAGTTTACAGATGGGCCATCAACTGTTGATGAAGTTCTGTTAAGGTACTCTCGGGTCTAGAATCTTAAATGTTATGCTTCTGGCTGAGGCCAGAGGAGCATCCCATCGAACAAACGTAAGGAGAGTCTACTCAAGGACTCTGCTTAACTGTCTCTGATCCATATGAGAGGTTCAAGGAACTCAGGTGGTTTTACCCTCTTTGTCACACACTCTGCGGGGTGCCACAGATGGAGTGTGCCAAGGATCTATTCTTGCTAAGTGCTCCTAAGAGAGTCTCGCATAGACTCTTCTAACACAGCAGATCTTTCTACCCTAGATCTCTGTGAGTTAAGTACAAGTTAGATGTCTAAAATAATATAGTATAAAAAGGTAGGGATGCCTTCGCCTTTTAATAGTTCTATTAGGTTAGATAAGACACTAGTAACAATAACTATATTAACTTCCGGGTTGCCGGAAAATTATCAGTTATGGATATCTAGTTTTTGTTGCACTCTATATAAATGGTTATGAAACTCAAGTGGCCTAGGTGATACCAACAATGAGTCCTTAATCACTTATGTTGGCGAGTAGAAATTGTCTTCAAGCAGAGCGGGGTGCTGTTCGTCAAAAAGCAATATTTGCACTTCAGACGCTCTCCTCTTCTCGGGGTTTATATAGGAGGGTGGCCCGGTGTTGCCGGGGCCGGGGGCTGATGATTTTTGTCGTTGCTGGTTTGTTTGGGCCAGGGCAGGGAAAACTTCATCTGCTAAGGGCAGCCCCACAGGGGTGGTCGCTTCAGGGGGTGGAGAGGAGGCGGATGCATAACTTTCGGTGCTGGAGCTAACAGGCTCTTCAAGTTGGCAAGATGGTGGAGGAGTGGAGGATGCTGAACATGCACACGACACGGGCATTATAGCTTACGCCATATAAATGGGGGGCATGGTGGTTACATAATTAAATACAGGGCGGACATAATCATGATCCGGTTCGTTGTGCACTGGAAGCTGAGGTGTCTTGAGATCGCCTTGTACCTATACACAATGAAAGTATTACAGTCTGCATGGTTGGTATCTAACTGAATACATACTTAGTGGGGACTTCAAGAATGTCAGGGATTGGCTGCTGATCTGAAATCAGAAAAAGAACGACACAAGGGATAAATGGTATACTACTCCAGGTAACGTCTATCCTGAGGAGTGGTAAATCGTCTCAACATAATAATTTCAATCTCCAACTCTCGAATATAGATTCGTAGTCGGGGATGTTCTCTCATCTGAAGCAATACTAATAATAGCATATAAAGGATAAGGGGCCGGGGATCCTGCTGGTGGTGGGAGTTTCGCTCCCAGGAGTTTTCGTTCCTGTGGCATTTCATATATATTGAGTATTGTTCTCACGTGTGGGGAGGATTCTCTCACACAGAACTTCTAGACAAAGTACAATAGAAAAAGAAAGCCTTCCGTCTCATTAACTCACGTCCACACACCAATTCTCTGCAGTCTCGCCGCAATGTTGCGTCTCTCTCACTATTCTACCGCTACTACAATAATCAGTGTTCCTCCGAGCTCTCTCAGTGTATACCACCTCCTCTTCGTAGAGCACGTAGCACCCGTTTTGCAACACAATCCCACCCCTAGTCTGTGCAACTCTCCAATCCAAGAGTGAAACATTATTCTCAATCTTTCTTCTATTCAACAGCTGAACTCGGGAACTCTCCCATAATCAGTCTTTCCCTCTTCCTATGACTTAAATTGCTTCACACTCTGTGGGTCCAGGCGTTTTGGCTCGTACGTCCCTTGATTTTGGCCCTGTCACTCTTTCAACTCTGGGGGTGGCACTCTCTAAAAGTACAAAGGAGTACAAATTAAATCAAGCAACAACAGGTCTAGTGACCCTTCTAGGCTGCTTGTCCTCCAAAACATTCAGGATCAAGTGTCCAAACAGTGGTTTAGAGAGGGTAAGGGAAAATTGGAAAGGGAACAACTGCTCTGGAACTAATGTCCGTGGCAGGATTAGGAAGTTAGTAGGGGGCAAATGGGTTAGTAACATAACACAGTTATAAGTGATATTTCGTGTAGGTAGTTGTGCCTTTTGTCTCCCTCATTCACAAAAAAAAAAAAAAAAAAAAAAAAAAAAAAAACGGATGTCTGGCCTAATTGAACAAACTATACTCTCTCTCTCTCTTTCTCTCCTAATGAAGTTCTACTCCACATGAACATTGTATATAAGACTTAATTTTAACTTAATTTCATCTCTCTTGTGGCTGTGACCGAGAGAATATTGCATTAGCTGGTCATTTGGGTTTTGTAACTCTAAGGGTGATGAGCTGGCCTTGGGTTTGTGTGTGTAATTGTGTGTATGTATGTAGCTGGCCTTGGGTTTGTGTGTGTAATTGTGTGTATGTATGTAGCTGGCCTTGGGTTTGTGTGTGTAATTGTGTGTAGGCTATATATGTAGCTGGCCTTGGGTTTGTGTGTGTAATTGTGTGTATGTATGTAGCTGGCCTTGGGTTTGTGTGTGTAATTGTGTGTATGTATGTAGCTGGCCTTGGGTTTGTGTGTGTAATTGTGTGTAGGCTATATATGTAGCTGGCCTTGGGTTTGTGTGTGTAATTGTGTGTATGTATGTAGCTGGCCTTGGGTTTGTGTGTGTAATTGTGTGTATGTATGTAGCTGGCCTTGGGTTTGTGTCTGTAATTGTGTGTAGGCTATATATATGTAGCTGGCCTTGGGTTTGTGTGTGTAATTGTGTGTATGTATGTAGCTGGCCTTGGATTTGTGTGTGTAATTGTGTGTAGGCTATATATGTAGCTGGCCTTGGGTTTGTGTGTGTAATCATGTGTATGTATGTAGCTGGCCTTGGGTTTGAGTGTGTAATTGTGTGTAGGCTATATATATTTGTAGCTGGCCTTGGGTTTGTGTGTGTAATTATGTGTATGTATGTAGCTAGCCTTGGGTTTGAGTGTGTAATTGTGTGTATGTATGTAGCTGGCCTTGGGTTTGTGTGTGTAATTGAGTGTATGTGTGTGGTTATTTGTATTATGTCTGTGGTTTTCATAGAGCCGGCACCACCACCTGTGTACACATAAAATACAGGTAATAAGAATTCATATTATCACCAACGCACAACATAAACTTAGAAATAAACCTAATTAATTAAATTAATGAAACTAATGAATACATGTGGTACTGCAAGGATACGAACCTAGGATACTCACACCGAAATTCCGCGCACTAACCATTATGCTATCAAGACAAGAGATCCAGTAACCAACATGTGCGTTGATGTACTGTTTGTAAAGTATGGACAGTGTTTCTTTTGGTTGACTTCTGAGGGCGTTTAGTTATGGTTTAGTTTGTGTTTTCTCTACTGAAGTAAATGTGTTGTGGGTTTCGGTTGAGGGGGAATGGTTAAGGGAGCCCACCTCGCTTGTTTTCTCTTTCTATCCCTCTCTCTTTGGCTTGTATCCATTCGGCCCCATTCAGCCTACTTTTTTAAGACGTTTACCCCCATCCAGGTGTCACTATTTTCCTGGCGGGCGGTAGCGAGCCAGCATATATATAATTTTGTTTTGACCGCAAACTAAATTTGTAAATTTTTCGATAGAAAAATTTCTCCGGCGAAGCCGGGTTTCTCCATACAATACTGGCTCGCTATCGCTCTCCAGGAAGAAAACGACTTCTGGATGAGGATAAACGTCTTAAAACAGTAAGCTGAATGAAGCCGAATGGATACAAGCCAGGGAAAGATAGAAAAGGAGAGAGAGATAAAAAAAAAAAAAATGGTGACCCCCCTTAATTGAGAAATGTGACGTGGGTGAAAGTGTGTGTTTCTATTTTTCTCTGAGTTAGGGATTGGGCAGATAAATGAAAATCCCAAATTTATGTCTTGACACCTTGTATTAGATTATGAGATTGGCCGAGGATTTGTTTACATACTTTCGACAAATGGTAAGGGGGGTCACCGGCTTTTGTTTTAGCTTTCTCTCCTTTTCTCTCTTGCCCTGGCTTGTATCCATTCGGCCCCATTCAGCCAACTGTTTTAAGACGTTTATCCCCATCCAGGTGTCGATTTCTTCCTGGGGAGTGATAGCGAGTCAGCATTGTATGGAGAAATCAGACTTCGCCGGAGACATTTTTCTATCGAAAAATGTACAAATTTAGCTTGTCAAAAACAAAAATTATATATATGCTGGCTCGCTACCGCTCGCCAGGAAAATATTGACACCTGGATGAGGGTAAACGTCTTAAAACAGTAGGTTGAATGGGGCCGCATGGATAAAAGCCAAAGAGAGAGGGAGAGACAGAGAACAAAAAGCGAGGTGGGCTCCCTTGAGGCCCTCGTCCGGAACTACTTTGGCCAAGTCGAAGTCCGGAACATTAGCTATAAGCTATTGCAGATAATTAACTGTGAAGCCGGTATCACACGAGAGCTGTTACAGTCAACATTCTATAATCAACATTTTTCTGGCAACATTTATGGAATAGTTTGCACTGGTATCGGAAACTAGACTGATCGTAGATGAATTTAGGTAACCGAAATATTATAAATGTTGACCTCATAAGCTGCCAGACCAGTGTTGAGGATAAATGTTGAGTGAAAAAGCGCTAGTGTGATACCAGCTTTAATGGCTGGTGCTTGGTTTTTGGTCTATATATTTATGTCTTAATTTATTTTTGAGTTTCCTCGCTAGGCCACCACCAACCTTAGAAAAACACCCTCTAGACCCCGGCCAAAGGCCGGTTCCTTGTAAAATGAGAGGCTCGCTTCCGCTCGCCAGGAAAAAATCGACACCTAAAGGGCGCGAAAGGTCTTATTATTGACAAAATAATGAGGCGAAAGGTCTCAAAATCGCCAAATTACGGAACGAATGTCTTAAAATCTGAAAACTAATATGCTAAACATGGGGGAGAAGGGGGTCCAGAAAAAGCGACTAATCCCAACGTCCGGAACTACTTTGGTCAAATCGAAGGCCGTGACATTAGCGATAAGTTATTGCAGATAATTGACTTTTAATGGGGTCGCAACTTGTGGAGGCAAAGAGAGAGAGAGAGAGATTTACATGATACACTTTGTGCCTCACTTACAATGAGAGTAATCCAGCTAGCTCTCACAAACACCTCCTCCTCCTATCTACTTCACCACACTAAAACATGCACACCACATTTCATTCTTCCACATCAAAATTAAAAAAAAAAAATATATATATATATATGATGAATATACTTGATTTTGGCCCTGTCACTCTTTTAACTCTGGGGGTGGCACTCATCACAGGCAGTTTTGCCATTTGTCTCCCTCATCCACGTAGACAAAAAAACAAAACAATACCATAAACCTTACGATCCCAGCGAGGTGGTCTAGTAGAGATAGGTAACCCGAGAGTAAGGGAAAGTGGAAGGAAAGGATAGCAAAGAAGAGAGAGAGAGAGAGAGAGAGAGAGAGAGAGAGAGAGCGTAGCGTAGGGAAGTATATTGCAATTGTTATCGTTATCAAACACGGAAATTGAATCCTCCGAAAATATGAGTAACGGTGATTTCAAAACTACTGCGCAAGAACAATAAAATAAGAATAAAATAACGAGGTAAATTGTAAGTCAGCTAAGATATATAGGCCTACATAATAAATATCTATCTATCTATCTATATGCTCAGGCCCAATCACCACTTTTCCTATTTTGTTTTTCATTTTTATTTTCTGTTTTACTCTATTTTAGTATTATTATTTTTAGTTTTTAGTTTCTTGGGGGTGGCCGACTCAAAACAGAGCAAGAAAAGGGAAAACACAAAACATAAGTCAAAACAAGGTACACAATAAATATAAATTATATAATACTACTATCGTCACACACAACACAATCGCAATTATGATGGGTATATAAAGTTTAATCTTGATTATGTATGAGAGCGACGGAAATTGGAAGAATAACTTAATATAATAAATTAAGAGCATAAATGAATGTCAGGTTTAACCCCCTTTGGCGCACCTATAGTTTCCAATCAGAGTTTTTTCCCACTCCCTAAGTATATCTCAGCTCACTCAGAGCCAGTTTTGTGCCCGGCGATAATTTGTTTCTGTTACGTTTTTATCCACCAAAAAATCCTTGTATTTGGATTAATGATGTACCATCGGCTTCGTTATTGATTGAACTTGAAGATAAGCTAATAAAAACATAGAATAAATAAAATACAACCACATTGGGGCACTCCGAAATAAGAATTGTAAAAAAAAAATGAAATACCTTTTCTCCAACTCGCGCTAGCTCAAAATCTTGCCCACAACATTTTTGATTTGCATACATATATGGTAACTTCACTGGTAACTTCAGAATTACTATAAACCAAATAGTTACTGAGATACACGAATAAACGTGAAAGTATCGAAAAACAGACTGAGCTGTACTCTGCTCCCTTCCCAGCCAGCCGTGAGTAAACCGTTAAACTGAGGAAGTTGCCAATTGTACCCATTGAACTAGACTTAATACTTAATATATATGCCAAATATGACGCGCGTCAGACGAAAACTTAATTTTTGGCGAATATTTTTAAGTTTAATTACTCTTAACGAGTCATCGTGCGCCTAGGAAAAAAATACCTAATGACTCTGAACGAGTCATCGTGCGCCAAAGATGTCGTCCACATATCTGCAGTAGACGGAGGGGCGGTTGGTAGTCAGGAGCTCTTTTTCGATGGTGCCCGTGTACAAATTGGCAAAGAGGACTCCTAGGGGACTGCCCATTGCCACATCATCAATCTGCTGATACATGTCACCTCGCAGGCAGGTGAAGGGCAGGTGCAGATATGTGGATGACATCTTCGTGCGTGTGAAGGACCCACAGGAGCTACGTGAACTTCAACAACGATTCATCGCCTCTTCCAGTCTAAACTTCACCTTCGAGGAGTCTTCTAACGGTCATCTCCCCTTCCTTGATGTCCTCGTAAACAACAACAACACCTCAGGCTTTACCACCACTGTCTACACCAAACCCACCAACAACGGATTATGTCTCAACAGCCAAAGTGAATGCCCCCAGCGATATTTACGGTCCACCATCGCCGCCTACGTCAGGATAGCCCTATCACACTGCACCTCCTGGCGAGACATACACAAGGAACTCGAGAGGCTCACCCCGGTGCTTGTAAACAATGGGTACAGTAACTCGGACATCGCCCACACCATCAACAAACACCTTGAAACATGGTACAAAAATGACATGCCTACTAATGCAAACACTGAATACATAAAAATTTACTATAAAAACCACATGTCCTCAGATCACAAGACAGACGAAAACATAATGAGAAACATTATCAGCAACAACGTTAAAACTACGAACCCTGACCAACACCTTAAACTCACCATATACTACAAATCGAGGAAAACATCACAACTAGTCATTCGCAATAGCCCGGCTACCGCTAAGAAACCGTCACAAGAGGACCATGTCATATACCGACACACCTGTAACAGTGAGGACTGTGGACCTCACACTTATGTCGGTTTGACAAGGACTCGTCTGTCACGTCGCCTTACCTTCCACCTTCAAGCCGGAGCTATCAAGGACCACTACCACACATCCTCACACCATCAGGAACTCACCAGACCCGACTTAGATAAACACACCTCTATTCTTGATAAAGAAATAGACTCACGCCGCTTATTCATTCTTGAAGCTATATATATACAAACATACCAACCTACTTTAAACACACAAGCGGAATACAGTCAGATCCTACCCTCGGCACGCCCTTCCACAGCGAGGCCCCCCATGATGCCCCCAGGAATGCCCCCTCCACACACACAGACGAACGATGCAGAGGCCCTGCCCACTCCTGCGTCCGGCCAGCCTACCAGAGCTAGTCTTAGGTTAGCCAACCAGCGTGCAGCTAGCGCACAATAAACCCTCTCGATCTTGTATCGCCTATATAAACTCGACTTATCACCTTCTAACTTCACTTCTCCTTGATAATGATGGCTGCGCCCATTGAAACGTCGGAACCCTTTGCAAACCTCCTTTACCAACTTCCTGAAAATACCAGAAAAACTGTACGAAAAATTGAGAGTATCAATAAAAAACTCAATAATGCAAACTGTGCCTATTATTTTAATCTCACCTGCCTGAAAGAAAAAAAAAATAATATATATATATATATATACTGTATATATATATATATATATATATATATATATATATATATATATATATATATATATATATATATATATATATATATATATATTGTTACGTATCTTGATCCTCAAGTGGTTAACTTGATGAATCTAGATAGCACAGAGATATATATTAAGGTATCAGTCAGCTGAAGGCAAAACAAAAGTAAAATCTAATAAATTTATTTTCTGTTGTTGCTTCCTCTTCTTTTGGATCTTAGGACTTGGTATCCTTTATTGACTCAGATACTCTTTAATTATGAAAAAATACTGAAACTAATTAAAGTCATGTAGTATTTATAAAGAAATATTATTTAACCGAAGCTTAGTAGGCTATGTTTATGAACCGAAGAAGTTATATCTAAAGAAGGACTATTAATTCTATAAAAAGTCTTGAAAGATAAATATTAAAGTAAGAATATTTCTGTCTCTTACCCTTTTTGAAATGAATAGATAGTTTTTTTATATGTCCTTTTATTTATATTTAATGTTTTTATTCTTGGTTCTTGTCTTACGTAAATAGTATTATATTATTATTATCATCAGGATTAATATCAAAGTCACATAAAAAGTTAGATATATATATTTAATAATTAGTTAAATGTATTTCTTAACCACGTAACATTGAGGTTTGATTATGAGTACATTAAGTTACAGGATCGCTTCATAGATTCGATTCAGGTCTCACTCAAATAATATGAAAAGCAAAAATAATATTTTTAAGCTAAAAGAATTTTCTTCAGCTTAGGAAATCACTAGAAGTAACATTAAAACAGCCATGTTAGTCTAAGGCGATATTACTAATAAGGGACAATAGTATCACCGTACTAAACACCGTTAAGCAATGTAAGCTTAATTAAAAGAAAATGAAAGAACTTGTAAGTCTTAATATAGAACAATAGTATTACTTTTATCATAACCCAATTATTTGAAGAGTTGCTTTAGTCCACAAGTCAGTCAACTAAAATAGTTAAGTACATAATAGTAGCGTTAACGTTAATTCCCAATCACATATCTCACTAACCAACATAACGTAAGTGTTTACACCGAACACACTTAACACACACTTATATAATCTGATTTTTTTTTTTTTTTTTTTTTTTTTTTTTTTTTTTTTTTTAAGATAGGGGGTGAGGGTGGGGGGAGAGAGGCACCTCAGAGTGGGTAGAGGGAAGAGAAAGTAGGAAAGATGAAATACAGTGGAAGAGAAAAGTTAGTGGGCCGTCCACCTTGCTGTTGTTGAGGGATGTTTATTACTTTATTTTGTTGTCTAGTCATTTTTTTTACATTTTGTATTCATGCTTTATTGTTGTACTTAAGTTACTAAAGTGCTGACAAGAATGATTTTAACTTAGGGATGTCCAAATCTGATCTTTTGAGTCTTGCTTCCAGTTTGTTTTTTCCTTCATCTGTGAGAATCCGTTCCAAGTCGTCTTGATTTATATGAGAATATGTGTTTCTCATAACGTCGGGATCTTGTTAAAAAACGTCACAGATGAATCCAATGCTGCCCAGTGTTAATTCTGATAACTCGATGGTGTCTTCTCCCGGTTCCTTCTCCTTGGCGATTTTTGGTGGTGTCTCCGGGTTTGTCGGGAAGGGAAGGAGTGGTCCTGGGGATCTCTTTCTGGGCGATTTTGGTTTGGTGTTAGGGGAAGTTGGTGTTGATGCTCTGGCTTCCTCGGATTCCATTTCTGTCTCGTCCTCTTCTTGGTGTTCATGGATGTGAAGAGTTGGAGATTCCTGTAGTTCTGGAACTCGATCTTGTGTCTTGGGGGGCTTCTTCTTTGTTGACGCCCTTTTGATGTTTGCAGGGGTCGCGGAGAAGGCCTTCTGAGGTATGGTGATGGTGGGTAGACTGACAGTCACAATTCCATTATAATACTTCACCCCGTCTTCCTCCAGCTGCAAGTTCACCTTCCCAACTCCAAACGAGACTGATTTGAATGCCCACTACTTGGGTCTTATATACTAAACAATGATGGTGTAGGAACGAATCAGGAGGCGAGGGATGGTGCGCGCCTCAATCACAGCTCCTCGAGTTGCGTAGCAGGTGCGTGGTCCAATGGAGTCTCCTGGCGTCGATCATCGTCATAGCGTCGGGTCATCGAAGTAGTTTGCAGGGTCCCCTATGACGCACGCAGGTGTGAAGGCTCGTTTGCTGGTATGCGGACAAGCTGGTTTCCCACTCGCTGGTTCGCTCGCTAGTCTGCTTCGCCGCCTGGGTAATTTGCCACTCCTTCAACTCTGAACTCTAACTCTTAAATAAACATACAGGGCTCCATATGTCAGACCTCCCCCCTAGAAAAGAGTTTAAGGAGTATAGTACATAATATGAAACATAATACATAAATAGATTCACCACCAGATTGGCAACAGCAAGATTATAATGAGGATATAATAAAGATATCACCCAAAGTAGGCAACGTCTCCAAGTACCACATCAGAACATAGCCGGAACGTAGCTGGAGCGTTATTCGAACTGCAAGGCATCTCACAGCTGAAGGCTTGAAAGCGCACTACTAAAGCATGATATTTACCTCGCTACAAGGGAGAGCTAATTGCCAAAATCCTCTCATTAAATTAATCTTACTGCTATATGAGGCCAACCTGGTAAATGCAATCTTTTAATAGATACGTGATAGGCAATCGGCTAGCACGTTCTGGACCTCCTTAATATGTTTGACTTCCAGGGTGTATTCCTGCAGCAACAAACTCCACCTGGTCAGTCGTTGGTTTTTATTTTGGAACTTATGCAAAAATTTTAAGGGGTGATGGTCAGTATACACAGTGATGGCACCAGAGGCAGATTGCACATAGACAGCAAAGTATTGAAGGGATAAAATTAATGCTAACAGCTCCTTCTCAATGACTGAATAGTTACGTTGAGCAGAATTTTATTTTTTACTAAAACAGCACACCGGATGAAATACTTCACAGTCGTCTTCCTGTAGCAACACTGCACCAACCCCGGTATTGCTCTCATCCACTGCTAGGGAAAAATATCTGTTAAAATCAGGAGCTCGGAGTACAGGATAATTAGATAAAATATATTTGGTAGCATTAAAGGCCTCCTCACATTCAGGGGACCACTCAAACTTCACGTCCTTACCGAGAAGATCTGTCAGGGGAGCTGTCAACCTAGAAAAGTTTAAGATGAAACGCCTATAATAACCAATCATGCCTATGTACCTTTGGATATGTTTCTTAGTGCTAGGAGTTGGAAATTCTAGAATAGACTCTACCTTTGCTTGAGGAGGTGCAACCTGCCCCTGACCTACCGTATATCCTAGATATTGGACCGTACTCTTTACAAAGGTGCATTTCTTAAGATTAACCACCAGATTGGCATCAGCTAGATTTAAGAACAGCAATCTAAGTTGGTAAAGATGCTCCTCCCATGACTGTGAAAAGATAAGAATATCATCGATGTAGACAACGCATCCAGGTACCCCTTCAGTCACCAAATTCATGAGGCGCTGGAATGTAGCTGGAGCATTTTTCAAGCCGTAGGGCATTACGTTACAGCAGAAGGCTTGATTGTTAACTACAAAGCATGATATTTCCCTCGCTCTAGGGGTGAGAGCTACTTGCCAATATCCCTTCATTAAGTCAATCTTGCTGATATAGGTGGCTGTACCAATCTGGTCAATGCAGTCGTCGATCCGTGGCAGTGGGTAGGTATCGTTCTTTGTGACAGCATTAACTTGCCTATAGTCCATACATAACCTATGGCTTCCGTCTGGCTTTGGTACAAGTATGACCGGACTACTCCACTGGCTTAAGGTCCTTGTGATCAGCTTGTTTGATAACATAAAGTCAAGCTCGACCTGCAGTATACTCCTGCGTTGTGGTGAGACACGGTAGGGGGATAGTTTAATGGGAGTTGCATCCCCTACGTCGATGTCGTGCACGGCCAAAGAAGTGAGCCCTGGAGTATCACGGAACACACTGGGAGACTGAGATAAAACAGAGATTAGTTGGTTCGCTTGATCAGAGGGAAGATGACATAGTTTAGATGGTAATTCCCCCCAAGCTACTGAATTATACTGAAAGTTGGATAGGCTACATGACAAGTCAAAGTCTGCATAGATACCTTCAGGCTCTGGAACAGTCTGTTGCGGGTCAGTAAGAGAACTGAAGACTTCGTCCGCACCAGGCTGTCCACAGGTCCTGACATTCACTGCCACAGTGGGAGAATCTGGAGGAGAGGAATCAGGGGACCTATGGTAGGGTTTCAACATATTTATATGGAATACTTGCGTGGGCTTTCTCCTGTCTGGGGTAGTTACTAGATAATCGGTAATGCTCACCCTCTGAATGATCTTATATGGGCCCCTGAACTTGGCAGATAAAGGTTGGCCAAAAAGGGGGAGCAGGACCAAAACCTCATCACCGGGCTGAAACTCCCTCTCACAGGCTTTTCTGTCATACCAGTTCTTCATGGAGCTTTTAGCCACTGTCAAGTTTTTAGCTGCAAACTCACATGAGGATCTCAGCCGGGTTTTGAAATCTGAAACATACTTGAGGAGGTTTTGGTTCCCCTCCTGGCCAATAGTTGCAAAGGACCTCTTACCTGGTGACCGAAAACTAGCTCATTAGGGGAAAAACCAAGGGATTCAGTTGGGACCTCACGAGTAGCAAATCAAAGAAAAGGTACCCCCTTATCCCACTCAACTCCGGTCTCTGTACAATATTTACGCAACATTCCTTTTAATGTCTGATGATATCGTTCGAGAACCCCTTGACTCTCTGGGTGGTAGGTGCTAGACTTAACATGCTCGATACCCAACTCCTTCAGGGACTGCTGGAAAATGTTAGAGGTAAAATTAGTACCTTGATCACTTTGCACCTCATGGGGGAAACCCATTCTGGTGAAGAATTTGAGCAGTTCCTTGATGACAGTTGGAGCAGAGGTAGTCCTTAAGGGTATAGCCTCTGGGTAGCGAGTTGCCATGTCCATAATAGTTAATAAATAATTGTTACCTTGGGAAGTCTTAGGCAATGGGCCTACAATGTCCACTACCACCCGAGTAAAAGGATTCTCGAAGACGGGCAAGGGCACCAGAGGATGTACAGGCACCTTCTGATTGGGTTTTCCTGTCATCTGGCAAGTGTGACACACTCTACAAAACTCCACTAACATCTGCACGCATTCCTGGCCAGTGAAAGTGGGATCTGATTCTGTCTAGAGTTTTTCTCACACCTAGGTGTCCTGCCAATGGTATACAATGTGCCATTTCCAAGATATCTCTATGACAAGGTTTGGGGACTACTACTTGATGGACGTCCCAGGCCCCGTCATCGATTGGTCTGTGTGGCTGTCTCCATCTACGCCACAATACTCCTCCTTTGAGGTAGAAACATTCACCACCCTCCTTCTCACATTCCTCTTCACTCACGGCCCTGGCAGCTAACTCCATGCATTCACTATCATCTCTCTGTAGCTCTACCAGGCCACTAGGACAATTTGGAGGGGTTTCATGGTCATCGTTAGGCTCAAGATGAGCCATAAAGGTGTCAGATAAATCCACCTCAGTCACATCATCAGGCACAGTTGGAGCGTCATTCACACTCTCATCATCCCTTTCATCAACTCTTACATTCGGTACATTTCTGTCTGAGGGAACTGCTACTTGAGACATTGAACGTGTGACAGCACACACAGGGAAAACTGTTGGCATCTCCTTTTCGAGCTCACCGGTTAGTGGCTCGTTACCAGGGGAAAGTGACAAAATGGGGTCTGGTCGGACCTTCTCACCTGCTACATCATTCCCCAAAAGGAGTGTTACCCCGGGCACAGGGATATCTTGGGACCTACACAAAGCTATGGTGGCCTCACCCTGTAGTAACTCACATTCAATTTCGCCTTTTACCAAGTATGCATAAAATTGGCCTCCAGCACCTCTCATTATAACTGGTTTGCCAAGTGGGCACTCAGTGTAAGGATTCACCATGAGGGTGCTAGTAGAACCTGTGTCTCTCAGAATTTTTACCTCATGCATACAACCATTTAATCTCACGTTGCCAGATGAAATAAAGGGGCGGTAACTGTCCTGCACTGATGGTGAAATTATTATTGGCTTAACCCTAGTGGGTTGCACCACACATGCTACTACACCCCTGTCTAGATGATTTACGTTAGCTGCTAGGTACTCCTTCTGTCGGGAGTCCTGTATTAAAGGAACTTTTGGTGCTAGGTACTCCTTCTGTCGGGAGTCCTGCATTAAAGGAACTTTTGGTGCTAGGTACTCCTTCTGTCGGGAGTCCTGCATTAAAGGCACATATGGAGTTTGAGATACGGCGGCAACTGTCTGCCCCGATCTCTCTGTTCTCTCCTTGGCCCAGCACTGATAAGCTAGGTGGCCTCTCTTGCCACAAAAAGTACATACTTTAGGGGATATGGGAACGTTCCCTCTTTGAGCATTACTATTACTTTGGGCCCCACCTCTGTTACCATTGCCCTGAGTCACATTTTTAGTTGGGGGAACAATTCTATTTTGGCTAGCTGGGGAAGACGTTACAGGCTTGTGACTGGGTCTGTCAGATTTGTGATTGGGATACTTAAAATTTGAACTAGAATTATCGTAGGGCTTCTTTCCACGAAATTTGTTGTTGAGCACGTATGTGTCAGCCATGTCAGCGGCGTCGGCAAGACAATCTACCTTTTTCCCCCTTAAATGATAGGCTACAGAAGAATCAATTTTCCATAGGAAATTTTCTAACAGGACCAACTCCTTCAGATCGTTGTAGCTTGTGACTTTCTTACTCTTGACCCAATGATTGAAAGTTTTAGTCATGGTCCTGGCAAATACCTTATGGGTTTCTTCTACTTTCTTCTGGTTTTTACGGAAAGATTACCTGTAATCCTCAGGCTGTAATTGATAGGTTTTTAGGATAGCTTCTTTGAGATTGTCATAATTCTGCCTAACCTCTGCTACTTCTGACATATACGTGGCTCGAGCCTGCCCTGTCAAAACGGTTTGTAACATAAAAGGCCATTGACCTCGTATCCACCTCATACCTCCAGCAACTTCCTCAAACAAAACAAAGAAATCCTGCACATCATCCTCAGTGAAAGGTGGAATGACACTGGTCATAGTTAATCCCAGAGGGGGAGCAATTAAGGGAGCATTTGTATTGACATTTAGTTGAGCTATTTGATATTGACATTGATATTGTTCGGTCGTTGCTCTGGCTAGTTCGACTTTTATTCTGGCTAGTTCTATATTTGCTCTGGTTTGTTCTAATAATTGATCAACGGTAAAACCAGGTGGCAATTGTTCATCAAGTTGGCTAGGTTTACTCGGGATCCCACCAACTGCTCCGTCACCCTCCCCGCCTTCTACAGGGAACAGGTGAGTTTTTATGGTCTGAGCCACTTCTACTTTGGACATGTTTGAGACAGTTAATTGGAGATGTGAGGCTAGCAATTTCAGTTCGGATTTTGACAGACGGTCAATATCAGGGGCTGTGGGTTCTGATTCTATGAAAACTCTAGCATCTTCGTCATTAATTAGATCAGGCATGATTAATATTTGATTTTTAAGTAGTGAAACGGTAATGAAACTGAGTGAAACTGTATGAAACGAATCCTGGCAAGGTCGCCACTCTTCTGCTACGTATATTGATCCTCAAGTGGTTAACTTGATGAATCTAGATAGCACAGAGATATATATTAAGGTATCAGTCAGCTGAAGGCAAAACAAAAGTAAAATCTAATAAAATTATTTCCTGTTGTTGCTTCCTCTCCTTTTGGATCTTAGGACTTGGTATCCTTTATTGACTGATACTCTTTAATTATGAAAAAATACTGAAACTAATTAAAGTCATGTAGTATTTATAAAGAATTATTATTTAACCGAAGCTTAGTTGGCTATGGTTATGAACCGAAGAAGTTATATCTAAAGAAGGACTATTAATTCTATAAAAAGTCTTGAAAGATAAATATTAAAGTAAGAATATTTCTGTCTCTTACCCTTTTTGAAATGAATAGATAGTTTTCTTATATGTCCTTTTATTTATATTTAATGTAGTTATTATTCTTGGTTCTTGTCTTACGTTAATAGTATTATATTATTATTATCATCAGGATTAATATCATAGTCACATAAAATGTTAGATATATATATTTAATAATTAGTTAAATGTATATCTTAACCACGTAACATTGAGGTTTGATTATGAGTACACTAAGTTACGGGATCGCTTCATAGATTCGATTCAGGTCTCACTCAAATAATATGAAAAGCAAAAATAATATTTTGAAGCTAAAATAATTTTCTTCAGCTTAGGAAATCACTAGAAGTAACATTAAAACAGCCATGTTAGTCTAAGGCGATATTACTAATAAGAGACAATAGTATCACCGTACTAAGCACCGTTAAGCAATGTAAGCTTAATTAAAAGAAAATGAAAGAACTCGTAAGTCTTAATATAGAACAATAGTATTACTTTTATCATAACCCAATTACTTGAAGAGTTGCTTTAGTCCACAAGTCAGTCAACTAAAATAGTTAAGTACATAATAGTAGCGTTAACGTTAATTCCCAATCACATATCTCACTAACCAACATAACGTAAGTGTTTACACCGAACACACTTAACACACACTTATATAATCTGACTGACAGTCACAATCGCATTATAATACTTCACCCCGTCTTCCTCCAGCTGCAAGTTCACCTTCCCAACTCCAAACGAGACTGATTTGAATGCCCACTACTCGGGTCTTATATACTAAACAATGATGGTGTAGGAACGAATCAGGAGGCGAGGGATGGTGCGCGCCCCAATCACAGCTCCTCGAGTTGCGTAGCAGGTGCGTGGTCCAATGGAGTCTCCTGGCGTCGATCATCGTCATAGCGTCGGGTCATCGAAGTAGGTTGCAGGGTTCCCTATGACGAACGCAGGTGTGAAGGCTTGTTTGCTGGTATGCGGACGAGCTGGTTTCCCACTCGCTGGTTCGATCGCTAGTCTGCTTCGCCGCCTGGGTAATTTGGCACTCCTTCAACTCTGAATTCTAACTCTTAAATAAACATACAGGGCTCCGTATGTCAGAGAATATATATATATATATATATATATATATATATATATATATATATATATATATATATATATATATATATATATATATATATATATATATATATAGTGTCTGTGTATGTATGTACGTGTGTCTGACATAAAGGTAAATATTAACAACAACAACAACTTATCTCTTTACTAATGTTCATTGGTTTATAGCAACTGAGAAACTTACCTAAAATTTGTCAAACAAAAATATGAGCGCAGTTCCATCTAAGCATGCATTTTACAATCCACAGCATGATTGCAGACATCCCATATGAAGTAAGCTCTTGTTTATTATATTACATTCACCAAATATGTTCATGATTATAGTAGTTTCCAGCTTGTATTATGCTTATCTGTTTATTGTGTCCAGAATCTCATGGTCTTACTGCTTTATGTAGTAGATACTTCATCATTTGTTTTTAAGTGTGTGTGTGTATGAGAATGTGAGGGTGAGATTGAGTGAGTGTTGTGTGTGTGTGTATATATGAGAGAGAGAGAGAGAGTGTGTGTGTGTGAGGGAGAAACATGAGCGAGAGTATGTGTGTTAGCGTATGGATGAGAGAGAGAGAGATAGAGTGTATATGTGTGTGTTTGTGAGAGGGTGAAACAGAGAGAGAGTGTGTGCTAGTATGAGAGAGAAAGAGAGTGTGTGTGAGTTTATATGCGTGTGGTAGTGTTGACTCAGTATCTACACCAACGTTGTATTATTATTTGTCTTGCCGTGACCCTCCCCCTTCCAATGCTATATATACTGTACACCCAACCCACTTCCCTCCACTCAACCACTCCACCCACTTCCACCTTGCTGACAACTTCACTTTAACACCAACTGTTACAATGACATAGCTAGCTACACTCTTATTAGCATACACACCACACACTCACAACCACACACTACTACACACATACAACTGTTATGCTGGCCAGCTTGCCAGAATGTGCTCGTACTCGCTAGCGCTCGCCAGGGCAGTGGAATGGGCTATAATAATCATAGAACGATGTTCTTTCTTTCCTAGTATTCATGTAGTCACAGCCAGATCAGTGGTGGTCTTTATTCTTGTCTGTGACACATGGAAGTATTTTATATTAGTGATAGAGTATAAGATATGCAGAGTGAAGTTAAAGGAGAAAGAGCGAGGTAGGAAGGAGGCAGCGTGGGGGTATTATGTGCGTGTGTATGTACGTATGACTCCCTCGCTCGGGAGGAGGTTCCCACGCTCCTGATTGGCTGGCGCGCCTGGCTACGTCATGGGACGCTTGCTCTTCATGACGTAGTGGTCTGTGATTGGGTGCCGCTGTCCTAGTGTTGGTGCTGCGGGGGGTCCCTGCCCACGTGTCTCCTTAGAGCTTGGCATAGCATGCTAGGTACTAGACGTCCCTTGCAATCTGTCCCCTAATCTAACCCCCTATACTACTGTTTCTCTCTCTGAACTTCTTCTTTTCCATTACTTCTCACCTTTATTCAATTACTCATCCCTTCTGGTTCTGCATACGACTTCCATAGTCGGCCAGTCGTATTACCAGCACCAGCTCTCACATTTATGTTTTGCACTAGCTTTAGGGATTATTAGTCATAGTCACATGAGTCATATTATCATTGGGTTGCTTCTAATTATTAAGTTGTTCTTTGTTGTTATTTAATGCTAGACAGTGGAAGGTATCTTTAGTCGTTGTCAGAGTTATGTATATGGCGAGTCAAAGCCTATATGACTTCGACGGAGCTAGGTGCCTGTAACCATTGTGCATATTTTTCCTTTGCGAGTGTAGCAGTATACGAGCGAAGGGCTTTTGCCTACTCTTGCTCGTATGCTCGCTACCTCTTTGTGTTGACCTTTGTGGGGCGCCAGGGCAAGACCAGATACTTGAGATGTGGAATTACCAAGAGAGCCTCCAAGTCAATTAACGTAACATAAGGGAAATCTGTTGAAGGGGATACAGTAGGCTACGAACGAGCCTCCTGGTATCTTTTGCGCCGCTGCTAGACTTTATTAGTAATTAAGACAGCATTGTGTTTATTAACTTTATCTGTGTATGCTTTAGGAATTCACGTATTATTTTAGCCTAGGTTGATGCTTGGCGCACAACCCAGTATGGCTGTTACTTTGGCTAAGGAAGTACTGTTTTGAGAGGCTATCATTAGTGCTGTCACAGAGTTGTTGCACTCCCTTGTTATATATATATGTATCCTACTTATTGGTGTATTTAAGATACACGCTTTGGTGTCCTGCCCCTGCATTATGTTTGTTCTATATTAACGAGCATCTTAGAGCATCAGACGTTTCCAGAAGATTCCATATCTGATTGCTGTAAGACTAGACTACCAGTGTTTTCATAGAGCATTGAAGAGTTTAGTGTTGAGTACAGACTCACACTAAAGTTAATGTAAGCATATATTTCTTTATTAAATCTTGTTATAGTTTATTCAAGCATTGTTATTACTTAAGAGCATTTTATTAACGTAAAGTACTCCTGTTGTGAGTAGGCTTTGCCGTCACCGGAAAGCCTTTGTAGAAGTGCACTAAAACCCAGTTAATTGATACCCCGTTATCCAAGAGATTAACTCTGGAGGTTTTAAGTGTATTGGTCACCGGCGTAATAGTTCGAGGGTTTGGAATTAGCCTACCGTTGTTGCAGATATAGCCTATCATCTAGTCCAATATTGAGTGCCCTTGTTTATTTCGTAGTGCCGGTCGTAACAAATGGCGACCTTAGACCAGAATATAGTGAACTGAATATTGCATTTTTTTTTTTGGAGAAATCTTATTGCCATTTGGGGTTGAATTTATTTCTCGCATTGTTGGCAGTGGACATTGTTTTGAGGATATAATATTATAGAACTTGTTGGAGTTTATTGGTGACCTAGTATTGCACTCAAGAACATCTTCGAATATTTTTTGTGAATAAAGCTACGCGAGAGTTTGGCTACTTTTGTCTTGACTTGAGAATTTTGTTGTTGACTCCATCATGTCACTGGACAGGTCTGAACATAGTGAGGGCACAGTGCGAGAGACAGGCGAGGAGGTGGAGAAGGTGGAGTTGTCTAACGACGTTCGGGTGGTGAACAATGAGGTGGATGCTCGGATTTTTTTGGAGGAGCCTGTGTCGGCGGATCGGGTGTCGGGGCTAGACCGGTACGGACTGCAGTGTGTAGCCACGGTCTTAGGGTTGTCCGGTACTAGCGGTTTGTCGAGAGGTGAGCTGGTTGCCTGGGTGCTGGGTGGGGTGCATGGGGCTTCGGGTGGAGCGGGAGCTGGGGCACCTGCCCAGCCCCATTCCACTCGACTCCTATCATGGCGCCCCCTCGGGCTCCGGAACCGGGTACGTTCCCGCAGGCCGATGCCCGCTGGCGGTTGGGTATGCCTCTAGGTGATTCACGGGGTGGGTCCCCAATAGTAGCACCCCCTCCTCAGGGTTTGTCTTCCGAGATGTTGTTTCAGCTCGAACTCGCCAAACTCGAGCAGCGAAAGCATGAGGCTGAGCTCGAGCAACGAAAGTATGAGGCTGAGCTCGAGCAGCGAAAGCATGAGGCTGAGCTCAGGCAGGAGCAGCAGCAGCGAGAGGCTGAGCTCAAGCAGCGAGAGACTGAGCTTAAGTTTGAGTCTGAAAGGTATTGTGCCGATGTTGATCTAGAGAAAACTCATGTAGAGGTGACAAGGAACCGGGTCGTCCAGGGGGGTCGAGCCCATGACCAGTCCCTGTCGCATATACTAAAGTTGGTCCCAGTGTTTGATGAGTTAGGAGTTACCAAATTTTTTCTCCGGTTCGAGAAAAAGTGCCAGGAGCACCAATGGCCCGAGGAGAAGTGGGCAGCCCTTGTATCGTCACGTTTGACGGGGAAAGCACTCAAGGCGTATGATGCTTTGCCCCTAGATTCCTGTGTGAATTACGAGGCGCTGAAAGAGGCTGTCCTGAGGGCATATGAGTTGCAGCCAGAGACCTATACGCTGAAATTTAGGGCTGTTCCCAAAAGAAAGGAGGATACTTTCCAGGAAGACGCTAGTGAGCTGTCAGATGCATTTGAAAATTGGTTAAGATCAGAGAAGGCAACTACTTTTGAGGCAGTGAAGCAATTAGTATTGTTAGAGCAATTTTTTAAATGTACTGGCAGTGACTTGACTTTTAACCTGAAAGAAAAGCAACCGAAAACTCTGCAGGAGGCGGCTAAGATGGCTGACCTCAGGATGTCATTGATTCGTGGGTGCGGGTCTGCACATAGAGCTGAGGCAGGTAACAAGGGGCGTACCACTCCACCCCCCCGAATTAATGACACAAATAATTATAAATTTAAGAATACTGTTGCCAATTATGATCCCAAGTCGAAACCCTTCCCGTTAACTCCTTGCGACATATATGACACGATCGCGTCATATGAATAAGTCCACCAAAAACTCATATGACGTGATCGCGTCATATGGACTTATCTCTATACCTTTATAATAAGTTATATGACGCACTAGCGTCATATGGAGCTCAGTAAGTCCGATAAGTTACCTCACGATAAAACCGTTGGTGGCAACCTAATTCACCTCCGATAATTCTAACGGCCGCAGTGTTGTTTTGAGTGTAGTGCGCGGCAGTGGCAATGATCCTGGGGCTCCCGCCTCCTTGGACTTATTGGAAAATAATATGTCGCAGGGAGTTAAAGAGAGGCCAGGGCCCTTCCTCACCTCAGAGGAAGTCCATGAGTGAAGTGGAATGTTTCAAGTGTCATGAGAAGGGGCATATTGCGCGCTCATGTCCGAGCACACCGCCTACAGCAGTGGTGTCACTAGTGAGCAACATTGGCGTGTCTTTGAGGTCTTCCGTGTTTGCCTGGGGTAAACAGTCGGTTGCGAAGTCATCGCCGGTGCAGAAGCAGCAGGAGGGCTCATCACCCGTCCATGATGTTTTTTGTGGTCATAGGGGGCACGGCACTGTGAGGTGGGCTGGTGTGGAGCATAAACTTGAGTTGTTGCGTGATACGGGCGCTTCCCAGACCCTTGTTAAGAATTTCACTGGCAAGCCTATTAACGCG
This sequence comes from Paralithodes platypus, assembly GCA_032716605.1. Taxonomy (NCBI): domain Eukaryota; kingdom Metazoa; phylum Arthropoda; class Malacostraca; order Decapoda; family Lithodidae; genus Paralithodes; species Paralithodes platypus. Next base: position 17,715,218 of record CM064527.1, on the reverse strand, counting down.
GCTCGGGTTGTGGTGGTTCAAGGCATCAATGCTACGCGGTCTTACCCGCTGGTCAGACTAGAGCTTGAGGTAGACGGTTTGACACAAGAGTTGGATGTGGGGGTTGTGGAGAAGTTGCCAGTTGAGGGGGTCGACCTCCTTCTCGGTAACGACTTTGTGGTGCCCGCTTCCGAGGTTCCACCTTTAGTCGTTGCCGAGAGGGCGGCCGACACGAGTAGGGAGGGGCAAGCGGGGCTCGAGAGATCTCAGTCCGCTCAGGTGTCACAGCCTAATACCCAAGTCTTAGACCAGCGGAGGAAGGGTCGGAAGGAGGAAGTCAAGGCTGGTCGGGTTGAGAGTTTGGATCCAGCGACACTCCTTGGTGACTCGGTAGTTGACCCAAAAGTGAGCTCCGGAGTGGCCCCAGAACCTGTCCCCCCTAGTGACACGGTAGGGCATGATGGCACTCCGCGACAGAGTAGTTCCCAGGGGCAACGAGAAGATCCTAGTATTGAGAGTTGTAGGAACGGGGCTAGTGAACTCGAGGACGGGGAAGCATGTCATGTGAACCTGTTGAAGGAGTTTGTGAGGCAACCACCTGAGCAGCCTACTGTCCCTATGCTGGTCTGCAGCGGCCAAGGTGGAGAAGGAGAGGGGGGCAATGAGGCGCAGGTGGTGAAGAGTTGGGATTGTCATGTCTCGGCGGAGCAGTGGGCGGGGAACACGAGCCAGGTGGCTGTGGAAGCGCTAGAGCACCTGCCTGAGCAGCAGTGTGCAGCGCTCCAGCACTTGCTCGGTTCATACCCCACTGTTTGTGCCGAGCACCCAGGCTTCACAACTCATGCGGTGCACGTGGTTCCGCTGACAGGTCACTTGAGTGTGAGTAGACCGTTGGCCTCGTTGTTTCAGTGGTTCAAGCTGGGCGACGAGGCTTTGGCATGGTTGTCAGGTCAGGGTCGACCCATGGCTGCTAAGGGTAGTGGTCAGAACCAGGACATTGAGCAGATTGGTGAGGTTGGCTGTGGAGTGGATGTGCCCGGTCGTCGCATAGCCTCGCAATGCTGCTCTAGTATTATGCAACAGCCCTACCATAGACCGACTGTATCTGGCCATGTCGCTGAAGGCGGTGATGCTGCGCAGGCAGATGCAGTCGCAAGGAATGCGGGGGTGCGCATGAACGGTATCGGTGGGAGAGCATTAGCAATTATGAACTATGGGAGTGAATGCACAGGTGGTACAGATTGTCCCTCTCATGACCTGGCTGTTTTAGGGACAAAGGTGGAGAAGGAGGGAGGCTATAGTGTAGAAACTGTGGTCTCGGCTGGGTTGTGGGAGGGCAATGAGCATGTTGTTTTTCGAGATATGTTGCAACCTCTTGTTCCTAAGCGTCAAGAAAAGTTGTTTACTAGGCTGTGGCAGTACATCCGCATGTTTGTTCATTCTCCAGGCCTGATGTACGGGGTAGAATCCGACATGGAGGCTGGAGACAGTGCAAGGCTCAAATTGGTTCCCTACCGTATAAATCCTGCTCGACAGCCTGTAGTAAAAACAGAGCTGGACTACGTGTTGACGTAGGGTCTGAGGGATAAGGAATATCGTGAGTGGTCGTTGCCTGTAACTTTGCAACCTGTGTTAAGTGGCAAGATCTGTGTGTATGTTGATTGCAAGAGTGTGTGTGCATTATCCCTGACAGACGCCTATACCTTATCTAGAGTTGACGACACCATAGACCGCATCGGGGCTGCATCGATTATCACGAAGGTAGAACTAGTGAAAGGTTTTTGGCAGGTCCCGTTGCCGGAGAGAGCGAAGAGAAGTGCCAGTCTTGTGATGAACTGGGCAGTTTATCAGTGCCAGGTGTTGTTTTGCTGCCGGAACACAAATTGGATGTGTGGCATGTTAAGGGCACTGATAATGTTTTGGCTGATTGTTTCTCACGGGAGGGTATGTCTTAAGGAGCACCCTCGCCGTTCAGTCAGTGTGTGTTTGAGAGTGGATAAAAATTAGGCTTGCCCCTGTAGTGCAAAGCCGCCAAAAACACTATTAAAAATAATACAAAAACCTCACATAAAAACTCTTTCTTTTGATAGTATATAAGTGCAGTATGTTACAGCAAGAATCTAAGACATACTGAGTTTTTGTCTTAGTAGGCTAGGCTTGTTGAAGCTTGCTCGTTGAGCGTAATATGTTAAGTGATACTATTCTTTTGGGGAAGTGTTGTGTAGATTTTTTTTATATAATGAAGTGTTTTATGTTGTGATTGTGCCTTGTTTTCACAACTTGGGGGAGTAGCTAGGTGAGGCAGGGTTTATGAGCATTCTGTCTGGTCAGATGTGGCGTTTACCTGAGGTTAAAACGTCCCACATCTTGGGCGGGATGTTACGCTGGCCAGCTTGCCAGAATGTGCTCGTACTCGCTAGCACTCGCCAGGGCAGTGGAATGGGCTATAATAATCGTAGAACGATGTTCTTTCTTTCCTAGTATTCATGTAGTCACAGCCAGATCAGTGGTGGTCTTTATTCTTGTTTGTGACACATGGAAGTATTTTATATTAGTGATAGAGTATAAGATATGCAGAGTGAAGTTAAAGGAGAAAGAGCGAGGTAGGAAGGAGGCAGCGTGGGGGTATTATGTGCGTGTGTATGTACGTATGACTCCCTCGCTCGGGTGGAGGTTCCCACGCTCCTGATTGGCTGGCGCGCCTGGCTACGTCATGGGACGCTTGCTCTTCATGACGTAGTGGTCTGTGATTGGGTGCCGCTGTCCTAGTGTTGGTGCTGCGGGGGGTCCCTGCCCGCGTGTCTCCTTAGAGCTTGGCATAGCGTGCTAGGTACTAGACGTCCCTTGCAATCTGTCCCCCAATGTAACCCCCTATACTACTGTTTCTCTCTCTGAACTTCTTTTCCATTACTTCTCACCTTTATTCAATTACTTATCTCTTCTGGTTCTGCATACGACTTCCATAGTCGGCCAGTCGTATTACCAGCACCAGCTCTCACATTTATGTTTTGCACTAGCTTTAGGGATTATTAGTCATAGTCACATGAGTCATATTATCATTGGGTTGCTTCTAATTATTAAGTTGTTCTTTGTTGCTATTTAACCCTTAAAAAGCGGCTCACCACATAAGTCGAGTTAAATAAAGCTGGACTATGTGGCGGCGCTCGACATAACTCGAGTGGCAATTTCAGCACGTAATGTTGCTGAGAGAGAGAGACAAGTGGTGGCAGGAGAGTAGCGAGTGTATGACTGCTCCGGACCACCGCGGCGAACCTACTGACACGAATCTCACCTCCCTCCTACCTCTCTCACTCGCTATATACGGAATTGTATCGGGAAAGTGGCTAATTACATGCTTTTTGCACTCGCGTTGCACGGTTATTGCAAGAAAACTAGCCATCATAAAAGGATCGTTATGGTGTCATTCGAAAGCTCTGTTTATGCCCTTTCAGGGATAGATACTTGTTTTACGTTCTGGGTCTTATTTAGGTATGAAAATGATCACGTAAACAGCCCTATTTTGGCTAAAAACACCCCGCTGGGCGGTACATATAAATAAACCGCATAGGCCGCTCTTAAGGTGTTAATGCTAGACAGTGGAAGGTATCTTTAGTCATTGTCAGAGTTATGTATATGGCGAGTCAAAGCCTATACGACTTCGACGGAGCTAGGTGCCTGTAACCTCTGTGCATATTTTTCCTTTGCGAGTGTAGCAGTATACGAGCGAAGGGCTTTTGCCTACTCTTGCTCGTATGCTCGCTACCTCTTTGTGTTGACCTTTGTGAAGCGCCAGGGCAAGACCAGATACTTGAGATCTGGAATTACCAAGAGAGCCTCCAAGTCAATTAACGTAACATAAGGGAAATCTGTTCAAGGGGAGACAGTAGGCTACGAGCATGTTTGCGCTCTGCCTAGCCTCCTGGTATCTTTTGTGCCGCTGCTAGACTTTATTAGTAATTAAGACAGCATTGTGTTTATTAACTTTATCTGTGTATGTTTTAGGAATTCACATATTATTTTAGCCTAGGTTGATGCTTGGCGCACAACCCAGTATGGCTGTTACTTTGGCTAAGGAAGTACTGTTTTGAGAGGCTATCACTAGTGCTGTCACAGAGTTGTTGCACTCCCTTGTTATATATATGTATCCTACTTATTGGTGTATTTAAGATATACGCTTTGGTGTCCTGCCCCTGCATTATGTCTGTTCTATATTAACGAGCATCTTAGAGCATCAGACGTTTCCAGAAGATTCCATATCTGATTGCTGTAGGACTAGACTACCAGTGTTTTCATAGAGCATTGAAGAGTTTAGTGTTGAGTACAGACTCACACTAAAGTAAACGTAAGCATATATTTCTTTATTAAATCTTGTTATAGCTTATTCAGCATTGTTATTACTTAAGAGCATTTTATTAACGTAAAATACTCCTGTTGTGAGTAGGCTTTGCCGTCATCGGTAAGCCTTTGTAGAAGTGCACTAAAACCCAGTTAATTGATACCCCGTTATCCAGTAGATTAACTCTGGAGGTTTTAAGTGTTTTGTTCACCGGCGTAATAGTTCGAGGGTTTGGAATTAGCGTACCGTTGTTGCAGATATAGCCTATCATCTAGTCCAATATTGAGTGCCCTTGTTTATTTCGTAGTGCCGGTCGTAACACAACCACACACATTCTCACACACCACACACACACAACTACACACATACAACCACACCTACAACCACACACACACACACTTTGACTGTATATTCTGTCTCTTATTAGACAATGTTATTGAAATTATATCTTAGAATATATCTTGACGGAGGAACCTGGGATTGTTTTATGATTTTAATTTGATGGAGGTCTAGGGAGGAAATTAGAAAATTAATCATTATATGAAAACAAAAATCGACCAAAACGTGAACCATCCTCCCTTAACCCCTTTTGTACTGGCGACGGTTTTTTACCTTTGATTCTGACTGAAATGAGCTGATTTTAGGCAGTTGAAGAGAGACCTATGTTTATAAGAGGGATTATTGAGATCTTATTTACCCATTTGAGTAGTATAGGTAGATTATAAACTAAAGAAATTCGTCTAATGGTAACTAGACTATCATGCAAATTACGTGATGGTGGTGAAGGGATTAAGGGGGGTCACCTGCTTTTTTTTCTCTTTCTCTTCTTTTCTCTCTTTCTCTGACTTGTATCCATTCGGCCCCATTCGGCCAACTGTTTTAAGACGTTTATCCCCATACAGGTGTCGATTTCATCATGGCGAGCGATAGCGAGCCAGCATTGTATGGAAAAATCCGGATTCGCCGGAGAATTTTTTCTATCGAAAAATGTACAAATTTAGCTTGCTGTCAAATCAGAAATATATATATGCTGGCTCGCTACCGCTCGCCAGGAAAATATTGACACTTGGATGGGGGTAAACGTCTTAAAACAGTAGGCTGAATGGGGCTGAACGGATACTAGCCAAAGAGAGAGGGGGAACAATACAAAAGAAAGGATGGCAGCGATTGAAGGAGGACAGAAGAGGGAAGATCAAAGGGGAACACACGTTAAAGAAGGGAGCTTATGAGAGAGAGAGAGAGAGAGAGAGAGAGAGAGAGAGAGAGAGAGAGAGAGAGAGAGAGAGAGAGAGAGAGAGAGAGTAGTTCTATCTATAGCTCTATTCAGTTAATTTTTTTTTTTTTTTTTTTTGGTCGATTATTTCATATATTTATTATATTTTTTTAGTTTCCTCCCTAGACCTCCATCAAACTTTAATAAACATCCACTAGATCCCTCTTTTAAATTAATGTGTACATTTCTCGGTAGAAAAACATAATGCAGTTACATATCACTGTAGTCTTACCCACAAACGATATCTCAATCCCAATCCCATCAACAACAACAACAACAAAATTGATCCTTCCATAACCCTTCGTCTTTGATGGATGTGAAAAGACTTGATGAGTAAAGAGAGGAACAGACTGAATACATAATGATGTATCCGTGTAAAAGGACACCAGTAAATATGACAGAAAAATATGCTGGATAAGTAAATTTGTGTAATTGAGAAGGAAATTAAAGGAATTAATATTGAATGAGCCGGGAGGGGAGAGTGGCTGAACAAAGGAGATCACAGAAGAAGGGATAACGAACATGGAAACACACACACACACACACACACACACACACACACACACACACACACACACACACACACACACACACACACACAGACAACTGATAAAGTCTGCGGGGAGTCAACATACGATTTGACTCGAATATCAAATGGAGGGATAGGAAAATTCAAACAAGCAATGAAGGAAAATTTGTAATACGAATCCAATCAATCCGTTAACCCTGTGAGGATCTGGACGTGTTTTGACAGTTTATTCTGGCCATCGTTAGACGATTTCATACAGTGAGGCAGGTATCCTGACCAGGATTCGAACCCACTCAATCCACGTATATTTGGGAGAGTCGGGCACAGTAACCACTCGGCCATGAACGGTTATGGTGCCCGACTCTCCCAAATCTACCTGGAGTGAGTGGGTTCAAATCCTGGTCAGGATACCTCTAACAACCTGTTGTACATTATCATTAGAGATTTCATACAGCTTAGGAACGATCTGTGGGGGATGCCAAACCTCACTCTGGGCAGGACCAGCCCCACCCAGAGATAATACATCATATTCCCACTCCTCTCCTTTAAGACATTTCACCTCAACACCCTGTGCCCCAAGTAATTCCACTGTCTAGCTCGACGCCTGATTGAGACAAATATTCCCTAAAAGGACAATTTATTCCTTGCGAGGACAATTTATTTCCTGCGAGGACAATTTATTCCTTGCGAGGACAATGTATTTCCTGCAAGGATAATTTACTCCTTGCTAGGACAATTTACTCCCTGCGAGGACAATTTATTCCTTGCGAGGCCAATTTATTCCTTGCGAGGACAATTTATTCCTTGCGAGGACAATTTACTCCCTGCGAGGACAATTTATTCCTTGCGAGGACAATTTATTCCTTGCGAGGATAATTTATTCCTTGCGAGGACAATTTATTCCTTGCGAGGACAATTTATTCCCTGCAAGGACAATTTACTCCATGCAAGGACAATTTACTCCCTGCAAGGACAATTTACTCCCTGCAAGGATAATTTACTCCCTGCAAGGAAAATTTATTCCTTGCGAGGACAATTTATTCCCTGCGAGGACAATTTATTCCCTGCGAGGACAATTTATTCCCTGCAAGGACAATTTATTCCCTGCAAGGACAATTTATTCCCTGCAAGGACAATTTATTCCCTGCAAGGACAATTTATTCCCTGCAAGGACAATTTATTCCCTGCGAGGACAATGTATTCCTTGCGAGGACAATTTATTCCCAGCGAGGACAATGTATTCCTTGCGAGGACAATTTATTCCCTGCGAGGACAATGTATTCCTTGCGAGGACAATTTATTCCCTGCGAGGACAATGTATTCCTTGCGAGGACAATTTATTCCCTGCAAGGACAATTTCACAGAAGGATGAAGTTCGGTGGTGAACATTGCCTGGGTTGGGAAGAATTGGTTTTACGACACAGTGTAGTGAAATTGTAAGGTGGCATGGTTGTTGAAGTGGTGGTAGTAACATTGATATACTCTGTTTGTTTTTCAGCTGAGGGTAAATTGCCATGTTCCCATCTTCATTACTCAGTTATTACGAAGAATTTGCAGCGAAAATTTGTGTTAATTGTGAAAACTTGGCATGAATATGACTTGGATATATATTAGTTTCTTATTTTTTCATCAAGTATCGGGCAATTCGCTGCTAAGAGATTCAGTTTATCATTAACTGGAAAAAATATACTATGGTGTTTGTTATTGCAGTTGTACATTTGGTAGTTATTCTAGTAATCATGGTGGAGTGAGGTGATTGTTGTTGTTGTTGGAGGAGCAGATGTATTTGTTGATTTAATTAATTGAGTTTAGAAGTAAAGTTGGTTGGTGAAAATAGTAATAGCAACACAACAATTAAACTCACCATAATTGTCAAGAGTCTTTATATATTCAACTTGTTTCCATATATTTTGAAATAACTAAAACGTCTAGTTATTGCATTTGCATGATCGTATTATGCATTTATGGTGTACGCCACTTTATTAATTGATTGGTTGGTAAGTCACAGCATTATTTTCTTTCAGCTCTTATCTAATAATATTTAATTTCGCCTCCAGTAATTTGTCTAAAATATATATTGTTATTTGACAACTATTTAACACGTTCTCCTTGCGTTTTACTTTATTTTGTCCAATAGTGTATTGTGATTCCAATGCAGGTTTCATGTATATAACTTATATATTAAATATATTGTTACGGTATGATCACATGCCACACACACACATACCTGCCCATAGCCTCACATACGTACCCTCTTATATGTCACACACATATACACACACACACACACACACACACACACACAAAACTGCCCATAGCCTCACATACTGTACGTACCCTCTTATGTCACACACACATACACACACACACACACAGAGTTCAGAGGAGGGCATGCAGGATCATCCTGGGAGGCACATATCCAGGGTACGAGGAAGCTCTCACCACCCTTAGCATACCTGCACTTTCAACCCACCACTACAACACACTCAAACAGTTTGCATCTAAGCTGCTTGTTCACCCACGACACAGAAACTTACTTCCACCAGACGCCCCTAGACCAACACGTGCAGCTCGTCATTTCAACGCACTCCAACCAATAAGAGCAAGAACTGACAGATATAAAAATAGTCCTATCCCAACCATTGTTAATATTATTAATAATGTGTAATAACGGCCTGTCACACCATATAATTATACACGCCCACCTTTAATAATGTATGCATAAGTGTGTGTGCGTGTGTGTATTAGAATATAATTATGTATGTATTTGCTTGAGTTTGTTTATGCATATGTGTATATATGTATATGTGTATCTATGTATGTACAGTATATGTATATGTATGTGTGCGTATATGTGTATGTATGTATGCGTTATTTATGTATATATATATGTGTCTATAGTGTATACTGTTTGTGGTTCGAGCCCGGCTGAGAGTATCAGGTAGGATAAAAGAAGTGCATATATGCATGTAATGTGCATATATTTATGTATATGTATGTCTGTGTGTATGTGCTGCCAATGGTTCGAGCCCGGTTGAGAATATAAGGTATATAATATATATATGTACTGTACGTGTATTTATATGGTCATATGCACATATGTATGTAAATATACGTACATATGAGCGAGAACATATTGCTCACTAGCGCTACTTCTGATTATAAATCTATGCATAAGCATTAACTATTATTAAGTGTTCGCGTATCTTCATCTATGTATTTCCACCCTTAACAATAGAACGCCCAGCTTTTCCATATTTCGCCTTCTGTCACACACACACACATACACACACACACACACACACACACATACACACACAAAATAACACACACACCTAAACTACCGAGGATTAACCTCCCATTGTAGTAGGCTGTACCTGACCATACCTGTACGGACTTGAATTGCTGCACCCTCTTTACCCTTCACCTCTTTACCCTGACCATACCAAAACAGTTTTTGTATGTATGTATGTTTGTGTGCATACGTGAGCGTTTGTGTATACGGACATGTGCACACTTACTGCATGTTCTTATGTTTCTATATATGTATGTATATGTATGTGCGCACGTACGTGTATATAAGTATGTTCTGTATATGAGTAAGTAAATAAATGTGTATATGTACTGTATATCACTTACTCTCATGGTTATTTTATGATACTTTGTATTCTGCACATGAATCATTATTGTATTTATTTATTTTGTTTGTAAACTGAGCTTACCATCTTCATATCTGTACATCTCATGTTCATCCACTAAATTGTAAAATGTGTATTTTCAGCTCATGAGGCTTCCATTCTTTAATAAACCGTTTATTATTATTATTATTATTATTATTATTATTACACATACCTGCCCATAGCCTCACATACGTACCCTCTTATATGTCACACACCCACACACACACACTACTGCACTACCACACACATACCTGCCCATAGCCTCACATACGTACCCTCTTATATGTCACACACCCACACACACACACTACTGCACTACCACACACATACCTGCCCATAGCCTCACATACGTACCCTCTTATATGTCACACACACACACACACACACACTACTGCACTACCACACACACACACACATACCTGCCCATAGCCTCACATACGTACCCTCTTATATGTCACACACCCACACACACACACTACTGCACTACCACACACATATCTGCCCATAGCCTCACATACGTACCCTCTTATGTCACACACACACACACACACTACTGCACTACCACACACACACACACATACCTGCCCTTAGCCTCACATACGTACCCTCTTATGTCACACACACACACACACACACATACCTGCCCATAGCCTCACATACGTACCCTCTTATGTCACACACACACACACACACACTACTGCACTACCACACACACACACACACACACATACCTGCCCATAGCCTCACATACGTACCCTCTTATGTCACACACACACACACACTACTGCACTACCACACACACACACACATACCTGCCCATAGCCTCACATACGTACCCTCTTATATGTCACACACCCACACACACACACACTACTGCACTACCACACACATACCTGCCCATAGCCTCACATACGTACCCTCTTATGTCACACACACTCACACACTACTGCACTACCACACACACACACACATACCTGCCCATAGCCTCACATACGTACCCTCTTATGTCACACACACACACACATACCTGCCCATAGCCTCACATACGTACCCTCTTATATGTCACACACACACACACACACACACACACACATACCTGCCCATAGCCTCACATACGTACCCTCTTATATGTCACACACACACACACACACACACACACACACACACACACACACACGCACGCACACACACACGCACACACTTATGTTGAAGGGTCGCAGTATGATAAACCTGCAAGGATACTGGCACGTTCCTCTTTCTCTCTCTCTCTCTCTCTCTCTCTCTCTCTCTCTCTCTCTCTCTCTCTCTCTCTCTCTCTCTCTCTCTTTAAAAGGACGGCACCGGCACTGAGAGGGTATATTGTAATTGTCGCCACATTTGTTTATTGTTGTTGTTCCCATCTGCTATTTAACCCCTTCCTTTACCGGTGATGTACTTTTCATTATATTCTGGCAACTACTAGACGAATTTTTTTAGTTTAGGAAGGACGTCTACCCATTAAAAGGCTACAGGCTATTTCAATTAATCCTTTTACCTAGGGTTTTTTTCTATGTGTATCGAGGAGACAAACAGCAGGCTGTATGTAACGAGTGTCTCCCCCAAAAGCGAAAAGAGTGACAGAGCCAAATTCAAGGGACGTTGGGGTAAAAAAAAGAAAAAAGCCTGGACTCACGATGTTTAAAGCAGTTTCAGTCATAGGATGAAGGCAAGATTGATAGCGATTATAACCCCTTCTGTACCTGTGACGTCCTTTGATCTTATTTTATCTATATTTAGACGATTTTGTGCAGCTTAAGAAGGATCTGTGGTAGTAAAAGGGTTAATTAAGATAGTTCGAAACCTATTAATCTGGAGGCCCTTATTAAACTTAATGAAATCGTCTAAATATACCTAGATTTGTTTTTAGAGATGCCAGGGGTACAGAAACGGCTAATAAACGTTGAAATATTATAAATGCTAACATAGTTCTTGGAATAAAAGTTTCTGTTGGTTTCACGATGTGTAAGTTGCAGGGGCTAGGAGCTAGACATTGTCCTCCCCTTGTATAATTCTCTAACTTGACAAGATAGAAAAATGGGCGAGGGAACGCGAAAGTGGTCCGGGACCCTGAGAATAGAAGAACTTTAAATTTTATTTCTGTTCGGAGAAATCCGGCTTAGTCGCAGACATTTTTCTATCGAAAAATGTACCAATTTAGCTTGCTGTCAAAACAAAATTATATATATGCTGGCTCGCTACCGCTCGCCAGTAATATATTGACACCTGGATGGGGGGAAACGTCTTAAAACAGTAGGCTAAATAGGGCCGAATGAATACAAGCCAAAGATAGTACAAAGGAGTACAAAGGAGTACAAAGGAAATCAAGCAACAATAGGTCTAGTGACCCTTCTAGGCTGCTTGTCCTCCAAAACACTGAGGATCAAGTGTCCAAACAGTGGTTTAGAGTGGGTAAGGGAACATTGGAAAGGGAATTACTGCCCTGGAACTAATGTCCGTGGCAGAATTAGGAAGTTAGTAGGGGACAGATGGGTTAGTAACTGAGGGTGGGATAAAATAAAGTTATTAATTTACAAACGCAGTCAGTCGCGGGTTTGATGGGAGATATTTGTCGAGGCGGAGTTTAAATGAATCAACGGTGATGCAGTCTATAACGTCTCGGGTAAGCCCATTCCACAAGTTGACAACTCGATTGAAGAAGAAATTCTTGGATTCGTGTGAGTTAAAAGATTTACCAATAATTTTGCAACCGTTTCCCCGCGTGTAATTAGATTGGTCGATAGTGAAGTACTTACTACAGTTCATATTGTCGATGCCTTTGATGATTTTGAACACTTGAATTAAGTCACCTCTTAACATCTTATTGGCGGCCTAGGCGGTCTATTTGACCGTACCGCACAGCGGGTTTATTTTTACCCTAAATAGGGTTGTTTACGTGATAATTTTCATGCCTAAATAAGACCCAGAGTGTAAAACAAGTATCTATCCCTGAAAGGGCGTAAAGAGAGCTTTCCAATGATACCCGAACCATCCTTGTACGACCACTGGTTCTCTTGCAACGATCGTGCAACACGAGTGCAAAAACCCTATAATTAGGTAATTTTCATACATAATTCCCTGTGTAGCGAGTGAGAAAGGGGGGAAGAAGGTGGGATACAGTTCAGTAGGTCCACGGTGGTCGTGCGGAGTGGTCCTAAGGTTACTACGCTCGTCCGACCGCTCAGCTTTCTCTCTCAGCAACATTACGTGCTGAAAATGGCGTCGACAGATGTCGTGCACCGCCACATAGTCCAAATATATTTCACTCGACATAGGTCGCGCGCCGCCAGTTAATCTGCGCTGGGTTAAAGGAAATCGATTTAATTCTCTAAGACGCTCCTCGTATGGTTTGTTCTTTAGGCTAGGTATCATTTTGGTAACTCTACGTTGAACTCGTTCTAGCTTGTTTATATCTTCTTGGTAATAAGGGCACCAGGATTGAACGCAGTATTCCAGAAGAGGGCGGACTAAGGAATTGTAAAGGGTTAGGATAACTTCTTTGGATTTATGGTCAAATGACCTGCCTATAAAGCCAATTATTTTGTTTGCCTTCTTAACAACTTCTGAACATTGTTGACTCGGTTTTAGGTTACTCGATATTGTTGCTCCCAGATCGGTTTCTCTGTTTACATTCTTAAGCTGAGTGCCATTCATTGAATAGTTTGCTTTCTCATTTAGGTATCCGATATGTAGTACTTTACATTTATCCGCATTGAAACTCATTTGCCAAATTTGGGCCCAACATGACAATTTATCTAGATTGTGTTGCATATCGTCAACTTGTTCTTTTGAGAGTACGCTATTTGCAATTTTTGTATCGTCAGCAAATTTTGAGATTGTACAGGTGAGACCCTCATCTATGTCGTTGATGTAAATTAGAAAGAGAATTGGTCCTAGTACCGATCCCTGGGGTACCCCGCTACTTACATTGGTCCATTTAGATGCCTTACCGTTTATGACTACTCTTTGCTTTCTGTCGCTGAGCCAATTTTCTATCCATTTCAACACCGTCTTGTATTCCATGCGCTTTTAGTTTTAGCAGTAAACGTTTGTGGGGAACTTTGTCAAAGGCCTTTTGAAAATCAAGGTATATAATATCTACAGCTTTACTCTCATCGTAGAGGTTGAGGATATCGTGGAAGAAGTCTAAGATGTTTGTTAAACAGGAACGTTTTTTACGAAAGACGTGTTGAGTATCTTTAAGTATGTTATTTTCCTCTAAGTGATTTACGAGTCTGTCTCTTAGGACCGTTTCTAGCATTTTACATACAACTGAGGTTAAGCTAATTGGACGAGAGAGGGAGGAAAGGATAGAAAAAAGGCAGGTCCCCCCCCCCCCCCCAAAGACGAAGGGTTATGGCATGATGTTGTTGTTGTTGTTGTTGTTGTGTTGTTGTTGTTGTTGGGATTGTGAATGAGATGTCGACTATGGGTAAGACAACAGTCATAATATGTAACTGCATTATGTTTGAGATACTTAAATTGTATTTTTGGCGCGTACATTCCTTGATTATGGCCCTGTCACTCTTTCAACTCGGGGGGGGGGAGGCACTCATCACAGGCAGTTTTGCTTTTTGTCTCCCTCATCCATATAGTAAATAAAAACATTGAGATAAATGTGGCCTTCACCCTCTCTGCCCTTACACCTCACTCTCGTCCACTCTCCTATAAAAGTCCGACCATTCTAAGTTGGGCAGAAATCGCAACCCCTAACCTCTGCAACTCAAAAGAGGGCTACAGCAAATAGGCTGTAATTGTTCACACTTATTCCCTGGCTGACTCTTCCCATATGGTGGAACTATTACATAGATTACTCCAGTAGTTTTTGCATTATAGACGTTAGTGGTCAAATTTGTTTTACCGAATTTAATTGAATAGACTATACTCATTCTCTCACTTCCCATACGTTCCACATGGCCGAACCATCTCAAGGTGGTACTATTCACACGTTCCAGCACATCCACAACACACGCTCTCGTACTTCCACATTCGTCTCTTTATCCCTCCAGCAATGGGGTATGGGCCTGAGTATATACATAGGCTACATACATACATATATACATACATACATACAGTACATACATACATACATACATACATAAATAAATAGATACATACATACATAAATACAGTATATACATACAGTACATACAGTACCGTGTGAGGAAATGTTGAGGTATGGTGGTGAGATAGTGATCGATTGGGTATGGAAAATGTGCAAACTAGCATGGGAGAAGGGGAATGCACCCGATGACTGGAAGACTGGCATAATAGTCCCCCTATATAAGGGCAAAGGGGAAAGAGGAGTGTGTGGTAACCACCGAGGATTATGTCTTCTAAGCGTAGTAGGGAAGGTGTACAGTAGGGTAGTGATTGAGAGAGTGAGAGTGAGAACGGAGAAATGGATAGGCGACGAGCAGGGAGGTTTTAAGAAGGGAAGAGGATGTGTAGATCAGATTTTTACCCTGAATTGTGTTGTGGAGAAATATCTGGAGAAGAAACAAAAGGTGTATGTTGCCTTTATGGACTTGGAGAAGGCCTATGACAGAGTGGATAGAGAAGGCATGTGGAAAGTACTTAGAATATACGGAGTATATGGCAAGTTGCTGAAAGCAGTGAAGAGCATGTATGAGGGTGCAAAGGCGGCAGTACGTGTGGAGAATGAGCAGAGCGAGTTCTTTGACCTGAGTGTTGGGTTGAAACAGGGGTGTGTGATGTCCCCGTGGTTGTTTACTGTATATATGGATGGAGTCATGAAAGAAATACTAGGAAGAGCAGTGGATGTTGGTGTATCGCTGAAAAGGAAGGGAAATGAGTGGAAGCTGCCTATACTGCTGTTTGCGGATGATAAAGTTCTGATGAGCGATAATGAATGGGAGTTGCAGGGTCTGCTAATGCATTTGGAACAGTGTGCGAAAAACGGAATTTGAAGGTAAATGCGGGGAAGAGCAAGGTTATGGTCTTCGAAAAGGGTGAAGTCACAGAGTGTGAGGTGAAGTTGAACGGTCAGGCTATGGAGATTGTCAGCTCTTTTAAGTACCGATATCTGGGCAGTGTGTTGAGTAAAGATGGGACTATGGATGAAGAAGTGCGGGAGAGGGTGCAACAGGGGAAGAGGGTTGTAGGAATGTTGAAAGCAGTAACAAGAAATAGAGTGGTCAGTATGGAAGTGAAGAAGTCTTTGCATGACAGTGTGGTAATCCCGACACTAACTTACGGAAGCAAAGCATGGACGTTCGGGAAGAGACTCAGACCAAGAGTGAGAGCAGTGGAAATGAGTTACTTGAGAAGTGCGTGCGGAGTTACATGGAGGGATAGACAGACGAATGAGGAAGTAAGGAGGTGTGGTGTAGAGGTGGATGTGCTGGAAAGTGTGAAACGGAACAACTTGAGATGGTTCGGCCATATGGAACGTATGGAAAGCGAGAGATTGACTAAGAGGGTGTACGAGAGCGAGGGGGAAGGACAGAGAGGGAGAGGTGCACCGAGGGAGAGATGGAAGGATGGAGTGAGGAAGTATATGAATGAAGGCGGTGCTGGTTGGGAGGAGGGGCGTCGACTGACTGGGGACACAGGTGTATGGGGGCGGTTCGTTCGTGGCCACACCTTCGGGGATCACGGCGACAGACAATAGATAGACATGCATACATACAGTATACATACATACAAGTTGCAGGAAAGTTACTTTTATGTGGATCCTCACAATCACTCGCTAAGACATCCGAGGCTTGGCATCCAACCATCCATTGCAAACCCTGAAAGTGCGAGTTTGAGACTGGGAAGAGGAAAGTTGGAGTTTATAAAATCATGATCCTTGAGTTACAACGTTTATCTTAAAGGGACAGTGGTTATTTTGGGGGGTCTAGTTGTTTATATATTAACCCTCTCGCATTTTTAGGACGCGATCGCGTCATAATGCTATCCCCCCAAGAGTGGTCGTATGACGCAATCGCGTCATAATTCCACCCGTAAGTTAGAAACATTCGTGGTAAATAAGTTTACTATGCGATTTTGACGCAATTTTGGCTGGTAAGTTAGCCCTCAGTAAGTTAAAAAATTAAATATCTGGCAACTCCCTAGCGTCCCTGTGAGAGGAGTGCGGGCCTTTGTTTCACCAGTTGTGAGCCGGCTGCCAGTCTGTGAGGTAGTACTCCCGGAGCTTTAAATCTCGTCTCGCCTCCATTGCCCGCCATGGAGCGGCTTTCAGGCGGACAAATCTGGATTATTTATGTACCAAGTGGCAGTGTATATCAATTTGTGGCTATGTAATATATTCTATGCATATAACTCGTGATTTGTGACTGTTTGTGCCTCGTTGCTCGCCTCTCCATAGCCAGCCATGTGGTTTTTAGGCGGCTAGAATGGACCCAGTGGAAGTGTTGTGAACTGTGAATAATAATAATTATATCATATTTCCTAGGGTTAGTGTAGTACTGTAAGCATTCGTAGTCACATTCCTAACTTATGTTAGGTTTGTGATTACGAACGTAAGCTAGGCTATACGTGTGTCGTGTATAAAAACCTTCATTTTCGATTGAAAGACCAATATTTATCAATAAATACTACCTACGAAGTATAAAAAAGCTGTAATTACGAAATATAGTTGTGTTTTGCCCAATTTTGGCAATTTTTGAGTGAATACACAGTTTTATTTGAGTGAAGTAACTGACTGAAGTGTGGAGAATTATAAACTATTGTTTTATACAAAAATGTCATGAAGTACAAATATGTCACGGTAAGTAGCCTGACAAAGAACAGACAAGACTTTTATGCGCCACTGTACACTACACTATAGCAGTGAACCTTTGGACGGCCACAGATGTCTGGGTAAAGTAGCTAATCCCATAATTACTTGCCCACGGGGGGTCCCCACTCCTTGAACTTTGCCTCCAGTGCTGGGATATTTTATATGTTTAGGCATATTTTATATTTTGTATATAGCCTATAATTATACCTGTATATATATTTTTGTTCATACCTGTTCCCCAGGGTGTCTCTAGGACCACCCCCTAGGTCCTGAGCAAGGTCAAGCCCCATAATCGAGTATTTATATATTTATGTAGGCTATTTTTGGTTTTATTCAAGTTATTATTGTTTTTATTTATTTTATTTAATTCATTCATTTTATTTATAATTTTATTTCATTTATATATATTTTGTTTTCATACCTGTTACCCAGGGTGTCTCTGGGACCACCCCCTAGGTCCAGAGCAAGGGCAAGGCCCATAATAGAGTATTTCTATTGTTATTTTTTATATATTTTTATTTATTTGATTTATTATTGTTTTAATATATTTTATTTATTTTATTTTATTTTATTTATATTTTATTTCATTTATATATATTTTATTTAATATTCCTGTTCCCCAGGGTGTCTATGGGACCACCCTCTAGGTCCAGAGCAAGGGCAAGGCCCATAATCGAGTATTTATGTTGTTATTTTATATATATTGGTATTTGTTTGCTTTATTATTGTTTTTATATATTTTATTTATTTTATTTTATTTTATTTATAATTTTATTTCATTCATATATATTGTTTTTTATTATTCCTGTTCCCCAGGGTGTCTATGGGACCACCCCCTAGGTCCAGAGCAAGGGCAAGGCCCATAATCAAGTATTTCTGTTGTTATTTTATATATATTGGTATTTATTTACTTTATTATTGTTTTTATTTATTTTATTTATTTCATTTTATTTTATTTATAATTTTATTTCATTTATATATTTTTTTGTTTATTATTCCTGTTCCCCAGGGAGTCTATGGGACCACCCCCTAGGTCCAGAGCAAGGGCAAGGCCCATAATCGAGGTTTTCTGTTGTTGTTGTTGTTGTTGTTGTTGTTGTTCCCTAAGCTGCCTGGCCGAACAGCCCCGAGTCCCTGAGAAAGGCCATGGCCACGATCGGGCTTTCCCACAGAGCTCTCATTGTGTTGTTGGCATAAGTGGTTGTGTGAAATGCAGTCTTCTATGATGTGTTTAATGGTATGGGGTGCTGTGTTACATCCCGGGCAGGCGTCGACAACGGAGTCATCCAGTCTCTTCTGATAGCTCAGGAGAGCTGGATGGTGTCCGCATCTCAGCCTGGCCAGGTGGACTCTGTCCTCGCGAGGAAGGGAGGATTCGGAAGGATGGATTTCGGGAGGTCGTGCATGCAGCTGCGTGTTGTCTGTGAGTGAGTGGATGGATCGGTGAGAGATATGAGTATGGATGTGCTTCTGGAAGTTGGTTCGGGGTGGGCAGGGAGGGAGAGAGGACAATAATTGTGTGTGATACCGTGTGCTGGGTGTTGTTTTGATATTTCTTGGTGTCTGTGGGTGTGTTACCATGTAGTTTAGTGGGTGGTCTTGGTTCGTGGAGGCTGCTGCCAGAAATTGAGTGCCTCTCATGTCCAGATGGTCTTTGACTTTGAGGATTTTGGTTTCTTGATGTACGTGATCTGTGGGTGCAGTAGCTGTGCAGCCTGTAATGATCTTCAGGGCTTTGTTTTGAATAGTCTGTAAGGTCTTATGATGTGTTTCAGCTAGGTTAGAAGCCCAGGCTGGGCTTGCGTATTCCATCACTGATCTTATGTATTGTTTATATACTGTGGTGGTAGTTTCTTTGTTGTGTCCAAATTTTGTGTGAGCAAGTGACCTGAGGGCGTTAAGTCTGGGTGTCAGTTTCTTTTTAATGTTTGTGGTGTGCTGTTTGAATGTCATATGAGTATCATATGTTACTCCTAGGATTTTGGGTGTGTGTGTATGTGTTAGGGGTGTGTTGTTTATGGTGAGTTGAGGGATGTATTCGTGTTCTCCTGTCCAACTTGTGAGCAGGGTTGCGGTGGATTTGGCTGGGGCTAGATTAAGTCTGTTTGTAGTGCACCAGCCATGTAGTGTGTTGAGATAGGGTTGAAGGAGATTTGTTGCTCTTTTTGGGTCATGGTGTGTGCATGTGAGTGTTATGTCATCTGCATAGGAGGCTAAGTTTATTTGGGGCGTATTGGGTGTAGTTATATCGTGCATGTACAGATTGAAGAGTGCGGGCGATAGGACGGATCCTTGTGGGACTCCGTTTGGAAAGTTTCTGATTTTAGATGACTGACCGGCAAAAGATACGTGTGCACATCTGCCTGCTAGGAAGTTGGCCAGCCACCTTTTTGTGTTGTTGTGCATGTTTGTGTTGTAGATTTTGTTTGTTATGTTGTGGCGGGGGATGGCATCGAAGGCTTTACTAATGTCGAGTGTGGCTAATAGTGATCTGTGTGGTGGTCTAGCTGAGTTGATGCCGTCGAAAGCTCTTTGTGTAAGGTCTGTGAGAAGAGTGTTTGTGGAGTGCAGTGGCCTAAAGCCATGTTGTGTTGGAGCTAGGGGTAGGTCAAGTGTAATTAGTTGTAATACTAGGCGTTCCATGACTTTGGAGGGGGAGCAAAGGAGTGTGATGGGGCGGTGCGAGGAGGGTAGCGTGGGGTCTTTGTTGGGTTTGGGGAATGTGATGATGATACCATGCTTCCAAATGTCTGGTATTGTGTTGTGTGAATAGCTGTAGTTTGATATGTTAGTGAGTGCTTATATGCCTTGTGGTCCCAGGTGCCTGAGGTGAATGTTGCTTATGTTGTCTAGGCCACAGGCGGGTGAGTGCTTGAGATTGTTGATGATATGCTTTGTCTGGTGATTGGTGAAGGGTGTATAGTCAGGGTCTGTGGGGAATTGTCTCTTACGTCGGATGACACGTCGGTCGTCTTTGTGAGGTTTTAGGTGGCTGACATGTGAAAAGTGATTGATGAGAGTGTTTGCTTGTTGTTTACATGAAGGAGTAGAGTCTGTTGTTGTGATTGCAGCATGTGATTGTGTTGTGTTGCTGTTGGAAAGTGTGATGCTGTTTAGTGTTTTGTAGAGTTTTTTGGGGTTTGTATTGTGATCAAGTGTTTGTAGGAAGTTATTCCAATTTAGTTTTTGTTGTTCTTGTATTTTGTTGTTAGTTTGGGTGTTGAGTGCTTGAATTTGTTGTGTGATGTCTTGTGTGTGGGGTGCTGGGGAGTGTTTCAGTATGTCGCGTTGACTGATGAGGTTTTGAATTTCTGGTGTGAAGTTGGGGTTGTGTCTTTTTCTGTTACCTCCTGGAATGTGTTTCTTGTCAGCGTTTTGGATAGTTTTATTGAGTATGTGTACAGCATTGTTGATGTTAGTGATGGGTGTACTGTTTAGAGTTGTGAAGTGTTGTTCTGTCTCATTTGTGAATGCTTCCCAGTTAGCTCTTTTATAATTGGTGTATGTGTGTTTGTGGCTAACTGGGGTGAGTCTGGTTTTGGTGGTGATAATGATCGGGAGGTGGTCAGAGCCTAAGGTTCTGACCACCCTCCAGGATGTTGTGGGGCCGAGTTCTGGGGAGCAAAAGGTGATGTCTGGAGATGATGGGTTATAGAGGGCTTGGTGAGGAATATGGGTATGTTGATGGATGTCGTTAAGGATGATGAGGTTATCGAGTTTTTCTGTTGTTATTTTATATATATTGGTATTTATGTGATTTATTATTGTTTTTATTTATTTTATTTATTTCATTTTATTTTATTTACAATTTTATTTTATTTATTTTATATATATACAGGTATAATTATACCGAATATATTTATATATTTTTTTCTTGTGCCCTTCCCTGTTGTGTCCTGTTCCCCTGTTGTGTTGTTCCTGTTCCCCAGGGTGTCTGGCCAAAGAGCCCCAAGGTATAAATATATTCTTATAATGCCAAACTATGACTACGTCATGGTGTTCCCCCATTTGAATTACAAAATGCGGAACTATACCGTCATGAATCCATTATACTCACGTCATCTGGAATCGGACAATGCCAAACTCTGACTACGTCATGGTGAACTATACCAACGTCATATGGATCCAGTGATGGCGAACTTGCGTCATGACAACTATAAACGTCAATTACGTTTTTCATTTATTTCCTTTTCTTGGATTCAGCATCATAAGCCAACTACTGCCTGCCGCCATACGCCAGCCTACCGCCATACGCCAGCCTGCCGCCATACGCCAGCCTGCCGCCATACGCCAGCCTGCCGCCATACGCCAGCCTGCCGCCATACGCCAGCCTGCCGCCATACGCCAGCCTGCTGCCATACGCCAGCCTGCCGCCATACGCCAGCCTGCCGCCATACGCCAGCCTGCCGCCATTCGCCAGCATGCCATGTTGGGCAAAAGAGGTTCAAGGAAACGCCATTTGCGGGACTCCGAACTGGAGGATGTGGTGAACGAGGTGCTGGACCTGTCGACAGAGAGCGAGAGTCAGTCGGACGAGTGGTCGACTGACGATGATGAAGATTGGGCTTCACCTCCGCCCAAGCGACTCCGCATCGACGCCCACGCCTCAGCCGATCCATCACCAGCCCCAGCAACAGCGGACCCACCACCACCACCACCAGCAGAACCAGCCTCAGCAACGGCCGATCCACCACCACCATCCCATCCCATCCCATCTACATCTCATCCCATCCCATCTACATTTCAACTGTTGGACCGTTAGTCGATGAAAAGGGAGAATACACCAAAGACGAAGTACAAATAAGTAATGCCCTCAATACCTTCTTTGCATCAGTTTTTACAACAGAAGACCTCAGTGATATCCCTACACCATCGCCGATTCAGATTGATAATTCAGATGTTCTAAGCAATGTCACCGTTACAGAGAGAGAAGTATTGAATTGTTTAGATAAACTCAAGGTAAATAAAACGCCTGGACCTGATACAATCTCGCCTAGAGTTCTAAAGGAAGCTAAGGATGAGCTCTCCAACCACTGACATTACTATTCAATAAATCCTTGCAGTCTGGAACTATGCCTGATCAGTGGAAGCTAGCCAACATAACACCGATATTCAAAAAAGGCAGCAAATCCCTACCCAGTAACTATCGTCCAATTAGCTTAACCTCAGTTGTATGTAAAATGCTAGAAACGGTCATACGAGACAGACTCGTAAATCACTTAGAGGAAAATAACATACTTAAAGATACTCAACACAGCTTTCGTAAAAAACATTCCTGTTTAACAAACCTCTTAGACTTCTTCTACGATATCCTCAACCTCTACGATGAGAGTAAAGCTGTAGATATTATATACCTTGATTTTCAAAAAGGTCTTTGACAAAGTTCCCCCACAAACGTTTACTGCTAAAACTAAAAGCGCTTGGAATACAAGACGGTGTGTTGAAATGGATAGAAAATTGGCTCAGCGACAGAAAGCAAAGAGTAGTCATAAACGGTAAGGCATCTAAATGGACCAATGTAAGTAGCGGGGTACCCCAGGGATCGGTACTAGGTCCAATTCTCTTTCTAATTTACAAAAATTGCAAATAGCGTACTCTCAAAAGAACAAGTTGACGATATGTAACACAATCTAGATAAATTGTGATGTTGGGTCCAAATTTGGCAAATGAGTTTCAATGCGGATAAATGTAAAGTACTACATATCGGATACCTAAATGAGAAAGCAAACTATTCGATGAATGGCACTCAGCTTAAGAATGTAAACAGAGAAACCGATCTGGGAGTAACAATATCGAGTAACCTAAAACCGAGTCAACAATGTTCAGAAGTTGTTAAGAAGGCAAACAAAATAATTGGCTTTATAGGCAGGTCATTTGAGCATAAATCCAAAGAAGTTGTCCTAACCCTTTACAATTCCTTAGTCCGCCCTCTTCTGGAATACTGCGTTCAATCCTGGTGCCCTTATTACCAATGTGACGCCTACCAGCGTTGGCAGAATCGCCTCCCGGTAGCCACTAGCGCTCGCCAGGGACATAGAAGTGGGCTAGAGTTATCAGAGAATGTTGTTCTTTCTTTCCTAGCAATCGTGTTGTCACCGACAATCTAGTGGTGGTCTTTATTTTCGTCTGTGACAACAGGAAGTATTTTATATCATTAAACGAATATAAGATGCATTGTAGTGTTGAGTTAAGGAGAGAGAGAGAGAGCGGGCAGCGCTTGGGTAGGGAGTGTTACCTCCCTCCTCCTCCCGGAGGATTTTTTCCCTCCCTCGCGCGGGCTTTTCCACGCCCTTGATTGGCTGGTGGTTCCTGGCGCGTCCTAGGGGCCTGCTGCCTCGTGACGTATCGGCTCGTGATTGGCCGACCAGCGCGCCTTTGCGGGCTCCTGTGTAACTAACCTCCTACACGAGGGTTCACAGGAGCTGCCTTCCTCAGGACAGGTTTGGCGTGCATTTATCTAACATCCCTTGCTTACTCTCTCCCGATCACCCCCCTTTAGAAACTGTCTCTCTCTCTGAACTTCTTCCTTTTCCATTGCTTCTCTCCTTTATTCAATTACTTATCCCCTTGGGTTCTGCATACGGTTTCCATAGCCGGCCCATTGTATTACATGCGCCGTCCTCTGAGATATTTACATGTACTTAGAATAGGTTTTTGAGGGTTCTTAGTTGGTATAGGTTATGAACTCTGTGTGTCTCCATTATTGATTTAGTGTCTCTCCTCTTTTATTTAATGCTAGACTGGGATAAGGTAACTGTAGTCATTGCCATCGATGTGTGTATGGTTCGCTTATACCTACACAACTTCAACTGGTCCTGTGGTAGCCTGTGCTGTCTTTTTGGTTGTGTCCTTTTGTGCGAGCAGCTTTTTGTTGACTGAGGGCTTTTTGTCTGTGCCAGTTCCTCACTTTGCTGTCTCTTTGCTTGTCTTTGGAGGGTCGCCAGGATAGAACCAGATACTTGTGATCTGGATCTATCAAGAGAGCACCCTAGTCAATTAACGTAACTTAAAGGATACAGCCTTAAGGACATCGCTAGGCTACGAGCCTGTCTTGCTCAACCCCAGTTCCTTACCTAGAATATCCCAGCTAGACATTATTAATTGAGTAGACACTTATTAGTATTTAATATAAGATCTTTGATATGTATGCATTATTATTCACAAGCATTTATTAGTCTAGGTTGTTGTTGAGTTGCACAACCATAGTAGACTGTTTCGTTGATAAGGAAGTACTTCTTTTTTGTGTCGAGCATTACTACCGCTGCGCATTTATAGTATTCTCGTGTCAGTTAACATTATATGTCCTATCTTTTTGTGTATTCCATTTACACGTGTGGTGTCCTGCCTCCTGCATTTATATAATCTAAGATACGAGCATCTTATGAGCATCAGACATTCTTCAGAAGTTTCCAGGTCTATGCTATAGGACTATACTTCACTTGCTTTCAGATAGGAGTGAAGGGTTTATTATTGTTTAGAGTAACTGTATTAAAGCATCTTTTTATTGAATTAAATCTTGCAGTGATTTAATTGATCTTTCCCTAGATTTTTGTTTATGCATTTTAACGTAACTTGCATCCTGTGTGTTATCAGGCTATACCACTGTGGGTTAGCCTGAAGTAGAGTACATTTATGCCCAGTTAAGGATACCCCGTTATCACAGATTAACTCGGAAGGGTATAGGTGTTTTGTTCGCCGGCATATAAGTTCAAGGGTTTGGATCGAGCGTACCGTTGTTGCATAGTGCCCTATTACTAGTCCAATCTTTAAGTGCCCTTGTTTTATTTGCAGTCTCGGTCGTAACAAATGGCGACCTTGTCCAGTATCTTATTTTAGTAGAAACCAGAATCCGTTTGTTGATTATGGCAGTAATAACAAATAATGACCTTGCCTGGTATCTAAGGAAGAATTGCAGGATTGTTGGACATTTGTTTTTTGAGGAATATTTTGGACACGTGGATTTTTTTTTTGGCAACGTGGTATAGCACTTGAGTTGTCTTCCAGCATTTTTGAATGAATAGTGCTACATGAGAGTAGGTACTTCTTTTTTTTTATAAACGTTGAGGATTTCCGGTGGACACTATGTCGGACGACGGGTCAGTGTACAGTGAGGACACAGTATGGGAAGCTGGTGAAGAGGTGGAGAAGGTGGAGTTGTCTAGCGGCGCTCGGGGGGTAAACAGTGAGGAGGGTGCTAGGATATTTTTGGAGGATGTGTCAGCGGGTCGGGTGTCGGGGCTAGACCGGTACGGACTACAGTGTGTAGCCACGGTCTTAGGGTTTCCCGGTACTAGCAGTTTGTCGAGAGGCGAGCTGGTTACCTGTGTGCTCGGTGGGGTGCGTGGGGCTTCGGGTGGAGCGGGAGCTGGGGCAACTTCTGCCCAGCCCCCATTCTACTCGACTCCTACCATGGCGCTCCCTCGGGCTCAGGAGCCGGGTATGTTCCCACAGGCCGATACCCGCTGGCAGTTGGGTATGCCTCTAGGTGGCTCACAGGGTGGGTGCCCGATAGTAGCACCCCCTCCTCAAGGTTTGTCTGCCGAGATGTTGTTTCAGCTTGAGCTCGCCAAAATTAACCAGCAGGCTGAGCAACGAAAGCATGAGCTTGGGATGGCTAAGATTCAGGCTGAGGAGAGAAAGGCCGTACGTGAGGCTGAGCTTCAGGTGGAGGCTACGAAGTACTGTGCAGACATAGATCTTGAAAAGTCGCGGGTGGAGTCGACAGGGCAACGTCTCGGTTCTGGGAATCGAGGTCTTGATCAGTCTTTATCGCACCTGCTCAAGTTAGTCCCTGTATTTGATGAGTCGGGTGTCACCGATTTTTTTTTGCGTTTTGAGAAGAAGTGCCGGGAGAAGTGTACGGGCAGCGACCTGAAGTTGAACCTCAAAGAGAAAAATCCAAAAACTCTACAAGAGGCAGCTGAGATGGCTGACGTGAGAATGTCACTGATTCGTGAGTGCGGGTCTGCACAACGGAACGATGCAGGTAACAAGGGGCGCAACACTCCACCCCCCCGAGTCAGTGATACACCATATAACCATAACAACAAGAGCAATGATATTAAGTCTGACCATAAACCTAATACCGTCCCGTTTAAGAAGGGTCAGGGCCCTTCCCCACCTCAAGGGAAGCCCATGGGGGAATTAGAGTGTTTTCATTGTCATGAAAAGGGGCATTTTGCACGATCCTGTCCTAGCAAGCTACCTACAGCAGTCGTGTCTTTGGCTCACAACATTGGAGTGTCTTTGAAGTCGTCTGCGTTTGCCCGGGATAAATGTTCAGAGGCTGCAGCACTGCCAGTGAAGAAGTATCACGAAGGCTTGACACCTGTCCGGGATACTTTTTGTGACCATAGAGGGCGTGGCTGCGTGAGTTGGGCTGGTTGCAAGCATGGAGTAGAATTTTTGCGTGATACGGGTGCTTCCTTGACATTGATGAGAAACTTTACAGGCAAACCTATAAACGCAGCACAGGTAGTTGTGGTGCAGGGTATCAATGCTACAAAGTCATACCCGTTGGTCCGAGTGGAGCTGGAGGTAGAGGGTGTGACACGAGAGTTGGATGTCGGAATCGTGGAGAAACTGCCAGTAGAGGGCGTCGACCTTCTTCTCGGCAACGACTTTGCGGTACCTGCTTCTGAGGTTCCACCCTTAGTCGGTGCCGAGAGGGCGGCCGACGTGAGTAGGGAGGGGCAGGAGTTGGTCGAGAGGTGTCAACGACAGCAGAGGGCGTGTGTTGTCACCCGATCTCGTGCATCCAAAGTGTCACAGCCTATTCCTCAGTCTCTAGACCAGCGGAGGAATGGTCGGAAGGAGCAAGCTAAAGTTGGGAGTTTTGTGAGTTTTGCTCCAGCGGCTCTCCTTAGCGGCTTAGTACTTGACCCAGAGGTGAGCTCCGGAGTGGCCCCAGAACCTGTCACCCCTAGTGACATGGTTGGGCGTGATGGCACTCCGCGATTTAGTAGTTCCCAGGTGGAGGAGAGTTGTGGGAACGGGGCTATCAAACACGAGGACGGGGAAACATGTCATGTGAACCTGTTGGAGGAGTTTGTGAGGCAACCACCTGAGCAGCCTACTGTCCCTGCGTTGGTCTGCAGCGGCCAAGGTGGAGAAGGAGAGGGGGGCAGTAGGGCACAGGTGGAGGAGAGTAGGGATTGTCATGTCTCGGCGGAGCAGTGGGCGGGGGACACGAGTCAGGTGGCTGTGGAAGCGCTAGAGCACCTGCCTGAGCAGCAGTGTGCAGCGCTCCAGCACCAGCTCGGTTCATAACCCACTGGTCGTGCCGAGCACCCGAGCCTCACAACTCAGGCGGTGCAAGATGTTCTGCGGGCAGGTCACTTGAATGTTGGTAGACCGTTAGCCTCGTTGTTTCGGTGGTTCAAGGTGGGCGACGAGGCTTTGGCATGGTTGTCAGGTCAGGGTCGACCCATGGCTGCCAAGGGTGGTGGTCAGAAGGAGGACATTGAGCAGATTGGTGAGGTTGGCTGTGGAGTGGATGTGCCCGGTCGTCGTATAACCTCCCAATGCTGCTCTAGTCGAATGCAACAGCCCTACCATAGACCGACTGTATCTGCCCATGTCGCTAAAAGCGGTGAGGCTGCGCAAGCAGATGTAGTCGTAAGGAATGCGGGGGTGCGCATGTACGGTATCGGCGGGGAAGCCTTAGCAATAATGAACTATGGGAGTGACTGCACAGGTGGTACTGATTGTCCCCCTCATGACCTGGCTGTTCTAGGGACGAAGGTGGAGAAGGAGGGAGACTACAGGTTAGAAGCTGCGGTCTCGGCTGGGTTGTGGGAGGGCACTAGGCATGTTGTTCTGCGAGATAAGTTGTTTACTAGGCTGTGGCAGTACATCCGCATGTTTGTTGCTTCTCCAGGCCTGATGTACGGGGTAGAATCCGACATGGAGGCTGGAGACAGTGCAAGGCTCAAAGTGGCTCCCTACCGTATAAATCCTGCTCGACAGCCTGTGGTGAAAACAGAGCTAGACGACATGTGGAAAAAAGGGTCTGAGGGATAAAGGATATCGTGAGTGGTCGTTCCCAGTGAGTTTGCAACCTGAGTTGAGTAGCAAGATCCGTGTGTATGGTGATTGCAAGAGTGTGGAAGCATTATCCCTGACAGACGCCTATCCATTACCTAGAGTTGACGATACCATAGACCGCATCGGGGCTGCCTCGCTCGTCACGAAGGTAGAACTAGTGAAAGGTTATTGGCAGGCCCTGTTGCCGGAAAGAGCGAAGAGAAGTGCCAGTCTTGTGATGAACTGGGCAGTTTATCAGTGCCAGGTGTTGTTTTGCTGCCGGAACACAAGTTGGATGTGTGGCATGCTAAGGGCACTGATAATGTTTTGGCTGATTGTTTGTCACGGGACGGTTTGTTTGCAGGAGAACCCTCGCCGTTCAGTCAGTGTGTGTTGAGAGTGGAGAAAAATCAGGCTTGCCCCTGTAGAGCAGCCATCAAAAACAACATTAAAATTAAATAAAAAAAATCACATCAAAACTCTTTCTTTTTGATAATTAATTGTAAGTTGCCAATATTATAGCTAATGTCTTAAGTTGAACCTGTCTTTCACTTAGGAGGCTGGGCTCTGTGAAGCTTGCTCTGGGAGCATAGTAGGCTAAATTATACTATTATGTTTGGAAGGGGTTATAAGATTTTCTTTATGTTGATATGTTGTTTTATGTTAGACTTGAGCTTTGCATTTCATTTCTGGTGGAGTGGCTATGTGTGACGGGTCTTGTCGGCATTCTGCCTTGTCAGATATCGTGCTCGCCTAATGTTGAGCGTCCTATATCTTGGGCGGGGTGTGACGCCTACCAGCGTTGGCAGAATCGCCTCCCAGTAGCCACTAGCGCTCGCCAGGGACATGGAAGTGGGCTACAGGTATCATAGAATGTTGTTCTTTCTTTCCTAGCAATCGTGTTGTCACCGACGGTCTAGTGGTGGTCTTTATTTTCGTCTGTGACAACAGGAAGTATTTTATATCATTAAACGAATATAAGATGCATTGTAGTGTTGAGTTAAGGAGAGAGAGAGAGCGGGCAGCGCAGGGTAGGGAGTGTTGCCTCCCTCCTCCCGGAGGATTTTTTCCCTCCCTCGCGTGGGCTTTTCCACGCCCTTGATTGGCTGGTGGTTCCTGGCGCGTCCTAGGGGCCTGCTGCCTCGTGACGTATCGGCTCGTGATTGGCCGACCAGCGCGCCTTTGCGGGCTCTTGTGTAACTAACCTCCTACACGAGGGTTCACAGGAGCTGCCTTCCTCAGGACAGGCTTGGCGTGCATGTATCTAACATCCCTTGCTTACTCTCTCCTGATCACCCCCCTTTAGAAACTGTCTCTCTCTCTGAACTTCTTCCTTTTCCATTGCTTCTCTCCTTTATTCAATTACTTATCCCCTTGGGTTCTGCATACGGTTTCCATAGCCGGCCCATTATATTACATGCGCCGTCCTCTGAGATATTTACATGTACTTAGAATAGGTTTTTGAGGGTTCTTAGTTGGTATAGGTTATGAACTCTGAGTGTCTCCATTATTGATTTAGTGTCTCTGCTCTTTTATTTAATGCTAGACTGGGATAAGGTAACTGTAGTCGTTGTCATGGATGTGTGTATGCTCCGCTTATACCTACACGACTTCGACTGGTCCTGTGGTAGCCTGTGCTGTCTTTTTGGTTGTATCCTTTTGTGAGAGCACCTTTGTGTTGACTGAGGGCTTTTTGCCTGTGCCAGTTCCTCACTTTGCTGTCTCTTTGCTTGTCTTTGGAGGGTCACCAGGATAGAACCAGATATTTGTGATCTGGATCTATCAAGAGAGCACCCTAGTCAATTAACGTAACTTAAAGGATACAGCCTTAAGGACATCGTTAGGCTATGAGCCTGTCTTGCTCAACCCCAGTTCCTTACCTAGAATATCCCAGCTAGACATTATTAATTGAGTAGACACTTATTAGTATTTAATATAAGATCTTTGATATGTATGCATTATTATTCACAAGCATTTATTAGTCTAGGTTGTTGTTGAGTTGCACAACCATAGTAGACTGTTTCGTTGATAAGGAAGTACTTCTCTTTTGTGTCAAGCATTACTAACGTTGCGCATTTATAGTATTCTCGTGTCAGTTAACATTATATGTCCTATCTTTTTGTGTATTCCATTTACACGTGTGGTGTCCTGCCTCCTACATTTATATAATCTAAGATACGAGCATCTTATGAGCATCAGACATTCTTCAGAAGTTTCCAGGTCTATGCTGTAGGACTATACTTCACTTGCTTTCAGATAGGAGTGAAGGGTTTATTATTGTTTAGAGTAATTGTATTAAAGCATCTTTTTATTGAATTAAATCTTGCAGTGATTTAATTGATCTTTCCCTAGATTCTTGTTTATGCATTTTAACGTAACTTGCATCCTGTGTGTTATCAGGCTATACCACTGTGGGTTAGCCTGAAGTAGAATACATTTATGCCCAGTTAAGGATACCCCGTTATCACAGATTAACTCGGAAGGGTATAGGTGTTTTGTTCGCCGGCATATAAGTTCAAGGGTTTGGATCTAGCGTACCGTTGTTGCATAGTGCCCTATTACTAGTCCAATCTTTAAGTGCCCTTGTTTTATTCGCAGTCCCGGTCGTAACACCAAAAAGATATAAACAAGCTAGAACGAATTCAACGTAGAGTTACCAAAATGATACCTAGCCTAAAGAACAAACCATACGAAGAGCGTCTTAGAGAATTAAATCTATTGCCTTTAACCCAGCGCAGATTAAGAGGTGACTTAATTCAAGTGTTCAAAATCATCAAAGGCATCGACAATATGGACTGTAGTAAGTACTTCACTATCGACCAATCTAATTACACGCGGGGAAACGGTTGGAAAATTATTGGTAAATCTTTTAACTCACACGAATCTAAGAATTTCTTCTTCAATCGAGTTGTCAACTTGTGGAATGGGCTTCCCCGAAACGTTATAGACTTCATCACCGTTGATTCATTTAAATATCTCGCATCAAACCCGCGACTGACTGCGTTTGTAAATTAATAACTTTATTTTATCCCCCCCTCAGTTACTAACCCATCTGTCCCCTACTAACTTCCTAATCCTGCCACGGACATTAGTTCCAGGGCAGTAATTCCCTTTCCAATGTTCCCTTACCCACTCTAAACCACTGTTTGGACACTTGATCCTCAGTGTTTTGGAGGACAAGCAACCTAGAAGGGTCACTAGATCTGTTGTTGCTTGATTTCCTTTGTACTCCTTTGTACATCTCATCCCATCCCATCTACATCTACATCTCTACCAGTCCCTAACATCAGCGATTACCTCCTACCATCACCCAATTTCACAATTCACCTCTTCCATCCACCTCGCGTGCCGGTGCCTCATCCTTGCTTCCAGCAGGATCACCAGCCAGCAGCCCACACAGGTTTGCTACGCTACTTGCTGTGGGCACTTTGAATACCCCGCCTTCGCATGTAGTGGGAACGGTCACCCCCGCAGTGTCCCCCTTCAGCGACACACCGTTGATCCCCTCGGCATTTGTTCTGCCTGAGCATCGAGCCGCAATGCGTGCTGAGGTTGCTGAAGCCGCAGTGCGAGCTCAGGTTGTTGCTGAGGTGCCACGCACAGCATTGAATCCTCCAGCAGCAATCGAGGAGCTTCTTCCCCAAAGGCTTCCTCTTCACCGTTTACCAACTGGTACAGCTGCACCAGGTTCACCAGCTCCACACCTTTCACCAGCTGGTGCAGCTGCACCAGTTCACCAGCTCCACACCTTTCACCACCTGGTGCTGCACCAGGTTCATCGGATTCTGCATCATCTGATGCAGAAGCCCCCCCAACTCAACCCCTCGACCTACCACCTAGGCCACGCCGGAGGCCAGGGCCCCATAGGGGGGCAGGTGGTAGGCCCAGAGGTGTTCCTCGCGGTGGTCCTCGCGGTGGTCGTGGCCGCGCTCGCGATCCTGCCCCCGATCGTGATGCCGGTTGAACCGACGCCCGCTTGATCCCTCAGGTTGGTCCATTCACAGGGACCAATGGCATGCAGGTTCCAATGCCGGTGACTCCTCTCGAGTTCTTCCAGCTCTTCTTCACAAGGGAGATGCTGCAATACCTGGTAGTGGAGACAAATGCTTACGCCAACTTCGTTGACGGAGCAGCCGCTGTTTGGTGAGGAGGACATGGCCAAATTCCTTGGCCTGTACTTCCTCATGGGCATTACCAAGATTCCTTCTCTGAGTCACTACTGGCGTTCAACTGTCTGTCACGACTACCCAGTATTTCGGAGAACGATGAGTAGGAAGAAGTTTCTAGCCTTGTTGAAGTATTTCCATGCTTTCAACAACAAGGCAGTCAGCAGGCAGAACCCGGACAGGCTTGTGAAGGTTCGGATAGTGATGGAATACCTACTTGAAGGCTTCAAGCTGGCATACGACTCACTCCCTGTGTACCAGATAATCCTAATCATAATTCCCACCTACTGGACTTATTTTTAACAACCAATTCATAAAATTATGATGTTACAGTGAGGTCATGCCAAAACTGTATTAAACCTAATTTTTATTTTTATTTTTTCTATATTCCAACTACTCCCTCTCGGGCATAGGCTGAGAGCCTGTACATTCCACCGCTCAACACGGTGAAGCCCGTGAGGTCTTGTTCCAGTCTGGGGAGTGAGACATGTGAAGCATCCATCATGGCTCGAAGCAGCTCCATCTCTGAAGCGGCTGGTTGCTTCGTTCAAGTGCTTCACCATCTCACCCTCCAGACTCAGACCCTCACTCTCAGAACGCCACCTATTGAGCAGTGAACTCACTACGCATTGTCCCCCTGTAACATATTTTGAATATGGGAATATTCATACAGTGTTATTTAATCAGGGAACAATGAGGGTATGTTTTTGGCATTTCTGTGGGCTTTGTGGTAATGCACTGATACTAGGTACAGCACAAATTCAATCCCAATAATATCTTCCCATTGACATATCGGGATTTGAACCCGGGTCCATTGGATTACCAATCCAGTGGCATGACCACTCCACCACACCTCCCCTGCTAAATCAAACTTTCTCCACAAGCAGTCAAATAAACTTCTAAATAATCCAAATGATAACAAAATATTTTGGTCTACTCTTAACTCATTCAAATCCAACTTCACTACGGCTTCATCCATTCCACCATTAAAATCTCCGACTGGCAATCTTGTAAGTGACCCATGAGGTAAAGCTAACCTTCTTGCGGATATTTTCTCCACCAACTCAATCTTAGATGAAATAAATCAAGATGTCCCTGTACTTAATTTTAATTCGCCTGAAATTCCCTCACTTAAGATCCACACCAGACATGTCAAAACTATTTTGCAGAATCTCTCAGTAGATAAGGCTCCTGGTCCAGATGAAATTCCTCCAATAGTACTTAAGAATTGCTCCTTGGTGCATGCTCCTGTATTGGCAAAATTTGTCCGTCTGTGTACTCATACCTCATGCTTCCCAGTACCCTGGAAAGAAGCAAACATCCACCCAGTTCCTAAAAAAGGTGCCTCTTCAGATCCATCAAACTACAGACCAATAGCTATAACTTCCACTCTTGGTAAAGTCTTTGAAATTATAATAAATAATCACATAATTAAGCATCTTGAGAATAATAAATTAATCAGTGATAGGCAATATGGTTTTAGACGATGTCGATCAACTGCAGACATTCTTTGCCTTCTTACGCATCAAATCAACCAAGCTACAGACCAACATGGTGAAACACATACAATAGCACTGGATATATCAAAGGAATTTGATAGAGTCTGGCATCAATCCTTATTGTCGAAGATGTCACACTACGGCCTTGCATCATTAGTTCCACTAATTTCTTCTTATCTTCATAACAGAAAAATACGTGTAATGGTAGATGGCCTTTATTCTCAATTTCACTCAATAAATGCTGGTGTTCCCCAGGGATCAGTTTTGGCCCCAACTCTGTTCCTCATTCATATCAATGATCTCATATCTACCACTCATAATCCAATACATTCCTACGCAGATGACTCAACACTCCACAGTTCCTTCACATTTACCAATTCTTTCACCCAACCCGATCTTATAAATTCAAAAATAAACACTGCAATTTCTCTGAACCAGGACCTTTCTAGAATTAATGAATGGGGACAAAAGAATCTAGTTTCCTTTAATGCACAGAAAACCAAGTACATTCAATTTTCTAACCGACAGAATCTCACTGACTCCCATATATTTTTTAATGATGTAAATATTCCCACTTCCCCTTATATTGACATTATCGGTGTAACATTAACACCTTATTGGCGGGCTAGGCGGTCTAGCGGACCGTAGCGCCCAGCGTTTTTTTTTAACCCTAAATAGGGTTGTTTAAGTGATCATTTTCATGCCTAAATAAGACTCAGAGCGTAAAACAAGTATCTATCCCAGAAAGGGCGTAAACAGAGCTTTCCAATGACACCCGAACCATCCTTGTATGACCGCTGGTTCTCTTGCAACGATCGTGCAACACGAGTGCAAAAACCCTGTAATTAGGTAATTTCCCTACATAATTCCCTGTGTAGCGAGTGTGAGAGGGGAGGGAAAGGTGGGATTCACTTCAGTTGGTCCTCCGCGGTGGTGGTGAGTGGTCATACAGTTGCTAGGCTCCTCACACCGCTCAGCTCTCTCTCTCAGCAACATTACATGCTGAAAATGGCGCACGACATAAGATGTGAACCGCCACTTAGTCCAAATTTATTTCACACGACATAAGTTGCGCGCCGCCTGTTAAGGGTTAACTAGTAACTTGAGCTGGACACATTATGTTAGAAGCATTGCTAAGAATGCCTCTAAAAAACTGGGACTCCTGTACAGAGTTCGAGAATTCTTCACTGACGAGCAGTTGGCCGTAATATATAAAAGTCATGTGCGTTCGCAGATGGATTACTGTTCACCTCTGTGGAGTGGAAGGGGAGTGGTTGCATTGAGGCAGTTGGACAAAATTCAAAATAAAGCTATTAGATTAATCAATAACCCTGCAATCACACATGACCTTCCTACATTATCCATACGAAGAAACGTTGCATCCCTTGCATTATTCTACAGATATTTTCACAGCAATTGTTCCGAGGAACTTGCTTCAATTGTGCCGCCTCTCCACATCTTTCCCCGTAGAACTAGGGCAGCTGAGAGCGCCCATGAATTTACACTTTCTCTTCCACAATGCAGAACTTCTGCTTATCAAAATTCATTTATCCCTAGAACTACTACTCATTGGAATTCACTTCCCTCGAATTGCTTTCCACAAACTTACAATCTACAAAAATTTAAATCCAGTTGTTACAAACATTTTTTGAATGGAGGATGCCTTTAGGCACATGGACCTTTTTGTTTTATATGTGTTTTTCCTTCCTCCGTTCATTGTCTCTTTAAAAAAAAAAAAAAAAAAAAAAAAAAAAAAAAAAAAAAAAACATCCATGCCGAAAAGCAGTCCCTTGACGAAGGCAGCCTTGGATGGAAGGGTCGCCTTTCATTCAAGGTTTACAACCTAATGAAGCCGACGAAGTACGGTATCAAGCTGTACATCCTGGCAGAGGTGTTGATTGGCTATGTGTGGGACTTTCGGGTCTACACCGGTCCGGGTCGATCTCTCCAGGAGACGGTGGAGGGTCTCACGGAATCCTTCAGAGGCCAGGGGTACAAGCTGTACATGGACAACTATTACAACTCAGTTGACCTGTGCCAGCAAATGCTCACACACAACATCTATGTGTGTGGCACCCTGCGCCTTGCACGAGGAGCTCCTAAGCAGTTGTGCGACCTTGCTAAAGCAAAAGAGCTTGACGCGATGCGACAATAGCAATGAACAACGGCTTAACCATGGTCCTACTTTGGCGAGACAAGCGCATCGTCAACATGGTGTCCACCTTCCACAAACAGGACACCATCTCGAAGCATGTCAGTTTCAAAGAGAAGGACCAACAGGGCAGGTGGCGTCGTGGACAAACCTGTTTGTATTGAAGACTACAACTTCCACATGGGTGGGGTGGATCACTTCAACCAGATGGTCCAGTACTACCCCATCCAGCGAAGGATGGTCAATTGGATGAAGAAGATCACCTTCTACTTCATCCAAATGGCCCTCTTCAACGCCCATGTCCTGTAAAGGAAGTGCTACCCAAGGAAGAAGATGACCTTGCTCGACTTCCAGGAGCACGTCTGTACGTGCAGAGTGGCCTATGTCGGGGAGGCCAGTCCACCGAGCACAAGATCTGCCGCCTGACCAGCGTGAGCCACAGAGGCATTCACACAGGCAACGGCAACCCGGTGGATCATCTGGGTCGTCCGACGACAACCATCCAGACTCCCCCGCCCCTGCTGCTCCTGACAACACTCCACCCTCTCCTGTTGCTGCTCCTGGTGGAGGCGTTGAGAGGGCACCACGTCTCGATGTCCCCTCCCCACCACCAGAACCAGATAATGCTGCTGCTGATGCTGCTGCCCCGGGGGGAAACTATGTCCTGGTTCAACCCCCCGTGGTACTAGCACCTGATGCAGCTGCTGCTGGTGACAATGGGGAAGCAGCTCTTGGAGCTGCCAACCAACCGCCACCAGTACTGGAAGCAGCACGAACGGTGCGAGTCCGGACACCTCGACCTGGAGTGGTCCCAAGGCCCCGTCCTGATGTTCTGAACCATATCCGGCTGAACAAGGACTTGGACCATTCTCGGGAGAGGATTCCGGCCAAGAAGCGACTCCGTTGCTATTACTGCAAAGTAATAAGCGGCGCTCGCAAGGACACAAGCTTCCGCTGCACGACTTGCATGGTTGCCCTCGGCATTGACATCAACGACTGCTTCAACCGTTTCCATAGTCACAATGCAGGTGTCCTATAGTCAGGAGCCATGTGCAATCATTAATTCATTGATTCATTCATTCATTCATTTCTCTTCTCCATTTCTCTTCTTCATTCACCCGGCTTCATTCACCCACCTTCATTCACCCACCCTCGTTCACCCACCGACATTCACCCACCGACATTCACCCACCTACATTTACCCACCTTCATTCACCCACCGACATTTACCCACCTTCATTCACCCACCTTCTTCATCAAAGTGGATATAGGCCTCCTGGGGAAACCACTCTAAAAAAATAATGAGTCAAATGCAGTACCTCCTTGGATGGCTTGGAAATCTGCATATTTCTGTGGTTTGACACCTTGTATATATATATATATATATATATATATATATATATATATATATATATGACCTTGTATATATATATATATATATATACCCACACACACATACACACATTTTTGTTACCATTCATTATATTTTGTTTGACACCTTGTATATATATATATTAGTGTAGCCAGGGAGGATTTTTCTTTCAGGCAGGTGAGATTAAAATAATAGGCACAGTTTGCATTATTGAGTTTTTTATTGATACTCTCAATTTTTCGTACAGTTTTTCTGGTATTTTCAGGAAGTTGGTAAAGGAGGTTTTCAAAGGGTTTGTAAAAGGGGTGCAAAGGGAACCCTTTGCAAACCTCCTTTACCAACTTCCTGAAAATACCAGAAAAACTGTACGAAAAATTGAGAGTATCAATAAAAAACTCAATAATGCAAACTGTGCCTATTATTTTAATCTCACCTGCCTGAAAAAAAAAAAAAAAAAAAAAAAAAAAAAAATATATATATATATATATATATATATATATATATATATATATATATATTTATATATTTATATATTACTTTATTTGTGTGTACAATAGAATTATTTCTGAATTTATTACATGAAGATAACCTGGCTTTCTTGTTTTGTTTTTTCAGTGTCAACCCAGGAGTAATTTCCCTTCTCGTTGGAAAGGGTTGTGGCCCTATCAGGTAAGTAAAATTGACAACCTTCATGACTGATATGTGTTCTATGAACATTATACTATTATTGGCAAGGAAAATTATATAAAAGTGTTGTATATTGTGGCAAAGATATACAACTGTATAAACATTCTCATATATTTACATAACAATAACAATGCATGGAAACAATTGCGCATAGCTCGCCAACCTATCTATTCTATCTATCTATATGCTCAGGCCCAATCCCCATTTTGGGGGTAGCCGACTCAAGACAGAGCAAGAACAACCAACCAATTACGCTATATTATTTTGGTGTTCACCATTAGAAAGAGCATAATTTTCCAATTACGGTGATATAAACAGTTATATACGTATCCGAGCAAATAATGCAACGCCGAGGTGGGGAACAGCTCGGAACCCGGGTAGCGTCGGCGGAACGGGGACGAGTGAAGCGTAAATATTCGCATTTTGGCTCTTCATTTCAAATATTCATAGAGCAAAAAGTATTTGTCGTAGGAACTTCTAATTTGTTTTATTCTCTTCAGCATTATCTGCCGTATTCATGCAGCCTAAATTTAGAACCATACACATCGTAACAACGAAATAATTCGAAAATTTTATAAACCATATCATGCAAAGTCATACCTTTTTTGTTTTCGTTCACTGCTTGAAAACTATTGAAGATAGACAATTTCTGTTTTCAGATTTGGAAAGAGCAGAAAACTACTAGTATTTGAGCAAATCAAAATATATGGTCATCACTCACAATTTCGAGATAGGACGGTGTGAATAAAATTACCCGGGAAAAATATTTCAGGGCAAATTAGAGAATGTCTCACTATTTTCAATCAATTTAAGTTGCCGGATGCGAGAGTGTTAATTTATGTTTTAGTTTCCTCGCTAGACCTCCATCAAGGTTGAAAAATCACTCCCTAGACCCAATTCAAGATACATTTGTAAATTTTTCGATAGAAAACATTTTCCGGCATAAGGCCGGTTTTTCTTGAAATTACAGGCTCGCTATCGCTCGTTTGGAGAAATATGAAGGCTAACTGACATGAAAAGTCTTTATATTGACTCTTTAATGGGGCAAAAGGTCTTAAAATCGCCAAACCAATTAACCGAATTTCTTAGGCGAAGCAAAGTAATAACGTGAATTTGATAAGAAAAGGAATGGATTTTAATAGGTCTACTGGAGGGTATTAATTAAGTCAAGATGTGATCTTCAATATTCGTGACTAAGACAACACACGAAGATAAACAAAATAACTAGCTGAGTTCCAATAGACTCAGACTGGAATGAACACTATAGTTTTAATCTCAAAAAGTGGGAACTGATTGATTAACAGATATCGATCGGTAGATCGTACTTAGTAATTAAATTGGCGCTAATGACGAAGTTTAGCTCATTGATATTTAACGCAATATCAGATTCGCTTCTGAACGAGTTAACAGGGCGAGGAGAATAAAATGTACAGGCACAATTAGTACATGGACGTAGGCGACGAAGTCCTACTCATTGATACTCAAAACAAATAGTACCAGACTCGGGTCTGAACGGGTTAACAGCTGCAAGGTGAATAAAATACACAGATACAATTAGTGTAAGGTGGATGAAAGTGAGACGAAACACGGAGGAAAGAATTCCTAAACACGGTGTTCAAAATATCACAACATCAAGTGTTACAAGAACATAAAAGCACGTCTATAAGATATATTTCATATGCGATTACTGAATTGTAGATTTAAGGAATTACACTGAACACTCGTTGGAAAATTGGGCGTAGGTTCTAGGTAAAAAGTTATTATTTAAATGGATTGATCACGGAATATGATAAGACTTCAACTCACAAATAATAAATCAACATACACGTAGTCAGTAAATCTGCGAGCGTGGGGGCCTGAATATATATTAATACACTAATATGTAACGTATGCGTAAGTTATGAATTAAATAACGTCTTGAACAAGGGTCAAGGAATTAAGGCAAGATTAACACAGAATAACACAGGTTCAGAGGGATGATACTTGTTACGTAAGTACGTGATCTAGGGCACAGATCACAATTAAATCAGGATACACATGGTCACATATTTACCTAAACAATACCTCACAACAATAACCAACAGAGAAAGACACAGAAACACTTAAGTATTTGGAAGGGCAGGGGGACAAGAGTGCTGGTCTGGCCGGAGTAGAGGATAGTAGCCAATCTTGCACAGCTGGTTACCTTCTCGAGCAGGGGTTCTCGGTTTAGGCCTGGTTACGTAATTGGAACAGGGGTCCTAGGTCCAGGCCTGTTCACGTAATTCGAGCAGGGGTCCTAGGTCCAGGCCTACGTCCGTGGCTCGAGCAGGGGTCCTCGGTTCAGGGCACCAGGCAACAGACAGGTGGCCCTCCAGCAATCCGGAAGGAGGGGGGTGCCGTCCGGCGGGGGGGCACTCTCGAGGGGCAGGGGGACGAGGTGGGGCAAACCGTAGCAACACTGTCCCAACTAGCCCGTTCCTGGTTGTCAAGCCTAGTCAGTAGGTGAGGTGGTGCTTACTTTCCTCAGGTTTTTCTGAGGTCCTATGCAAATATTTTCTTGCTTCAGGTGTCAATGAACTCGGAGGAAAAGGGGTATTGAAGAAAGAGGAAAGATGGTTGTTGTGAGGTACATATACATTCTAGCCTGGGAACTCAGGTATTATCATATGGGCCTGGTTCCAAGGTAATATTACAATATTTAATGGGGCAGCTGGAAGGTATAGGGCTGCTGTGAAAAATAGAAAACACTTACAGCTTATAATGGAGCAACTGTCTTGCAGGTCTTCTAATTATCCTGGGACATACACATAGAGGATTGTAGTTGTATCCTCGGGGGCTTGGAGTAGTCAGGCGTTATCAGGTCCATTTGTTCCTGAAATATTCAGGGTGCTGGTGAGTAGATTGCATAAGGGAGTGTTCATCATATTCTAAATCTGGCGGAACAATACACGGAGCGTCACTGCTGGTGGAGGCTACGTAAAAGGAGGGTTCTAATTGGCTGTCCCAGGGCGGTTGTGGTTGGCTGCAGAATACGGGTTGTGACTGGCTGAGAGAGTACTCCGTTCTCTTAGATGGCTGTGGGCGTGAAAGAGAACTGGGGAATGGACGGCTGGGCATGGTCAACTCAGGTAGATTCCTGTGGACCCGGAGGGGGGACTCTGGTAGATGTCTTCGTTGTCTGTCCTGGGGTTTTGAGGTTGCCTGAGTGGTTATGCTGGCCACTCGGTGTATCGTTGGTTTGGGGCCCGTCATCTCACCACCTTCGTTATGAAAAAAGTTGCGACCTCGCGATTTAATTAGGTAGGTCTTGGATGTCGGTGATGTGGTGAGGATTGGGGCGTAGCCTAGGATGAGGAACCATGCCGCAGAGGGGACATCCGTAGGTTGGGTGGGGTCCAGTGTGACTTTGATTTGCCAGTCTTTGGTTGATTCCTTGGCGAGCTGTAGCAGGGTATTTGTGGTGGTGATGGGGACTGGCGTATAGCCTTGTAGGGAAACCACTCTTATTATTTTCATAGTGGCCTCTTGGGTTTGTGGAGGAGGGGTTGAGGGTTGTGTTGCTATGGCTGCAGGAGTACTGGTAGGTGGTCTGGTCCTGGTGGAGGTTGAAGGTGTAGTGATGGCCTTGTCGTTTGTGTGTTGGTGGTTGGGCCTAGTCGCACTAACTTTGGGTGGCTTTCTTGTAGGTGGGCTTGAAGGTGGGGGCCCATCGTTGAGGTGGTGTCACACGCCGGCCAGATCTCGTACATACTGAGGATTTAGAGGGTGTTAGGACAGGTTGATGTACACGAGGCTGAGGGGAGGGGGAA
Organism: Paralithodes platypus; assembly: GCA_032716605.1. Taxonomy (NCBI): domain Eukaryota; kingdom Metazoa; phylum Arthropoda; class Malacostraca; order Decapoda; family Lithodidae; genus Paralithodes; species Paralithodes platypus. The sequence continues at coordinate 17,672,946 of CM064527.1, read as the reverse complement.
GAAGCTGAGCTCTGAGAGAGAGGAGGCCGATTTAGTTTTTGTGGGGTCGGTCTGATCAAAGGAGAGGATTGAGGGCTAGTGTTGAGGTGGGGTGAAGTAGTTTTTAGTTTGGAGGCGTAAGTTGGTTTAGTTATGACAGGGGTAAGAGGGGTAGGGAAAGTAATCGGAGGAGATACGACAGGAGGAGGGGAAGGAGTAGCCTGGGGTCGAGAAGTTGAAGGCAGATTGATAGCGATAGGAGTGGTTGGTTGAGTACCTGATGATTGAGAGAATGAAGGTAGGGTTATAGAAGGTGATGGCTGGGTAGTTGAGGAGTGGGAAGGTGCAGTGGGATAGTGGTCTTAGTACAGAGTACTGGAGGGGCAGAGACAGTGCGGGTGGGAATAGGGAGTGCAGGTGTAGGAACTGGAGTATGTTGTAAGGGGCTAGTGGTGGGTGGGTTAGGCTTATGTATTTTGGTTAGATCAGGAGGATGTTTGAATTGACGAGAGGGAGTAGAAGGAGGAAGCAGCTCAGGAAGGGTGGACTCTGTGGATTCTAAGTTGGGATTATTGTCATTGGGTAACCTGTCATGTTGATCCGGATTAGCAAGCATTATATCATTGTCATTGATCGGTTGAAATCTACGTACATGCCTACCTGTTACGAAACGTGCGTGGTTCCCCAAAATAATTAATGGTAATTTGATAGCAGTTGGGCACAGATAAGATTTCAAAGGGGCCTTTGAATCTCGGTTTCATTTTGGAGGGGACTGGCAGGTGTGCAATCATGACGAGGTCGCCAATGTGATGTGGGCTAGCTCTGGGGGTCTCGTCAGGTAGAAGGTCTTGCAGATATTTTATTTGACGAAGTCTGTTCTTAAGGTGTAGTAGATTTTGGTCGAAATTAGAGGATGGTTCATATGGTGCAGCCAGATGACGTAATGGGAGGAGAATCGGGGTTACTCCCATAACTCGTTTGTGCGGGGTAATTCCATCTTCTCTTGGGCAGGTGTTGATGCCCCATTGCACAATCCTTACTTGGCTGGACCAGTCTTTAGAGTCCATTTGTTGCAGCCTGGTTCTGATCTGATTTGCAATGGTTCTATGACTCCTTTCGCAGATGGAGTTCCCCTGGGGCCAGTAAGGAGAAGAGTGACTGATTTTGAAGCCACACATCAGTGATAGTTGTGACCACACATGGCTGGTAAATTCTGGGGCATTGTCGGAATGAATGGCTTCTGGCAATCCGAAGTAGGGGAACACATGTTGGATTAGGGCTTCTGCCACTGCCAAAGTGGAGTGTTCTTTGGCTGGGCAAGCTATTACATACTTGGAGTAGGTGTCAACGAAGGTGATGATGTATTTGTGTCCATGGCTGTTTTCGAGAGGTCCCATGACGTCGACTGCAAGGAGTTGCCATGGTTTGGATGCAACTAATTTTCCTGTGAGGCCAGGTGTCCTTGTTCTGTCTTTTCCTAGGGCACACGCTCTGCAGGCTTCTGTTATCTTTTTGGCGGTTAGGTAGGGAGATGGTGTCCAGTACACTTGTTGAAAAGTGGCGATGAGGCGTTTTTGAGCTAAATGGATGCCATTATCCCTGTGTATTGATTGCATAGTTGGAAATGCGTTTTGGGGGGTGATCACAATTTTTCCTTCTAGAGTGAATAAGTTATCCCCACGTCTGGATAGTTGGTTAAACAGTTTTCTGGGGATCCAGTCGGGTTTTTGTTGTCGTTGATAGTTGCTTAATAATTCTTGTTGGCTTTCTTCTACTTGTTCTAGATGGTGAATGGCGTGGATGGTGTGAGGGGGGTCTTTTTCCTCTTCGGCATGTTGATGTTGCAGGGGGAGGTGAGAGAGAGCATCAGCATTTGTATGCAATTTCCCTGGTCGATAGACTATATCTATGTCGAACTCTTCCAGGGAGTCTCTCCAACGAACAGTTAAGGTGTTCTTGGTGTCCGATTTTCTTAGCCATTGCAATGCATGATGATCAGTTATGACTGTTAATTTTACTCCGGCTAGGTACGCTTTAAAGTGTTGTAAGGCCCAAATTATGCCTAAGCATTCTCTCTTGGTGGCTGGGTAATTGACTTCTGCAGGGTTCAAGGAGCGGCTTGCACAAGCAATTATGTGCTCTTTCCCATCACAGGTTTGGCCTAAAACTGCGCCTATTCCGAATTGGGATACGTCAGTGTAGAGTCGGAAAGGCTGATTATAGTCAGGGAAGGATACAACAGGGGAGGCAACTAATTTGGTTTTGAGAGTCTGAAAAGCTTGCAGTCTAACTTCTGTCCATCGGAAAGGTTCTTCTTTCTTGGTTAGGTCATGCAGAGGTTTAGCAATGGTTGCAAAGTTCTTTACGAATCTTCTATAGTAAGAGGCCAGGCCGAGGAAAGCACGTACGCCTTTTACGTTAGTGGGGGGGGGGGGATTTTACTGATGGCTTCTAGTTTTGCTGGATCTGGAGCGATACCATCTTCTGACACTACGTGACCCAAAAAGTTTACTTGTTTTTGGGCCAGGGTGCATTTGGAGGGTTTAAGTTTCAGGTTGGCCTCTCTAATCCTCTGGAATACTTGTTTGAGGCGTTGGAGGTGTTCTGCCCAGGTAGTGCCGAACACAATGATGTCATCGAGGTACGCCAAACATTTTTCCCAGGTTAAACCTTGTAACACTGACTCCATTAATCTGGAAAAGGTAGCTGGTCCGTTGTAGAGCCCAAACGGAAGTACAGTGAACTCATATAGTTTTCCTTGGCTAGTGGAGAATGCTGTTTTTTGTTGATGTTCGGGTAGGACAGGTACTTGCCAATAACCAGCTTGCAGGTCTCGGATGGTGAAACATTTGGCTCCTAGTATAGAGTCGAGAGAGTCGTCGATTCTAGGAAGGTGGTAATGGTGACGTCGTTTAGCTGGCGATAGTCGACACAGAATCTGGTGGATCCGTCTTTCTTTCTGACGAGCACCACCGGTGAAGACCAAGGGCTACGGGAGGGTTTAACTATTCCTGTTGTGAGCATGTCTTGGACTTGTTTTTCTTCTTAGAGTCTTTGGATGGGGTTTTTCCTCCTGATAGGTTGCTTGATGGGGTGGCCCACGGTCTGAATGGGGTGATGTAAGACTTGGGTGTTACCCATATCTCGGTTGGAAATGGCGAAAATATCTTGAAAGGAAAGAAGGAGGTTTTTGAGGTCTGATTGCTGGTGGTGGGTTAGAGTAGAGGGTATGTCAGGGAGAGGGTTGGAGAAGGGTTGGGAAGGGTCAACAGGTGGGGTTAGTTCCTCGGAGTACATTTCTAGTTCTCCAATTTCGAAACCTCTGGGTAGTTTGATAGGTTATTCAGATATGTTAGCAATTCTAATGCGATTTATGTGTTGAGGTAGCAAAGTGGGAGCGGTTAGGCAGGCCCCGTTGAAAGGGCTTCGGAGGTGGGGGGTCAAAAGGGCAGGCTCTTGGAATCTGGACGCCAATGGGACCCATTGTTCATGATGAGGAGGAATGGTGGTTGATTTAGAGATTATGGCAGGAGACAGGATCAGGGTAGGGCAGGAATGAGGTTCAGGATGGGTTGTGGGTTGGGGAGGGTCATTTAAGCAACGGTTAGGTGGGGAGGGGCATTTGGGGAATGGGGAGGATTCAGAGTTAGGGCAGGTTTCAATGTGATTGGCTAGGGATTCAGATGCCGTGACATTATAGGTAGGATTGTTGGGAAGGGATTTAGGTTGTTTGACGTTAGGGGGGGTTGGGGTTTGTCGTTGCTTTTTTTTTCTCGGACTGATAGTCGTACGACAAAGTCCTGCGCCGCCAACAATCGGTCCAGAGAATATAGGGTCAACCCACCGCTCAAAGAAAACGTGCTGTCTTTCGCGCATGACGTCATTCTCCCTACAGTGGGGACAGAGGCTAGGGGTCAGTGGGAGGTCGGTCAGTTCATTCACTTTGAGAACTCAATCACGAACATACAGGTGAAACAAAGCGGATGTTTTATAATTCTAGTTGTGTGTGGTATGATAATGATTTGGAATTATGAATGCTAAGATACCTATCTTGAAATATATAGCATAAAAACAATGATGTTAGTTACTATACAGTTAACCCATAAAGTACCGGTGATGTCCTTTTCTTTATAGTGTAGCCATTATTAGACCATTGTATTCAGATTAGGAAGGAGCTCTAGCAATAATATGGCTTCCAACTATCTCAACCAACCTTTTTAACTACCGTAGATCCTTCCGTAGCTGCATATTATCGTATTAATATATCCTAGCTAGAATACAATATAACACACGTAGCTGGTACTCAAAGGCTTAACTAACAACATCAGAAGTTGAGACAATTACAATGTGTGTGTGTGTATTTACCTATTTGCCTATTTGTAGTTTACAGGAATTGAGCAGCGCTCGTGTTGTCCTGTCTTAGTTACTTTATAATCAATCCATTTTACTTAGACAAGTATCATAATGGATATTCCCAGTTCCCAGTATTTTGGACTAACATGTGTGTGTGTGTTACTCAGTTACTTGTTCGTCAAGGGGAATCCACGCAATGCGAGTTAAGCTCATTATTATCGCGCCTCCTTAACTGGGAATGTATTGCGTGAAATGCATGTTAAGTGTTTTATGTATTGTTGAAATGGCTGTGGATGTGTGTGTAGTCTGTATTTTAGCCAATTGGCGACATCTGGATACGAAGGCTTAGGATGGATCTGTATGGTACCATTCTCACTATAGACGGTACCGTCTCGCCCGAAGGCATAGGTAGCCATCAGCTTAAGTGAACCATATGATACCCATCTCGCCTTGTACCATTTTTGCCAACCCCAGAAGGGACGTCACAACGTCGTCCACTTATTCCAGGTACCTATTTACAGCTAGGTGAACTGAGGCTAACACATGAAAGGAGACAAGCCCAACTTGTCTCCGCCCGGCCGGGGATTGAACCCCCGGCCCCTCGTGTGTGAGACGAGAGCTCTACCACTAGGCTACGGGTTGTGTGTGTGTGTGTGAATTGAATTGAATTGAGTTTATTTTGCTCAGACTTTTACAAAAAGTATGGAGCACAGCCCCTTACATGTACAATATGCCTTTGCTAACTAAATTAGCGTACACGTAAATACACTGGTACATCTTAAGCAAACTATATTAAATGTCCTAAGACTTGATCTATCTATACATAGTAAACGTTCTTTTGAGAAGAGGTGACAGATTCCTCATACATTTTAAGTTAGTATTATTCATTAACAGTATATATTTATACTGTGTTGGGTTATGCTTGTAGTAATGACAAATATATCTATTCCTTAACTGTACAATATCCTCATTTTGACATATAAACAACAAATGATATTCGTCCCGCACCACATTCTCATTACATTTAGTACATACCCTGTCTTCTCTATCAATATGTCTGTGTCTACCAGTATTAACTGGTAATTTATTATTACTTGCTCTCAGTTTACTTATAGCTAGTCTCTCTCCCTTATCCAATTTCACAAGTTAATCCTCCATACTGAAGACAAATGTATAAGTTCTATAGCTACTACAAATGGCCCTACTTGACAAATTACTATTCCATTTTGTTATCCGTTGGTCTTTAAGCTGTTGTTCTATTGCCAATCTGAACACGGCTGGGGTTATTACATTGTGTGACAACCAGACTCCAGACATCCCACAGTCATTACAAATACTTTTAACACAATTCAACCAAGGTGAAGTATAAACACCAACCTGATCCAAATGTAACAAACACTTGTACATTATATAACTTAACTTACCGTACTTGTTTTACCAGTAATTAATCTCACCCAGTAACCGATCATTGAACACTTAATATTTATGTCTATAGGATATTCACCAAGTTCACCATACAACATGTCATTACTATTATACTTATGAACATGTAATGTATGCTTTAAAAACCTCAAATGAAGCTGTTCTAATTTTCTAATAACATAATGCCCCCATACCTCAGCAGCATACAGTACAACATAACTGGTCTAACCATTGCTTTAAACAATTCCAGCTGTATATCAACTGGTAAATTATATTTTCTGCATTTACTAATCCATGAATACATAGCCCTTGTAGCTTGCTGTTTTAATTCTAATTCTAATGTGGGTGTGATAATTTGGCAGCTGGTAATATGACAGTAGAAACAATCATCAGCTTAACCCTCTCACGTTTTTTAAGCAATGTTGAGCCTATTAGGTATACTTTAAAGTCTTTGTTACCATCAGGGGTATTTAGAAACCTTTATTTTAGTTACTTCAACCTCTGCAGTTGTCTTTGAGTTAGCTGTGGGCAGAAAACTAATTTTGGAGAGGTAATTATAAGAGTGAGAGAACTCTATTTATTATTGCTAATCTGGCAACCTCTGCATCATAAAAACGTGAAAGGGTTGACATGGGCAAGGTAGAATTCAAAAGCGCGCGCGCGCACACACACACACACACACAGTTTGTAAAATGCAGTGCGTGTGTGTGTGTGTGTGTGTATGACGTTAGGAAAACTATTCTGCTTAATATTGACAAGCTAGAATTAACCCCAACCCACACACACACATGCACACACAGTTTATAAAATGTAGTGTGTGTGTGTGACTGACTTTGTAACTGTCACCTTAATAAAATGTGTGTATGACGTTAGGAAAAATATTCAGTTTAACATTGACAAGCTAGAAATTAACCCCAACTCACACACCCACATGAGTTTGTAAAATACATGTGTGTGTGTGTGTGTGTTAGTGAGTGTGCGTAAGTGTATGTGCGTGCGTGAGTGTGTGTGTGTGTGTGTGTGTGTGTGTGTGTGTGAGTGAGTGTGCATAAGTATGTGTGTGTGTCCCTTCTACTTGGCGGAAAATTCATAGGGCATTAAAAAGATTAATCAGCTTAACATTGACAAGCTAGAATTCAACACACACACTCATGGTTTGTAAAATGCAGTCCTTTTGTCATGATAAAGGTGAGCAAGATACGCATACACAAACACTCATTCCCACTATCCCATACACACATACACTCACAGATTTTCACTCATATCAACACACACACACATATCACCGCTTGTCCACACACACAAACACAAGTCTGTGTGCGTGTTTGTGTGTGTGTCCGTTCCTTCACTAATGACATTATAATATGCCCTTCCTTAGGAATAAGTAGCCCCTAATCAGGTATCAACCACTCCCAATCTCTCTCTCTCTCTCTCTCTCTCTCTCTCATATGAAGTTAATGTAAGCACTTTCTTGGTGTAGCCTATAGCCTATATGTTATTCATTGGTATGCTCGCTATCATCCATAATATATTACCTCATATTTATGCACATTAAATTGTAAAATATACTAAGCTTGTTATATTTTAATGTTTTCTTTTGTCCTGTAACATTAAATAAGATTCTATATACACGCATAGTTCAATATATCACAAAAACAAGATGTCTTATATGCGGGGTTCAGGCAGAGCGTGGGGACTGTGACGTCACTCATTCACAGGTACCTGCGCGTGGGTTGACCCTATATTATCTGGACCCTGATGCAGAGGACGACTTTCTTTAGGTCCGGTCTTCCTATCTTTTGCGAAAGGCTTTACCTCGGATTAAAGGGGTGTTATTTTATTTGTTGGACTATCTATACTGTATATATTCAATATTTTTTATTTTTTTTTAATTTCCTCGCTAGGTATCCATCAAGCTTTAACAAACAGCCCAAATAAATACATATACATTTGCACATTGTTCGGTAGAAAAATGTCCCGGTCGAAGATTACAGGCTCGCTACCGCTCGCCCGGAAAAAAAAACGACACCTAAATGGCACGAAAGGTGTTAATATTGACTAAAGCAAGGAGGGAAAGCATTTAAAATCGCCTAACTAATGGGTCAAACATCTTAAAATCTTAAAACAAACGGGGCTAAGCATGAGGGAGAAGGGGGTCCAGAAAAACCTAATTCCTCCCCCTTAAATTATCTTTGATGGTATTGTGCAGGCTGGATCATATTCAGGAGGACCCTATTGTTGAGAGCCAAGGCCGTATTCCTAATAACACACACACACACACATACACACCCGACCGCGCAAACACTTTAGGGGGGTGACCTGCTTTGTTTCATTCCTTTTCTCTCTTTCTCTGGCTTGTATCCATTCGGCCCCATTCAGCCTACTGTTTTAAGACGTTTATCCCCATCCAGGTGTCGATTTCTTCTTGGCGAGCGCGCAAACACTTAAATATACATTTGTGTGTATATATAGCGGCTGAATTCATTAGTAATAATAAGGTTATTGATAAATCTTATTGCTCTATTTTGCATCGTATCCAACCGTCTCAGCCCCACCTTTTTCCACATTTACTCCACAAAGGCGAGCAATATTCAAACTGAGAAAGCATGTGACTTTTATATATTTTGTATCCATTAGGCCCCATTATGCCTACTGTTTTAAGACGTTTATCCCCATCCAGGTGTCGATTTTTTCCTGGCAAGCGGTAGTGAGTCAGCCTATTCTGACAGAAGGCTAAATGTGTAAATTTTTCGATGGACAAATTTCTCCGGCGAAGCCGGATTTCTTTATACAATACTGGTTCGCTATCGCTTGCCAGGAATAAATCGACACCTGGTTGGGGATTAACGTGTTAAAACAGTAGACTGAATGGGGCCGAATGGATACAAACCAGAGAAATGGAGAAAAAAGGAGAGACACAAAGCAGGTGACCCCCCTTAACTGGGAAACTAAGAGTAGAACTGTCACGGTATATAAGGTTATATATATAGTTTACAAGCAAGTACTAGATAGATATATAGATAGATATGTAGATATATATACATATATATATATATATATATATATATATATATAATTATATATATATAGATAGATAGATAGAAATATAGACATAGATAGATAGATAAATAGATAAATAGATAGTATATATATGTATACAGTAGATATTATATTTCGTAAGAGATTGCTTTTCAGAAGGTAAACATGAATATTTTGAGTGACTGAACACACAAAGGGTTACAACTGATATTGTGGATATATCATTCCTGGAACTGTAAGCTGACACAAAGCCTGCAGAATACATTGTGGTGGGTTGACAGTATGAGCCGGGTTCAATTGCTAGCTTGTTTACAATCAGTTCACCACATGCAGTATACAGTATATTGGTGGTTACAATTGATTTGAAATATATGTTGGTTATATACAGTATAGGGTGTATTGAAACAACACTTACAGACTTCAAGTGCTAAGTACAGATTAGAAAAACAAGTTCACTTTATTGTATAATGAAATATAAAATAATTAAGCATTAATGATTTACAGGATATACAGTAAAATAATCAGTGTCGTCCAAGCATGTGCTATAAACCGAACACTGGCATTAGTCTCCCCATTCCTCCCTTCCTCCCCCGCCCCCTTTCTCCCCCCAATCTCTTAGTTTATACCCAAGAATGTTGAATTATAAATATAATTAGTTTTCGGGCTGACATAATGTAATTTATGTTCCCTTTATAAACCGTTTACAACTAACATTATTTTCTGTTAATATCAAACATTTATGTATCTTTCTTTCAACATAGGAAACACCGAAGGTATCTTGGATGAAACAAATTACGATTTTCAAGTGGTCTGCAGATATTACTGTCATATGTTAATAATTATTACCAATGTTGAATGGTAAATAGAACCACAAAATGTGGGCATTACGAAGTTATTGCCCAATGTTATTTAATGTATTGTACAGTCACGAGCATAAATGCTGCAACATCAACCAGATAACGTCAACTCCTTTATCACAAGAGGTTTATACTAAGCTGAATCAAATTGTCTAACGGTAGCTAGAATGAAATAAAGAACTCATTGTGAGTGTGACTAAAAAGTGTATCAATACCTTTGGAGACGAAGGGGCGAACATTATCTGGTTGGTGTCGCAGCATTTATGCACGTGACTGTACAGGTGTGAACATTTATTCAGATACAAACATATTCGAAGCGGTTTCGGGTTGAATTGAATCTCCTAACTAATTTATACTGGGTATTTGAATTTCAGAGATTCTTTTAATCAGTTCGACACTTCTAAATCGATCAGAATTAATTACCACTGCTGTTCAGTCACGAGCATAAATGCTGCGACATCAACCAGATAATGTCAACTCCTTCATCACTAGGGGTGATAATAAAATCGTTTTACGGTAGATAGAATGAAATACAGAAATAATTGTGAGTTTGAATACAAAGTTTTGCAATACCTTTGGAGACAAAGGGGCGAAAATTATTTGGTTGGTGTCGCAGTATTTATGCTCCTGACTGTACATGGGCATTACAGTGTAATAAGAAGATTAATTGAAACAAATACTGTATAATTCCCACCAAATGATGTAATAGTTTTGAAAAATTATTCGAGGCATTTTATGAAGCTTCGGATTCCACTCGAATCTGTTCAAATATCGAATTATGGGCGTGGACATGATATCATGCATGTTTTCCAAATATCTAACCTATTATTTGTACAGTACAACTGTTACACACCAATATTGTCAGTAATAGTCGATGACGTTATAATTGAGAAAATGAGCAATGATTAAGGAACCTTCACTTCACACACACACACACACACACACACGTCTCCCTTTGTCACGCTTATTATATTTACCTTACATAAACATGGAAATGAGAGGTTTATGTACGTGTGTATGTATGCCTGTTTATGTCATTAATTTTCTGTAACCTCACTCTTTTATAACATGAGTGTTTGGTCAGGTATGCGTGGTCACAATTGTACGGTATGTAACATTTAGCTCCTATAAGTTTTCGTATTGCTCGATGACTCTTCATTCCTGAACATAACTGTACATGCAGTATACTATCTTCATTAAATACGTATCAATTGCGCGAGAACAATCAGCCCCCAATAGAACTACGCTTCATAAACGATTGAATTACCTTCTGCTTCGTTCGGATACCCGACCCAGACTTGGGCATCACCATTATATCCCATGACCAGAGTTACAAATGTTACATATTTTGTTTACGCTAATATGTTGCTAATAATTAGTATTTTTATGCTAACCACATAATATCATCACCACATTCTAAGATGCTTTTATTTCGTAATTACTAATGTGTGAATAGGTAAACCCATGCTTTCCCTTTAGCTAAGTCTAAATTAAATAGGTTTATCATGTATTAATAATTTAGTGCTTTACTTGTAACACTGTTTTGCTACATTTCTAATAGGGCATTTATCTCCAAAATAACATATTTATGGGAAAAATGTGATACAACATTATATGTTTATTTTCCATTTTACAATGTGTTTGTCATAGTCTGTAACAGCTGTTTCAATACACCCTAATATACTGTATATATATATATATATATATATATATATATTACTTTTTGTTTCTTTTTATATGGATGAGGGAGACAAAAGGCAAAACTGCCTGTGACAAGTGCCTCCCCCAGAGTTGAAAGAGTGACAGGGCCAAAATCAAGAAGCTTTCGAGCCAAAATGCCTGGACACACGGCGTTTGAAGCAACTTAAGTCATAGGATGAGGGAAAGATGAATTCAGGGCAAGAGTTCCACAGCTCAGCTGTTGAGTAGAAGAAAGATTGGGAGTAATGTTTCACTCTTGAGTTGGAGAGTTGCACAGAGTAGGGGTGGGATTGTGTTGAAAGACGGGCACACCCGACGTAGAGGAGGTGGTATACACTGTGAGAGCTCTGAGGAGCACTGATTATTATAGTAGCGATAGAATAGCGAGAGAGATGCAACATATATACAGTATATTGGTGGTTACATGATTGGAAATGTATTGTACTATTCTTTTTCTATGTGTATGAAGGGGTCAGGGGGCTAGGAATCCTGCTCCCCTTGTAAAATTTACCTACTAGACAAGACAGAGTAGGGGGCAAGTGAATGCAAAAGTGGTCCCATACCCTAAGAACTGGAACTTTTAATGCTGTTTCTGTTCGGGCTCTGTCTCGAGTCGGCCACCCCCAGCTATTGGGATTGTGCTTGGATATATACATACGTACATACATACATACATGAAGGAGACAAAAGGAAGGCTGCTCTTCATCTGTTTTGCATACGGTACTTTTGAATCAGAGCTCCCAATCTATACTCTGTTTCTTTTCAGCTGACGATACATTGAATCCCTTCGCAGCTAATTTCTCGATACTTAATGGAAAAAATATGAAACTAGTATGTCTCTGCATCATATTAAGACCAAGTATATATAATTAGCACCCTATTTCACTACGCAATCTTCAAAATAACTGAGGAATCTTGATGGGAACTTTGCAATTTACCGTCAGTTGAAAAGAAACAGTATATTTTGCCAATACACATCAAGGACCTATAGAGGGTAATAGATAGGCTGGCAAATTCAATGACTGGAATTATAAATATTAAGGGGGAGGTAGTTGCCTTTTCTGGACCCCCTTCTCCCTCATGTTTAGCCCCATTAGTTATGAATTTTTAAGACGTTCGTTCCATTAGTGTGGCGATTTTGAGACGTTTTGGCCCATTTCTTTATCAATAATAAGACATTTCGTGCCATTTAGGTGTCGATTTTTCTGGGCGAGTGATTAGGGGAAAAATTTCTGCCGCAAAATTTACTAATTTATCTTGAAAGGAGGTCTAGGGGGTGGTTTTCTTAAGCTTGATGGAGGTCTAGCGAGGAAACTCAAGAATATATAGATAAATACCAAAATATATAGACCAAAAAACAAGCTCTACCCCTTTAATCTAGGTGAAGAGAGAGACAAATAACCAGATGGTGAAATTTGATTTGAATGTTTGAGGAAGGAGAGGTGCAACAGAAACAGAATGTTTGAGGAAGGAGAGGTGCAACAGAAACAGAATGTTTGAGGAAGGAGAGGTGCAACAGAAACAGAATGTTTGAGGAAGGAGAGGTGCAACAGAAACAGAATGTTTGAGGAAGGAGAGGTGCAACAGAAACAGAATGGAAGAAGGCTTGGTAATAATCCTGTGTAGCAGGGAGACCTGTACATACTGTATAGCAGGGAGACCTGTACATACTGTATAGCAGGGAGACCTGTACATACTGTATAGCAGGGAGACCTGTACATACTGTATATCTCGATAATCCTGTGTAGCAGGGAGACCTGTACATACTGTATATCTCGATAATTTGGTAGTTATAATATATTTTTATTTTTTACATTCATAAATAGTCCACTAATATACTAGGTTAGGTTAGGTTAAGTTAAAGATATTGTTCAATGTTTATTAGTAAATAGGAATCTGTACATATATCTCAATAATAGGAATCTGTACATATATCTCAATAATAGGAATCTGTACATATATCTCAATAATAGGAATCTGTACATATATCTCATAATAGGAATCTGTACATATATCTCAATAATAGGAATCTGTACATATATCTCAATATAGGAATCTGTACATATATCTCAATAATAGGAATCTGTACATATATCTCAATAATAGGAATCTGTACATATATCTCAATAATAGGAATCTGTACATATATCTCAATAATAGGAATCTGTACATATATCTCAATAATAGGAATCTGTACATATATCTCAATAATAGGAATCTGTACATATATCTCATAATAGGAATCTGTACATATATCTCAATAATAGGAATCTGTACATATATCTCAATAATAGGAATCTGTACATATATCTCAATAATAGGAATCTGTACATATATCTCAATAATTTGGTAATGTTACAATATATGTTTTACATTTCACATTCATAAATAGTCCACTAATATACTAGCTTAGATTAGGTTAGGTTAGGTTTTGGTTAGGTTAGGTTAAACATATTGTTCAACGTTTCTTAGTAAATAGGCATCTGACAAATAGTTGGTGATGATGATGATGAGCTTTCAGAGCTCTTTCAGCGTGCGTGATGAAGTGGAATCGTTCACTACTGCTTTAATGGGGTGTTAGATCTGAAAATGATATGCCTGAAAATATGTGGGGGGTTTTCATGCAAGAGGGCAGTACTCGCTTCCTCTGGACCCCCTTCTCCCTCATGTTTAGCATATTAGTTTTGAGGTTTTAAGACGTTCGTGCTGTTAGCTTGGCGATTTTGAGACCTTTCACCCCATTACTTTGTCAATATGAAGACTGTTCGTGCCCTCTAGGTGACGATTTTTCCTGGCGAGCGATAGCGAGCCTCTGCGTTTAGAAGGAACCGACCTTTGACCGGGAATTTGTTTTGGCCGAAAAATTTACACATTTATCTTGAAAGGGGGTCTAGGGGGTGTTTTACTAAGCTTGATGGAGGTCTAGCGAGGAAACTCAAAAATATATAAATGAATAAATATAAGCCTATAGACCAAAAACCAAGCACTATCCCTTAATATTATTCTCCTCTAACGGGCGCTACAAAACCTGCAGTAAATATATTCACCTCATAACGGTTTAACCCCTTCTGTACTGGGACGTCCTTTTTGTTATATTCTGGCTGGTATTAGACGATTGTATCCAGTTTAAAAAGAGCCTCCAGCAATTACCAGACTTAGAACTATCTCACTCAACCCTTTTTACTACCACAGATCCTTCTTAAACTGCCCAAAATCGTCTTAATATAGCTAGAATATAATATAAAAGCGGTCGCTGGTACTAAAGGGGATAATGAGGAAATATAATATCCATGACATTTTTTTATGACAGAGGAACACAAATGATGTATACAGTATATTTATTTAATGTCGGGGTGATTATTACAAAGTGTTAAAATCCTCGTTCTGACCGCTCGCCTATTTAGAATTCGAGAAATATATGTTACTATATTTTATTCTGTCTTGATGGTGTAATGGTTAGAGTGTTTAAGATCTGTATGTGGTAACCCAGGTTCGAATCCCGGTGGATCATATGTTTTTATTAATTTCATTGGGAGGTGTTTGGTGTTGGGAGTGAAATTATTAAATTAGATTATTGACTGACTGATAATACCTTATTTAAACTGTCTTGATAGTGAAATGGTTAGTGTTTAAAATCTGTGTGTTGTAACCCAGGTTCGAATCCCGGTGGACCACATGCTTTTATTAATTTCATTGGGAGTTGTTTGGTGTTTGAGTGAAATCAATAAAAATAGATTATCATTAGACAATTTTATAACGCTTTGGAAGGTGCTGTGGGTATTAATGTGTGTGTTGGTATATGTGTGAGAGAGAGAGAGAGAGAGAGAGAGAGAGAGAGAGAGAGAGAGAGAGAGTGAGAGAGAGAGAGTGAGCACCATGACGTAATTGTCCTCATATTCTGATTACCATTAGCCGATTTTCTTTACCTTATAATCAACCTCTAGGACTCAAAGGGGTCAATTCTATCCCAATAAAGTATCTGAATAACACAGGTGCTTCTTAAACTGCATAACAATCGTCTAAAGCCGGTATCACACGAGCGCTTTTTCCCTCAACATTTATACTTAACACTGGTCTGGCAGCTTCTGTGGAAAACATTTATTATATTTTTGTCACCTAAATTCATCTATCATCAGTCAAGTTTCCGATACCAGTGAAAAATATTCCAGAAATGTTGCCAGAAAAATGTTGATCATCGAATGTTGACTATAAAAGCTCTCGTGTGATACCAGCTTTAGTTTCCCAGAATATAAGGTAAATAGGCGTCATGGTGCTGAAGGGGTTAAGAGAGGAGAAGGTTTAGTGGGGGTGTGGGGGAGGAGTGTGCTCTTGGAGGGCCGCATCATCTTAAGGGGAGATGGGTCATTTTTTTGTGGCCCCCTTCTCCCTCATCTTGAGCATATTAGGTTTGAGATTTTAAGACGATTGGCCCTTTTGTTTGGCAATTTTAATGCCTTTCGCCTCATTTCTTTGTCAATATTTAGAATGTTCGTGTCATTTAGGTGTCGATTTTTTCCTGGCGAGCGCTAGCTAGCCTGTAATGTAAGAGGAATCGGCCTTCGGCCGGGACAGTTTTCTATCGAAAAATGTACAAATTTATCTTGGAGGGGTGTCTTGGGGGTGTTTTTTAAGCTTGATCGAGGCCTAGGGAGGAAACTACAAAAATAATAGAAAGATGCATAAATGAACAAATAATTGCGCCAATCTCCCCTTAACCCTTTACGAGCGGCCTATGCGGTTTATTTATATGTACCGCCCAGCGGGGTGTTTTTAGCCAAAATAGGGCTGTTTACGTGATCATTTTCATGCCTAAATAAGACCCAGAACGTAAAACAAGTACCTATCCCTGAAAGGGCATAAACAGAGCTTTCGAATGACACCATAACGATCCTTTTATGATGGCTAGTTTTCTTGCAATAACCGTGCAACCCGAGTGCAAAAAGCATGTAATTAGCCACTTTCCCGATACAATTCCGTATATAGCGAGTGAGAGAGGTAGGAGGGAGGTGAGATTCGTGTCAGTAGGTTCGCCGCGGTGGTCTGGAGCAGTCATACACTCGCTACTCTCCTGCCACCACTTGTCTCTCTCTCTCAGCAACATTACGTGCTGAAATTGCCACTCGAGTTATGTCGAGCGCCGCCACATAGTCCAGCTTTATTTAACTCGACTTATGTGGTGAGCCGCTTTTTAAGGGTTAAGAGAGGAAGAAGTTTAGTGTGTGTGTGTGTGTGTGTGTGTGTGTGTGCATGTGCGTGTGTGTGGAGTGCTCTTGGAGGGTCTCGTCATCTTAAAACACCTACTCACGACCCTTGGCCCTCTTACCTTCCTTGTTTATCCTCACATTACCTCTCTCTCTCTCACATACACACACACACATATATATCCCTAGAACGGTTACGGCGGGAGAATTTCTCCCGGGCGCAGGAGGTGATCACGTGATTCACCCCTGTGGCAGCGTGGGTCTGGCT
This sequence comes from Paralithodes platypus, assembly GCA_032716605.1. Taxonomy (NCBI): domain Eukaryota; kingdom Metazoa; phylum Arthropoda; class Malacostraca; order Decapoda; family Lithodidae; genus Paralithodes; species Paralithodes platypus. The sequence continues at coordinate 17,656,126 of CM064527.1, read as the reverse complement.
TGGCGCGCCCAGTACCTTCAGTCCATTGTCTGACTTGGTTGAGGGTGGGTGTTCGGTCCAGCTAACTCGCTTGGTTTTGCCCCTAAATCACATTTAGGGAGAATTTCTCCCGGGGTTACCTTTTACGTGTGTTGTGCAGTCCATGTGAAATAGCTGAGGTAGAAATAGCTGAAAGATGAGGTAGAGGGATGGGAATCAGCCATGGTATGCCCCCATCACCCAAGACTGCACACACCGCAGCAGAAGCCAATCAGGCCATTTTTTTTTTTTTTTTGCCTAATTAATTAATATGGTTTTAAAAAAAAAAATCACTTTTTAGTTACGTTTTTGAAATTTAAAAATCATTCATACTTTAAACTACAATTTACATTTAAAATAGGCTAAATGAAAGAAGAAAAGCTCTATTTTCATTGTGTATTTTCAAAATAAAATAATTTTCTACATAAGTATTTTGTTTCCCTTTTTCATTTCCGGGAGAAATTCTCCCGGGGTTACCTTTTACGTTACTGAAATCCAGGGTTACCATTCTAGGGATATATATACCAACACATCTCTCTCTCTCTCTCTCTCTCTCTCTCTCTCTCTCTCTCTCTCTCTCTCTCTCTCTCTCTCTCTCTCTCTCTCTCTCTCTCTCTCTCTCTCATGAACACACACACACACACACACACACATGTAAGAATGTAAACAGAGAAACCGATCTGGGAGTAACAATATCGAGTAACCTAAAACCGAGTCAACAATGTTCAGAAGTTGTTAAGAAGGCAAACAAAATAATTGGCTTTATAGGCAGGTCATTTGAGCATAAATCCAAAGAAGTTAACCTAACCCTTTACAATTCCTTAGTCCGCCCTCTTCTGGAATACTGCGTTCAATCCTGGTGCCCTTATTACCAAAAAGATATAAACAAGCTAGAACGAGTTCAACGTAGAGTTACCAAAATGATACCTAGCCTAAAGAACAAACCATGCGTAGAGCGTCTTAGCGAATTAAATCTATTTCCTTTAACCCAGCGCAGATTAAGAGGTGAGTTAATTCAAGTGTTCAAAATCATCAAAGGCATCGACAATATGAACTGTAGTAAGTATCGACCAATCTAATTACACGCGGGGAAACGGTTGCAAAATTATTGGTAAATCTTTTAACTCACACGAATCTAAGAATTTCTTCTTCAATCGAGTTGTCAACTTGTGGAATGGGCTTCCCAGAGACGTTGTAGACTGCAGCACCGTTGATTCATTTAAACTCCGCGTAGACAAATATCTCACATCAAACCCGCGACTGACTGCGTTTGTAAATGAATAACTTTATTTTATCCACCCCTCAGTTACTAACCCATCTGTCCCCTACTAACTTCCTAATCCTGCCACAGACATTAGTTCCAGGGCAGTAGTTCCCTTTCCAATGTTCCCTTACCCACTCTAAATCACTGTTTGGACACTTGATCCTCAGTGTTTTGGAGGAAAAGCAGCCTAGAAGGGTCACTATACCTGTTGTTGCTTGATTTCCTTTGTACTCCTTTGTACACACACACACACACACACATATACCAACACACAAACCGACACACACACACACACACACACACGCAAATACCAACACATCATCATCTTAAATCCCTTATTGGCGGCGCTCGACTTAAGTCATGCACCAATTTGCAGCAAGGTAGGAGCATTATTAACCCTTAATTAGCGGCTCACCACATAAGTCGAGTTAAATAAAGCTGGACTATGTGGCGGCGCTCGACATAGGTCGAGTGGCAATTTCAGCACGTAATGTTGCTGAGAGAGAGAGACAAGTGGTGGCAGGAGACTAGCGAGCGTATGACTGCTCCAGACCACCGCGGCGAACCTACTGACACGAATCTCAGCTCCCTGCTCCCTCTCTCACTCGCTACATACTGAATTATATGGGGAAAGTACCGAATTACATGCTTTTTGCACTCGCGTTGCACGGTTATTGCAAGAAAACTAGCCATCATAAAAGGATCGTTATGGTGTCATTCGAAAGCTCTGTTTATGCCCTTTCAGGGATAGGTACTTGTTTTACGTTCTGGGTCTTATTTAGGCATGAAAATGATCACGTAAACAGCCCTATTTTGGCTAAAAACACCCCGCTGGGCGGTACATATAAATAAACCGCATAGGCCGCTCGTAAGGTGTTAAGGCTTTTATAGGGTTAAAATCGAGTGCAAATGGCCAGGAGCGCAGCGGGCCAGACAGCCGACTCCCAGGGCTTACCGCCGCCCATTAACTCATGTTCCCTGTGTTCTCGAGAGGCCGGCAGTGTAGCCAGTAGTGAGCATAGCTGGGAAAAATATACCACTATACGCTAAACTCCCATGTTCGTGGCACCACTGCAAGAGAACCACGAGTGCTACGTAGCTCGTTCTGGTCTCATTTTGAAGCTTTTAGCGCCTAGTTTTTTGCTGAATAAATTTGTTTTCATGCAGATACCTGATTGATCATTCAGGAGGGCCTGAATATGCCCAAATGAGCCCAAAAAACCCCGCTAGACAAGGGTTAAAACACGACCCTTGGCCCTCTTGCCTTCCTTCTTTATCCTCACGTTACGTCTCTCTCTCTCTCTCTCCCAAAAACTTTGGCCCTCTTACCTTCCTTCTTTATCCTCACACTACGTCTCTCCCTCTCTCTCTCACACAACCCTTGGCCCTCTTACCTTCCTTCTTTATCCTCACGTTACGTCTCTCTCTCTCTCTCTCACACAACCCTTGGCCCTCTTACCTTCCTTCTTTATCCTCACGTTACGTCTCTCTCTCTCTCTCTCTCACACAATGTTGAATGTTGGTGATGAATTAAGTAACAGCGACCATCGTACGATAACTTTCACTTTAAAGTTTACTAGTAACGAACCAAATAGTAGCATCGAAAAAGTCCCTAATTTCAAGAAAGCAAACTTCCATAAACTTAGAGCTATGTTTAAAGAAACTGACTGGAGATTTTTAATTAACAATAACGACATAAATACATCTTGGAAGTTATTCGAAACCACTTACCTAAAAGCAGTGCAAGACTGCATGCCATCGAAAATATGGCGTCCAGGCCATAATAATAAGCCCAAATGGTGGAATAAAGATATTTCAAACTGCCTGCTTGCTTAAAAATTTGCAAATGATAGATTAAAATCCTCACAAAATGACGAAGAACGGGTGAAATTTGTAGAGCTACGACGCAAAGCCAAAAAGTTAATTAAGCAAAGTAAAAAGACCTTAGAGTTACGTATTGCGAATCAAAGTAAAACAAACCCGAAAGAATTCTATAGTTATATCAGAAAGAAAAAAGTAGTTACTTCAACTGTTGGACCGTTAGTCGATGAAAATGGAGAATACACCAAAGACGAAGTACAAATGAGTAATGCCCTCAATACCTTCTTTGCATCAGTTTTTACAACAGAAGACCTCAGTGATATCCCTACACCATCGCCGATTCAGATTGATAATTCAGATGTTCTAAGCAATATCACCGTTACAGAGAGAGAAGTATTGAATTGTTTAGATAAACTCAAGGTAAATAAAACGCCAGGACCTGATACAATCTCGCCAAGAGTTCTAAAGGAAGCTAAGGATGAGCTCTCCAAACCACTGACATTACTATTCAATAAATCCTTGCAGTCTGGAACTATGCCTGATCAGTGGAAGCTAGCCAACGTAACACCGATATTCAAAAAAGGCAGCAAATCCCTACCCAGTAACTATCGTCCAATTAGCTTAACCTCAGTTGTATGTAAAATTCTAGAAACGGTCATACGAGACAGACTCGTAAATCACTTAGAGGAAAATAACATACTTGAAGATACTCAACACGGCTTTCGTAAAAAACGTTCCTGTTTAACAAACCTCTTAGACTTCTTCCACGATATCCTCAACCTCTACGATGAGAGTATAGCTGTAGATATTATATACCTTGATTTTCAAAAGGCGTTTGACAAAGTTCCCCACAAACGTTTACTGCTAAAACTAAAAGCGCATGGAATACAAGACGGTGTGTTGAAATGGATAGAAAATTGGCTCAGCAACAGAAAGCAAAGGGTAGTCATAAACGGTAAGGCATCTAAATGGACCAATGTAAGTAGCGGGGTACCCCAGGGATCGGTACTAGGACCAATTCTCTTTCTAATTTACATCAACGACATAGATGAGGGTCTCACCTGTACAATCTCACAATTTGCTGACGATACAAAAATTGCAAATAGCGTACTCTCAAAAGAACAAGTTGACGATATGCAACACAATCTAGATAAATTGTCATGTTGGGCCCAAATTTGGCAAATGAGTTTCAATGCGGATAATGTAAAGTACTACATATCGGATACCTAAATGAGAAAGCAAACTATTCGATGAATGGCACTCAGCTTAAGAATGTAAGCAGAGAAACTGATCTGGGAGTAACAATATCGAGTAACCTAAAACCGAGTCAACAATGTTCAGAAGTTGTTAAGAAGGCAAACAAAATAATTGGCTTTATAGGCAGGTCATTTGAGCATAAATCCAAAGAAGTTATCCTAACCCTTTACAATTCCTTAGTCCGCCCTCTTCTGGAATACTGGGTTCAATCCTGGTGCCCTTATTACCAAAAAGATATAAACAAGCTAGAACGAGTTCAACGTAGAGTTACCAAAATGATACCTAGCCTAAAGAACAAACCATACGAAGAGCGTCTTAGAGAATTAAATCTATTTCCTTTAACCCAGCGCAGATTAAGAGGTGACTTAATTCAAGTGTTCAAAATCATCAAAGGCATCGACAATATGAACTGTAGTAAGTACTTCACTATCGACCAATCTAATTACACGCGGGGAAACGGTTGCAAAATTATTGGTAAATCTTTTAACTCGCACGAATCTAAGAATTTCTTCTTCAATCGAGTTGTCAACTTGTGGAATGGGCTTCCCCGAAACATTATAGACTGCATCACCGTTGATTCATTTAAACTCCGCATAGACAAATATCTCTCATCAAACCCGCGACTGACTGCGTTTGTAAATGAATAACTTTATTTTATCCCCCCCTCAGTTACTAACCCATCTGTCCTCTACTAACTTCCTAATCCTGCCACGGACATTAGTTCCAGGGCAGTAATTCCCTTTCCAATGTTCCCTTACCAACTCTAAACCACTGTTTGGACACTTGATCCTCAGTGTTTTGGAGGACAAGCAACCTAGAAGGGTCACTAGATATGTTGTTGCTTGATTTCCTTTGTACTCCTTTGTACTCCTCTGTACAACCCTTGGCCCTCTTACCTTCCTTCTTTATCCTCACGTTACGTCTCTCTCTCTCTCACACACAACCCTTGGCCCTCTTACCTTCCTCATTTATCCTCATGTTACATCTGTCTCTCTCTCTCTCTCTCTCTCTCTCTCTCTCTCACACAACCCTTGGCCCTCTTACCTTCCTTCTTTTTCCTCACGTTACGTCTCTCTCTCTCTCTCATACAAAACCCTTGGCCCTCTTACCTTCCTTCTTTATCCTCGCGTTACGTCTCTCTCTCTCTCTCTCTCACGCAACCCTTGGCCCTCTTACCTTCCTTCTTTATCCTCACGTTACGTCTCTCTCTCTCTCTCACACAACCCTTGGCCCTCTTACCTTCCTTCTTTATCCCCACGTTACGTCTCTCTCTCTCTCTCACACACAACCCTTGGCCCTCTTACCTTCCTTCTTTATCCTCACGTTACGTCTCTCTCTCTCTCTCACACAACCCTTGGCCCTCTTATCTTCCTTCTTTATCCTCATGTTACGTCTCTCTCTCTCTCTCTCTCTCTCTCACACAACCCTTGGCCCTCTTACCTTCCTTCTTTATCCTCACGTTATGTCTCTCTCTCTCTCTCTCTCTCACACATAACCCTTGGCCCTCTTACCTTCCTTCTTTATCTTCAAGTTACGTCTCTCTCTCTCTCTCTCTCACACAACCCTTGGCCCTCTTACCTTCCTTCTTTATCCTCACGTTACGTCTCTCTCTCTCTCTCTCTTCCACAACCGTTGGCCCTCTTACTTTCCTTCTTTATCCTCATGTTACGTCTCTCTCTCTCTCACACACATCCCTTGGCCCTCTTACCTTCCTTCTTTATCCTCACGTTACGTCTCTCTCTCTCTCTCTCTCACACAACCCTTGGCCCTCTTACCTTCCTTCTTTATCCTCACGTTACATCTCTCTCTCTCTCTCTCTCACACACAACCCTTGGCCCTCTTACCTTCCTTCTTTATCCTCACGTTACATCTTTCTCTCTCTTTCTCTCTCACCCAACCCTTGGCCCTCTTACCTTCCTTCTTTATCCTCACATAACGTCTCTCTCTCTCTCTCTCACACAACCCTTGGCCCTGTTACCTTCCTTCTTTATCCTCACGTTACATCTATCTCTCTCTCTCTCTCTCTCTCTCTCACACACAACCCTTGGCCCTCTTACCTTTCTTCTTTATCCTCACGTTAAGTCTCTCTCTCTCTATCTCTCACACACACAACCCTTGGCTCTCTTACCTTCCTTCTTTATCCTCGCATTACGTCTCTCTCTCTCACACAACCCTTGGCCCTCTTACCTACCTTCTTTATCCTCACGTTACGTCTCTCTCTCTCTCTCTCTCTCTTCCACAACCCTTGGCCCTCTTACCTTCCTTCTTTATCCTCACGTTACGTCTCTCTCTCTCTCTCTCTCACACACAACCCTTGGCCCTCTTACCTTCCTTCTTTATCCTCACGTTACGTCTCTCTCTCTCTCTCTCTCTTCCACAACCCTTGGCCCTCTTACCTTCCTTCTTTATCCTCACGTTACGTCTCTCTCTCTCTCTCTCTCTCACACAACCCTTGGCCCTCTTACCTTCCTTCTTTATCCTCACGTTACGTCTCTCTCTCTCTCTCTCTCACACAACCCTTGGCCCTCTTACCTTCCTTCTTTATCCTCACATTACGTCTCTCTCTCTCTCTCTCACACAACCCTTGGCCCTCTTACCTTCCTTCTTTATCCTCACATTACGTCTCTCTCTCTCTCACACAACCCTTGGCCATCTTACCTTCCTTGTTTATCCTCACGTTACGTCTCTCTCTCTCTCTCTCTCTCACACACAATCCTTGGCCCTCTTACCTTCCTTCTTTATCCTTATGTTATGTCTCTCTCTCTCTCTCACACAACCCTTGGCCCTCTTACCTTCCTTCTTTATCCTCACGTTACGTCTCTCTCTCTCTCTCTCTCACACAACCCTTGGCCCTCTTACCTTCCTTCTTTATCCTCACGTTGCATCTCTCTCTCTCTCTCTCTCACACAACCCTTGGCCCTCTTATATACCTTCCTTCTTTATCCTCACGTTACGTCTCTCTCTCTCTCTCTCACACAACCCTTGGCCCTCTTACCTTCCTTCTTTATCCTCACGTTATGTCTCTCTCTCTCACACGACCCTTGGCCCTCTTACCTTCCTTCTTTATCCTCACATTACGTCTCTCTCTCTCTCTCTCACACACAAGCCTTGGCCCTCTTACCTTCCTTCTTTATCCTCGCATTACGTCTCTCTCTCTCTCTCTCACACAACCCTTGGCCCTCTTACCTTCCTTCTTTATCCTCACGTTACGTCTCTCTCTCTCTCACACAACCCTTGGCCCTCTTACCTTCCTTTTTTATCCTCACGTTACGTCTCTCTCTCTCTCTCTCTCACACACAACCCTTGGCCCTCTTACCTTCCTTCTTTATCCTCACGTTACGTCTCTCTCTCTCTCACACAACCCTTGGCCCTCTTACCTTCCTTCTTTATCCTCATGTTACGTCTCTCTCTCTCTCTCTCTCACACAACCCCTGGCCCTCTTACCTTCCTTCTTTATCCTCACGTTACGTCTCTCTCTCTCTCTCTCTCACACACAACCCTTGGCCCTCTTACCTTCCTTCTTTATTCTCACGTTACGTCTCTCTCTCTCTCTCACACACAACCCTTGGCCCTCTTACCTTCCTTCTTTATCCTCACGTTACGTCTCTCTCTCTCTCTCTCTCTCACACACACAACCCTTGGCCCTCTTACCTTCCTTCTTTATCCTCACGTTACGTCTCTGTCTCTCTCTCTCTCTCTCTCTCTCCGCTCGCTACCGCCAGACGCTGCAGCTCTGTAAACGCTCTCACAATATCGACCATAATATGAGTATTAACTACTCATCCTCTTCATTCTTGTGCATGAAAGGTGGTTAAGAGCACGTTTAACCTTCCTGTAGCTTAGTAAGTAACACTGCACGATATTTCGCTGTGTATTGATTGATAAACTTTGTGTTTATCACAAGACTCCTGCTCGGACAGGGCGCCACTAGCGCCATCGATTGTTTTGTTTTGTTTTGTAAACAAACGCTCTCTTACTATTTTATATCAAATCGTAGCCCCCTAATTTTACCCATTACCTACTGTAGTAAGTATCTATTTAACTGCCTTGTATGTAAGTAAAGCTTTGCATAATAATTTGCTAATAAACAATATTGTTTACTAAGTAACCTGCCTACAGGGACTAACGCCGACGCCATTTTGTAAACAAACTTTTTTGGGGGGATTATACACATTAAATTCCAGCCAATTTTGTACCAAATCTAAGTGCATTCATTTTTCTTTTTCCCCTAGATATATTCTTGACTTTTTCTCCTCAGACTGATTTTACTTTAACCCTTCTTTAGCGGCCTATGCGGTTTATTTATATGTACCGCCCAGCGGGGTGTTTTTAGCCAAAATAGGGCTGTTTACGTGATCATTTTCATGCCTAAATAAGACCCAGAACGTAAAACAAGTATCTATTCCTGAAAGGGCATATACAGAGCTTTCGAATGACACCATAACGATCCTTTTATGATGGCTAGTTTTCTTGCAATAACCGTGCAACGCGAGTGCAAAAAGCATGTAATTAGCCACTTTCCCGATACAATTCCGTATATAGCGAGTGAGAGAGGGAGGAGGGAGCTGAGATTCGTGTCAGTAGGTTCGCCGCGGTGGTCTGGAGCAGTCATACGCTCGCTAGTCTCCTGCCACCACTTGTCTCTCTCTCTCAGCAACATTACGTGCTGAAATTGCCACTCGACCTATGTCGAGCGCCGCCACATAGTCCAGCTTTATTAAATACGACTTATGTGGTGAGCCGCTTTTTAAGGGTTAAGCGAAGGGTGGTATTTGTACAAACTAACCTAGCCTAACCCAACCCAAGCTTTTAACCTAACCCAAGCCTAGCCTAGCCTATAGCCAGCCAATCTGTTTTTTTTTATTATTAACTCTTGTAGATATTGTATTTAATATCCTACTGTAGCTACTGTATATATATCTGTAATTTTAGTTGTTGCTTGCACGATCTTCTAGTAACCTTTGACTGATACACTTTTTTATCTAAAAAGTGTAGGCTACTGCTTTACTAGGCTACAGCGACACCAGGTCCATCTGTTGACACAGTATATTAACCCTTGTGTGCAGTCACACTTTATTTTTATATAATCTCTATTTGGTGAATTGTATATTTAGTACATATTCTGTTATATATATATATTGGATAGAACATAATAATTGATATTGGTTCAGGAGTAATTTATCGAGAGGCCTTCCCTTGTGGTTAAGGCCCCATTAATTGCTCTTTCCATTCACATATGCATAGCCTACGGGAGTTGCAGTTGGGATGTGTGTACATGCTTAGATTGATATGCAGGATTCGAAGTTGCATAATAAATCATAGGCAGTGTCCACCATTCTTTAACTGCATTCGTGGTGTGATGTATAAGGTGTTGATATTCGGTGTGAGCGTCCTGGGTTCGAATCCACGGACTGCCACATGTGATTGTAATATTTCATTAATCGATTTTAGGAGTAGAGTTGGTTGTTGGATAGAACATAATAATATATATATATATTTGTTTAAGGTTAGGTTATTTTTGTTTTTGGTTAGTCTAGGCTATCATCCCTGGTGGCCTATTTTTGTGTACTTAAATTTTTAAATTTTCAGTTAGGCTATCACCGCTGGTGGCCTATTTCTGCGTACCGGTATTTCAAAAAAATTTGTTTTCGGTTATTTTTGTTTTCGGTTAGTCTAGGCTATCATCCCTGGTGGCCTATTTCTGCGTACTTAAATTTTAAAATTTTCAGTTAGGCAATCACCGCTGGTGGCCTATTTCTGCGTACAGGTATTTCATAATTTTTGTTTTCGGTTAGTCTAGGCTATCATCCCTGGTGGCCTATTTCTGTTTAAATAAAAATAAAATTGTTTTCGGTTCGGTTATCACTGCGTATTTAAATTTAATTTTGTTTTGTTTTAATTTTAGGTTAGGCTATCACCGCTGATAACCTATTTGTGCGTATTTCAATTGTTTTGTTTTCAGTTAGGCCTATTTATGTAAGTGAAGTGACCTGAAGTGAGTTAAATGTTTTTAAAGTGAGATAAGTGTTTTTTTAAAGTGAGTTTAGTGTTTTTAATGTGAATTAAGTGTTTTTAAGTGAGTGAAGTGATCTGAAGAAAGTGATCGTCACCATGCCTCGTGCCTGTACCAACTGCGCCGGTTGGTTTGGTGCTTCCATGTTTGCTCCTGCCGATCCACAAGTCTGCCGACTCTGCCAGCAACGAGAGAATTTGACAGCAAAATTGGATGAAGCCCACAACAAGATCAACGCCCTCACCAGGAAGCTGGAATCACTCCAAGAAATTGTAACACTCAAAGTTGGAGTATCACTAACTCCAATTGTTTCAACTCCAGCATCCACCACCGCCCCAACGTCATCTGCCAACAATCCAACACATGCAGTAGCCACTGCAACAGATGCTTCTGATGAACCTGAGCCGACATCAAACCAGGAGAGCCACCCTGTTCACCTTAGTCTCTCCCCCACTCCTCGTGCAAGAAGCCTGCTAGCACAAACAATACCAACCCCTCGCCCCCGTTCTAACCACTCCTCTCCCCAACCTGTATGCAGAGTCTCGCCACCACAGATTTCCGGATTTACACCAGTGAGGAACGGTGCACGACCAACGCAGAAAAGGTCTCATCTACCAGTCACAATGTCAAACAGATTTGAGATCTTGGTAGAGATGGAAGACGAACCAGAAGAGACCAGGCTCGTTGGGGATTCCATCCTATGAGGACAGGTCGAAGAGTTCTGCGACAGAGTCCCAAATCGACGAAAAATATTTTGCATCCCAGGAGCTGGACTGGACGACATTGTGGAAGCCTTCGAAGATACCACAAAGGATGCAAACGAAAATACCCTTTTTGTCATCCATGCTGGTTCAAATGACATCATGCGCACCAGATCCGAATAGTTGATGGAGAAATATCGCAAGATGATCCAGCACTACAAAAACAAGTCAAGGAATATCATCATCTCAGGCATTCTCCCCAAGATCGACGCACCTGACAAATTCTACGACAAGGCCTTCAGCACAAATAGCCGACTAAAATATTTGTGTCTGAAGGAAGAAGTTGAATTCATCAACCTCTGGGATAATTTCTATAACCAGCCTACTCTGTTCCGCAAGGATGGCACTCATCTAAACCCTGTGGGTTTAGCACGCATGGGTCGTCTCCTACACAAAGCAGTCCACAGCCATGGATAAAAAAACGCCATCCGAGAAGAAGCATCAGTGACATAAATCATCCAACGCCAAGCAAAAAACAGAGGCAACCGAGGACCACCAGCGATAAGGACCGAAGACAGCGAGGACCGAGGACAGCCATGAACATACATATAGATCCGACAAGAACCAACAATATTATTAAAGAGTGTTCCGTGAGTTCTAAAATAACAAATTTAAAGGATTTCTATGCAAACGCTCGTAGCATACGCAATACATTTTCAGACTTAGAGGAGCTAGTGTTTACAGAAAATTATGATGTGATTGGCATAACAGAATCTTGGCTCAATACAGAAGATAGAGACTTTTTAGCAGAGTATTCACTTCCCGGTTATGTAATGTTTGAGAAAAGCTGAATAAATCGAAATGGAGGTGGCGTTTTACTTTATATCAAAGAAAGTCTTAACCCTACCCTCTTGTCAAAACCTCGAATTGTGAACGTTGACACATCTTTTGTGCTAATAAAGAATAATAAAGGTACAAAAATTATACTTGCGTTAATATACAGATCTCCAGCTCAATCAGTGCAAACTGACCGAGATATTTACGAACAAATTTCAGATGTAAGTAACTCACAAGATACCGTAATTTTTGGCGACTTTAATTTACCTGTGACCAAGTGGGGCGATACTCTTACAAAGGAGTACAAAGGAGTACAAAGGAAATCAAGCAACAACATATCTAGTGACCCATCTAGGCTGCTTGTCCTCCAAAACACTGAGGATCAAGTGTCCAAACAGTGGTTTAGAGTGGGTAAGGGAACATTGGAAAGGGAACTACTGCCCTGCCACTAACGTGGCAGGACTAGGAAGTTAGTAGGGGACATATGGGTTAGTAACTGAGGGGAGGATAAAATAAAGTTATTCATTTACAAACGCAGTCAGTCGCGGGTTTGATGCGAGATATTTGTCTAGGCGGAATTTAAATGAATCAACGGTGCTGCAGTCTATAACGTCTCGGGAAGCCCATTCCACAAGTTGACAACTCGATTGAAGAAGAAATTCTTAGATTCGTGTGAGTTAAAAGATTTACCAATAATTTTGCAACCGTTTCCCCGCGTGTAATTAGATTGGTCGATAGTGAAGTACTTACTACAGTTCATATTGTCGATGCCTTTGATGATTTTGAACACTTGAATTAAGTCACCTCTTAATCTGCGCTGGGTTAAAGAAAATAGATTTAATTCTCTAAGACGCTCTTCGTATGGTTTGTTCTTTAGGCTAGGTATCATTTTGGTAACTCTACGTTGAACTCGTTCTAGCTTGTTTATGTCTTTTTGGTAATAAGGGCACCAGCATTGAACGCAGTATTCCAGAAGAGGGCGGACTAAGGAATTGTAAAGGGGTTAGGATTACGTCTTTGGATTTATGCTCAAATGATCTGCCTATAAAGCCAATTATTTTGTTTGCCTTCTTAACAACTTCTGAACATTGTTGACTCGGTTTTAGGTTACTCGATATTGTTACTCCCAGATCGGTTTCTCTGTTTACATTCTTAAGCTGAGTGCCATTCATCGAATAGTTTGCTTTCTCATTTAGATATCCGATATGTAGTACTTTACATTTATCCGCATTGAAACTCATTTGCCAAATTTGGGCCCAATGTGACAATTTATCTAGATTGTGTTGCATATCGTCAACTTGTTCTTTTGAGAGTACGCTATTTGCAATTTTTGTATCGTCAGCAAATTTTGAGATTGTACAGGTGAGACCCTCATCTATGTCGTTGATGTAAATTAGAAAGAGAATTGGTCCTAGTACCGATCCCTGGGGTACCCCGCTACTTACATTGGTCAATTTAGATGCCTTACCGTTTATGACTACTCTTTGCTTTCTGTCGCTGAGCCAATTTTCTATCCATTTCAACACACCGTCTTGTATTCCATGCGCTTTTAGTTTTAGCAGTAAACGTTTGTGGGGAACTTTGTCAAAGGCCTTTTGAAAATCAAGGTATATAATATCTACAGCTTTACTCTCATCGTAGAGGTTGAGGATATCGTGGAAGAAGTCTAAGAGGTTTGTTAAACAGGAACGTTTTTTACGAAAGCCGTGTTGAGTATCTTTAAGTATGTTATTTTCCTCTAAGTGATTTACGAGTCTGTCTCTTATGACCGTTTCTAGCATTTTACATACAACTGAGGTTAAGCTAATTGGACGATAGTTTACTGGGTAGGGATTTGCTGCCTTTTTTGAATATCGGTGTTACGTTGGCTATCTTCCACTGATCAGGCATAGTTCCAGACTGCAAGGATTTATTGAATAGTAATGTCAGTGGTTTGGAGAGCTCATCCTTAGCTTCCTTTAGGACTCTAGGCGAGATTGTATCAGGTCCAGGCGTTTTATTTACCTGGAGTTTATCTAAACAATTCAATACTTCTCTCTCTGTAACGGTGATATTGCTTAGAACATCTGAATTATCAATCTGAATCGGCGATGGTGTAGGGATATCACTGAGGTCTTCTGTTGTAAAAACTGATGCAAAAAAGGTATTGAGGGCATTACTCATTTGTACTTCGTCTTTGGTGTATTCTCCATTTTCATCGACTAACGGTCCAACAGTTGAAGTAACTACTTTTTTCTTTCTGATATAACTATAGAATTATTTCGGGTTTGTTTTACTTTGATTCGCAATATGTAACTCAAGGGTCTTTTTACTTTGCTTAATTAACTTTTTGGCTTTGCGTCGTAGCTCTACAAATTTCACCCTTTCTTCGTCATTTTGTGAGGGTTTTAATCTATCATTAGCAATTTTTTTAGCAAGCAGGCAGTTTGAAATATCTTTATTCCACCATTTGGGCTTATTATTATGGCCTGGACGCCGTATTTTCGATGGTATGCAGTCTTGCACTGCTTTTAGGTAAGTGGTTTCGAATAACTTCCAAGATGTATTTATGTCGTTATTGTTAATTAAAAAGCTCCAGTCAGTTTCATTAAACATAGCTCTAAGTTTATGAAAGTTTGCTTTCTTGAAATTAGGGACTTTTTCGATGCTACTATTTGGTTCGTTACTAGTAAAGTTTAAAGTGAAAGTTATCGCACGATGGTCGCTGTTACTGAATTCATCACCAACATTCAAATTCTCTATTAATTCTTCTTTTGTTGCAAGTACAATGTCAAGAACTTTATTACCACGGGTCGGTGTTAGAACAAATTGATAAAGCGAACTCTCTTGCAAGTTCGTATACAAGTCACGTCCGGAGTGTGAAGTAAGAGTATCGCCCCTCTTGGTCACAGGTAAATTAAAGTCGCCAAAAAATACGGTATCTTGTGAGTTACTTACATCTGCAATTTGTTCATAAATTTCTCGGTCAGTTTGCACTGATTGAGCTGGAGGTCTGTATATTAATGCAAGTATTATTTTTGTACCTTTATTATTCTTTATTAGCACAAAAGATGTGTCGACGTTCACAATTTGAGGTTTTGACAAGAGGGTCGGGAAGACTTTCTTTGATATAAAATAAAACGCCACCTCCATTTTTATTTATTCGGCTTTTCTCAAACATTACATAACCGGGAAGTGAATACTCTGCTAAAAAGTCTCTATCTACTGTATTGAGCCAAGATTCTGTTATACCAATCACATCATAATTTTCAGTAAACACTAGTTCCTCTAAATCTGAAAATTTATTGCGTATGCTACGAGCGTTTGCATAGAAAACCTTTAAAGTTGCGGTTTTAGAACTCACAGAACGTTCTTTAATCAAATTGTTGGTTCTGATCGGATCTACATTTACATTCATGGCTGACATCGGTCCTCGGTCGTTATCCCTGGCGGTTTTGAATTTGGGTTGTGTTGGTGGAGCTTTATCCAAATTCGCGGTTCTTGACAGATTAGCATTTAATTCCTTCGCAGGTTGCCGCCCTCGCTGTCTTCGGTCCTCCTTCCTGGTTGTCCTGTGCTGAGTCGATTTCTTCTCCGAAAATCCTTCACCGCATCGTTGAGAAGACGCCCAAAACGTGCTGCTCCCACCTGGTTCAGATGAACTCCATCGTCCGAAAACAAATAGTCATCGTAGTAGAAATTGTCCCAGGTGTCGACGAATCCCACGTTTTCCTTCCTGCAAAGGTTTGCTAGACAACGATTTGTTTACTTCACACTCCGGACATGACTTGTATACGAACTTGCAAGAGAGTTCGCTTTATTAATTTGTTCGAACACCGACCCGTGGTAATAACGTTCTTGACATTGTACTTGCAACAAAAGAAGAATTAATAGAGAATTTGAATGATGGTGATGAATTCAGTAACAGCAACCATCGTACGATAACTTTCACTTTAAACTTTACTAGTAACGAACCAAATAGTAGCATCGAAATAGTCCCTAATTTCAAGAAAGCAAACTTTCATAAACTTCGAGCTATGTTTAAAGAAACTGACTGGAGCTTTTTAATTAACAGTAACGACATAAATACATCTTGGAAGTTATTCGAAACCACTTACCTAAAAACAGTGCACGACTGCATACCATCGAAAATACGACGTTCAGGCCATAATAATAAGCCCAAATGGTGGAATAAAGATATTTCAAACTGCCTGCTTGCTAAACAATTTGCTAATGATAGATTAAAATCCTCACAAAATGACGAAGAACGGGTGAAATTTGTAGAGCTACGACGCAAAGCCAAAAAGTTAATTAAGCAAAGTAAAAAGACCCTAGAGTTACATATTGCGAATCAAAGTAAAACAAACCCGAAAGAATTCTATAGTTATATCAGAAAGAAAAAGTAGTTACTTCAACTGTTGGACCGTTAGTCGATGAAAATGGAGAATACACCAAAGACGAAGTACAAATGAGTAATGCCCTCAATACCTTCTTTGCATCAGTTTTTACAACAGAAGACCTCAGTGATATCCCTACACCATCGCCGATTCAGATTGATAATTCAGATGTTCTAAGCAATATCACCGTTACAGAGAGAGAAGTATTGAATTGTTTAGATAAACTCAAGGTAAATAAAACGCCTGGACCTGATACAATCTCGCCTAGAGTTCTAAAGGAAGCTAAGGATGAGCTCTCCAACCCACTGACATTACTATTCAATAAATCCTTGCAGTCTGGAACTATGCCTGATCAGTGGAAGATAGCCAACGTAACACCGATATTCAAAAAAGGCAGCAAATCCCTACCCAGTAACTATCGTCCAATTAGCTTAACCTCAGTTGTATGTAAAATGCTAGAAACGGTCATAAGAGACAGACTCGTAAATCACTTAGAGGAAATTAACATACTTAAAGATACTCAACACGGCTTTCGTAAAAAAACGTTCCTGTTTAACAAACCTCTTAGACTTCTTCCACGATATCCTCAACCTCTACGATGAGAGTAAAGCTGTAGATATTATACCTTGATTTTCAAAAGGCCTTTGACAAAGTTCCCCACAAACGTTTACTGCTAAAACTAAAAGCACATGGAATACAAGACGGTGTGTTGAAATGGATAGAAAATTGGCTCAGCAACAGAAAGCAAAGAGTAGTCATAAACGGTAAGGCATCTAAATGGACCAATGTAAGTAGCGGGGTACCCCAGGGATCGGAACTAGGACCAATTCTCTTTCTAATTTACATCTACGACATAGATGAGGGTCTCACCTGTACAATCTCAAAATTTGCTGACGATACAAAAATTGCAAATAGCGTACTCTCAAAAGAACAAGTTGACGATATGCAACACAATCTAGATAAATTGTCACATTGGGCCCAAATTTGGCAAATGAGTTTCAATGCGGATAAATGTAAAGTACTACATATCGGATACCTAAATGAGAAAACAAACTATTCGATGAATGGCACTCAGCTTAAGAATGTAAACAGAGAAACCGATCTGGGAGTAACAATATCGAGTAACCTAAAAACCGAGTCAACAATGTTCAGAAGTTGTTAACCCTTAATTAGCGGCGAGCAACATAAGTCGAGTTAAAAAAAGCTGGACTATGTGGCGGCGCTCGACATAGGTCGAGTGGCAATTTCAGCACGTAATGTGGCTGAGAGAGAGAGACAAGTGGTGGCAGGAGACTAGCGAGCGTATGACTGCTCCAGACCACCGCGGCGAACCTACTGACACAAATCTCAGCTCCCTCCTCCCTCTCTCACTCGCTACATACTCAATTATGTACCGAAAGTACCGAATTACCTGCTTTTTGCACTCGCGTTGCACGGTTATTGCAAGAAAACTATCCATCATACAAGGATCGTTATGGTGTCATTCGAAAGCTCTGTTTATGCCCTTTCAGGGATAGGTACTTGTTTTACGTTCTGGGTCTTATTTAGGCATGAAAATGATCACGTAAACAGCCCTATTTTGGCTAAAAACACCCCGCTGTGCGGTACATATAATAAACCGCATAGGCCGCTCGTAAGGTGTTAAGAAGGCAAACATAATAATTGGCTTTATAGGCAGGTCATATGAGCATAAATCCAAAGACGTTATCCTAACCCTATACAATTCCTTAGTCCGCCCTCTTCTGGAATACTGCGTTGAATGCTGGTGCCCTTATTACCAAAAAGACATAAGCAAGCTAGAATGAGTTCAACGTAGAGTTACCAAAATGATACCTAGCCTAAAGAACAAACCATACGAAGAGCGTCTTAGAGAATTAAATCTATTTCCTTTAACCCAGCGCAGATTAAGAGGTGACTTAATTCAAGTGTTCAAAATCATCAAAAGCATCGACAATATGAACTGTAGTAAGTACTTCATTATCGACCAATCTAATTACACGCGGGGAAACGGTTGCAAAATTATTGGTAAATCTATTAACTCACATGAATCTAAGAATTTCTTCTTCAATCGAGTTGTCAACTTGTGGAATGGGCTTCCCCGAGACGTTATAGACTGCAGCACCGTTGATTCATTTAAACTCCGCTTTGACAAATATCTCGCATCAAACCCGCGACTATCTGCGTTTGTAAATGAATAACTTTATTTTATCCTCCCCTCAGTTACTAACCCATATGTCCCCTACTATCTTCCTAGTCCTGCCACGGACATTAGTTCCAGGGAATTAGTTCCCTTTCTAATGTTCCCTTACCCACTCTAAACCACAGTTTGGACACTTGATCCTCAGTGTTTTGGAGGACAAGCAGCCTAGAAGGGTTACTAGACCTGTTGTTGCTTGATTTCCTTTGTACTCCTTTGTACTCACACAACCCTTGGCCCTCTTACCTTCCTTCTTTATCCTCACGTTACGTCTCTCTCTCTCTCTCACACAACCCTTGGCCCTCTTACCTTCCTTCTTTATCCTCACGTTACGTCTCTCTCTCTCTCTCACACAACCCTTGGCCGTCTTACCTTCCTTCTTTATCCTCACGTTACGTCTCTCTTTCTCTCTCACACAACCCTTGGCCCTCTTACCTTCCTTCTTTATCCTCACGTTACGTCTCTCTCTCTCTCTCTCTCTCACGCAACCCTTGGCCCTCTTACCTTCCTTCTTTATCCTCACGTTACGTCTCTCTCTCGCTCTCTCTCTCTCTCACACAACCCTTGGCCCTCTTATCTTCCTTCCTTATCCTCACGTTACGTCTCTCTCTCTCTCTCACACAACCCTTGGCCCTTTTACCTTCCTTCTTTATCCTCACGTTACGTCTCTCTCTCTCTCTCACACACAACCCTTGGCCCTCTTACCTTCCTTCCTTATCCTCACGTTACGTCTCTCTCTCTCTCTCACACAACCATTGGCCCTCTTACCTTCCTTCTTTATCCTCACGTTACGTCTCTCTCTCTCTCTCTCACACAACCCTTGGCCCTCTTACCTTCCTTCTTAATCCTCACGTTACGTCTCTCTCTCTCTCTCTCACACAACCCTTGGCCCTCTTACCTTCCTTCTTTATCCTCACGTTACGTCTCTCTCTCTCTCTCACACAACCCTTGGCCCTCTTACCTTCCTTCTTTGTACTCACGTTACGTCTCTCTCTCTCTCTCTCACACAACCCTTGGCCCTCTTATATACCTTCCTTCTTTATCCCCACGTTACATATCTCTCTCTCTCTCTCACAACCCTTGGCCCGTTTACCTTCCTTCTTTATCTTCTCTCTCTCTCTCTCTCTCTCTCTCTCTCTCTCTCTCTCTCTCTCTCTCTCTCTCTGTCTCTCTCATATATCAAGTATCCAGTGAGTATTTACCAGGGCACGATAACAAATGTAATGTTTGATCTCTACTGCAAACATGATTTTATATCCAGCTAGTTCATTCTAGGTTGGGCAGATATCGTAACCCCTAACCTCACATTACTCAAAAAGGACTAGTAATCGAGGTAATAGTTCTACCAAATAGGAAGACTTTGCTAGGGAATAATTTATGTGTACCGGTATCTATTGACAGCTCATTTGCTCTAGCCATTTTTGAGCTACAGAGGTTAGAAGTTACGATTTCTGCCCAGCCTAGAATGAACGGACTATAGTAGGTTTTATATGAAGTCACTATACTCCGTTTCTTTTCATCTGACGATAAATTGAATTCCCTAGCAGCTAATTTCCGTTTCTTTTCATCTGACGATAAATTGAATTCCCTAGCAGCTAATTTATCGATACTTAATGGAACAGATATGAAACCACTATGTTTGTGCATCATATTAATAATTAGCACTATATTTCACTACAATATCTTCAAAATACCCGAGATATCTTGATGAGAACTTTGCAGTTTACCGTCAGTTGAAATGAAAAAGACTATAGTAGAAGCGTTTACCGAGGGGTAGGACCCAACTAACTAAATCAAAAGTTAACCCTTTCACGCATTTATGACACATAGGATGCCAGATTAGCAATAAGAAATAGAGTTCTCTCACTCTTATAATTACCTCTCTAGTTTTCTGCCCACAGCTAACTCAAAGACAACTGCAGAGGTTGAAGTAACTAAACTAAAGGTTTCTAAATACCCCTGATGGTAACACAGGCTTTAAAGTATCCCCAATAGGCTCAAAATCGCGTAATATGTCGGAGAGGGTTAATGTATTTGGTAGCTTGTTGATTGTAACCACATTTGGCAAGAACAGAAATATCCTTGATAAAATAATTTGTGTTGGTAGTGAGATCAACAACATTTATGGATTGAAATGTTGTCTCCTTCATCCACATAGCAAAAACAAGGTATAAACTTTCTCAACTAATCCTTAAGGGGAGGTGGGTCGTTTTCCTGGACCCCTTTCTCCCTCGTGTTTAGCCCTATTAGTTTTGACATTTTTAGACGTTTGGCCCATTAGTTTGGCGATTTTAACACCTTTAGCTCCATTTTATTGTACATTTTAAGACCAATCGTGCCAATTAGGTGTCGATTTTTTTCATGGCGAGCGATAGCGAGCCTGTAATTATAAGATGAACCGGCCTTCGGCTGGGAAATTTTTCTACCGAAAAATGTACAAATATATCTTGAGGGGGGATCTAGGGGGTGTTATTCTAAGTTTGAAAGAGGTCTACTGAGGAAACTAAAAAATATATGAATACATCAATTAATAGACCAAACAAACAGCCCCTAGCCTCGTAAGCCCCCCCAGGCCTTTCCAAATCTGATTACAATTTCTCAACTTTAAAAATCCTCATCGTACAGAGAGGCTCTATTTTTAGCCTTGACCAAAATGTTTTACCCCAAACTCCTCCAAACATTTTTTCTTCTATTTCTCTTTCCAACTCTCCTCTCTCCTCTCAACTCACTCACGGGGGGTCGAAGCCGGGACATTAGCTGTAAAAGATTGCCAATAATTGATTTGTAATGGTATCTAAACTTCTGCCGGAAACCACTGGAGTTGGGAGAGAGAGAGAGAGAGAGAGAGAGAGAGAGAGAGAGAGAGAAAGAGAGAGAGAAAGAGAGAGAGAGAGAGAGTGAGAGAGAGAGAGAGAGAGAATTGTAGACAGTTCCAATTCTTTAAATTAATATTTGTTTTCACCAACTCACCAATTATTTTCCCAACTAATGAAAGTAATGAATACATGTGGTACTCCAAGGACTCGAACCTAGGATACTCACACCGAAATTCCGCACACTAAGCATTAGGCTATCAAGACAGTTAAAGGTTTATGCACAAGCCTACGATATAATATGCATTCTCGAAGTGGGGTCTTGGGGGTGTTTTTTAAAGGTTGAAGAGAGGTCTAGGGAGCATACCAAACACTTTAACCCGTCCACTACCAGTGACGTCTTTATATATTTGATGTCAGCACATTTAGACAATTGTATGAAGCCCAGGAAGGATATAGGATAGTTTAGAAGATGAATTGTGATAGTCTGTAGCCTTTTAATGGGTAGACGTCCTTTTTAAGCGAATACAATCATCTAATAGGTGTCAGAATATACTGAACAAGATCCCCCCCCCCCGGTACTCAATGGGTTAATCAAATGTGACGGGAGTAATTTAACGGACCAATGGAGAGAGTGACTGGAAGATTTGGGTCCAAGACGGCACTCACAGACACTTGTTTATATTATTATTATTTGGGTCCAAGACGGCACTCACAGACACTTGTTTATATTATTATTATTTGGGTCCAAGACGGCACTCACAGACACTTGTTTATATTATTATTATTTGGGTCCAAGACGGCACTCACAGACACTTGTTTATATTATTATTTGGGTCCAAGACGGCACTCACAGACACTTGTTATTATTATTATTTGGGTCCAAGACGGCACTCACAGACACTTGTTTATATTATTATTATTTGGGTCCAAGACGGCACTCACAGACACTTGTTTATATTATTATTATTTGTTTTTCTTAGCTGGGGGGGGGGGGGGGACCTAATAATATTGTCTAATTTGTAGCCAGAAAATAATTACAATAAAAAGGTGTGTGTGAGTGTCGTCTTGGACCCAACTCTTCCAGTCTCCCCTTCATTGGACCGTTAAATTACTCCTGTCACCTTTGATTAAGGGGTGATGGGCGTATTTATATGCTCATTATACTGTATGTAGGTTTATATTAAGGGGTGATGGGCGTATTTATATGCTCATTATACTGTATGTAGGTTTATATTAAGGGGTGATGGGCGTATTTATATGCTCATTATACTGTATGTAGGTTTATAATTAGGGGTGATGGGCGTATTTATATGCTCATTATACTGTATGTAGGTTTTTATTATATATTTGTTTTCCTCCCTAGACCTCCATCAAGCTTTAAAAATAATAATACTTATTATAGAATATGATGAAAAAAACGTCCCTGGTAAATTAAATATCCATAGTCGGGGTTTCCAAAAGATATTATCTCAAAACAAGCAATCATTTTCCGGCTAAGGGAGTCGCTTTTTCTGGGCCCCCTTCTCCATGTTTAGCATATTAGTTTTGAGATGTTAAGACGTTGTTTCCATTAGTTTGGCGATTTTGAGACCTTTCGCCCCATTTCTTTGTCAATAGTGATTCTCTGTAACTTTTGGTTTTTGGGGAGATACTCGTTACAGGAGCTAGGCAACGTGGGGAACGAGAAAGAGAGAGAGAGAGAGATGAGAGAGAGAGAGAGAGAGAGAGAGAGAGAGAGAGAGAGAAGAGTGTTTTGTGAGAGACGAAGAGGCAGGCAAATAAACATCCTGTGCTTGCTTACTTCAAAGGAGGGAGAGAGAGAGAGAGAGAGAGAGGGGGGGGGGGGAGAGGACGAAAAATAGGAGGAGGAGGTGTAGGAGGAGGAGGAGAAGGAGGAGGAGAATACAAAGGAGAACAAACTGCAACAGACCTATTGGTCCTTACGGGGCAGTTTGGATATCTAAAACTACTAATCTACTGACTACGAGGTAGAGAAAAGGATAGCAAAGAAGAAGGCTCCTCCCCACCCACCACTCCCTCCAGCTAATACTGGCATGGAAACAGATAGGAAAAATACCATGCAGTATTGAAAAACTGACACGGAAATTCGAACAGGACAGGGAGAAAAAAGAAGTTGATTTGTAATCTAAGCTAACTCTATTTACTACAATTCTGAAAGGGAACAGATGTATGAAAATCAATATACATTGCGGTATGCGTTGACATTTCGTTGCGCGTTATTCTGAAAGAAACTGTGTTAATCGGGGGTTATTTGCCATGTGTTTATCCAGATGGTTCTTAAATGTTTCGACAGTATTACAGTTTACAATGTTCGAGGGTAGTCTGTTCCAATTATTCACAACGCGGTTGAAGAAGAAATGCTTCGCCTCGTGAGAATGAAAACGCTTGCCTATAATCTTATAACCATTGTTTCTCGTGTTTGCTTGATTGATCGTAAATAATTCGCTTACATTTAGGTTGCTGAATCCCTTGAAGATTTTGAACACCTCTATTAGGTCACCTCTCATTTTGCGCTTTGTTAAGCTAAACAAATTTAGTTCTTTTAAGCGCTCTTCGTACGGTTTATTACGCAATCTAGGTATCATTTTAGTGACTCTGCGTTGCACCCTTTCAAGTTTATTTATGTCCTTTTGGTAGTACGGTGACCAGAATTGCACGCAGTATTCGAGATGGGGACGCACCAATGAGTTGAATAGAGTAAGTATGATTTTTTCTGATTTGAATTTGAATGTTCTGCCGATGAAACCCACCAATTTATTAGCAGTTTTTATTACCTCTGTACACTGTTTACTCGGCTTCAGGTCACTTGATATTATAACTCCCAGATCCTTTTCATTATTTGTATTTGATAGTTGAATGTTGTTCATTGAGTAATCTTTTTTAGCGTTGTTACTACCGATGTGTAATACTTTGCATTTTTCTATGTTGAATTTCATTTGCCATTTTTCTGCCCAGTTTTCTAAAGTGTCTAGGTCACCTTGTAGTTTTTGCCAATGTACTGTTGAGGTTACTTTATTAGTAATTTTTGTATCGTCAGCAAATTTCGAAATTTTGCATTCTATTCCTTCGTCTAAGTCGTTTATGTAAATTATAAAAAGAATAGGGCCTAATACCGAACCCTGGGGAACGCCACTATTTACTTTGCACCAATCCGATTCTTCACCATTTATTACAACTCGTTGTTTACGGTCTGAGAGCCAATTTTCGAGCCATTTCAGAGTTTTTCCTGTTATGCCATGAGCTTTTATTTTGTCAATTAGTCTCTTGTGGGGTACGGTATCGAAAGCTTTCTGAAAATCGAGATATATTATATCAACTGCTCTATCCTTATCATATGATTTGTAAACATCATTGAAGAAGTCGAGTAAGTTTGTTAAGCATGAACGTTTATTTCTAAAACCGTGCTGAGAATCTTTTATTAAATTATTTTCTTCCAAATGTTTTACTATTTTGTCCCTTATAATGGTTTCCATTAATTTGCCCGTTACCGATGTTAAGCTAATTGGTCGATAATTGCCGGGAGAGGACTTATTTCCTTTTTGTATATGGGTGTCACGTTAGCTAGTTTACATTCGTTTGGAACTATCCCAACATTCAATGATTTGTTGAACAGATTTGCGAGTGGGTTTAATAATTCGTGTTTTGCTTCTTTTAGGATCCTTGGGGATATTTTATCAGGGCCTGGGGTTTTATTAACTTTCAAATTGTTGATTGCGAACAGGATATCGTCTTCATAAATCGTAAAGTTTTCGAGCTCAGTGCCATTTGATTGATTCGTAGGGGTAGGTCGGTTACCGGTAGTATCTTCCGACGTGAAAACTGATGCAAAATAGTTATTTAGGATAATCGCCATTTGTACTTTGTTATCTGTATGATCTCCATTTTCCGCAACAAGTGGGCCTATTGTTGAAGTTACCGTTTTTCTGTTTCTTATATAGCTGTAAAATTCTTTCGGATTGGACTTGCTGGAGCTGGCAATATGAAGTTCCAGATTCTTCTTACTTCCTTTGATGAGATTTTTGGTTGTTCGACCCAGTCTATCGTGTTCTAATTTATCGCTATTATTCTGAGTTGCCTTATATTTTTGGTATGCCTGCTTTTTTACTAAGAGGATGTTTTTTATTTCATTATTCCACCATTTTGGCTTATATTTGCCTGCTGGGCGCCGGTTTCGTAGAGGGATGCTTGTATTTATTGCTTTGTTTAGGTTATTAGATAATATGTTCCATAATCGATTTACATCATGAGTTTCGGTCATTTCACTCCAGTCAGTATTGGCAAGATGCCTTCTAAGTTTGTTAAAGTCAGCCCTTCGATAATCTGGTACTTTTTCCGTGCTCACGTTTTCTTTGTCATTATTTACTTTAATGTTAAAGGACACTATCCTATGGTCACTAGAGCTAAATTCCGGTCCGATTTTAACGCTATTTACCAGTCTTTCATTTGTCGTTAGAATAATATCCAGAATGTTATTTCCCCTCGTTGGGTGTTCTACGTGTTGATAAAGGGCACTTTCCTGAAGATTAGCATATAGATCATGTCCCGCGTGAGCATTTAGTGGTTCGCCCCATGTTGTGACAGGCAGATTGAAATCGCCAAATATTACTGCTTCTTCCTGACAACTTATTTCGGCTATTTGATCATAGAGTTTCTCGTCAGTATCGGGTGATTGTGCAGGAGGTCGATAAATTAGGCCAATTATTATCTTGCTTGCTTGATTATTTATTTGAACGTAACTAGTATCAATATTATTTATGGCAGGTTTGGTTACCTCGATTGGGTGAAGATTACTTTTAACATATAGCAGAACCCCACCTCCCATTCTTTGGGATCTTTCGCAGCTGAAGGGAGTATAACCTGGTAATGCGTATTCCGCCAAAAAATCACGCTTTTCCGTGTTGATCCAAGATTCTGAAACACCGATTATATCACATTCCTCCATACATGCAAGTGCTTCCAGGTCTTCGAATTTATTGCGTAAGCTGCGTGCATTAACGTAGCAGGCCGTGATATTATTTTGGATAGAGTTTACATTTGATATGGGGTAGTTTATGTCGCTGCTACTGCCCCTGCTCGGTTGTCGTTTTTTGATCTGAAAGTGCAGACTGCATCATATAGGAGTCTGCCTAGGCGTGCTCCTCCGACTGAATTCAAATGGCAGCCATCATCCTGAAAGAGAATGTGTTGATTGTAGAAATGGTCCCAGAGATTGAGATATTCGACATCTTCCTGTGAGCAGAGGGATTTAAGTCTGTTATTAGTACTGAACGCCTTATCGTAGAAACCGGTCTCTGCATCGATCTTGGGAAGAATGCCTGAAATGATTATGTTACATGACTTACTCTTGTAACGCTGGATTGCTTTACGGTATTTTTCCATTAGTTCCTCTGATCTGGTGCGCATTACATCGTTCGACCCTGCGTGAATCACGAAGGTGGTGGAGGAGGAGGAGAGAGATGGCGACGAAAAATAGGAGACGGAATACAAAGGAGATCAAACTGCAACAGACCTATTGGTCCTTACGGGGCAGTTTGGATATCTAAAACTACTAATCTACTGACTACGAGGTAGAGAAATGGATAGCAAAGAAGAAGGCTCCTCCCCACCCACCACCCCCTCCAGCTAATGCTGGCATGGAAACAGATAGGAAAAATACCATGTAGTATTGAAAAACTGACACGGAAATTCGGACAGGACAGAGAGAAAAAAGAAGTTGATTTGTAATCTAAGCTAACTCTATTTACTACAATTCTGAAAGGGAACAGATGTATGAAAATCAATATACATTGCGGTATGCGTTGACATTTCGTCGCGCGTTATTCTGAAAGAAGCTGTGTTAATCGGGGGTTATTTGCCATGTGTTTATCCAGATGGTTCTTAAATGTTTCGACAGTATTACAGTTTACAATGTTCGAGGGTAGTCTGTTCCAATTATTCACAACGCGGTTGAAGAAGAAATGCTTCGCCTCGTGAGAATGAAAACGCTTGCCTATAATTTTATAACCATTGTTTCTCATGTTTGCTTGATTGATCGTAAATAATTCGCTTTCATTTAGGTTGCTGAATCCCTTGAAGATTTTGAACACCTCTATTAGGTCACCTCTCATTCTGCGCTTTGTTAAGCTAAACAAATTTAGTTCTTTTAAGCGCTCTTCGTACGGTTTATTACGCAATCTAGGTATAATTTTAGTGACTCTGCGTTGCACCTTTTCAGTTTATTTATGTCCTTTCGGTAGTACGGTGACCAGAATTGCACGCAGTATTCGAGATGGGGACGCACCAATGAGTTGAATAGAGTAAGTATGATTTTTTTCTGATTTGAATTTGAATGTTCTGCCTATGAAACCCACCAATTTATTAGCGGTTTTTATTACCTCTGTACACTGTTTACTCGGCTTCAGGTCACTAGATATTATAACTCCCAGATCCTTTTCATTATTTGTATTTGATAGTTGAATGTTGTTCATTGATATAATCTGTTTTAGCATTGTTACTACCGATGTGTAATACTTTGCATTTTTCTATGTTGAATTTCATTTGCCATTTTTCTGCCCAGTTTACTATAGTGTCTAAGTCACCTTGTAGTTTTTGCCAATGTACTGTTGAGGTTACTTTATTAGTAATTTTTGTATCATCAGCAAATTTCGAAATTTTGCATTCTATTCCTTCGTCTAAGTCGTTTATGTAAATTATAAAAAGAATAGGACCTAATACCGAACCCTGGGGAATGCCACTCTTTACTTTGCACCAATCAGATTCTTCACCATTTATTACCACTTGTTGTTTACGGTCTGAGAGCCAATTTTCGAGCCATTTCAGAGTTTTTCCTGTTATGCCATGAGCATTTATTTTGTCAATTATTTATTATTCTCTTGTGGGGTACGGTGTCGAAAGCTTTCTGAAAATCGAGATATATTATATCAACTGCTCTATCCTTATCATATGATTTGTAAACATCATTGAAGAAATCGAGTAAGTTTGTTAAGCATGAACGTTTATTTCTAAAACCGTGCTGAGAATCTTTTATTAAATTATTTTCTTCCAAATGTTTTACTATTTTGTCCCTTATAATGGTTTCCATTAATTTGCCCATTACCGATGTTAAGCTAATTGGTCGATAATTGCCGGGAGAGGACTTATTTCCTTTTTTGCATATGGGCGTCACGTTAGCTAGTTTACATTCGTTTGGAACTATCCCAACATTCAATGATTTGTTGAACAGATTTGCGAGTGGGTATAATAATTCGTGTTTTGCTTCTTTTAGGATCCTTGGGGATATTTTATCAGGTCCTGGGGTTTTATTAACTTGCAAATTGTTGATTGCGAACAGGATATTGTCTTCATAAATCGTAAAGTTTTCGAGCTCAGTGCCATTTGATTGATTCGTAGGGGTAGGTCGGCTACCGGTAGTATCTTCCGACGTGAAGACTGATGCAAAATAGTTATTTAGGATATTCGTCATTTGTACTTTGTTATCTGTATGATCTCCATATTCCACAACAAGTGGGCCTATTGTTGAAATTACCGTTTTTCTGTTTCTTATATAGCTGTAAAATTCTTTTGGATTGGACTTGCTGGAGCTGGCAATATGAAGTTCCAGATCTTCTTACTTCGTTTCATGAAATTTTTGGT
Organism: Paralithodes platypus; assembly: GCA_032716605.1. NCBI lineage: Eukaryota > Metazoa > Arthropoda > Malacostraca > Decapoda > Lithodidae > Paralithodes > Paralithodes platypus. The sequence goes on along the minus strand of CM064527.1, from coordinate 17,627,173 downwards.
TGTTCGACGCAGTCTATCGTGTTCTAATTTATTGCTATTATTCTGAGTTGCCTTATATTTTTGGTATGCCTGCTTTTTTACTAAGAGGATGTTTTTTATTTCATTATTCCACCATTTTGGCTTATATTTGCCTGCTGGGCGCCGGTTTCGTCGAGGGATGCTTGTATTTATTGCTTTGTTTAGGTTATTAGATAATATTTTCCATAATCGATTTACATCATGAGTTTCGGTCATTTCACTCCAGTCAGTATTGGCAAGATGCCTTCTAAGTTTGTTAAAGTCGGCCCTTCGATAATCTGGTACTTTTTCCGTGCTCTCGTTTTCTTTGTCATTATTTACTTTAATGTTAAAGGACATTATCCTATGGTCACTAGAGCTAAATGCCGGTCCGATTTTAACGCTATTTACCAGTCTTTCATTTGTCGTTAGAATAATATCCAGAATGTTATTTCCCCTCATTGGGTGTTCTACGTGTTGATAAAGGGCACTTTCCTGAAGATTAGCATATAGATCATGTCCCGCGTGAGCATTTAGTGGTTCGCCCATGTTGTGACTGGTAGATTGAAATCGCCAAATATTACTGCTTCTTCCTGACAACTTATTTCTGCTATTTGATCATAGAGTTTCTCGTCAGTATCGGGTGATTGTGCAGGAGGTCGATAAATGAGGCCAATTATTAGCTTGCTTGCTTGATAATTTATTTGAACGTAACTAGTATCAATATTATTTATGGCAGGTTTGGTTACCTCGATTGGGTGAAGATTACTTTTAACATATAGCAGAACCCCACCTCCCATTCTATGGCATCTTTCGCAGCTGAAGGGAGTATAACCTGGTAATGCGTATTCCGCCAAAAAATCACGCTTTTCCGTGTTGATCCAAGATTCTGAAACACCGATTATATCACATTCCTCCATACATGCAAGTGCTTCCAGTTATTCAAATTTATTGCGTAAGCTGCGTGCATTAACGTAGCAGGCCGTGATATTATTTTGGATAGGGTTTACATTTGATATGGGGTAGTTTATGTCGCTGCTACTGCCCCTGCTCGGTTGTCGGTTTTTGATCTGAAAGTGCAGACTGCATCATGTAGGAGTCTGCCTAGGCATGCTCCTGCGACTGAATTCAAATGGCAGCCATCATCCTGAAAGAGAATGTGTTGATTGTAGAAATTGTGACGCCTGCAGCTCAGCAGAACGCCATGTGGGCTCAGCCGCTCGCTTGGCCACTCGCTAGCACTCGCCGGGGCAAGGTATTTGGCTACAGTCTATCTACAATGTTGTTCTTTCTTTCATAGTGTTCGTGTTGTTACAGACAGTCCCGTGGAGGTCTTTATTTTCGTCTGTGACAACGGGAAGCATTTTATATCATGAGTTGAACATAGGATGCATTGTATATAGTAAAGGAGAGAGAATAATATAGGCAGTGGGGTGGTAGTGTGTGCGTGCATATACATGTGCTGCCCCCCCCTCGCTTTGTAGGCTCGCGCGCGTGCCGTCTCGCGCCTCTTGATTGGCTGGTGGTTCCTGGTGCCTTCTGCAGCCCTGCTGCCTGGTGACGTGGCAGCCTGTGATTGGCTGACCACCATGCCTTTGTGTGTGATCCTGGAGGGGTCCCGAGGAGTTCCATCCTTAGAGCTTTCCTGACTAGCATACCCTTCACATGTCCCTTGCCCCCCTGTCTCCCGACTTCTACCTATCGAGCACTTTCTCTCTCTCTCAACTTCTTACCTCTCATTCTTCTACTCTATTTAATATCATAACTTCCCTTTGGTTCTGCACGATTTCATATATCGGCCATCATATTATATGCTGAAGCTCTCAGATAACACATGTTTAGTTAGGCATTTTGGAAGGGTTGCCATTTTTGTCTGTAGAGGTTTGACACACTCACGGTGTCTCCCTTCCGGTATCTTGGTGGTCTGCTGGGGAATTTAATGCTAGACTGGGATAAGGCTACTGGTGTTGTGATTTCCGATGTGTACTAGATTTTGTTGAACCTGTACAATCGCAACGGAGACATGGGAAGCCTAGGTGGTCTTTCTGACTGTGTACCTTGTGAGTTTAGCACTGTGTTGCGAGTGAGGGCTTTTGCCTCTGCCACCCAACACTGTGCTAACTCGTTTGCTTTGACTTTGAGAGGGTCGCCAGGAGAGAACCAGATACTAGCGATCTGGATCTCTCAAGAGAGCACCCCGTCAATTAACGTAATTTGGCCGCACAGCCTTAAGGACTTCGCTAGACTACGAGCCGCTTGCTCAGCCATTGTTTCCTAGCCTACTACATCCCAGCTAGACTTTATTCGCCTAGCAGACACCAGATTTAGATTATAAACTCTTTCTGTTATGTATGCATTATTATTAACGGCATTTATTAGTCTAGGTTGTTGTTGAGTTGCACAACCCTAGTAGGCTGTTTCGTTGATGAGGAAGTACTTCTTTTGCTGTTTGAGTTCCTACTATTGCGCAGTTATTATTCCCGTGCCAGTTAACCCTATATGTCCTTACAATTGTCATATCCTGTTCCTGCTTTATACTACAGTTCAAAATCCGATACGATCATCTTACCCCAGCATCAGACTTTCTTCAGAAGATTCCTGCTCGATGCTTTGGGACTTTCGTTCACTTTCTTTAGTATAGGAGTGACAGTTCATTATTGTTTAGAGAAACTTTAAATATACCTTCTTCTAGTTTGCATTAAATCATTGCAGTGATTTAATTAAGATCTCTATCTTTTCCTAGTATACCTTATTACCGTAATTGTATGTTGTTGTGATCAGGCTGTATCAGAGATCATCAGCCTGTGTAGTAGTGCACTTATACTGAGTTATAGGATACCCCGTTATCGCAGATTTAACTCTGGAGGGTATAGGTGTTTTTGTGCGCCGGCATTATAAGTTCAGGGGTTGGATCTAGTGTTACCGTTGTGGCTGTGTGCTTTCCTAGTCCAATGATTAAGAGCCCTTGTTTTATACGAGCCCCGGTCGTAACAAAATTTAATGGCGACCTTGCTTAGGATTTTGTGAACTTAGAGAAATATTGCAGGAGTGTTGTGGTCATTTGTTTCTGTTTAAAGGAATATAGTGGACACGTGGATTTTTTTTTGGCAAGTAGTGTAACACTTAAGAGTCTTCGAGCATCTTGTATTTTTGAGTGAATATTGCTGCATAAGAGTTTAGGTACTTTTTTTTTTTTATAAACGTTGAGAATTTTCGGTGGACACTATGTCGGACGACGGATCAGTGTACAGTGAGGACACAGTACGGGAAACAGAAACTGAGGTGCAGCAGCGGGCTTTGTTAGATGACATTAGAGTTGTAGCTAGTGAGGAGTATGCAAGGAAGTTTCTGGAGATACCTATTATTGCTGACCGGGTGTCGGGGATTGATCGGTATGGTCTCCAGTGTTTGGCCATGGTCATGGGGCATGTGGGCACTAGCAGCATGTCGAGAGGTGACCTGGTGGCCTGTGTGCTCGGCGGGGTGCGTGGGGCTTCGGGTGGAGCGGGAGCTGGGGCACCTTCGGCCCAGCCCCCATTCCACTGGACTCCCACCATGGCGCCCCCTCGGGCTCCGGAGTCGGGTACGTTCCCGCAGGCCGATAGTCACTGGCAGCGTGGTTTGCCGCAGGGTGGGTCTCCAATTGTTGCATCTCCTCCTCCTCAAGGTTTAACTGCAGATATGCTCTTCCAGCTTGAGATGGCTAAGATGCAGCTGCAGCAGAAGCGGGAATCTGAGCAGCAGCAGCGGGAGTTTGAGATGGCTAAGATTCAGGCTGAGGAGAGAAGGGCCAGATATGAGACTGAGGAGAGAAGGGCCATACGTGAGGCTGAGCTTCAGACTGAGGAGAGAAAAGCCAGACATGAAGCTGAGCTTCAGGCTGAGTCTACGAAGTACTGTGCGGACATAGATCTTGAGAAGTCTAGGGTGGAGTCGACAGGGCAGCGTCTCGGTTCTGGGAATCGAGGTCTTGATCAGTCGTTATCGCACCTGCTCAAGTTGGTCCCTGTATTTGATGAGTCGGGTGTCACTGAATTTTGTATGAGTTTTGAGAAGAAGTGCCGGGAGCACCAATGGCCCGAGGTTAAGTGGGCAGCCCTTGTTTCCTCTAGATTGATTGGTAAAGGACTCAAGGCATATGACGCGTTGCCCTTGGAGTCGTGCATCGATTATGAGGTATTGAAGGAGGCTGTCCTGCGGGCATATGAGTTACAACCAGAGACGTACAGATTGAAGTTCCGGGGTGTAACGAAGGGTCGTGAGTGCACCTTTCTTGAGCATGCCCGGGATCTGTCCGATGCATTTAGAAACTGGCTGCGTTCTGAGAAGGCATCGACGTTTGAGGAGTTGAAACAGCTGATGCTTCTAGAACAATTTTTTAAGTGTACGGGCAGCGATCTGACGTTGAATCTTAAAGAGAAAAACCCAAGAACTCTTCAGGAGGCAGCTGAGATGGCTGACCTTCGGATGTCACTGATTCGTGGGTGCAGATCTGCACAACGGAACGATGCAGGTAACAAGGGGCGCAACACTCCACCCCCCCGAGTCAGTGATACACCATATAACCATTACAACAAGAGCAACGATACTAAGTCTGACCATAAACCTAATACCGTCCCGTTTAAGAAGGGTCAGGGCCCTTCCCCACCTCAAGGGAAGCCCAAGGGGGAGTTAGAGTGTTTTCATTGTCATGAGAAGGGGCATTTTGCAAGAGCCTGTCCAAGCAAGCTACCTAATGCAGTCGTGTCTTTGGCTCGCAACATTGGGGTGTCCCCGAAGTCGTCTGAGTTTGCCCGGTGTATAACGTCAGAGGCTGGGACACAGCCAGTGGAGAAGAATCGGGAAGGCTCGAACCCTGTCCGCGATGTCTTTTGTGACCATCGAGGGCATGGCTGCGTGAGGTGGGCTGGTAAGAAGCATGGAGTTGAGCTGTTGCGAGACACGGGTGCCTCTCAGACTTTAATTAAGAACTTTACTGGTAGACCAATAAACGCGGCACGGGTGGTTGTGGTGCAGGGTATCAATGCTGTCAAGTCATACCCGTTGGTCAGGATGGAACTGGAGGTGGATGGTGTGACACGAGAGTTGGATGTGGGTGTTGTGGAGAACTTGCCTGTTGGGGGCGTCGACCTCCTTCTCGGCAACGACTTTGCGGTGCCTACTTCTGAGGTTTCACCCTTAGTCGTTGCCGAGAAGCCGACCGACGTGAGTAGGGAGGAACAGGAGTGGGTAGAGAAATGTCAAGTACAACCTATGGCGTGCGTTGTTACAAGACCTCTTGCATCCAAAGTGTCACAGCCTATTCCTCAGTCTTCTGATCAACGGAGGAACGGTTGGAAGAAGATGGCTAATGTTGGTAACAGTTTGAAGAGTTTAGTTCCAGCGGCTCTTCTTGGCAACTCAGTATTGGCACCATTGTTGGAGTCTGGAGAAGCCCCAGGACCTGTCACAGCTAGTGAGGAGGTAGGGCAGGAAGAGACTCCGAGGCAGCAACGTTACACACAGAGAGAAAAAAGGGTTGCTCAGTTTGATATTGGGGGAGGACTTGGGTTGCTTCGGAAGCATCTAGACAGGTTGGTTCCCTCAGATATTTGTAAACTGCAGTTGGAGGATCCGGAAGTTCAGAAGTGTGGTAATGGTGCTGTCGAGATCAAACACGAGGACGGGGAAACATGTCATGTGAACCTGTTGGAGGAGTTTGTGAGGCAACCACCTGAGCAGCCTACTGTCCCTGCGTTGGTCTGCAGCGGCCAAGGTGGAGAAGGAGAGGGGGGCAGTAGAGCACAGGTGGAGGAGAGTAGGGATTATCATGTCTCGGCGGAGCAGTGGGCGGGGGACACGAGTCTGGTGGCTGTGGAAGCGCTAGAGCACCTGCCTGAGCAGCAGTGTGCAGCGCTCCAGCACCAGCTCGGTTCATACCCCACTGGTCGTGCTGAGCCCCTGAGCCTCACAACTCAGGCGGTGCAAGATGTTCAGCGGGCAGGTCACGTGAATGTTGGGAGACCGTTAGCCTCGTTGTTTCGGTGGTTCAAGGTGGGCGACGAGGCTTTGGCATGGTTGCCAGGTCAGGGTCGACCCATGGCTGCCAAGGGTGGTGGTCAAAAGGAGGACTATGAGCAGATTGGTGAGGTTGGCTGTGGCATAGAAGTGCCCAGTCGTCGCATAGCCTCCCAATGCTGCTCTAGTCGATTGCAACAGCCCTACCATAGACCGACTGTATCTGGCCATGTCGCTAAAAGCGGTGATGCTGCGCAGGCAGATGTAGTCGTAAGGAATGCGGGGGTGTGCATGTACGGTATCGGCGGGGAAGCCTTAGCAATAATGAACTATGGGAGTGACTGCACAGGTGGTACTGATTGTCCCTCTCATGACCTGGCTGTTCTAGGGACGAAGGTGGAGAAGGAGGGAGACTACAGGTTAGAAGCTGCGGTCTCAGCTGGGTTGTGGGAGGGCACTAGGCATGTTCTGAAAGATAAGTTGTTTACTAGGCTGTGGCAGTGCATCAGCATGTTTGTTGCTTCTCCAGGCCTGATGTACGGGGTAGAATCTGACATGGAGGCTGAAGACAGTGCGAGGCTCAGTTTAATTCCCTACCGTATAAATCCTGCTAAAAAGCCTGTTGTGAAAACAGAGCTAGATGACATGTGGAAAAAGGGTCTGAGGGATAAAGGATATTGTGAGTGGTCGTTGCCAGTGAGTTTGCAACCGGAGTTAAGTGGCAAGATCAGTGTGTGTGAATTATCCCTGACAGACACCTATCCATTGCCCAAGGGTCTGAGGGATAAGGAATGTCGTGAGTGGTCGTTGCCTGTAACTTGGCAACCTGTGTTAAGTGGCAAGATCAGTGAGTGTGTTGATTGCGAGAGTGTGTGTGTGCATTATCCCTGACAGACGCCTATACCTTATCGAGAGTTGACGACACCATAGACCGCCTCGGGGCTGCATCGCCTATCACGAAGGTAGAACTAGTGAAAGGTTATTGGCAGGCCCCGTTGCCGGAAAGAGCGAAGAGAAATGCCAGTCTTGTGATGAACTGGGCAGTTTATCAGTGTCAGGTGTTGTTGTGCTGCCGGAACACAAGTTGGATGTGTGGCATGCTAAAGGCACTGATAATGTTTTGGCTGATTGTTTGTCACGGGAGGGTTTGGTTGCAGGAGAACCCTCGCCGTTCAGTCAGTGTGTGTTGAGAGTGGAGTAAAATTGGCTTGCCCCTGTAAGTGCAGCCGCCAAACACATATTAAAAATAAAAATTCTATAAAAACTCTTTCTTCAATAGTTAACATTTTTAAGTATGTATAGCTAAAGTTCTGAGTCAAATCTGTGCTTCTCTCAGAAGGCTGGGCTAGTAGAAGCTCGCTCGAGGAGCATAACAGTATGAATTGAGCTATTGTGTTGTGTTGAGAGGGGTTGTAATTTGTTTGATGAGAACTGAGCTTTGCCTTCTTTGTTGCGATGTGGTTAGGGGTGGCGAGTCTTATCGGGGTTCTGCTTGTCAGATATAGAGCTCATGGTTGAGCGTCTAATATCTTGGGAGGGGTGTGACGCCTGCAGCTCAGCAGAACGCCATGTGGGCTCAGCCGCTCGCTTGGCCACTCGCTAGCACTCGCCGGGGCAAGGTATTTGGCTACAGTCTATCTACAATGTTGTTCTTTCTTTCATAGTGTTCGTGTTGTTACAGACAGTCCCGTGGAAGTCTTTATTTTCGTCTGTGACAACGGGAAGCATTTTATATCATGAGTTGAATATAGGATGCATTGTATATAATTAAGGAGAGAGAATAATATAGGCAGTGGGGTGGTAGTGTGTGCGTGCGTATACATGTGCTGCCTCCCCCCTCGCTTTGTAGGCTCGCGCGTGTGCCGTCTCGCGCCTCTTGATTGGCTGGTGGTTCCTGGCGCCTTCTGCAGCCCTGCTGCCTGGTGACGTGGCAGCCTGTGATTGGCTGACCACCATGCCTTTGTGTGTGATCCTGGATGGGTCCCGAGGAGTTCCATCCTTAGAGCTTTCCTGACTAGCATACCCTTCACATGTCCCTTGCCCCCCTGTCTCCCAACTTCTACCTATCGAGCACTTTCTCTCTCTCTCAACTTCTTACCTTTCATTCTTCTACTCTATTTAATATCATAACTTCCCTTTGGTTCTGCACGATTTCATATATCGGCCATCGTATTATATGCTGAAGCTCTCAGATAACACATGTTTAGTTAGGCATTTTGGAAGGGTTACCATTTTTGTCTGTAGAGGTTTGACACACTCACGGTGTCTCCCTTCCGGTATCTTGGTGGTCGGCTGGGGAATTTAATGCTAGACTGGGATAAGGCTACTGGTGTTGTGATTTCCGATGTGTACTAGATTTTGTTGAACCTGTACAATCGCAACGGAGACGTGGGAAGCCTAGGTGGTCTTTCTGACTGTGTACCTTGTGAGTTTAGCGCTGTGTTGCGAGTGAGGGCTTTTGCCTCTGCCACCCAACACTGTGCTAACTCGTTTGCTTTGACTTTGAGAGGGTCGCCAGGAGAGAACCAGATACTAGCGATCTGGATCTCTCAAGAGAGCACCCCGTCAATTAACGTAATTTGGCCGCACAGCCTTAAGGACTTCGCTAGGCTACGAGCCGCTTGCTCAGCCATTGTTTCCTAGCCTACTACATCCCAGCTAGACTTTATTCACCTAGCAGACACCAGATTTAGATTATAAACTCTTTCTGTTATGTATGCATTATTATTAACGGCATTTATTAGTCTAGGTTGTTGTTGAGTTGCACAACCCTAGTAGGCTGTTTCGTTGATGAGGAAGTACTTCATTTGCTGTTTGAGTTCCTACTATTGCGCAGTTATTATTCCCGTGCCAGTTAACCCTATATGTCCTTACAATTGTCATATCCTGTTCCTGCTTTATACTACAGTTCAAAATCCGGTACGATCATCTTACCCCAGCATCAGACTTTCTTCAGAAGATTCCTGCTCGATGCTTTGGGACTTTCGTTCAGTTTCTTTAGTATAGGAGTGACAGTTCATTATTGTTTAGAGAAACTTTAAATATACCTTCTTCTAGTTTGCATTAAATCATTGCAGTGATTTAATTAAGATCTCTATCTTTTCCTAGTATACCTTATTACCGTAATTGTATGTTGTTGTGATCAGGCTGTATCAGAGATCATCAGCCTGTAGTAGTAGTGCACTTATACTGAGTTATAGGATACCCCGTTATCGCAGATTTAACTCTGGAGGGTATAGGTGTTTTTGTGCGCCGGCATTATAAGTTCAGGGGTTGGATCTAGTGTTACCGTTGTGGCTGTGTGCTTTCCTAGTCCAATGATTAAGAGCCCTTGTTTTATACGAGCCCCGGTCGTAACAAAATGGTCCCAGAGATTGAGATATTTGACATCTTCCTGTGAGCAGAGGGATTTAAGTCTGTTATTAGTACTGAACGCCTTATCGTAGAAACCGGTCTCTGCATCGATCTTGGGAAGAATGCCTGAAATGATTATGTTACATGACTTACTCTTGTAACGCTGAATTGCCTTACAGTATTTTTCCATTAGTTCCTCTGATCTGGTGCGCATTACATCGTTCGACCCTGCATGAATAACGAACAGGGTGTTCTCGTCAGCGTTGATGGTGACATCGTCGAAGGCTGCTGTGATGTCGTCCAAACCTGCACCCGGTATGCAAAAACGCTTTCTGTGGTTTGGGACTCTTCCACAGAACTCTTCAAGTTGTCCTCATAAGATGGAGTCTCCAATGAGCCTGGTTTCCTCAGTTTCGTCTCCTGTTTTTGTCAGAATCTGGTATCTATTAAATGTGGTGACCGGCAGATGTGACCTCCTTTTTGATTGCCTCACCCAATTTCTTACGGGAGTAAAGCTGGTGGGAGAGACTCTGGAATTTTGAGGGGATGGAGGGGTGTTGTGGCAGGCGGGTGGGCTGGCTGGTGGGGGTGTTAGCGGCTGGTCAACTCTGGGTGGGGAAGGAGATCTAGGGGGAGAAGGGAGGGCAGTTGCGTTGTCTTGGCTAGACACCTGCACTGGTACATCCTGCTAGGTTTCTGGTGTTGCTGCTACATTGAGGGAAACAAATTCCTGCAATGAGTAGAATTCCTTCTGGAGTTTGACATAGTTGGCTTTTACTTCGTTCAGACCTTCTAACAGATGTCGATGGTTTTCGCACAGCCTGCATTCCGGGTTGGAGAAGTAGTCACTGAAGTATTGTCCAGCGAATCGACCTGTACACTGCTCGCAACGTTTCAAGTTCGAAGGCATTTTGGCTGCTAAGATGATATAGGATTAATTTAAGATACAGTTTCAAAAGCCCTGTGAAAATAAATGAAAAATATATGTGAGATATGTTTGTAATAAGATACTTTGTCAGACCCTGCAAAACTATAGAAATATGTGTTTGAATTTTATGATAACATGAGACTGTAAAAAAAGAGAGATATTGGTTAGTATGAAGGCATACAAAATATAGTATGTGGTAGACGTAATGGGAGTTTGTTGGGCCTGTTTACATGGAGGTAATAGCTATCTCAATTTCGATATCAAGAGGCTAGCCTATTTACGATATTTTAATAAAACATAAAATATTTGACACAGGTAATGGAGTGATTTGTATACTAAAAAAAAACTACAATAGTTTGGGAGAGAAAAACTAAAATATACGACAAACATTGTTTTGTCTGTCAGAAGATAGGAAGATAAGCTTACTAAGGAGATAAACAAAATAATAATATAAAAGAAAGAAGGAAAACAAAATGAACTCTTATGTTAGCCGGTATTCTGGTTTGGCGGCTCCAGGTCCTCCTCACAGTAATTAGCGTGGGTAAGGTAGTATTGGCGGGAAACTATCACGTGATCACTGAGGCGTGGCTATATAGCGCGTTGCTATATATTTAACACACAATGACGGAGGAGGTGTTAGAGGAGGAGGAGGAGGAGGAAAAATAGGAGGAGGAGGATGAATTTGACCCCTTGAAGATCCTGACGCGTTTAAAGGGGAGATGGGTCGTTTTTATGGCCCTTCTTCTCCTTCATGCTTAGCCCCATTAGTTTTCAAATTTTAAGACGTTCGACCCATTAGTTTGGCGATTTCAAGACTCCTTTATGTGTCAATATAAAGACTTTTCGTGCCATTTTTAAATTCAGTTTTGTGTGCAGTTGGGTTTGAATACATACTTAGATTGATATCCAGTATTCGATAAATGGATATCAAATCGTAGTCATGTACTTAACCTTTAACTGTCTTGATGGTGTAATGGTTAGTGTTTAAGATCTGTATGTGGTAATCTATGTTTATTTATTTCACTCCAACACCAAACATCTCCCAATAACATTAATGAAAACGAGCATGTGATCCACCGGGACTCGAACTTGGGTTACCAAATACATATTTTAAACACTAACCATTATACCATCAAGGCAATTTACACGTTTATCAGGTTCAAATCCCGGTAGGATCACACGCTTTCATGAATTTCATTGGGAAGTGTTTGGTGTTGGGAGTGAAATAAATACATTAGATTATTATTAAGGAACACCCCGTTCTTGACATTAATCATCCATTACAAACCCCAATGTACTTGAATAAACTAATGAAAGCATATGGTCCTCCCGGGATTCCAACTCTGAACACCACACCCAGAACATAAACATCTAATCCATTACACCACCAACACATAATTAGAAAAATAGTTCGAGAAACAAACTCATTCGTTGATTATACTAATTATAAGATCCATTCATTCATTCAATGATTTATATATGTGTGTATTTATGTTTCTATCATAACATCCATCCAATCATCCAACTATTTATCCTTTTGAGTACCAGCGACGTGTGTTATAATATATTATAGCTAGATTTAGACGATATTGTACAGCTTAAGGACGATCTGTGGTAACTAAATGGTTTGGTTGAGATTGTTTGAAGCCTAATTATTGCTAGAGATCCTTCCTAAGCTAAATAAAATCATCTAATCGTTGCCAGAATATAATTTAAAGGACGTCAACGGTACTGAACGGGTTAACTATGTGAGTGTGTGTGTTTCTATCATAAAATCCATTTATTCATCTATCAACTATGTATGTATGTGTGTATTTGTGTTTCTATCATAACATACATACAGTATATTCATTCAACTTTATATCTACGTGTATATGTATGTTTTTATTATAACATCCATTTATTGCTTCTGAAACTTCATAACTCCTGAAAAATTGAGATAGAACAAACATAATCCCTCCTCTTTTGAGCTTTAAGGGGGATGGTTCACTTTTTGGTAGATTTTGTTCATGTATTCATTAATTTGTATTAGTTTCCTCCCTAGACCCCTATCAAACTTTAAAATCATCCATTAGATCCCTCATGTAGATTCATTTGTACAATTTTCGGTCAGGTTCTTCCAAAATTACAGGATCACTCTCGTTCGCCAGGAATATAATCTGCACCTAAATAACACGAACGGTATTAATATTGACAAAGAAATGGGGCGAAAGGTCTTAAAATCAACAAACTAATGAGATAAACATCTTATAATCTGAAAACTAATTGGGCTAAACATGAAAAAGAAGGGGGTCTAGCAAAACTACCCATCTCCCGTTAAACGGACTTGATATCAAAGGCTGAGAGAGAGAGAGAGAATGGTTGGAATCGTAGTTGTGTCAATGTTTACTTTAATAGGGTTCTACGTGTGTGTGTGTGTAATAGAGAGAGAGAGAGAGAGAGGGAGAGAGAGAGAGAGAGAGAGAGAGAGAGTACAAAGGAGTACAAAGGAAATCAAGCAACAACAGGTATAGTGACCCTTCTAGGCTGCTTGTCCTCCAAAACACTGAGGATCAAGTGTCCAAACAGTGGTTTAGAGTGGGTAAGAGAACATTGGAAAGGGAACTACTGCCCTGGAACTAATATCCGTGGCAGGATTAGGAAGTTAGTAGGGGACAGATGGGTTAGTAACTGAGGGGAGGATAAAATAAAGTTATTCATTTACAAACGCAGGCAGTCGCGGGTTTGATGCGAGATATTTGTCTAAGCGAAGTTTAAATGAATCAATGGTGCTGCAGTCTATAACATCTCAGGGAAGCCCATTCCATAAGTTGACAACTCGATTGAAGAAGAAATTTTTAGCTTCGTGTGAGTTAAAAGATTTACCAATAATGTTGCACCCGTTTCCCCGCATGTAATTTGATTGGTCGATAGTGAAGTACTTACTACAGTTCATATTGTCGATGCCTTTGATTATTTTGAACACTTGAATTAAGTCGCCTCTTAATCTGCGCTGGGTTAAAGGAAATAGATTTAATTCTCTAAGACGCTCCTCGTATGGTTTGTTCTTTAGGCTAGGTATCATTTTGGTAACTCTATGTTGAACTCGTTCTAGCTTGTCTATATCTTTTTGGTAATAAGGGCACCAGGATTGAACGCAGTATTCCAGAAGAGGGCGGACTAAGGAATTGTAAAGGGTTAGGATAACTTCTTTGGATTCATGCTCAAATGACCTGCCTATAAAGCCAATTATTTTGTTTGCCTTCTTAACAACTTCTGAACATTGTTGACTCGGTTTTAGGTTACTCGATATTGTTACTCCCAGATCGGTTTATCTGTTTACATTCTTAAGCTGAGTGCCATTCATCAAATAGTTTGCTTTCTCATTTAGGTATCCAATATGTAGTACTTTACATTTATCCGCATTGAAATTCATTTGCCAAATTTGGGCCCAGCATGACAACTTATCTAGATTGTGTTGCATATCGACAACTTGTTCTTTTGAGAGTACGCTATTTGCAAGTTTTGTATCGTCAGCAAATTTTGAGATTGTACAGGCGAGACCCTCATCTATGTCGTTGATGTAAATTAGAAAGATAATTGGTCCTAGTACCGATCCCTGGGGTACCCCGCTACTTACATTGGTCCATTTAGATGCCTTACCGTTTATGACTACTCTTTGCTTTCTGTCGCTGAGCCAATTTTCTATCCATTTCAACACACCGTCTTGTATTCCATGCGCTTTTAGTTTTAGCAGTAAACGTTTGTGGGGAACTTTGTCAAAGGCCATTTGAAAATCAAGGTATATAATATCTACAGCTTTACTTTCATCGTAGAGGTTGAGGATATCTTGGAAGAAGTCTAAGAGGTTTGTTAAACAGGAACGTTTTTTACGAAAGCTGTGTTGAGTATCTTTAAGTATGTTATTTTCCTTTAAGTGATTTACGAGTCTGTCTATTATGAGTGTTTCTAGCATTTTACATACAACTGAGGTTAAGCTAATTGGACGATAGTTACTGGGTAGGGATTTGCTGCCTTCTTTGAATATCGGTGTTACGTTGGCTAGCTTCCACTGATCAGGCATAGTTCCAGACTGCATGGATTTATTGAATAGCAATGTCAGTGGTTTAGAGAGCTCATCCTTAGCTTCCTTTAGGACTCTAGGTGAGATTGTATCAGGTCCAGGCGTTTTATTTACCTGGAGTTTATCTAAACAATTCAATACTTCTCTCTCTGTAACGGTGATATTGCTTAGAACATCTGAATTATCAATCTGAATCGGCGATGGTGTAGGGATATCACTGAGGTCTTCCGTTGTAAAAACTGATGCAAAGAAGGTATTGAGGACATTACTCATTTGTACTTCGTCTTTGGTGTAATCTCCATTTTCATCGACTAACAGTTGAAGTAACTCCTTTTTTCTTTCTGATATAACTATAGAATTCTTTCGGGTTTGTTTTACTTTGATTCGCAACATGTAACTCCAGGGTCTTTTTACTTTGCTTGATTAACTTTTTGGCTTTGTGTCGTAGCTCTACAAATTTCACCCATTCTTCGTCAGTTTGTGAGGATTGAGGGCATTACTCATTTGTACTTCGTCTTTGGTGTATTCTCCATTTTCATCGACTAACAGTTGAAGTAACTACTTTTTTCTTTCTGATATAACTTATTATAAGTTATATAACTTATTAGCAAACTTTTTAGCAAGCAGACAGTTTGAAATATCTTTATTCCACCATTTGGGCTTATTATTATGGCCTGCATGCCGTATTTTCGATGGTATGCAGTCCTGCACTGCTTTTAGGTAAGTGGTTTCGAATAATTCCCAAGATGTATTTATGTCGTTATTGTTAATTAAAAAGCTCCAGTCAGTTTCTTTAAACATAGCTCTAAGTTTATGAAAGTTTGCTTTCTTGAAATTAGGGACTTTTTCGATGCTGCTATTTGGTTCGTTACTAGTAAACTTTAAAGTGGAAGTTATTGTACGATGGTCGCTGTTACTGAATTCATCACCAACATTCAAATTCTCTATAAATTCTTCTTTTGTTGCAAGTACAAGGTCAAGAATATTATTACCACGGGTCGGCGATCGAACAACTTGAGAGAGTGAACTCTCTTGCAAGTTCGCATACAAGTCATGTCCGGAGTGTGAAGTAAGAGTATTGCCCCACTTGGTCACAGGTAAATTAAAGTCGCCAAAAAATATGGTATCTTGTGAGTTACTTACATCTGCAATTTGTTCATAAATTTCTCGGTCAGTTTGCACTGATTGAGCTGGAGGTCTGTATATTAATGCAAGTATTATTTTAGTGCCTTTATTATTCTTTATTAGCACAAAAGATGTGTCGACGTTCACAATTTGAGGTTTTGACAAGAGGGTCGGGTTAAGACTTTCCTTGATATAAAATAAAACGCCACCTCCATTTATATTTATTCGGCTGTTCTCAAACATTACATAACCGGGCAGTGAATACTCTGCTAAAAAGTCTCCGCTATCTTCTGTATTCAGCCAAGATTCTGTTATGCCAATCACATCATAATTTTCTGTAAACACTAGTTCCTCTAAATCTGAAAATTTATTGCGTATGCTACGAGCGTTTGCATAGAAAACCTTTAAAGTTGCGGTTTTAGAACTCACAGAACGCTCTTTAATCAAATTTTTGGTTTTGGTCGGATCTACATTTACATTCATGGCTGTCCTCGGTCCTCGGTTGTTATCCCTGGTGGTTTTGAATTTGGGTCGTGTTGGTGGAGCCTTATCCAAATTCGCGGTTCTTTACGGATTAGCATTTAATTCCTTTGCAGGTTGCCATCCTCGCTGTCTTCGGTCCTCCTTCCTGGATAACCTGTGCTGAGTCGATTTCTTCCCCGAAAATCCTTCACCGCATCGTTGAGAAGACGCCCAAAACGTGCTGCTCCCACCTGGTTCAGATGAACTCCATCGTCCGAAAACAAATAGTCATTGTAGTAGAAATTATCCCAGGTGTCGACGAATCCCACGTTTTCCTTCCTGCAGAGGTTTGCTAGACAACGATTTGTGCAGGTGGCTATGTTGTAAAATCGGCTCTCTACACCGAGCCGGGGGACGATTCCTGAGAGAGAGAGAGAGAGAGAGAGAGAGAGAGAGAGTACAAAGGAGTACAAAAGAAATCAAGCAACAACAGGTTTAGTGACCCTTCTAGGCTGCTTGTCCTCCAAAACACTGAGGTTCAAGTGTCCAAACAGTGGTTTAGAATTGGTAAGGGAACATTGGAAAGGGAACTACTACCCTGGAACTAATGTCCGTGGCAGGATTAGGAAGTTAGTAGGGGACAGATGGGTTAGTAACTGAGGGAGGGATAAAATAAAGTTATTCATTTACAAACGCAGTCAGTCGTGGGTTTGATGCGAGATATTTGTCTAAGCTGAGTTTAAATGAATCAACGGTGTTGCAGTCTATAACGTCTCGGGGAAGCCCATTCCACAAGTTGACAACTCGATTGAAGAAGAAATTCTTAGATTCGTGTGAGTTAAAAGATTTACCAATAATTTTACAACCGTTTCCCCGCGTGTAATTAGATTGGTCGATAGTGAAGGACTTACTACAGTTCATATTGTCGATGCCTTTGACGATTTTGAACACTTGAATTAAGTCACCTCTTAATCTGCGCTGGGTTAAAGGAAATATATTTAATTCTCTAAGACGCTCTTCGTATGGTTTGTTCTTTAGGCTAGGTATAATTTTAGTAACTTTACGTTGAACTCGTTCTAGCTTGTCTATATCTTTTTGGTAATAAGGGCACCAGGATTGAACGCAGTATGCCAGAAGAGGGCGGACTAAGGAATTGTAAAGGGTTAGGATAACTTCTTTGGATTTATGTTCAAATTACCTGCCTATAAAGCCAATTATTTTGTTTGCCTTCTTAACAACTTCTGAACATTGTTGACTCGGTTTTAGGTTACTCGATATTGTTACTCCCAGATCTGTTTCTCTGTTTACATTCGTAAGCTGAGTGACATTCATCGAATAGTTTGCTTTCTCATTTAGGTATCCGATATGTAGTACTTTACATTTATCCGCATTGAAACTCATTTGCCAAATTTGGGCCCAACATGACAATTTATCTAGATTGTGTTGCATATCGTCAACTTGTTCTATTGAGAATACGCTATTTGCAATTTTTGTATCATCAGCAAATTTTGAGATTGTACAGGTGAGACCCTCATCGATGTCGTTGATGTAAATTAGAAAGAGAATTGGTCATAGTACTGATCCATGGGGTACCCCGCTACTTACATTGGTCCATTTAGATGCCTTACCGTTTATGACTACTCTTTGCTTTCTGTCGCTGAGCCAATTTTCTATTCATTTCAACACACCGTCTTGTATTCCATGCGCTTTTAGTTTTAGCAGTAAACGTTTGTGGGGAACTTTGTCAAAGGCCTTTTGAAAATGAAGGTATATAATATCTACAGCTTTACTCTCATCGTAGAGGTTGAGGATATCGCGGAAGAAGTCTAAGAGGTTTGTTAAACAGGAACGTTTTTTACGAAAGCCGTGTTGAGTATCTTTAAGTAAGTTATTTGCCTCTAAGTGATTTACGAGTCTGTCTCTTATGACCGTTTCTAGCATTTTACATACAATTGAGGTTAAGCTAATCGGACGATAGTTACTGGGTAGGGATTTGCTGCCTTTTTTTAATATCGGTGTTACGTTGGCTAGCTTCCACTAATCAGGCATAGTCCCAGACTGCAAGGATTCATTGAATAGCAATGTCAGTGGTTTGGAGATCTCATCCTTAGCTTCCTTTAGAACTCTATGCGAGATTGTATCAGGTCCAGGCATTTTATTTACCTTGAGTTTATCTAAACAATTCAATACTTCTCTCTCTGTAACGGTGATATTGCTTAGAACATCTGAATTATCAATCTGAATCGGCGATGGTGTAGGGATATCACTGAGGTCTTCGGTTGTAAAAACTGATGCAAAGAAGGTATTGAGGGCATTACTCATTTGTACTTCGTCTTTGGTGTATTCTCCATTTGCATCGACGAACGGTCCAACAGTTGAAGTAACTACTTTTTTCTTTCTGATATAACTATAGAATTCTTTCGGGTTTGTTTTACTTTGATTCGCAACATGTAACTCCAGGGTCTTTTTACTTTGTTTAATTAACTTTTTGGCTTTGCGTCGTCGTAGCTCTACAAATTTCACCCGTTCTTCGTCATTTTGTGAGGATTTTAATCTATCATTAGCAAATTTTTTAGCAAGCAGACAGTCTGAAATTTATTTATTCCACCATTTGGGCGTATCGTTATGGCCTGGACGCCGTATTATTGATGGTATGCAGTCTTGCACTGCCTTAAGGTAAGTGGTTGTGAAACACTCCCAAGATGTATTTATGTCGTTATTGTTAGTCAGAAAGCTCCAGTCAGTTTCTTTAAGCTTTGATTTAAGTTTATGAAAATTTGCTTTCTTGAAATTAGGGACTTTTTCAATGCTGCTATTTGATTTGTTACTAGTAAACTTTAAAGTGAAAGTTATCGTACGATGGTCGTTGTAACTGAATTCATCACCAACATTCAAATTCTCTATTTATGTCGTTTGTTTCAGAAGCTTGATTTAAGTTTATGAAAATTTGCTTTCTTGAAATTAGGGACTTTCTCAATGCTGCTATTTGATTTGTTACTAGTAAACTTTAAAGTGAAAGTTATCGTACGATGGTCGTTGTAACTGAATTCATCACCAACATTCAAATTCTCTATTAATTCTTCTTTTGTTGCGAGTACAAGGTCAAGCACATTATTACCACGGGTCGGAGATTGTACAAATAGAAAAAGTGAACTCTCTTGCAAGTTAGCATAGAGGTCGTGAGAGAGAGAGAGAGAGAGAGAGAGAGAAAGAGAGAGAGAGAGAGAGAGAGAGAGAGAATCTGGCATTATGTGTATGAAAAAGTACCATTATAATTCAATATATGGAACACACAGCTTTGATATCTATTGGTCTATTTAATTATTATGTTCCTTCCAACAACCAACCATACTCCTAAAATCAATTAATTAAATTTACAAACACATGTGGCAGTCCGTGGACTCGAACCCAGGATGCTCCACCGAAAATCAACACCTTATACATCGCACCACGAAGACAGTTAAAGGTTGGTGGACACTGCCTACGATTTATTATGCAACTTCGAATCCTGCATATCAATCTAAGCATGTACACACATCCCAACTGCAACTCACGTAGGCTATGCATATGTGAATTGAAAGAACAATTTGTTTTTTTCTATGTGATTGAGGGAGGCAAAAGGCATTACTGCCTATAGCGAGTGCCTCCCCCATAGTTGAAAGAGTGACAGGGCCAAAATCAAGGGATGTTCGAGCCAAAATGCCTTGACACACGGAGTTTGAAGCAATTTAAGTCATAGGAAGAGGGAAAGACTGATTCTGGGAGAGAGTTCCAGAGCTCAGCTGTTGAGTAGAAGAAAGTTTGAGAGTAACGTTTCACTCTTGGGTTGGAGAGTTGCACAGAGTAGGGGTGGGATTGAGTTGCAAGACGGGTACCACGTGCCCTACGTAAAGGAGGTGGTATGCACTGGGATAGCTCTGAGTAACACTGATTATTATAGTAGCGATAGAATAGCGAGAGAGATGCAACATTGCGGCGGAGAGAGAGAGACTGCAGAGAGTTGGTGAGTGGACGGGAGTTAATGATACGAAAGGCCTTCCTTTCAACTTTGTCTAGGAGAGCGGTGTGAGAGGAACCTCCCCACACATGTGAACAATACTCAATACAAGGGCGCACTATTCCCCTGTACAGAGCAAGAAGCTGTGCAGGGGAAAAGAACCCCCTAAGGCGGTTGAGCACACCAAGCTTCTGGGAGGCTGACTTAGCAAGACTGGTAATATGGTCCTTCCAAATGAGAGCAGAAGAAAAAGAGACACCAAGAATATTGAGAGAAGATGAAGGGTTGATTTTTGTATTGTTGAAGAATAAGGGATAGTCCGCTGGGAGATCCTGACGGGTAGATAGATGGAGAAATTGGGTTTTGGAAGCATTAAAGTTAACAAGGTTTTCTCTGCCCCAATTGGGAATAGTATTTAGATCAGAATTTAAAAGTTCTATGGCTTCATTACGTTTGTTGTTGAGGAATTGCTGGCTGGGGCGTTCTGAAAAACTAATGGAGTAGTGTAAGGTTGAGTCGTCTGCGTATGAATGGATGGGAATTAAGGTACAGTTAAGGAGATCATTTATAAAAATTAGAAAGAGAATAGGAGATAGGACAGAGCCCTGAGGAACACCGGAGTTTATAGGGTGAGGAAGTGAACAATGGCCGTCCACAACCGCGGCTATGGAACGGCCGGAAAGGAAATTAGAGACAAAGGCACAGATGGAGGGATAGAAACCGAAGGAGGGTAGTTTAGAAATTAAAGATTTATGCCAGACTCTATCGAAGGCTTTCGATATGTCTAGTGCAATAGAAAAAGTTTCACCGAAGTCCCGAAAGGAGGATGACCAAGAGTTAGTAAGATATGAAAGAAGATCACCAGTAGAGCGACCCTTAAGGAAGCCATACTGGCGATCTGAGAGCAGATTATGAGAAGAGAAATGCTTAAGAAATTTGGAAGCAAGAATAGTTTCAAAAACTTTAGAAAGACAAGAGATGAGAGCAATTGGACGATAGTTGGAGGGTTGAGAGCGGTCACCCTTCTTTGGGACAGGTTGAATGTGAGCAAATTTCCAGCATGAAGGGAAGACGTTAGAGGATAGACAGAGACGAAAGAGTTTGCCTAGGCAGGGAGTCAGCACGGAAGCACAGTTTTTGAGAACAACAGGAGGAACACCGTCCGGACCGTACGCCTTATTAGTGTTAAGCCCAGAGAGGGTAGAAAGTACATCTTTAGAAGAGATTAGGATATTAGGCATAAGTAAGAGAGAGGAGGGCGGAGAGGGAGGAATAGCACCGGAATCATCCAAGGTGGAGTTTCTAGCAAAAGTTTGAGCGAAGAGTTTAGCTTTGTCAGAGGAAGAAGTGATGGTTGTGCCATCAGAATGGGAAAGGGGAGGGAAAGACGAGGAAGAGAAATTGTTGGAGAGGTTTTTGGCTAGATGCCAGAAAGCTTGGGAAGAGCTAGAGTTGGATAGTTCAGTGCATTTATTATTGATGAAAGAGTGTTTGGCAAGTCGAAGAACAGATTTGGCTTGATTCCGGGCAGAAACATAGGAAGAATGAGAGTCTTGAGTTTTAAGGCGACGGTACCGTTTGAATGCTTCCTCCTTATTGCGGACAGCAGTAGAACAGGCGTGAGTAAACCAAGATTTTTTAGCATTAGTCTGAGAGAAGGAGAATGGAATGTATGCTTCCATGCCCGATAGGATTACCTCGGTAATGCGTTCAGCACTCTCCGAGGGTCCCCGGCCACGGAAGAAGAAATCATTCCATGGGAAATCAAAGAAGTACTGCCGGAGAGCCTCCCAATCGGCAGCGCCAAAGTGCCACAAGCGCCGCCGGCTAGGAGGATCGGGTGGCCGTACTGGAGCGATAGGATAGGTGACAGAGATAAGTTTATGGTCGGAGGACCCCAGAGGAGAGAAAAGATCGACAGTATAAGAAGAAGGGTTAGAAGTTAGAAACAAGTCAAGAATGTTGGGCCGATCTCCGATGCGATCCGGGATACGGGTGGGTTGCTGAACTAACTGCTCTAGGTCATTTATGATAGAAAAGACGTAGGCTTGTTCACCAGGTGGATCAGTAGTGTGAGAGGAGAGCCATTGGCGGTGGTGAACGTTGAAATCTCCTAAGATGGAGATTTCTGAGAAAGGAGAAATGGATAGAATGTGTTCCACTGTAGAGTTTAGATAGTCAAAGAATTTGGGAAAGTTGGTAGAGTTAGGGGAAAGATAGACAGCACAGAAATATTTAGTAAGAGAATGACAGGAAAGTTTGAGCCATAAAGTTGAGAATTCAGAGGAGTCGAAATCGGGAACACGAGAGCAAGTGAGTTTGTTGTGCACATATGCACAACATCCGCCTTTGGCTTTGAAACTAGGATAGAGAAAGTAGGAGGATACAGAGAAGGGGCTGCTGGATGTTGCTACAGACACCTGAGTTTCGGTGAGGAAGAGAAGATCAGGTTTGTAGGAGGAGAGATGGTGCTCAACAGAGTGAAAGTTAGAGGAAAGTCTGCGAATGTTGCAGAAATTAATAGAAAGAGTAACAGGCCGAGGTCCAGGTAATTGTGTGGGGTCGTCAGGGGATGGTCGGTTGGGTGTGGGGGCATTTATGGTCCCCCCCCCTGGGGACTCCGAGGCTGGGCTAGAATTCATCATTTTAGTTTTTTTAAATTTTGGTGTGGAGGAATGAAGTGTGGTGTACATGTTTAGTGTAGTGAAGTGGATAGGAGGAGGAGGTGTTTGTGAGAGCTAGCTGGATTGCTCTCAGTGTAAATGAGGCACAAAGAAAATCAGTAAGAGAGGCCAAGCAAATGAAACAGAAGTTCCAGTGACTCTTTATCACATGCCTTAACCACTTAGGGAAGTCCTCTCGATAAATTACTCCTGAACCAATATCAATTATTATGTTCCTTCCAACAACCAACCATACTCCTAAAATCAATTAATGAAATTTACAAACACATGTGGCAGTCCGTGGACTCGAACCCAGGATGCTCACACCGAAAATCAACACCTTATACATCGCACCACGAAGACAGTTAAAGGTTGGTGGACACTGCCTACGATTTATTATGCAACTTCGAATCCTGCATATCAATCTAAGCATGTACACACATCCCAACTGCAACTCACGTAGGCTATGCATATGTGAATGGAAAGAGCAATTAATGGGGCCTTAACCACTTAGGGAAGTCCTCTCGATAAATTACTCCTGAACCAATATCAATTATTATGTTCCTTCCAACAACCAACCATACTCCTAAAATCAATTAATGAAATTTACAAACACATGTGGCAGTCCGTGGACTCGAACCCAGGATGCTCACACCGAAAATCAACACCTTATACATCGCACCACGAAGACAGTTAAAGGTTGGTGGACACTGCCTACGATTTATTATGCAACTTCGAATCCTGCATATCAATCTAAGCATGTACACACATCCCAACTGCAACTCACGTAGGCTATGCATATGTGAATGGAAAGATTAATTAAGGTCATTTGCCAGAAATTTGCCCCGCCATTATTTTGAAAGTACTAGCTAGACTTTAAGGGGGGTGCCCTGGTTTTTGTTCTCTCCTTTTCTGTTTTTCTCTGGCTGTTATCCATTCGGCCCCATTCAGCTTACTATATATTTTCTTGCTCTCTCCCTCTCTCTCTGGGTTATATCCATTCGGCCCCATTTAGCTTACTGTTTTAAGACGTTTATCCCCATCCAGGTGTCGATTTCTTCCTGGCGAGCGATAGCGAGCCTGCATTGTATGGAGAAATCCGGCTTTGCCGGAGAAATGTTTCTATCGAAAAATTTACAAATTTAGTTTGCTGTCAAAAACGTTTATAAATATATGCTGGTTCGCTACCGCTCACTAGGAAATAATCGACACCTGGATGGGGATAAACGTCTTAAAACAGTAGGCTGAATGGGGCCAAATAGATACAACCCAAAGAGAGAGAGAACATAAACGAGGTGGGCCCCCTTAACCCTCTCCGACATATGACGCAATTTTGAGCCTATTAGGGATACTTTAAAGCCTTCATTACCATCAGGGGTATTTACAAACCTTTAGTTTAGTTACTTCAACCTCTGCAGTTGTCTTTGAGTTGGCTGTGGGCAGAAAACTAATTTTGGAGAGGTAATTATAAGAGTGAGAGAACTCTATTTGTTATTGCTAATCTGGCAACCTCTGCGTTATATGAGTCTGAAGGGGTTAATGTGAAATAATTGACCGTTCATTAGGGGGGGATGGTTTGATTTTCTGGTCCCCCTTCTCCCTCTTGCTCAGCCCCATTAGTTTTCATATTTTAAAACGTTCGGCCTATTAGTTTGGTGATTTTAAGATCTATTACCCCCTTTCCTTGTCAATATTAAGACCCATCATTCAATTTAGGTGTCGATTTTATTTGATTTGCGAGCGATAGCGAACCTGTAACATAATTTTGTTACCGGTCTCCGGCTGGGACATATTGCTAACTAATAATGTACACATTCATCTTGAATGGGGGTCTTGGGGGTGTTTGTTTAAGGGGAGATTTCCACTTGAGGGACTTCTTGCTTGACCCCTTTCTCCCTCATGTCTAGCCCCATTGCTTTTGAGATTTTAAGACAGTTGCCTCATTAGTTTGGTGATTTTAGGAATTTCCGCTGCTTGGATAATATTCATTAAGTCCTTCGCGTCCTCATTACTTACACGTTTACGTCATGTTTAGTCCCATTGGTTTTCAGGTTTTATGACGTTCGGTCCATTAATTTGGCGATTTTAAGACCATTCGTCCCATTTTCTTGTCAATATTAGGACTTTTAATGTAATTTAGGAGTCGATTTTTTCCTGGCGAGCGATAGCGAGCCTGCAATTTTAGGAGGAAACGGCCTTTGGCCGGGACATTTTTCTACCGAAAAATGTACAAATCAATCTAGAAGGGGGATCCAATGGATGTTTTCTTTAAGCTTGATGGAGGTCTAGTGAGGAAATTCAAAAATAAATAAATAAATAAATATATAGACCAAAAACCAAGCAGTATCCCCTTAAATAGTATATTATGGAGGAATTCACTTGTTATACGGTAGCTAAAGTTGGTTAATTAGCTGCTGGGAGAATATTCATTAAGTCATTCGCGTTCTCATTACTTACACGTTTACCTCAACTTTAGAAAAATACTTAAATGTCGATAAATAAATAAACAAGTAATTATTTTTATCGTAATATATAAATTTCAATACAGCATACTGACTAATTATACTTTCTTAAGATTAACCTAACATTACCTAAAGATATGTTAATTTCTTCCAATATATTAGGACAAAATTGGCTACGCCTTTTTGTTAATATATATGTCTCTGGGTCTTCTCCTGGGTGTGTGTGAGTTTGTGTTATTATCTATGTGTGTTCGTTGTTTTGTGTTTGTTTTTGTGTTTTCCCTGTTGCTCTGTCTTGAGTCGGCCACACCCAAGAAAAGAGGAAAACAAATAATAAAATAGAATAAAATAGACAATAACAATTACAATAGGAAAAATGGGGATTGGGCCTGAGCAGATAGATAGATAGATAGATAGATAGCTAGATAGATAGATAGCTAGATAGATATATATAACGTCAAACTTTGGGAGTGAGTTATTATTATTATTATTTTTTGTTTTCCTACTTGTGAGTTTCCATCTCTGCTGATGATGGTGGGCCGAAGCTGCCACTGTCGTCAGGGTACATGTGCCTGGGGAAACTTTAGAGAACTGCTGCCAATTGCCGAGTTTCGTTCTATAAGGAAGTTGGAGCTTTAGATACCGATATTTATCATAATTTACATGTAAAAAACGGTTGAGGTACATAGCCTATATAAATACATAAAACCCAATTCAACATACCAATTATCCATCAAAAACCCACATTATTATTTCTTATCTCCTGAATATCGATGTCTACGGCCCCAACTTCCTTATAGCCTGAAACTCGCAAGTGGTCAAATTCTAAACGGGATTGGGCCCAGACAGGATTGGGCCCAGACAGGATTGGGCCCAGACGGGATTGGGCCCAGACGGGATTGGGCTCAGACAGGATTGGGCCCAGACGGGATTGGGCCCAGACAGGATTGGGCCCAGACGGGATTGGGCCCAGACGGGATTGGGCCCAGACAGGATTGGGCCCAGACGGGATTGGGCCCAGACGGGATTAGGCCACGACGAAAATGTCAGTATAGGATAGGTGATAATTTAGTGAAGATAAGTAATACCCCGTTCTTAACATTAATCATCAATTACAAACCCCAATGTACTTGAATAACCTAATGAAAGCATAATTATGGTCCTCCCGGGATTCTAACTCGGGACACCACACCCAGAATATAAGCATCTATATACTCACACATTCACTATTCACACCTACCCTATATTGACACTTTAGTCTGGGCCCAATCCCGTCTGGGCCCCATACCTTAAGGGAGCCCACCTCGCTTGTTTTATCTTTCTCTCCCTCTCTCTTTGGCTTGTATCCATTCGGCCCCATTCAGCCTACTGTTTTAAGACGTTTAACCCAATCCAGGTGTCAATATTTTCCTGGCGAGCGGTAGCGAGCCAACATATATATATATTTTTTTAGCAGCAAGCTAAATTTGTAAATTTTTCGATAGAAAAATGTCTCCGGCGAAGCCGGATTTCTCCATACAATGCTGGCTCGCTATCGCTCGCCAGGAAGAAATCGACACCTGGAACGTCTTAAAACAGGAGGCTGAATAGGGCCGAATGGATACAAGCCAGGGAAAGAGAGAACAGGAGAGAAAGATAAACAAAAGCCGGTAATCCCCCTTAAGGACAGTGTGCAGCAGAGTGCTATAACATATTGTTGTGGTAGTGGCAGGTTGTCAATGGCAGCCGTGTTCCTTAAGGGAGCTCACCTCGTTTTTTTTTTCTCTTTCTCTCTCTTTGGCTTGTCTCCATTCGGCCCCATTCAGCCTACTGTTTTAAGACGTTTACCCCCATCCAGGTGTCAATATTTTCCTGGTGAGGGGTTAGCGAGCCAGCATTATACAGTATATATTTTAGTTTTGACAGCAAGCTAAATTTGTACATTATTCGATAGAAAAAAAATTCAGGCGAAGCTGGATTACTCCATACAATGCTGGCTCGTTATCGCTCGCCAGGTAGAAATAGACACCTGGATGGGATAAACGTCTTAAAACAGTTGGCTGAATGGGGCCGAATGGATACAAGGCAGAGAAAGAGAGAAAAGGAGAGAAAGATAAAAAATCGTACGGTCGCGCTAATAAGTCATGTCCCAGCTGCCATTACGTTTGGTTTGCTCTGTGCTGTATTAATGTCTGTTAGATGTTGAATAGGGTGGTAAGAGTAGGAACATGTTTGTATATTTCACTCGATATGAAGACAATTGCTGATACCAATTATTGATCGAAACATACTTGGTGCCGAGACATCACTTATGTTTCGATCAAAATTGGTATCAGCAATATCTAAGCTTCATTTCTTCATATCGAGTGAAATAGATAAACATGTCCCTACACTTAGCCACCCTATTCAAAACCTGACAGACATTAATACAGCACAGAGCAAGCCAAACGTAATGACAGCTGGTGATTGACTTATTAGCGCGACTGTACAACACATTTCCCTCATGAAGCCGTTTTATAGAAATATTTTGTCTTATATTTAGGAAACTATATGATAGATACTCAGAGGGGCCAAATCAAAACACAAACTGCAACTAGATATTTTCTAAATTGTCGCTGAACTGTCAATAAATCGTTAGTTAATGCCACAATCTGTCGAATGTCACTCACAATGGCTCGAGACAGAGCCCGAATAGGAAAAAAAAACAATGAACACACAAAAACACAAATTCACACTCATCTAGGTCACCCCCCCCCAAAAAAAAATAAAAATAAAAAATAAAAATAAGTAAATAAATAGAACAAATGGGGAATGGGCCTGAGCAAATAGATAGATAGATAGATAGATAGATAGATAGAAGCTTAGTTGTTCGTCATAGAAACTAGAAAGCAATTTTTTTTAAAGCTAAAGGAGCGAACTCTCTTTAAGGTTTTCTTAGAATGTAGGTGGTGGTCAACTTTAAGGGGGGGGGGGCTTTTTTATTTGCTTATTTATGTATGTTTTTACTATTTGTGTTAGTTTCCTCCCTAGATCTCTATCAAGCTTGTAAAAACACCTGCCCAAGATCCTCCTTCAAGATAAGTTTGTACATTTTTTGATAGAAGAATGTCCCGGCCAAAGGCCGGTTTCTCTTAAATTACAGGCTCGCTCTCGGTCGCCAGAAAAAAATCGACATCTAAATGGCACGAAAGGTCTTAATATTGACAGATAATTTGGGCGTAAAGTCTTAAAATCGCCAAACTAATGGGCCGAACGTCTTAACCCTTCTTTAGCGGGGCCCGACTTAAGTCTGTATCTAAAAATCTGGACTATGTGGCGGTGCCCGACTTAAGTCTGTGTGAAATTTTGGCGCAATATTGGCTCTGAGAGAGAGACGAGCGACGGGAGGAGCGTAGGTTGCCTCATGACCGCTCGCCACGGCTGCCGTGGGCCTACTGACATTTACTTCACACACATCCACCCTCCCTCCCTCGCTACACACGTAATTATGTAACGAAATGACCGTATTTTAGCGATTTTGCCCTTCGGTTGCACGATCGTTGCAAGACAACCAGTAATCGTAGAAGGATGGTTCAGTTGTCATTGAAAAGCTCAATTAACGCCCTTTCAGTGTTGCATAATTGTATTAAGCTCTGGCTCTTGTTTATGCATGAAAAAGAGCACGGAAACAAGGCCATTTATGGTAAAAAAAAAACGCTGGGCGCATAGTGGAAAAAAACTGACCCGCCCGCTCGTCAGGCATTAAAATCCCCAAAGCAATGGGGCTAAACATGAGGGAGAAAGGGGTCCAGTAAAAAAAAACTCCTGTGGAAATCTCCCCTTTAAAACCAGCTATTTTTACATCTACCCCCCCCCCCCCCCCCTTCAATACTGTCTCCGTTGCTGTGTTAAGGGAGCCCACCTCGCTTGTTTTTATCTTTCTCTCCCTCTCTCTTTGGCTTGTGTCCATTCGGCCCCATTCAGCCTACTGTTTTAAGTCATTTACCCCCATCCAGGTGTCAATATTTTCCTGGAGAGCGGTAGCGAGCCAGCATATACAGGTATATATTTTTGTTTTGACAGCAAGATAAATTTGTACACTTTTCGATAGAACAATTTCTCCGGCGAAGCCGGATTTCTCCATACAATGCTGTCTCGCAATCGCTCGCCAGGAAGAAATCGACACCTGGATGGGGATACACGTCTTAAAACAGTTGGCTGAACGGGGCCGAATGGATACAAGCCAGGGAAAGAGAGAAAAGGAGAGAAAGATAAAAAAAAAACACGGTGACCCCCCTTTAAAACCCGCTATTTTTACATGTACCCCCTCAATACTGTCTCCGTCGCTGTTTTCTCCATAATCTGTTTCTTTTCAACTGGCGGTAAATTGAATCTCTTAGCAGCTAATTTCTCGATACTTAAGGGGAGATTTCCACTTGAGGGATTTTTTCGAACTTCCTTCTCCCTCATGTTTAGCCCCATTGCTTTTGAGATTTTAAGACGTTTGCCCCATTATTTTGACGGTTTTAAGAACTTTCAACCCATTTCTGTCAATTTTAAGACCTTTCGTGCCATATACTGTAGGTGTCGATTTTATCCTGGCGAGCGATAGCGAGCCTGTAATTTAAGAGGAACCGGCTTTCAACCGGGACATTTTTCTACCGAAAATTGTTCAAATTTATCTTGAAAGGGGCTCAAGGGGGTGTAATCTTAAGCTTGAAGGATATCTAGGGACCAAACTAAAAACCTCCCCTTAATGGAACAATATGAAAGTACTATGTCTCTGCATCATATTAAGTACTATGTCTCTGCATCATATTAAGTACTATGTCTCTGCATCATATTAAGTACTATGTCTCTGCATCATATTAAGTACTATGTCTCTGCATCATATTAAGTACTATGTCTCTGCATCATATTAAGTACTATGTCTCTGCATCATATTAAGTACTATGTCTCTGCATCATATTAAGTACTATGTCTCTGCATCATATTAAGTACTATGTCTCTGCATCATATTAAGTACTATGTCTCTGCATCATATTAAGTACTATGTCTCTGCATCATATTAAGACCAAGTTTAGATAATTAGCACCATATTTCATTACAGAATCTTTAAAATAACTGAGAAATATTGATGGGAACTTTGCAATTGACCACGTGCGAGTTTCGGTCTATAAGGAAGTTGGAGCTGTAGATATCGATAATTAACAGAATGATCACCTAAATTGCGGTTGTGGTGTTTATATAATCACATAAAACCCAATTCAACAGACTTTGTATACGTTAGAAACCTACTTTATTATTGTACTTCTGTTTAATATCGATGTTTTTGGCTCCAACTTCCTTATAACCTGAAACTCGTAACTGGTCAATTTACCGCCAGTTGAAAAGAAGCAGGGTATAGTTCTCCGGATAGGTTCATTTTACGGCTCCAACTTCCAGACTACAAATAATTTAATTCTTCCCATTTCCGTTTCAGATCTTCACAAACCTCATTTTAGTCTTTTCTCTGTCTTGACATGAAAGGGAATTCTGAGTCGAGCAGAGTTTCTTTTCGTTCATATTTACCTTTCTAATATTTCATATATATATATATATATATATATAGAGAGAGAGAGAGAAGAGAGAGTGTGCGAGTGCATCTGCGTATGTACTTGGTGGTATAATAATAATAATAATAATAATAATAATAATATATATTCAATTAGCATTTTACAGTGTTGGTACCACATAATATGTTACAAAAATGACATGTACCAGCCTTGCATAATTCCAACTAAGGATAGCCCAATAAGGCCGTTAGGGGTGGGAAGCCAGGCACCTCACGGTCGCCAAAGGTCGCATGTGACCTCGTAGTTAAGCTAGAATAAGTATTGTACTGTACCTAGGTTAAGCTAGAATAAGTATTGTACTGTACCTAGGTTAAGCTAGAATAAGTATTGTACTGTACCTAGGTTAAGCTAGAAAAAGTATTGTACTGTACCTAGGTTTAAGAAAAACTCATGGCTGCAATGAACAACAAACTGACAATTATTTATTATTATTACACACACACACACACACACTCTCTTTCACTCTACCCCACTTCCCCTCCGTGGCCTCCTTCCCCTTTTCTCCGAAATACCACACCCTACATGGACTCTGACCCATTACTCCTGAAGGGGGACTTGAGAGAGAGTCGAAACCTGTCGTGTTTTTAAAACGATAAGAACGTTTTTGGATATGTGGGTTTAACTTTCCTTTCTTATATCACTTATCAATCTTACCCAATGTTTTGCTTAGTCTGCTATAGTTAGCGCCAGCGAACTTGACAATAATCTTGACCCCTTAACTTTTTATAATTCGAAATGAATGAAAGCAATGGGGCTGACGTTTCTATCATTTGGGAAGAGGTCACCAGGAAATAGGTGTGGATATTTACAACCAGTTTGCTCTAGGTCTTTTTGAGTTACAGAGAGGTCAGGGATTAAGATTATTGTCAAGTTCGTTGGCGCTACCTATAGGTACTTTCATACTGATTTGCTTCAGACTATCTTTATAAAAACAAATATGTATATGATGCTGGTTTGCTAGTGACTATCTTTATCAAAAAAATATACGGTAGATATGAACGCGTGATTGGGTGAGTCGGGAGTTGATGGGGAAGAAAATTGAGTTGGAAAGGGAGGGTGATATGTTTTGGGGGAGCGGGGGGGGGGGGGGGGAATGATCCTTTTGGGGGGCGAAGGGTGAGTGATCTTTTTAGGGGGCGAAGGGGGGGGGGGGGGGGGAGAGCGATGGTTGGATAGGCTTACTGGTGCTGGTGGTTGGTTTTCTGTCTACATGGGGCAGTGAGTGGTATACCTGCTTCTCGACGAGTTGACTATGGTGTTTGTTACTTGTATTGATTGACTACAGTGATATATTCTTCACACACACACACATATATAAATATATATATGTATATATATACAGTATATATACTCCCACCCCTACTCTGTGCAACTCTCCAACCCAAGAGTGAAACGTTACTCTCAGACTTTCTTCTACTCAACAGATGAGCTCTGGAACTCTCCCAGCATCAGTCTTTCCATCTTTATGTGACTTAAATTGCTTCTAACTCCGTGTATCCAGGCATTTTGGCTCGAACGTCCCTTGATTTTGGCCCTATCCCTCTTTCAACTCTGGGGGAGGCACTCGCTACAGGCAGTTCTGCCTTTTGTCTCCCTCACTCACACAGATAAACAAATAAATATATTCTTTATATCAAGTAATGCCACATGAGAAAAACCTCATACAACCCACCCGGGATTTGAACCTTGGACCATCTGATCAACATGCAGCACGAGTGCATGTTGATCACAAGGTCCAGGGTTCGAATCCTGGGTGGGTTGTATGAGATTTTTGTCAAGTGGCATTATTTGATATAAAGATTATATGATTTCCCACGGACTGGAAGCTGCCAATATACTTCACTGGTAGGGGGTATCTTGTGTAAAAAATTATGTGGGTGGATGGATGTCTACCTAGACAGATCCTGGGTAACAGCTGTTGCCAGGTTGCAACACCTCTTTTGTGGCCAGTGTGGTGTAGTGGTTAGCACGAGTGCCTGTTGATCACATGGTCCAGGGTTCGAATCCCGGGGGGGTTGTATGAATAACAAAATATATATCCAGAGTTGCTGGAACTCATTTTTAATTTGTCTTGCTTCCATCAATGTTTTAGTTTGTGTCTCACCTTCAGACAGTGTAATCCAGCTAGCTCTCACAAACACCTCATCCTCCTATTCAGTTGCCTACATTAAACAAGCAAACCATATTTTTTTCCAATACCTAAACAAAACATTATGTTGACGACTTGAAACTCTGACTCCGATTCCCTAGTGTGTGTGTGTGTGTGTGTGTTCATTCAGCATCACAAAAACATCCATTCGCTACGTCAGGAAATCTACAGACCAATAGCTATAACTTCCACTCTTGGTAAAGTCTTTGAAATTATATTAAATAATCACATAATTAAGCATCTTGAGAATAATAAATTAATCAGTGATAGGCAATATGGTTTTAGACGATGTCGATCAACTGCAGACATGCTTTGCCTTCTTACGCATCAAATCAACCAAGCTACAGACCAACATGGTGAAACACATACAATAGCACTGGATATATCAAAGGCATTTGATAGAGTCTGGCATCAATCCTTATTGTCGAAGATGTCACACTACGGCCTTGCATCATTAGTTCCACTAATTTCTTCTTATCTTCATAACAGAAAAATACGTGTAATGGTAGAT
Source organism: Paralithodes platypus (assembly GCA_032716605.1). Taxonomy (NCBI): domain Eukaryota; kingdom Metazoa; phylum Arthropoda; class Malacostraca; order Decapoda; family Lithodidae; genus Paralithodes; species Paralithodes platypus. The sequence goes on along the minus strand of CM064527.1, from coordinate 17,593,892 downwards.
GGCCTTTATTTTCAATTTCACTCAATAAATGCTGGTGTTCCCCAGGGATCAGTTTTGGCCCCAATTCTGTTCCTCATTCATATCAATGATCTCATATCTACCACTCATAATCCAATACATTCCTACGCAGATGACTCAACACTCCACAGTTCCTTCACATTTACCAATTCTTTCACCCAACCCGATCTTATAAATTCAAAAATAAACACTGCAATTTCTCTGAACCAGGACCTTTCTAGAATTAATGGATGGGGACAAAAGAATCTAGTTTCCTTTAATGCACAGAAAACCAAGTACATTCAATTTTCTAACCGACAGAATCTCACTGACTCCCATATATTTGTAATGATGTAAATATTCCCACTTCCCCTAGTATTGACATTATCGGTGTAACATTAACTACTAACTTGAGCTGGACACATTATGTTAGAAGCATTGCTAAGAATGCCTCTAAAAAACTGGGACTCCTGTACAGAGTTCGAGAATTCTTCACTGACGAGCAGTTGGCCGTGATATATAAAAGTCATGTGCGTTCTCAGATGGATTACTGTTCACCTCTGTGGGGTGGAAGTGGAGTGGTTGCATTGAGGCAGTTGAACAAAATTCAAAATAAAGCTATTAGATGAATCAATAACCCTGCAATCACACAGGACCTTCCTACATTATCCATACGAAGAAACGTTGCATCCCTTGCATTATTCTACAGATATTTTCACAGCAATTGTTCCGAGGAACTTGCTTCAATTGTGCCGCCTCTCCACATCTTTCCCCGTAGAACTAGGGCAGCTGAGAGCGCCCATGAATTTACACTTTCTCCTCCACAATGCAGGACTTCTGCTTATCAGAATTCATTTATCCCCAGAGCTACTACTCTTTGGAATTCACTTCCCTCGAATTGCTTTCCACAAACTTACAATCTACAAATGTTTAAATCCAGTTGTTACAAACATTTTATGAATGGAGGATGCCTTTAGGCACATGGACCTTTTTGTTTTATCTGTGTTTTTCCTTCCTCCGTTCATTGTCTCTTAAAAAAAAAAAAAAAAAAAAAAAAAAAAATCCCCCGCTCTCACATCCGACAATTTGAGGGGAGACGGGCCGGTTTTCTGAACCACTTTCTCACTCGTGTTTAGCCACATTAGTTTTGAGATTTGTAGACGTTTTCCCCATTAGTTTGTTGATTTTAAGACTTTTCGCCCCATTCCGATGTCAATTTTAAGACCTTTCGTGCCATTTAGGTGTTGATTTTTTCCTGGCTAGCGATAGCGAGCCTGTCATTTTAAGAGGAAGCGGTCTTCGGCCGGGACATTTTTCTACCTAAAAATTTAAAAATGTATCTTGAAGGTGGGTTTATTTGATTTTAGTTTTTAAGCTTGATGAAGGTCTAGCGAGGAAACTAAAACATCAACAACTGAGTCCAAAAAAATCAGCCACTGTCCCCTTAAAATATGATTGTATTAGCCACTCAGCGACTCTCTCTCTCTCTCTCTCTCTCTCTCAAAAACACACCTACACACCTACATACATACTGTATACACGCACAGCCACTCAAACCATTGTAGGGTACTTATTTGCACACACGCGTAATTATATACAGTATATATATATATATATATATATATATATATATATATATATATATATTATTTCTCACAAATACTCGTGAGCTACTAAATGTCTTTATAGTCTCAGCTGGGATCGAACCACTGACAGTCAGGACGATTGTTCATGCAACTCTACCACGGCGTGATACAGGGTATGCTTAACCTTTTCCTATATACATTAAGCAGAAGGGATATCCTATTTAGAGAATGTATTTCAATTCATACACATTACACAAGTCGTAGAATCTAGATGGATGGGACTCGTCAGCCTTGGTCGGCAACCCGTCTAGGGGAGTTCACATTATGCAAATCCGTACTGCTCACCTAAGGGTGAAGCAGGTTAGTGGATGCACTAGCCGTCACCACTGTAGAAAAATAGTGCTAAACAGATACATAAAAGGCCTTGGAGTCGGACGGACTTTAAGTTGAGTGGTCAATCCTGTAAATCCTTAAATAAACTAGCACGGTTTGTCCTTCTTAGGAGGGACTAGTCCGCTTGGGAGCATTTTGTGTATGGCCACCATCATAAAGAGGAGTATGGTGTCCTGGAATACCTGTATATCAATAACAATACATACAGGTAGTTAAGGAATAATTTATAAAAAAAAAATCCTCTGATAATTGAAACTGAGGTGATATATAGTGTTGAATATATAAATTATTATAGATTATTGAAGATTATTATTATTATTAGCATTATTATAGATTATATAGATTATTGAGGCATTAGGTACAGATTAATATATCTGTTAATCTGTTATATTACGATATATGGACATTGGAAGCAACGACTTTGAGTACTCGTAATACATTTGTTGATTAATAATATGTAAAGATAATATATATAAATATATACAGCATACAGTATATATATATATATATATATATATATATATATATATATATATATATATATACTGTATAGTGTAGTTCTATTATTGAACGTCATCGTATGTAATATGATCCGAAGCGTTACCTTCAGATTCACAGAACTTTGATCTTAAAGGTGAACATGCAGGGAAACTCCTCGCAAATCCGAGTTCTTTGACAATGGTATTGAGTCGGTTAAAAGTGAATTACAGACCAGCATGGCTTACATCAAGGTTTGGAACGTGTTTGACTACCTAATTTAAATACAATAGAACTTTGTAATCCTCTCCCAGAATCAGTCTTTCCCTCTTGTCGGGAATCAACCTCGAAATAAATTCTTCTTCTAGTGATTAAGGAAGCATGTAACTAAGATATAGAAAAAGCTAGAATACCATTAAAACTAAGGAATAACTGAAATAATGAATGTATATAGGAATAAGGGAGAAACGTTGATGATTGTAAGAACTAGAGGGCTCATGTGTATGAAATCCGCTCTCAAAACCTTAAGCTGTAAGCACATTAAAAATAATAAGTTCTTCTGCCCACTACGTGCTCGTAATGAGCCAAGTGAGATTACCATTTTCTAAAGAGTAGCACAAACCTATTCAGACCTAGGTAAGTCATATGATTTGTGAGATATGCTTGTCACTCACCACGAGTCTATATATTACATAGAGTTACATATAATTTAAACGCGTGAGTAAGGCGTGGACCTATTCACCTGAGCATATAAAAAGTAAGATATTGAATTCAAAAAGTCAGTAGCAGACCAGACACAGCAGTCGACAACACCACGTCCCCCTAGCCAACCAAACCACAACCATGGGGTTCTTCATAATCAGGGTTCCGAGCCCCAGACAGAAACTACATAATTATATTAATAGTGAGTACCAATTAAATTATTAGTAAAGCGATGTTAGCTTTGGTTGGAATCATTTATTAGGAAACATATTAAAGTAGAAACGCCCTCCGCCAATCACCGCGCTCCCTTTTGCTTACAAAAAGGCCAGCTGATTTTGTTAGCTCACGGCTGCAACGTGCCAGGCCCCGCCCACCAGCCAATCAACGGCCTCCATTATCGGAGCGCGAAGCTGGACTTCCTACTCCCCCTCAGAAGTCACTCTCTTTCTTTGTTCGAAGAACTCCTTCTGATTATCCTTTGAGTAATACCTCGGTGGCAGCCCTGTACTCCCGTAAGCCACCAAAAGAGGGTTATAATCGTTCCTGGAACTTACTATGAAGAGAAGAGAGAGGAGATGAAGGAAGCAAAAAGTCAGTGTGAACGTACAGTACGTATTGAACGGCCAATCAGAGCGCGCGAGAGCGGGAGGCCAGAGTATAAAGGTAGCCGCGCGCGGACTCCCGGGAGTGGCAACCCTGGCCTATGGGGTTGGCAACGCTGATTTAAATCAGCGAGGTTAAGCAACGTGGCGTCTGGTCGGTAGTTGGATGGGTGACCGCCTAGTACCAGCACACAGCTGCTGGGTGGGTTGGGTGGCCCTGCACCAGCGCGGTGTAGCTGGATGGGTGATTGCACCCGGGACCGACATTGATTAGATGGTTGTCACAGATGCATGGGATGGGTGAAATTTCCTTGGCTTGCCACCAGGGTCCATGTACCCCAGGAGTGTTGAACAAACTCCAATTCCTGTGTAGTTCCGTCTCATTCAGACGAAAATGAGTACCTGGAATCGTTGTGGCCCAAATGAATCCAGGGACCTGATTGGTGGCTTCCTGCAACCAATCAAACACACGAGAATGAGAACTTGGCTAGCCACCAGGATTGCTCAGTGGTCATTGGGCTGGCCTTCTCTCATGTTCGCCTCATCCCACCCATACGTAAAACTGGGTACCTGGAGTGTAAAAACGGCCTTGGCAAGGTCGTATCCTGGGGTAAATTTGATTACTTGTCTCATCTATCCTATATTCCCTCAACTCCCGGGATCACTCACCCCTCAGAGCTCACCGGGTCTACACACTGCAACCTACTTGCTCTCCCTCTCGCCCGGGCACTAAGGAACCACAGGAACCCACTTTTCCAGTTACCTCGCCCTCACCTAAGCGCAGTTCCAGCCACACACACACCTGATCCAGCATACCAGAATACATTTGTTTAAGGACCAATATTGGGCCCGCATATTATAAGGAGAGAAAGAGAGATGTGGTGGGCTAAACTGGTGGTTTGCAATATAAATTGATGTGTCCTTCTAGCACAAGGCTAAAGGAAAAATAATTTAGACTTACCTGAATATATAAAGATGATGATGTGTTATTAATTAGTTATTTTTGTTAGCACCGGCACCAAGCCGAAGAGTTATTATATAGGATCTGATAGGAGAGATTAAAGATTAAAAGAGTAGGGGAAAGAATACTTTTGTTAATAAATGAGGCAACCAAAGTTAAAGAGGGAAACAGTTGCTTAGTTGCCAAATAGATTAAAGATTAAAAGAGTAAAAGTAAAGAGGGGAGGGAAAGAATACTTTTGGTAATAAATGAGGCAACCAAAATTAAAGAGGGAAACAGTTGCTTAGTTGCCTAATAGATTAGCTATAGCTAGTGATGGACACTAGTCCAAATGAATAATTTATTAAGTTGTGTAAAAAGGAAACTGTAACGAAGGACACTAGTCCAATGTGAACTATGATATTATGAAGTCTAAAAGAGTTATTCCGTGTATGCGTCTGAGGCACGGTTCATCTTTTGTTAGTACGATAACTGATTAAAGTGAAAAGTAACCTAGCGTGTTGGTAACAGGGTTACTAGAGGGTAAATTCAGAAGATGTATTTGAGATAAAGATTGTAAACCTAATTGTGAAGTAACTGGGTGGCGGAACCCAATAGGGTTGTTGAGGTAAAAATTGCAAATCTATATTGTGAAGTAACTGGGTGACGGAACCCAACAGTGTCATTGAGATAAGTAATGTAAACCTATATTGTGAAGTAACGGGGTGACGGAACCCAATAGTATTATTGAGATAAAGATTGTAAACCTAATTGTGAAGTAACTGGGTGGCGGAACCCAATAGTGTGATTGAGGTAAAGATTGTAAACCTAGATTGTGAAGAAACTGGGTGGCGGAACCCATATTGTACGTGAGAGAGACCTTGTAATCTAATTCGGTAATTTGTATGATTTTATGTCATTGTGGAGGTACTTGTGTAGTAACGACGGTTGTGTCAGAGGAATAAATAGATTCTATGTATTGAGGAGATAGATTATATATGTATAGCCTTGGGATTGGGAAAAGGCTCAGTAAATGTGGGAAAACCTAAAGCGTAGAGGAACGAATATAACTTTTGTTTTAGTTAGGCAAGGAGCATATGGTTCATTAGGCCCTGGTCTCAATAAACGATACAGCAGGGTTTTGACTTAATTATTTAGGATTAATCACTAATAACGGGTTGTAGGATCGAAGCCGACTTGAGTCAATACCTGAATAGCGGGGATTCAGTTAGGGAGTAACGGGAACTCTAGGGGTCCAAAGTACAACCTAGCATGAATCAACGTAATATTCAATCTGTGTCTTGAACTCATCTCGGCCCGAGCCAAGAACCTATTATTAGGGTAGTTAGGAAGTCTGTTAAATAAAATATATGAACTTCTAAATGACTGTCGAATTATCCCCTGTAGTAGTAGCATAAAAGATTTATAATTAAATACTACATATTGGTGGCAAGGTGGGATTCAACAAATCATTTGGATTGAGTATAATTATCTAACGGAACAGGTAGGATGACGGGCATGTTACCATTCAGACTATGGGAAGAGGGGAAGGAAGAAATCGAGATTTGGATTGAGCAGTTAGAATGTCAGTTCACATTACTTGCCGTAGGGAAAAATGGGAAGAAAATCGCCTATAGAAAGGCACACTTAGGTAAGGCCCTGAATGATGTGAGAGTACATCTGGAAGGACTAGTATCGTGGGCTGAAGTTAAAAGCGCCTTAATCGAAGAATTTGGCCGAGAGACTTCCACCAGAAAAGCCAGAGACAAACTGAAGAGTTTGAAACTTGATGGCCAAAATGTGAGAGCCCTGAGGAGGGAAATCACTAAGAATGTGAAACTAGCATATCCCCATATGAACCAAGAGAGCCAGGAAACTGAGATCAGGGAGATCATGATCCAAGCCTGCCCGGTAGAAGTTAGGAAACACTGCATCATTCATGAGGTTAACACTACCAAGGAATTGATGGAGGTAATTAAAAAGATTCTGGAGGCTAGAGAAGTAAAAGAGGAAAAATAAAAAGGGGAAGAGGAGAACTCAAAGAAAGGGTATCCGAAAGCCCCGATTCGATGCTTCGCTTGTAGACAGACCGGACACCTAGCTAGGAACTGTACCAACCGTCCACAAGCCCCAACCCCTAGATTTGACCCCAGACTCGCACTCCCAAACGATTGACCTCTACCCAGGGGAACCGATCCGGACCAGAGAGGAATGCTTCCGGTAGAATACCGGGAGACAGAAAACCAGCCAAGAGTTACAATGCCGGAAGAGAGAGAACATTTTCTGTGAAACCTCACATAGAAGGGCGGTATAGTGAGGTCAATATCTTAGAGAGCCAACGCCTTGTGAAACTGTAGTCATAAATGGGAAAGCCGCGAACATGTTGATTGATAGGGGGCACACCGAAGTTGTCTCCTGGAGAATTTCGTAAGACAAAATCAGCGAGAAATGGGCCCATTAAATCAAACCAGTATTCAGTTGTCAGGAGCCGGGGGTCAACCACTGACAATCCTAGGAAAAACTAACGCGACGGTAGTGCAGTGGAAGGGAATTACCTTCACCACCGATTTTTGTGTTTTATCGGGAAAAGCCAGTAGTGGAGTCGATGGGTATCTGGGAATAGATCTCATGAGTCAGTTGGGAGTAACTATTCAGTGTGGGTCGAAAGACACAACGACTACTCTTCAACCCCAAATAATAGCTACCACAGGAAAATTATCTATTCCTCCTAGATCTTGGAAAATGATAGAGATTTCCCTAAACCCAGGCATGACTGCTGGGATTTTTTAACCCAATGCACAGAATGGGGTGAGAATATCTCCCACCTTCATTACTGCCGACCAGAGGAAACTAGTTTTAGCCAATTTTGGTGATGACACGATTAGTTATCAAAAAGGGAAACTGTTAGGACAAGTCACACCCGCTCAACCCACTACTGTTGGAACTGACGGACCCGTGAACTTACCTGAGATCCCGAAGAAATGAACCTCAAGTCAAGCCAGTACCTTACATGAATTGCTCTGGACGTACCGGGATGTGTTTGCTCAAAACGAAGGGGACCACGGATCGGCTCGAACTCGACACACCCATGAGATACACACGCAAGGGCCTCCTATTAGACAACCCTACCGACGACAAAACCCTATTATGAGACAAAAAGAAAAGGAACAAGTTGAAGACATGATCAAACAGGGGATAGTAGTGGAAACATACAGTCCATGTTCATCTCCGGTAGTCCTAGTAAAAAAAAAAGATGGGTCTACTCGGTTCTGTGTAGATTATCGGAAATTAAACGATGTCACCATCAAAGATGGGCAGCCTCTACCTCGTATTGATGACTCGTTAGAATCCCTCAATGGGTCGACCTGGTTCTCTACCCTAGATCTCCAGAGTGGATACTGGCAAGTACCAGTTAGGTCCGAGGATCAAGAGAAAACCGCATTTGCCACGAGCGAAGGCAAACTCTACCAGTTTAATGTCTTGCCGTTTGGAGTTTGCAATGGCCCCGCCAGTTTCACTAGAGTCATGGACGAAGTATTGAGGGGATTAACCTGGAAAACTTGTTTGGCGTACTTAGATGATATCATAATCTTTTCCGCTAGTTGGGAAGAACATATTCACCGACTCCAAGAAGTGTTAGAAAGAATCAGGGGGGCAGGACTTAAACTGAAACCTTCCAAATGCCAATTAGGGGCCCGTGAGGGCATGTGGTTTCCAGTAAAGGTATTCAACCGGACCCACATAAAGTGAGATCTATTGCCGAAATCTCACCTCCGTCCTCTGTCAAAGAGATTCGAGCATTTCTGGGAATGGCCTCCTACTATCGAAGGTTCATACCTAACTTTTCTAAGATTGCTCGCCCCATGACTCAGAGACTAGAAAAAGGGAGGAGGTTCAACTGGGATCAGAGTTGTCAGGTAGCTTTTGATCACTTGAAGCAAAAATTAAATTAACCTCGAACCCCGTAGTTTGTCATCCGGATTTCACCAAGCCATTTCAACTATACACCGATGCTTCTGATGAAGGGCTCGGAGCCGTTCTGGCCCAGAAAGTGGACGGAAAGGAAAGCATAGTGGCCTGTGCTCGCCGAACACTGAATAAGGGCGAAAAGAATTATAGCGTTACGAAAAAGGAATGTCTGGGTGTGGGTTGTACAATAATTCCGTCCGTACCTAGCCGGGGTCCATTTTGAAGTTATTACGGACCACCATAGCTTACAATGGCTCCGAAAAATGAAAACGGAAGACGGACTTTTTGTCAGGTGGAAGGGGATTTTGGAAGAGTACTCGTTTGAAGTTAGACATAGACCCGCTAAATTACACACTAATGCCGATGGCTTGTCTCGACTACCGGTAGCACCCGTTCAACCCACTGAACCCCACGGGGAAAAACATGACCCTAGATCTCGTAATAAAGTAAATTTTCGAAGGGAGCCTGGAGGAATTCTCAAGATCGGGTCGTACTTGATTATTCAGAGGCCAAACACATGACCCAAATCCTCCACAGACAAAAGGGAAGGGGGCTCATTTGGGGCAGTCTAGGGTTCTCCAACAATTCAATGAAAGGTACTGGACCAAGAGGGCCGACCAGATTGTTAAATATGTTGTTCAAAGTTGTTTGGGATGCCAGAGGGGCAAAGATGGAAGGGGACCTAGACAGTTGCCCGGACATATTACCGCTGGTACACCCTGGGCCAAATTATCGGTGGATATTATGGGACCTCTGCCCAGACAGACAAACAGTAGGTACATCTTGACCTGTGTCGACGTTTTCTCTAAATACACGGTCGCTTGTGCTATACCGGACAAGAAAGCTGAAACGGTGGCCAGGGTTATCCTGGTAAAGATAATTTTTGTGTATGGCACCCCTGGAGGTATTCTGAGTGACAGGGGAAAGGAATTCAATAATGAGATCTGGCAACACTTGGGAGAAACCTTGGGGTATAAGATACAGCACACCTCCCCCATATTACCCTCAGGGAAATGCTGTCTGTGAAAGGAATCACAGGGTGTTAGCCAACTGCATCCGGGCTAGTCTGAGCTCACAAGGGGAGAGAATCGCCCGGGGTTGGCCAGAGCTTTTGGCTGAAATTGTCTGGGGAATGAATACCACGGTCTGTAGGACTACAGGGTATTCTTCCTATGAGATTATCTTTGGCAACATACCGAAATTGCCTCAAGAACGATTATTGCCCTACCCCCGTCCCTCCACGCAGTATTCCAAACCTGGAAAATACTGGAAGGAACAAGGGGAGCGACGACAGCAAGTGCATGATCATATCGTTCAGCAACAACCTAAGAAAGTCTCTAAATAATCCTTATCACCGGGGGGAGTATATTTTGGTCAAGACACATGACCCCCCCCGAGCTGGTAAACTGGAGGAGAAATACGAGGGTCCTTTCAGGGTTGTAGAGACAAACGGGCCCTATCAAGTGTTATACTTACATTATGGAGATGTCGTGTCAGTTACTCATATTCGTCATACCAAATGATATCAGGGTAATCTTCCCCCAGAAACGAGCGAGTGGAGTAGCGAGGAAGGGAGCGAAGAGGAAACGGAATCCAGGGTCGACGACCCTGATACTTCCTCGGCTCGACCCAACGTTAGAGGTCCTACTCCGACTCGAGACTACCTAGAAGATTCTCCACTTTGGTGGTCACTTAGTCAAAAGAATCGAGAGGGTCTTCCTGAGGTTGAGTCAGAAGAAGAACTAGGAAGCGAAAAGATCGTATCTAGTGATGAAGACGATTTTTATGAGCTTACTGAGGAGGGAAAGTCTACGGTCCCAGAGAGTGAAGTTTCAGTTTCCCCAAGAGATTTAAACAGGACTTTAAGTAGTGAGGAAGAGTGTCCTCGAGACGAGATAGAACCGTGAGGCGTATCTTTTGACGGTAACCGGATAAACGGTTCTCCCAAAGCTAAAGTGAAAGAATTCAAAGAAACTCCTTTGCTTAACGTTCCGGAGAAGACTCCCGCGAAGGCAACCAAGTTTACGGGCCCTACCGAAACTCTCACTCATAGTGGTAGGATTAGCCGCCCACCAATCAGGTACCCGGACGAGGCTATAAATAGGACCCCTGGGGCACGTGCCTGTCAGTTGGAAGGCACCATGCCTCTACCCTCTGACCCTCAGTACCGACTCCGTCGACGGGCAAGGGCAAAGAATTAATACCACTCGAGCTCTCAAGCAGTTTCTCCACCAGCCAGGGGAGGTTTTAATAGCCAAACCTATTGTGATAAATCAGAATCCTGCACTCCAGTTACATAAATGTCTCTGTGAGCATAGTAGACTGGTGGAGTGGCAGCCAGAGGGCATAAATTTTAGGGGAACAGTATTGCGGCGATCAGGAGCTCGCCTAAATTCAGTAGGGGGTGATAAAGTAGAAACGCCCTCCGCCAATCACCGCGCTCCCTTTTGCTTACTTGCAAAGCCAGCTGATTTTATTAGCTCACGGCTGCAACGTGCCAGGCCCCGCCCACCAGCCAATCAGAGGCCTCCATTATCGGAGCGCAAAGCTGGACTTCCTACTCCCCCTCAGAAGTCACTCTCTTTCTTTGCTCGAAGAACTCCTGATTATCCTTTGAGTAATACCTCGGTGCCAGCCCTGTACTCACGTAAGCCTCCAAAAGAGGGTTATAATCAACTTCCTGGAAATTACTATGAAGATAAGAGAGAAGAGATGAAGGAAGCAAAAAGTCAGCCGGGCAAAGCCACCAGCCAATCAGAGCGCGCGAGAGCGGGAGGCCAGACTATAAAGGTAGCCACGCGCGGACTCCCGGGGTTCTGATTCTGCCTGCCTGCCTGCCTGCAACACCGCTCTCTCTTCACCTCCACCTCCTAGTCAATTCGCCGCTGGCCTGTTCACTTCAGCGACTCTGAAACTTTTACTCTTGTCGATTTTTCGACCTTTTAACTGAGTTTTGGCCATTTCTGGACTCTCTTTTTTTTACTCTTGACGATTTTTCTTCATTTTAGTACTTTTTAGCTGGATTCAGGAAATTTTACTCTTGAATCTGCTTTTTGGTCTCTGCCGTTTTTTACCTGGACTGGTTTCAGCACCCTTTTTTTTTATTTTTTTATTACTTGCCCGTCCCACCCAGTAGACGCTGCCTTCTTTAGTACCGAATCGAACCCTGAAGGGCCACCGCAGGGTGGTTCCATGAGGGGGGCTCATTAGGAGCTGAGGGAGGAAAAGTTGGCAGCAGGGTATTGTTAGGGGTTAGACGCTCCAGTGGCACTGGTACCCAAACACCATTCGACAGCCTCTAGAGGCTGGTGGTTAAGGGGTGCTGGCAGCCCAAGGCGCTAGGCAGGTTTAGCTAACAGGTGTCATCCGTAGGGTGACACTAAGGGCACTTAGCATTAGGTTTTATCTTTGCTGAAATCAGTGCAGGGATTAGGCGGTGGGTGGCCTGAGTGCTTTTAACTTTTAACTTTGCACCTTTATTTTATTTTGTTTTTAACAGGACCTTGAACAGAGTTCAAATTGTTTTTATATACTGCCCCATACTATGAAAAAGCAAGTATAAATCAAAATGGCATCCAAAATACGACTCAAGATAATAGACAGAGACAAAAACACCTCAATACAGAAAATAACAGAAATAGCATATGGCCACCTAAAAGTAGCTTTTGCCAAGTTTTACACAACTAATGATGGCTATAAAGCAGTGTGCAGCAAAGAACAAGATGTGGACACACTGCTACAAGAACGGTCTCAAAAATTGTTTGAGGATAATGGCATTAAGATTATCATTCCACCAGAAGTCAATGCCAAGAGAACCATAATAATAAAGCAGCTGGACAAACATATAGGCAGTCACTCCTCTGAAGAATTAAAAGCGGAACTTGAAGATAAAAACCAGTGGCTGAAATTAGATGAAGTTATAACAATCAAGGACCTGACACATATCATATAAATCAGGGTTAAAGAGACCGCCATGACCAACACGATTCTGGAGAGGGGAATACTGGCCTTCAACTTGAGTATAACACCACAACAATGCTCACAAGAGGAGTACCACCATATCCTAACTTGTTTCAAATGTTACAAGATGGAGGACCATGCCCAGAAAGATTGCAACCTCGAAGAACTAGTTTGCTCAGAATGCGCAGAAACTGGCCATACTTTCACAAACTGTAACAATAATTTCAAAGCTTGTCTAAATTGCATAAGAGAAGGCAAACCCAGATTTGAACATCGGACTTTGGCTATGGCATGTCCGTTAAGGAAAGACATTATTAAAAGAAGACAAGAACAAAAACATCAAGAAAAGCTGGAAAAGGAGAACAAAACAATGGCAGAAGTAGTTAAGGCTGCCACAAAAGAAACTAAACAAGATAATCAAGTAAAACTCGAATTAAGCAGTATCACCCACACCTCATTAGCATCATGCACGCTCATGCACTGAACCTGAGAAAACCCGGAACGTACAAAGACGAATTAAATAGAATGCTAAAAGAAAATCAATTGCCCGAAATGTGGTTCCCTAGTAACCCTGATTCAGAGTCAGTCCTAGGTGCTTCCTATGTTGAAAAGCAAGGGGAAGTAGAAGAGATGGTTAACCCAGAGGATAATAACGAGTTGGTTGGAGCAACAGCTCTGGAAATTGAAGACACTGATGTAGAGCACCCACAAAGAAGACTAAGTTTACAAAAACCAGGAGCTATCAACAAAGTTTTAAAGGATAAAGGACAACTAACAGGAGAAGGATCGTGGAAGGCAGACGATCTAGGGATGACAATTTATATGACCACCAACAGTAACCTTCCAACCCAAACCCCTGATTTGACTGAATTAACCAGAGGATTACTAAAGGATACCATCAAATGGACTTATACTAATAGATGTTTTGAAGAAAAACTAATTCTGGCTCTACTCCATCAAGGCAGAATAAAAATCTGCAAACACAACTTCAAGATAACCGATGTAACTTCCTTCAAAAAGATTAGAAACGGATTGAGTGATAGGTCACCTGTCAAACAGCCTAACAAAAAGAGTAAATAACTAATTAGAACATGACTAGACTGAAAATAATTCAACACAACGTTAGACACTGGAATACCATCAAAGACAACCCTATCAAATACCTACCTTGACATAGACCCAGACATTATATTAATAAATAGCCATGGCATCAAGAACAACGAACAGATTAAACTATTTAATTATGATATTTATTGCAAAAATACAAGTAACGAAATAAATTATGGAGTATGTATAGCAGTGAAAAAACAACTTAAGTATAAAATAATAGACAATTTTACATCAGAATGTCTTGCTATAAGAATAAACACCTCATTAGGAGATATATTAATCGCGACTCTCTATCTGCCACCAAGAAGACCCTACCTTCCAATTAACGACATGCTCAACTTAATTAATTATAATATCCCTGTTTATATTCTAGGAGACTTTAATTGCAGACACCCGATCTTTGACAATCAAGACAAACAATGTTGGCATGGCATTAAATAATCTCATCAATACAGGAAGGCTGAGACATATTGGACCACATTTTAAGACGTTTATAGGTAACAGAAGTATGTCAAATCCAGATAAAGTTTTCACAAACAATAAAGCCCATCTAAACTTTTATATAGAGCAGGGTCCACTAACGGTAAGCGATCACCTGCCAATAATTATGACATTATCAACTTTACCAATACAAATAGAATGTAAGGAGAGACGTGTAATGAGCAAAGCGGACTGGACCAATTTTAGGAATGAGTTATCCACCTACTCAATTCATGACCTAAATAATAAGAACAAAGTTGAAATAGATACAGAGCTAGAGAGACTTACTACGCAAATAAAAACTGCTGTTAATAATAACATACCTAAAAGCAAATACAAAACTATTCCACACAACCTAATAAACAACAAAATAAGAACACTACAAATAATGTATCGATACATTCAAATCTATATAAATCAGAATGGAGCAACTGCTAATTTGATTAACAATATTAGGATCATTCAAGAGCAGTTGAAGGATGAATGTATAAAAATTAATAGAGAAAAGTGGGAGGAAATACTTGACAATCTTAGTAGAATCAAAGAACCAAAACGTTTCTGGGACAACATCAAAAGAATAATGGGTGGCTCTGACAATACAATGAAAAATATTAAAGATCATAACGGAATAGTGTTAACTGAAGACAATGACATAGAACAAGCTTTTAGACGGGAATGGAGCAACATATTTAAAATTAGCGATGAGGAAAACCAGGAATTTGACCGACAACATGACGATACAATAACTAGAAATATGCAAGCAGAAGCGAATAGAATATCAAGCTTAGATATAATAAACATCAATGATATGGAAGTCAATCCTATCACTGAGGGAGAATTATTGCATCACATAAGAAGTTTTAAAGAGAAAGCACCAGGTATCTCAGGCATTACAAGAAATATGGTATTGAATCTACCCCAAAACATAATTAATGGATATATTCACATATTAAATGCCTCTCTAAGCACGGGCCACTATCCAAAGCCCTTTAACCCTTAATTAGCGGCGAGCAACATAAGTCGAGTTAAAAAAAGCTGGACTATGTGGCGGCGCTCGACATAGGTCGAGTGGCAATTTCAGCACGTAATGTGGCTGAGAGAGAGAGACAAGTGGTGGCAGGAGACTAGCGAGCGTATGACTGCTCCAGACCACCGCGGCGAACCTACTGACACAAATCTCAGCTCCCTCCTCCCTCTCTCACTCGCTACATACTCAATTATGTACCGAAACTACCGAATTACCTGCTTTTTGCACTCGCGTTGCACGGTTATTGCAAGAAAACTATCCATCATACAAGGATCGTTATGGTGTCATTCGAAAGCTCTGTTTATGCCCTTTCAGGGATAGGTACTTGTTTTACGTTCTGGGTCTTATTTAGGCATGAAAATGATCACGTAAACAGCCCTATTTTGGCTAAAAACACCCCGCTGTGCGGTACATATAATAAACCGCATAGGCCGCTCGTAAGGTGTTAAAACAGCTAAAATTATATTTATACCTAAACCAGGGAAAGACAGAAGCGAAATAACCAACTATCGACCAATATCCCTACTGGAAATGCTTGGTCAAATTTTTGAAAAAATAATCAATCATCGCCTTCTGGACATAATAGACAACAGAATAAACCCTAGGCAACACGGTTTTAGGCGGAAAAGAGGTACTCATACAGCAATATGGGTAACAACAGAAATTATTGCTAGAACCAAGGCAAAGGGACAACAACCAGTAATAGTGCTTCGAGATGTAGCCAAAGCCTTTGATAAAGTCTGGCATACGGGGCTAAAATATAAATTACTACAACTTAATATACCAAATCAATATGAAAGGCTTTTATGTAATTATCTTGACGATAGATATACACAAATATCAATAAACAATACCTTAGGACCAAAAATACCATTATTAAGTGGAGTGCCTCAAGGGGGGTGTTTATCACCAACCCTTTATGCCATTTACACCTCAGATCTTCCAGAACCAACACCCCATAGTGAATATGTTCAGTTTGCTGACGACATCACACAAATAGTCTTGCCTCCTGGAAAATCCAAAAATATTGCAGTTCGTACAATTAAAAGAGCCATCTTATCCATAAATGAGTACGAACGAAAATGGAAGATTAAAACTAATATGAGAACATTTAAGGTAATTCCACTAAATAAAATGGTTTACCCTGATTTGGTAATAAATAACAACATAATTGAATATAGCAACGAAGGAAAAAATCTAGGATTAACAATTACCAAGTATGGATATACATCTCACATAACTCAAACATATCGCGCAAAATCAATCCTAGCTAAGTTAAATAGATTTAGAGATGCTTCAATGGAAATAAAGAGAAAGCTATACATGGCATTGATACACCCTGTTCTTACTTATCCCTCTGTTCCTATAAATACAACTTCGGTCCCAACATCTTATAAATTACAAATAGTTCAGAACAAGGCTCTAAGATTTATTTTTGACATGAATTTCCTGAAACTATCACAAATGAAGAACTGCATCTAAATGCAAACATGAAATCACTAAATATAGTAATAAATAATCAAGCTAAAGATATATGGAACAAAATAGACCAACTAGACTTATCAAATCAAAGAGAAAAATTAATTAGGGACCAGGAACAGGAGAGAATAGTAAGTAAAGCCTTCAAAAGTAGCCAAGACTCTATTACTAACGGAGATCCTATACCAATCTATAGATATTAAGTACAGTAACAAGCTTTAGTTGTTCAGCTCGGCACCGGCAGGGGTGTTGGTGTATCACTTAGTTGATGCATTGATCCTTCTGTGAGGTCTGGCTGGGTAACTTTACTTGTGAATTTATTTCCAGCACTAAAACAGCAAATAGAAACATAGTCTCAGGGTATTAACTCTGTTGCTGCGAGTCTTGCACTCTCAGCAGCGGAGTACGGTATTTGACTAATTATATATAAAATCAACCATGAATTCAGAGTACTAACTTTGCTGCTGGGGGTCTTCCTCTCCCAGCAGTAGAGTACAGTTCTTGACTAACCTATTATTAAATAACTCATGGTCTCTGAGTATTGACTTTGTTGCTGGGGGTCTTGTACTCCCAGCAGGAGAGTACAGTGCTTGACCAAACTAATCATAGACCTAACTTGACAAACGATGGGCTCTATGGACAGTTCTTTATACCCCAAGACATTCATAAACATTGAGAAGTGCTGTGTGATGCAGCCACCAAGGTGATTGCATCAACCAGCATAGTAGCAAGTGTGATTTTTACTAAGGGAGTGACGCATAGAGTGGGAAGGAGCTAGGCGGCCAGGGCACGGCGGCTACACCGTTTGGCTAGGCCTCTCCCAAGCTACCGGGGGTAGATGAGTAGTCTGAGGCAACCCAATTAATGTGGTATCTCGGACTACCGTTTGACCTCCTGGGTTAGGCTGAACATCTCGTAGGCAAGTGCCAGTGCCGTTGTGGTTGTACCTGGCTGAGGTTGCGGGACTTATTACCGCGACGGTCGGACACCACCTCCTTCCTACTCATTGCCGCGTCTCCCCCTAAATGTAAATATATTTTAAAAATACTGCTAAGTACAGGTATTTTAATGTATTTTTAAAAGTTGGAGCCAAGACAAAACAAAATGTCTTAAAACATTAACAGGGCGTAATAGAGAATGAATAAAATTTTAATAATAACAAAACAATGAAGTATTCTGGTTGATCCCAGAAAACCTTTGATCTTCAACTATATTTCAATTTCTAATCTTTACTTCTACTAAGAACCAACCCCACCAACCCTCCACCGAATCCTCCAAACACTTCCAACCCAGCACCCCCAACCTCCAATCCAATTTACAGAACACTCTTCAATCTTTTCCTATAGCCATCCTATCCTATCCCGGGGTCACTCACCCCTCAGAGCTCACCGGGTCCACACACTGCAATCTACTTGCTCTCCCTCTCGCCCGGGCACAAAGGAACCACAGGAACCCACTTTTCCAGTTACCTCGCCCTCACCTAAGCACAGTTCCAGACACACACACACCTGATCCAGCATACCAGAATACATTTGTTTAAAGACCAATATTTGGCCCGCATATTATAAGGAGAGAAAGAGAGATGTGGTGGACTAACCTGGTGGTTTACTATATAAATTGATGTGTCCTTCTAGGACAAGACTAAAGGAAAAATAATTTAGACTTACCTGAATATATAAAGATGATGATGTGTTTATTAATTAGTTATTTTTGTTAGCACCGGCACCAAGCTGAAGAGTTATTATATAGGATCTGATAGGAGAGATTAAAGATTAAAAGAGTAGGGGAAAGAATAATTTTGTTAATAAATGAG
Source organism: Paralithodes platypus (assembly GCA_032716605.1). NCBI lineage: Eukaryota > Metazoa > Arthropoda > Malacostraca > Decapoda > Lithodidae > Paralithodes > Paralithodes platypus. Next base: position 17,575,357 of record CM064527.1, on the reverse strand, counting down.
GTAACCAAAGTTATAGAGGGAAACAGTTGCTTAGTTGCCAAATAGATTAAAGATTAAAAGAGTAAAAGTAAAGAGGGGAGGGAAAGAATACTTTTGTTAATAAATGAGGCAACCAAAGTCAAAGAGGGAAACAGTTGCTTAGTTGCCTAATAGATTAAAGATTAAAAGAGTAAAAGTAAAGAGGGGAGGGAAAGAATACTTTTGGTAATAAATGAGTCAACCAGTAAGTTAAAGAGGGAAACAGTTGTTTAGTTGCCTAATAGATTAGCTATAGCTAGGGATGGACACTAGTCCAAATGAATAATTTATTAAGTTGTGTAAAAAGGAAACTATAACGAAGGACACTAGTCCAATAGTCGGGCAGATATGTAACAATATAAGACCAAGATGTTCACTTCTGGAAGAAAGCATGAACATTTGTCTATAGGGATTCTTGAGTATGCTGAATCCGATTTTAATGGGATCCACGCTGGCAAACCAAGGGTTCCCACTCAAAATTGACATTGAAGATGGAAGGGGTCAAATCGACATTTCTTTGCGACCGACCGCAACTTTTTTTAACAACATTGAATATTTATTAGATGCTTGTTATATTCCAAAATTGAATTTTTTGATATGTATCATGCAAAAGAGTATTGTAGTATACTTGTGTAAACAACAAATATGCTTTCCATAAGATTTTGATTCGTTTTACGTGCCACATATGATAGTAAAAATTAAATTTAATGATATTATAGACAAAGTAGGAATATTCGTCAATGAAACATATTGTTACATATCTGCCCGACTAAATTAAAATGTAAAACTTGCAAACTAAACAAACCAAAATTGGGACAAGGACAATATAAAGTCAAATTAAATTATCAAAATCGCTATGTGGAAACAACGCTTACTAAAATGAAAATTATTAAATAAAAGAACACAATCCACCACATAGGGTGTACATTACTACATGAGCAAGTTAATCTGTTTCCCAAGCAAACTAATCGCACATATAACAACGCACTATCATCACGTTAAAGGAAGTAGTCAAGTTTGGGAAGTCCGGGACGTTCTGGCAAATTTTACTAAACTCTGCATGAATAAAGAAACTACATGTTAAATGTCAAAATATTATTTAAAATCAAATTTGCAACATGACAAGACATTAACAATAGTACAAAATACAAATATTGATAAGATATCTATACTATTACAAAATAATATATAAAATACAGTACAGCACTCACTAACGATAGTGCTATCGGGTAGGTACCTGTAAGCATAGCATGCCTCAAGTGACCCCTATTAATAACTACCCTACAAATAACCTACATTTATAGCACAAATAAACTAAGGAAATCGCAAAAGTAAGCAATTGATACTATCGACAATGAATACATATAATATAAAGACAAATAATTGCAAAATATGAAGTAACAACAGATTTAAACAAAGAGTACTCTTTTAACAAGAACAATAAATTTAAAAAATCATCAATATTAATATTAATAATAATAATAGAAAAAGATAAACAATAAATACAGACAAAAAGTAAGCAGAGGTTATACAAGAAACTTCAAGTTAAAAATGCTTGATTAAAATTATTGATGTCAAATTTTAGAATACAGTCACAATAATTGACCCTAAAAAGATTAAATTTATGGAACAATTTACTTGTCTCAAAACCTCTGTCCACTAAGAGTCTGTATAGTAACCTAGCTCTAGCCCAAAAGTCATCTACTTTAGTGCAGATTTTACAAAATCTTATTAATTGGGAATACAAACAATTATAAGTTATTTTACTATCGATATTACTACTAGGGAAAGGAAAGTTTATTACGTTAAAATTAAAATCATCAACTTTGTGATATACTTTAAGTATGCACTGTTCATTAACAATCTCTATATTTATATCAAGAAAATTTTCAACTTTATAATTTACGTTACATTGTGTGAGGGGAATAGAATTAGGGTAAATAAGTTTAGCAACTTGATTAAAATTTAACAAATTGCAAACAAGAATATCATCAATATATCTACTATTATTACTTAACAGTTTAGCAAGTGCTAATTTTTCTGGAATTTTATTTTTCTTGCTACTGTCAACTAAGTCTTTTATATATTTAAATTCTAAAGCAAGCAAGAATAAGTCTGCAATTAAAGGGCTAGCATTTTCACCCATAGGAATTCCTAATATTTGTTTGAAAATGTACGGCCCGAATCTAACATAAGTATTGAAAAGGAGGAGTTTAAGGGCATCTTTAAGTTTAGTTCTATCAAAATATACAGAACTAGTGGAAGTAGAGCTAAGTGATGCATTATTAAAATATGTATAAACATTTATGAAATAATTACCATTCCTAACGAACCTGTCAAAGTGCAAATCTATAATAAAGCAAAGCTCTGAATATACTAAATCTAAAGGCAAATTGGTATACAAAGTTGAAAAGTCGAAGCTATGTACCGAGGTAACTTTCGGCATGGTATTTATTTTATCAATAACTTCTAACGAATTGTCAACACTCCAATAATAGTTAATGCCAGTTCTTCTCATGATGGTATTACAATATCTTTTATGAGTACTTTTAATGAAACTGGTGGAACCCCCCGAACAGCAACCAAACAGGGCCCAGAAGCACCAGGAGAAGGAAGAGGAAGAGGCTGAACAGCTACGTAAGAGGGTCGCTGCGAAGCTGGCGGATAGTGACATCAAAGGGGCCGTCAGACTGTTGTCCTCTTCAGAAGGTTTTGCTGGTCAAGGCACCGAAGTTGTTGAAGCCCTACAAGAAAAGCACCCACCTACACCTAGGGACCTAAACCTCCCCCCTGCCCCAAATGACCAGATGCGCCAACCTTTAGTTGTCACGAAGGAGCAGGTGGTCGCCGCAGTGACTTCATTCCCAGCAGGCTCAGCCGCGGGCCCAGATGGTATCCGACCCGCCCACCTCAAAGGCCTCTTGGGTCAGGGATCAGGAGCTGCTGGGGAGGCACTCTTGGAAACCCTCACCAAATTCATCAACATGGTTTTAAGAGGGGAAGTACCCGACTGTGCCACACCCCTATTTTTTGGGGCATCACTCTGTGCACTGGCAAAAAAAGATGGCGGCGTGTGCCCAATAGCAGTAGGGAACACCTTCCGCCGCCTTGCCACAAAGGTGGGTTTGAAACCACTCTCGAATGGCCTAGGTCAACACTTAAGACCAGTTCAACTAGGTTTCGGAACTCCAGGGGGGTGTGAAGCTGCTGTACACGCAACCCGCACCTACCTCAGCCAAGCCCAAGAAAAACGAGTGCTTCTAAAGATTGACATGCGGAACGCATTCAACAGCATTCGCAGGGATGTCTTCCTCCGTGCAGCTCAAGAACACATCCCCACTCTGTACCCCCTACTTTGGCAGGCTTATTCCAAACCTTCAATCCTGATTTTTGGCGAGACGGTAATCCCATCAGAGACCGGGTTACAGCAGGGAGATCCAGGTGGTCCTGCTCTTTTCTCAATAGGGGTGGATGCAGCAGCTAACAAAGTAAGGTCAGAGCTGAATGTATGGTACCTGGACGATGCAACCTTGGGTGGGTCAGTAGAGAACGTTCTAACCGACCTAAATAACATCATAACTGACCTCGGCCAGGCCGGGCTAGTGATAAATGACACCAAATGTGAACTTGTTCTCCTCAACCACACACGTGAACAAGGAGAAGAGACTCAGGCCCTGTTCCGAAACATATTGCCAGATGTAAAGATCCTTCAGGAGCACCAGCAAACCCTATTAGGTTCCCCACTAACTCTGGCAGCAATCCCACCAGCACTTCAAGTTAAAAAGGAGGAGCTTCAACATCTCGTGAGTCGCCTGATACACATCGATGCCCACTCAGCTCTGGCCCTGCTCAAGAACTGTTTCTCCATCCCAAAACTCCAATACCTCCTGCGCACATCGATGACTTACACGAACAATGGCGGCCTCCAAGAATTAGACAGCATAATCCGAGAAGCAGTGACCAGCATCACCAACGTGGAATTTAAAGAACGGGCCTGGACACAAGCCACCCTTCCTGTCCGCCTCGGGGGCTTGGGCATACGGAGAGCCTCGGATATTGCCTCCCCAGCCTTTATCTCTTCCCTCATCGCGACCAACGACCTCGTATTGTCCATCCTTTATTCTAAACCCGGAATGACACTTAATGGGGACGTAACAGCAGCGATTAACACCTGGAAGGGAAGTACAGGAGTAGAGGAGGAGCCTCAGGGTACCTCCAGGAGCAAGCAGAAAGCGTGGGATACCATCTCGGCGAAGAAAACTCAAGAAAATCTCCTAACCAATGCAGACCAGGTTGCAAAAGCACGCCTCCAGGCAGCCGCCCGTCCGGAGAGTGGCTTGTGGTTACACGCCATCCCCATCCCACCTCTTGGAACTCACTTGGATGCTGAAGCGCTCCGGGTCGCCATCGCGCTCAGAGTGGGTGCGGCAGTTTGTCACCCACACACTTGCAAGTGTGATGGGAGGATGGATGCTCAAGGTCACCATGCCTTGTCATGTAATTACAACGCAGGCCGCCTGCCAAGACACTCTGCACTAAATAATGTCATAAAACGGGCCCTGCAGAGTGCTAACTGTGCATCAATCCTCGAACCACATGGACTTCACAGAGAAGACGGCAAACGGCCAGATGGGATGACCACTTTCCCTTACAAGAATGGCCGGTGCCTCGTGTGGGATGCCACATGTGTTGACACTTTCTCCACAACCAACGCCGCCAGAAACGCCGACGAAGCAGGTGAAGCCGCCCGGATAGCAGAAAATAAAAAGCGAGAAAAATATCAAGCCATCGCCAGAATTCATCAGTTCGAGCCCCTGGCATTCGAAACTTCAGGAGTCTTCGGCCCCACCACCCTTAAGATGGTGAATGAAATAGGCCGTAAAATCAGAGAAGTTTCAGGAGAACCCCGGGAAACCCTCTGGCTCAAGCAAAGACTAGGGATGGCTATCCTCCGGGGCAATGCCACCAGTGTCATGAGCTCAGTTCGACAGGACTGAGTCATGCCACTGCGTGAGGCCCCGGCAGGAGTGGTGTATCCGTAGTCTTTCCACAGTAGGGTAAAACAAAACATAAACCTTATTTGTATGTAACATGTGTGATGCACATTAATAAAAGGGGATGTGTCGGATGGTTGAAAGCCACAGTTGCTCGCGCGTTTGGGGCTAGCAACACGTATTATGAAAAACATGCATCCTCCTTCATTCACTGTCCCCCCCTTCACTCACTCAACCCCACAATTTGCCGGAGGATAACAGGTTTTTCACAATACGTAGACGGAGGTCTTTTTAAAATTAAAAAAAAAAAAAAAAAAAACTTGTTCTTATCAGAAAGTTTAATATCAAATATTATATTTTTCTTGGTATGTTCATCGATTAAGTTATCAATATTCAGATTATTTTGAATTTCATAAACAGAATTACCGCAAATATTTTTACGTAATATGTTACCCTTAATACCTAATTCTTTTTTCATATTTTCAAGATAAAATTTCTTACATGTGAAGCTATAATTATTGCTGGCTTTATCTACTGTAGTGATTACAAAATGTTTATGTAAATTTATTAAATCAGCTTTAAGCTTATTATAATTATAGTCTATAAAATCTGAAAGATTAAATTCATTTTTAAGCGAGAAAATTTTATTTCAAATTAACTTAATTAATAATTTAGACCATGCTTCTAGTTCTCTCGCATCGCAGCACGCAATTTTTAACAATTTATCTTTTAATGTATTGACTGAAAAAACAATATCTTTTAAAATTATGTCCCATGTTACTTTATTACTCCCTATTCTAAATTTAAACCCTTTACGACATAGCTCCGCTAATTTGTCGTTTGCAAAATGTTTAACTAGTTCTACATCACCTGTTAATATGTGACATATCGGACTATAAATTAACTTTGCTAGTGCATCACGTCTGCTAGCTGGCATATCCATGACTCTTTCACACACGCATTTATTATTATTGAAAATATCATTATCTGAAAGATTTCCTAAAACTTTATTATAATTACAAATAATAGACCCAACAGGTCGTTCATATGAATACACTATTAATGGTTTGAAATCTTTACAACCATCTGGTAACATGGACTTAACTTTCTTTGAATTAATAAGACTGTTAACATTAATTTTGTCTAAAATTTTAGAGGAATAATTTAAAGTGGACATGACTTTATCTTTAATACGGTTATCTTTGGATTTCTTAGAATTAGCTCTAATATATCCCATAAAAGCAAAGACTATATTCTTAAATTTATTTGTGAAATTATGTTTATTATTTAGAATATTTTCTATAAAAGGAGCAAAACTTTTCTTTTGTAGGCCTTTCAATGAATCTTTTAATTTTTTAATTCCGAAATTTCGATATAATGAATATAAATTATTAACAATAATTTTAATATCAGACCTGCTTTTCTTTTTATTAAATGTATTTAGTCTTCTATTACCGTGTCTACCAGGTCTTCTGTTTAAAACAGGGAAGTTAAAATATGGGTTATTAAAATCGTTTTTTAATAAATCTTTATACAAAATGTTGCCTACATTTTTTATTTGATTGTTAAGTCCAAATGGATAGATGGTCATTAATTTTCCAATGCAATCATTTTCTCTATCTAAAACATTTTGATTACTTTGAACAATTTCTATAATTTTGTATTTACAATCAAATTTAGTACAATCTGTGTTAAAATGCTTATATAGAAGAATCTTGGAGTCGATGCCGTTCTTAATTCCTGATCTATGCCCGTAGGCTCTTTCTCTTAAACATTGCTCCGTCTTTCCAACATATTGTATACCACATTTCTCACAGGTTATTAAATAGATAACATTCTTTACTTTACATGGAGATGTTACATTAACAGAAGAATTTAGAAACAAAACATTTGTATTGGTAATGTAGCAATGATAGCAATATAACAATCGATAAGCATTATTGGATCATCTATTTACCAATTAGAACATGTCCCTTGGTGTACACTGTCCACCACAGAAGCAGAGCTGTGTGCAGGGGAGACTGGCTTTGGAGCATTGGCATCGTCCTGTGCAGCATTTCTGGCACACTTGACAAGTTCTCTGCACCCCTTTGATGCTTCAGGTAGGGTACTCCATAAGGGCACCCAGATTCCTTCGCTGTCTAGTTTCAATCCCCACTCGGAAGGACTTGGAAGAGTAGGACTGGCCTTCAGAGCCTGTCCCCAGACGTGTCCTGCTTGGTAAGCCGCTCACTTTACATGTAAAATACGTCGTTGATTTGTGGAAGTGATTTCCATACTTCCCAGGCGGTCTTCTTACCGATGGAGCTGAATGACGACACCGTGTCGCAGCCTGACAATGCATGCATGAATGGCAAGCCTCTGCAGTAATCATTGCCCATCTCACTGGCAACAATATGAGCTCCAATATAACGGAAGTGGGCACCATGTCTGAAAGCTAACCAAAGTTCACAATCTGCCATGTCGATTGCAGTCACAATGGCAAGAACCAGTACGTCCGTGTCAGTGGCATGCAACATTATCTTCTTCATGCCAAGTTTGTACGCATGGAAGCAATGGAGCATCATTTGGTAGTCTGCCTCTTCGTGTGAGCATGGATGTAGGTCAGAAGCATCCAGTGTTGCGGATGAGGCAACACTCTGACCCTTGGTTGTGATCAGCATCTTCCCTGTTGCTGTTGCTTCAGATTCAATGGCTGTGGCTAGAAACCTGAAGAGTTCTGTCTTGTTGCTGTCAACTCGCAAGAAACTTTTCCAGTTGTGTGGGAGCGTGTTTTCTCAGACACACGAAGAGCTTCTCCTGTACCTCGGCCCTCTCTGGTGTGCGCTTTCAGACTGTCAGCCATGTAGGTATCCCATACAACATCTACCCGTGCAGCATGTTCAAGCTGCCTCTTCAGATACGGGACAAAGACATACTCTGCATAGTCTTTGAACGTGTTCACATATGTTGTGGCAGTCTTCGGATCCAACCTATGGACGAGGGTGGCACCATCAAAGATCTTCACGTCCACAGTAGGTGTGGTCTGTGGACATGGTGCTAGCGGTTCCAGACACTTCAGCAAGTCAGCCTTGTCTCCGAGACGCATCAGGTTGTTTTCAGCCAGAGACGTTGGCCACGAGTGGTTCTCATGCTGGAAGAAAACGTCCATCTCACCATTTCGTGCTTGACAAGAGATGTACATTCGCGAAAATAGCTGCAGGTTGCTCTTCATGTTGGACATTTTGGACTTTATCTTCGAAGACACTTCCCGTTCTCCTGACTTGAACATCTGGAGCTTGTTCTTTGGAATAGTGTCATTGAAAGGCTTCTCCATCTTCACAACTCGCAAATCAACGAAGGTGCTGTATTGAGTCCTTCCTATTTCCTCAGCTTCTGAGTAGTTCTTGATGACTTGATCAGCCATGATGACCTTCGTGTCCAGTGTGAGGAGATCAGCGCTCGTTTCTGTGAAGGGATTACCCAATTCATTCAGAACATCTATCATGCTTTGGACATTTGTTGCAAATCTCTTTTGTGTGGTCAGAGTTTGTTCATGGTGTCGATCATTGTGGGTTGTCTTCTGAGATGTGCTCACTTCCACCTCATGTATGATCCTGGCCATCTCGGGGCCGGCAATCATCCACCGCCTGAGGGCTGATTCATTTTCAGTGATGCCGATTATTCCACCATCCCCTTTCAACACAGCATTGAGCTGCTCGTGTACATGGTCATGTGCCATCATGGAGAAGCGATGAGTTGTCTTCTGTGTCACAAAGACAAAGTTGTCTTCTGTGTCACAAAGCGTCCTTTTTTGAACTCGTTGCACACTGCTGGGCATTCACGCTGTAGCTGCAGCAGATCTCGCACATGAACAGACAACCACCTCGCATAGTGGAAGTGATCCATGGCAAACATCCATGGCACAATTCTTCCCAGTGTGCCAATGTAGAGCTCAAAGTTTCCTTCACGCTGTGACTGCATGAACTGGAGGAAGAGCGCCTCAAGTTTGAAGGTTTTGCTCCAGTACCGAAACTGCGGATGCTGCGTCTCCATGTGTGTGCACCAGTCTTCGAATGGCATCACAGGCCTCGCTTCTGCCTCTGTTTCTGTTTTGTATGAATTGTAGGCTTGGCTACGTAAGCAAAACAGTGCAGCAGCTGTTACTTGATGAGCCCACTGAGAACGTGCTGTGAATGATCCCTTCCTACGAGCATCAATCAGCCCTACCATCTGTGGTAACGTTTGCAGTCGTCAGTACAATCAACCATCCACTGCCATCTAGCCAATCTCCCAGAACTTTCATCAACGCCATCTCTATATGCAATCCACCCATCATCACCACATACTTGTCTTCGCCATAGGCAGCTGGCCAGGTCCACTGTATCTTCTTGGCGATGGCATACAGCGGCTGATCAACAGTCAATATCGGGACTTGTCCTGGATGCACATGTTCGGTAGCTTTACCGATTACATCCATGCCATGCTTTACCATCGCCAAAGAATGCGCATTATCACGGAATAATGGCATGATCCCGGATATCGCTGGTGGTCTGGGGCAGGAATCTTGTGACGCTGCAAAATGTGCGGACCAAGAGATGTTATCATCTGAATTAATTTCAGGTTTCTCCAGCAGCTTCTCAACTGCCTGTGCCCATGAGATCTGCAGCTCATCTGAGTCGACTGGTGAGTTTTCGGGGACAGCTTGTCCCTCAGTCTTGCATGGTGTAGGGTTATCAGTTGGGAATGTAGCTGGTGGGACAGTACTGTACGAGTCAATGATTGGCTTGATCTTCGTTGCGCTTGGTGTGTCCTTGTGGATGAAAGGTTTGTTCTGGAGCTCTGTGCCTGCACATTCATTCGTAACATGCTGCGTCAGAGAGATGGCTGTTCCATGGAACGCAGTTTGTACTGAAGTCGATGTAGGATTGTGGTCTATGTTGCCGAGATTGCCTGTTGTGAAGAGATCTTTTCTCAGGACTGTTGGGCACACAACCCCAGCATCTTCAAACGAGGTCAATGCACTGTTTGCTACATCTGTGGACAGCTGTAGTATTCGGTCATATGATACAAACAATCCCTTCTCGAAAAGAGTGTCAATCAAGTCATGCTTTCGGGTCTTGTTGTGGATCAGCAACCCAAGGTACAAAGGAAGTCTAGTTTCTCGTTCCAGGCTGTGTCGAGTCTGTAGAGCAGTGGCTTCTTTCCTGCTACTTTTCAGAGTGTTGAATGTGAGCAGCTCAACTATTAACTCCTTGCGACATATATGACGCGATCGCGTCATATGGAACTTATAACCAAAAACTCATATGACGCGATCGCGTCATATGGACTTATCTCCATGCCTCTCCAATAAGTTTATGACGCGATTTTGCGTCATATGAGCTCAGTAAGTCCGATAAGTTAGCTTACGATAAAACCGTTGGTGGCAACCTCAGCCTCCTCCGATAATTCTAACGGCCACAGTGTTGTTGTGAGTGTAGTGCGAGGCAGTGGCAATGATCCCGGGGCTCCCGCCTCCTCGGACTTATTGGAACATAATATATCTGAAGGAGTTAATATTGCAGCTGTTTTCACGACCTGATTGTTTTCTGTCTGGTTTTGGATGTTTGTACCTCCAAGAATCATCTGAACCAAAGCAAGTAGGGAAGTTGGATTATCCTTATACTGCTCGTCTAGCAACGATCCCGTGAATGTGTAGCGTTTCTGAAAGATCTCTTTCCTGATTATGTTTGCAGCTCTCATGAGCACAACAGCATCAATATCAGGGTCCCGCTTCTTGGCCTCCAACAAGGTATCTCCAACGTCATTCTTAAACGTGAGCATGACCTCATACTTGCTTTTATGTGCTTCCAACTCGGGAATTCGTGCGAGAAGCTTCTCCTTCAGACGAGTTGAGTTTGTGCGCTCTGACATATCGCCGCCAAGTTGCTTAAGTCGTGATCTGTAGAGTTGTACGAGGCTTGACAGCTTGAATATGTGTTCCGCATGCTCATCTACCTGACGAGTCTCTTCAATGTAGGACACCAATTCTGCGAAGGCTATAGCATCAGGGGCTAGATCTGAATCTTCCTTCGATTCCACTTTCCTGGTGAATGCACGATATCTATTGCAGAAGCCAGTCAAACACTGTTTGTGGTATATCGCATCTATTGCATTCATGTCTCCAGAGGACAGCTTTGCTAGTAGCCGGGTATCACGAAGCTCAGTTGCCATCTTCCGAACATTTGCGTCCATTCGTGGTGTGGCTGCTCTGTGATAAGTGTCCTCCATTTTTTCATCGCAAAAGAAGCAGAGACTTTCTTTAGCTTGGCAGGAGGTTCCAGGAAACGCATAACGCAGTCTACCTTTGAGTGGAGAAGTCTTCGGTTCAGGATCTTCTAGTTTGGCAACCTTCTTGCGAGCACGCTCAACTTTGGCTTGGTTAAGCCTCATGTAGCATGTTTTGTGCCATCTTGCATTGTGCTGAAAGAGGGTTGCAGCGATACCTTGACCGTCATCCAAACGTGACAACTGTATGTTCATTGGCAGTGCACTAAGCGAGTGTAGCTCCTGGATGTGCTCAGCTAACGATTCATAGCCTTTGGACTGGTTTACATTCTTACATTGGGACGGGTCTCTCAGGGGTTCAGTTGAACTTTTCTGGCACATAGCACATACCGTCCAGTCTGTTTCGGTTAATACCGGGTGATGGGCAGAAGTACTGTCAAGCTTTATTTTCTTGGTCGCCATCGCTCCATATAGCTTGGTTGTATTAGACACCATCCATCTCGATTCCTGAAAAGATTAGAAACATTTGTTACGTTCGTTTCAATATTAATCAGAAATCTATATCAAAGGTTTAGTTAGACCTGATTAATTATTGAAGGCTAATCATGATGAACGTTGGCAAGTTCTGCAAATTAAACACATCATCATATTAATGCATATGTATGCATGCTCAATGGATATGATTTTCCTGAAAAATAAATGAAAAGAGATATTCATTAATGTTCGGATGGAGTTTTAAATAAAATCGTTCACCCTTATATCCTTCCTTTGATATCCTTGGATATGTCATTATTGTCAAATACATGAGGCACATACTGCACATAAATATGAACGGATTAACGTGGCTAGACCACAACAATATAGGTTGACTATGACAAACGTTTTTTTTTAATATATTTTTTTTCAATGTCAATTTTGAGTGGGAACCCTTGGTTTGCCAGCGTGGATCCCATTAAAATCGGATTCAGCATACTCAAAAACCCCTATAGACAAATGTTCATGCTTTCTTCCGGAAGTGAACATCTATTTGACATATCTGCCCGACTACAATGTGAACTATGATATTATGAAGTCTAAAAGAGTTATTCCGTGTATGCGTCTGAGGCACGGTTCATCTTTTGTTAGTACGATAACTGATTAAAGTGAAAGGTAACCTAGCGTGTTGGTAACAGGGTTACTAGAGGGTAAATTCAGAAGATGTAATTGAGATAAAGATTGTAAACTGAAGTAACTGGGTGGTGGAACCCAATAGGGTTGTTGAGGTAAAGATTGTAAATCTATATTGTGAAGTAACTGGGTGACGGAACCCAATAGTGTCATTGAGATAAGTAATGTAAACCTATATTGTGAAGTAACGGGGTGACGGAACCCAATAGTATTATTGAGATAAAGATTGTAAACCTAATTGTGAAGTAACTGGGTGGCGGAACCCAATAGTGTGATTGAGGTAAAGATTGTAAACCAAGATTGTGAAGAAACTGGGTGGCGGAACCCATATTGTACGTGAGAGAGACCTTGTAATCTAATTCGGTAATTTGTATGATTTTATGTCATTGTGGAGGTACTTGTGTAGTAACGACGGTTGTGTCAGAGGAATAAATAGATTCTATGTATTGAGGAGATAGATTATATATGTATAGCCTTGGGATTGGGAAAAGTAAACGTGGGAAAACCTAAAGAGTAGAGGAACGAATATAACTTTTGTTTTAGTTAGGCAAAGAGCATATGGTTCATTAGGCCCTGGTCTCAATAAAAGACACAGCAGGGTTTGACTTAATTATTTAGAATTAATCACTAATAACGGGTCGTAGGATCGAAGCCGACTTGAGTCAATACCTGAATGGCGGGGATTCAGTTAGGGAGTAACGGGAACTCTAGGGGTCCAAAGTACAACCTAGCATGAATCGACGTAATATTCAATCTGTGTCTTGAACTCATCTCGGCCCGAGCCAAGAACCTATTATTAGGGTAGTTAGGAAGGCTGTTAAATAAAATATACGAACTTCTAAATGACTGTCGACTTATCCCCCGTAGTAGTAGCATAAAATATTTAGAATTAAATACTACACATATAACATAGGAAACAGGTGTTATTTGAGATCATACAATACATATTAACAAATCCAAGTTGTCTTGGTAAACTATTCAATCATATCAAACTCTGTGGAACTATTATTTGAAAGTGTAAAAATGTATAAACTTAACTAAATAAACAAGTAAAAAACATTATAAATAACAAAATTCATAAGTGTTTTTATTACCGAAATATATTCTTATAAAAATATAACTATACTCCAAGTACAATAATTGATCATGATTCTTATGTCTCAATAAATATAGCCATTATAACGACTTCTAGAGTAAACAATGAGACTTAAATATACGATATCTATCTACCTAGTTTAGAGTATGATTCTCAACATATAATTATAACATAGAAAAGAGATCCTTCATAATCACAGGAACATTTAAAACTGTATTTCTAGTTATATTCTCCTTATAGCCTCTTGGATATTGATAATAAAGTAATTAGCATTGAAGCTACCAATTGAGATGTATATAGTAAAGTAATAGATAGATAAAGGAAGATGAAAAATACGACAATGGTGGCAGCGGTAACCAATAACTACGATAATGATAACAGCGATAATCCAAAATTACGATAATGTTACGACTGAGGTTTAAATATATCAGGGTTCTTATTCATTGGACTAGTAATGGCATAAATTCTACAACGGAAAGCGCTAGATCCAACCTCTGATGTATATTCCCAGTGAACAAAGAACACAAATACTCTCCAGAGTTCTATATGCAATAATAGGTTATTAAACTCTCAATAAATGTGCGTCTACTCTAGGCTTAATGTTATGTGAAAACAGCCTATTACTACCTATAACCGAAGGTGCTTGGTTATGGTATGAAAAGTAAGGTGGTAAGAGAAGTTACAGCTTACGTTACTTTAATCAATAAATGTCAGGCACTCCTGCATGAAAGAAAGTGCACTAAAGTCCTTCAACACCAACAAGGAATCTTCTTTAAATGTTAGATGCTATCAAGATGCTCGAATCGGAAATGGAACCCAAAAAGGCAGGCAGTGGAACAATGCTCGTGCAGGCTATGCACACAAAAAGGCAGTAGATATAATGCAGTCGGAGCCAAGAATATCCTAAACGCCACAACAATAATAATAATCGCCACGACAATGCAGTATTCCTATCAACAAAAAGAGCCTAAGTCGTTTGTGTCTCAATACATCAAACTAGGCTGTGAAATGCTTGTGTAATCATAAACGGGTATGCATAAAAAGAGTAATTGGTTTAATATACTTAATGTCTACTGTGACTGATAAAGTCTAGCTAGAGTCAATGATACGAGATACTGGTGCGCATGGCATGCCGCATAGCCTAGTGCAAATCTCAAGTCTGTGCGTCAAATATTACGTTATAATGAAGGGTAGCTCTCTTGAGAAACCTTAATACCGAAGTATTAAGCGTTCTCCTGGCGTACCTCAAAGACAAACAACGAGCTTAGAAGAGTACAGAATGGTATAGGCAAAAAGCCCTCATTCGTGCATGCTCCACTCTCAATGGCACACAGACTAGAATTTACCCAATCAACCCCAGTTCTCAGGTATGTCGTGCAGCTTTTAACTAAAGCCAGCACCCATCGGAAACAATACCTTATAGTATCAGACTCCTAGTCTAGCATTATCTAATCCAGCAGAACACTAATAATTATAGGAAGCGGTACTGAACAATATGAATGCCAACCAATGCTTCATGATCAACTTATCTTAACAACTAACATACATGGGTTATATAAGACCTTAACGCACAATACAACTGGCCAGCATGAAGCTGATTTTGCAGAGTTAACCAGAGGGGGTATAATATTAATAAAAGGTGGTGAAAGATATGGAAAATGAGAGAGATAGGCAGAGGAAAAGGTTCTCAGGTGCAGGTAGGAGGACAGATATCAAAGGGATAAGAGGGATGCGCTCTAGAAACCAGATCTGAGGGAGAGAGTAGCGAGGGAGCTGTATATATACTAGCACTAGCTCGAACCTTTTGGGAAAGCGGTAACAAGTCCTCTAGCCAATGCTAAAGAAGCTAGCAAAACATGACGTTACCAAGCATGGTAAAAACTCCTCCAACGAATCCCCACGAGGCCAGCCAGCTATGACGTCATCGAGTATAGCAAAACACTGCGCGCCTCCCCACACTCTGTTCTACTCTGTCTCTCTCTCTAATCCTATCATTACTACTTAATGATAAAACATATACTTTGCAATTAAATATATAAAGCCTTGACATGGGTGAAAACAAAGAGCCTTTCTGGACTGCCCATGACACGAGCTTTCATATGAAATAAAGCACACAACAATACACCAACTGTAGCCACCTCCACTGCCCTGGCGATCCTAGCGAGTCACTGTAGGACAAGCCATGTGGTTCTAACGGAGTGGTTAACGTCACACCCCCCCCAAGATTTTTCTCAGAGGCCCAAGGCTCACAAAAATCTGATTGTTAGAACCCATGCTATATCTCTACTTCCCATCACCCAGCGGCAGTAAAATATCTGGCACAGTTCTCAACAAAACATTTTACAAAATTATAACCCTCCCCAACACAATAGGTTAAATCATATGTAGTTATGCTCCTCAAGAGTGAGCTTCTCTTGCCCAGCATTCTGAGAGGAGTGCAACTCAGAATTACTGCTATAACATACTGAAAAAATTCAACTATCAAAGAAAGAGTTTTTATTTGATTTTTATGTTTTTAATTTGTTTATTTCGGCTGCACTATAGGGGCAAGCCTAGATTTTTCTTCTATACCAAATGCTCAACTCCTGCTTTACGACCCAATACACTGGGCTACAACCGCGAGCCAACAAGCACCAAGCGCAAAATACTATTCAAACTAAAGCAGGAGGCTACCCGTGTGTCAATCTACCCAGGATCATATACCCTTGAAAGACAATCTGCAACCACGTTGTCACAACCGGCAATATGGCGTATGTCCAGGTTATATACCAGTAACCTTAGTGACCACCTGGTCAGCCTCATATTCCGATTGTGAAACTGGTTCAAGAACTTGAGAGGGTGATGATCTGTGTAAATTAAAACGACTGGACCATAGGCTGGAACATAGACCTCGAAATGCCTCAGTGCAAGTACAATTGCCAGCAGCTCCTTCTCGACAACAGAGTAGTTCTTTTGGGCTGAATTGAACTTCTTCGAGTAGAAACTAACAGGATGTTCCTTTTCGTCCTTTTTCATAAGGATGGCACCAGGCCCCACACCACTAGCATCCGTTGTTAGTTGGAAAGGTAGGCTAAAGTCAGGGGCCCTGAGGATCGGGTGAGTGCACAACAGGTGTTTTACTACTCCAAACGCCTTCTCACACTCAGGCGCCCATTTGACTTTCTTATCCTTCCAGTTATCCTCCACCTGAGCTTGACTGTCCCGTTCTCCTTCTCCACCTTGACTGCTAAACGTCATCACAGGCACAGTGAGAGGCTCAGGGGGGTGCCTCACATACTCCTTCCTGAGATTAACGTGACATAACTGATTGCGCTTCCGTCTGTCTGGAGTGGCTACCAAGCAATCCAGGTCCGATAGCCTCTCAACCACCCTATAAGGACCAGTGTACTTCGCGGATAAGGGATGACCTACAAGGGGCAGTAGAATCAACACCTCCTGACCCACGTGAAACTCCCTGAGTTTAACCTTGAGGTCGTACCTGTCCTTCATGAGGGCCTGAGAGCTAGTCAAATTACGGCCAGCCAACTCCAGACTGCGCAACATCCGTTCTCGACTGTCGAGGACATACTTGAGCATAGAACAAGGTTTTTCTGTGCCCTCCCATATTTCTTTAACCATATGGAGAGGCTCTCTGACACGGTGTCCAAAGACGAACTCATTAGGGCTGAATCCCAAACTTTCCCCAGGTACCTCCCGTGCAGCAGACAAAACATATGGCAGGCCAAGATCCCAACCTTTCCCACTCTCAAGGCAATCATAACGAAGCACAGATTCCAAGGCTGAGTGCCATCGCTCTAACACACCCTGGCTCTCCGGATGATACGCAGATGAAACCGTAACAATCCCATGCTGCGGCACTGCTTGAACAAAGTGGTTAGAAGTGAAGTTGGATCCTTGGTCTGACTGAATCCCCTGCGGGTAACCATACCGGGAAAAATACACTAGCAAGCTTCGGACCACTGTCTTCGCTGACCCATTTCTCATAGGGTACGTGTCAGGATACCTTGTTGCTACATCTCCCGACTGTGCATCACTGTCCTCTTCCAACTCGACAGCACCGGTACCACATTCAAGAACCTCCGGGTCTTCTAATTGCAATTTACGAATGTCCGAAGGAGCAAGCTTATCTAAGTGTTTGCGAAACAACTCATGCCCCCCTCCTACATTGAATTTAGCCTCCCGTTGCTCTCTCTCTGTGTATCGTTGCTGTCTCTTCGTCTTTTTAAACCCATCCTCTGCCTTCTTAGTAACAGTTAATGGGTCTTCTCCAGACTTGAAAATCGGTCCTAATAATGAGACCCCGAGAATGTCCGTTGATACTAAACTCTCAACCGCATCACCTTTCAACCCCTTCTCGGTACCTTTCCTCCGCTTGTCTAAAGACTGTTGACCAGAATGTGACTCCCTGGATGCAAAAGATCTGGTGACAACACACGCCATAGGTTGCACCTGACACTTCTCAACCCACTCCTGCTCCTCCCTACTCACGTCGGCCGGCTTCTCGGCAACGACTAAGGGTGGAGCCTCAGAAGTAGGCCCCGCAAAGTCGTTGCCGAGAAGGAGGTCGACGCCCCCAACAGGCAACTTCTCCACAATTCCTACATCCAGGTCACGAGTCACACCATCAACTTCCATCTTCATTCTTACAAGCGGGTATGACCTTGTTGCATTAACTCCCTGAACCACAACCACCCGCGCCGTATTTGCAGGTTTACCAGTGAAATTCCTCAACAATGTTTGCGATGCCCCAGTGTCACGCAAAATTCTCACCTCATGTCTTCTACCTCCCCACTCCACACAACCGAGTCCCCTGTGGTCACTAAAGGCATCACGGACAGGGAATAAGCCTTCCGGATCCTTCTGCACTGGCAGTGTATTTACCTCGGAAGAATTGCCTCTAACAAACTCCGATGTCCTCTTGAACACTCCAATGCCGTGAGCAAAAGACACGGCTGCCGGAGGAGGTCGACTAGGGCCCTCATTTGCCTTATGACCCTCCTGGTGGCACTTAAAACACATAAATTTCGGTTTCGGCTTATACTGTGATGTAAAAAGCCCCTGACTCTTCTCATACGGCGTGGTGTTAGGTTTGGATTCAGTTTTAGTTTCATTGCTCTTTTGTTTAACACCTTACGAGCGGCCTATGCGGTTTATTTATGTGTACCGCACAGCGGGGTGTTTTTAGCCAAAATAGGGCTGTTTACGTGATCATTTTCATGCCTAAATAAGACCCAGAACGTAAAACAAGTACCTATCCCTGAAAGGGCATAAACAGAGCTTTCGAATGACACCATAACGATCCTTGTATGATGGATAGTTTTCTTGCAATAACCGTGCAACGCGAGTGCAAAAAGCAGGTAATTCGGTACTTTCAGTACATAATTGAGTATGTAGCGAGTGAGAGAGGGAGGAGGGAGCTGAGATTTGTGTCAGTAGGTTCGCCGCGGTGGTCTGGAGCAGTCATACGCTCGCTAGTCTCCTGCCACCACTTGTCTCTCTTCTCTCACCACATTACGTGCTGAAATTGCCACTCGAGTTATGTCGAGCGCCGCCACATAGTCCAGCTTTATTTAACTCGACTTATGTTGCTCGCCGCTAATTAGGGTTAAATGTGTCATTGCTACGGGGAGGGGGAGGATAACGGTCCCTAGCACTTGCATCGTACTTCTGTGAGGACCCGCAACCCCGAATCAACGACAGCCGGCGATCAGCCATTTCTGCTGCTTCGACTAGAGTTCTTGGGTTTTTCTCCTTTAAGTTCAAAGTTAGATCACCGCCCGTGCTCTTAAAGAACTGCTCCAACATCATTAACTGCTTAATTCCATCAAATGTTGTTACCTTCTCAGATCGGAGCCAGTTCCCCATAGCATCGGACAAGTCCCGGGCGTGTTCCAAAAAGGTGCTATCTCTTCCCTTAGTTACACCCCGGAACTTCAAACGGTACGTTTCTGGTTGCAGTTCGTAAGCCCTCAGGACAGCCTCCTTGAGATCCTCATACACAATACATGACTCCAAAGGTAATGCATCGTAGGCTTTAACCCTTATTTAGCGGCGAGCAACATAAGTCGAGTTAAATAAAGCTGGACTATGTGGCGGCGCTCGACATAACTCGAGTGGCAATTTCAGCACGTAATGTGGCTGAGAGAGAGAGACAAGTGGTGGCAGGAGACTAGCGAGCGTATGACTGCTCCAGACCACCGCGGCGAACCTACTGACACAAATCTCAGCTCCCTCCTCCCTCTCTCACTCGCTACATACTCAATTATGTACTGAAAGTACCGAATTACCTGCTTTTTGCACTCGCGTTGCACGGTTATTGCAAGAAACTATCCATCATACAAGGATCGTTATGGTGTCATTCGAAAGCTCTGTTTATGCCCTTTCAGGGATAGGTACTTGTTTTACGTTCTGGGTCTTATTTAGGCATGAAAATGATCACGTAAACAGCCCTATTTTGGCTAAAAACACCCCGCTGTGCGGTACACATAAATAAACCGCATAGGCCGCTCGTAAGGTGTTAAGACCCTTGCCTATTAATCTAGAGGATACAAGTGCTTCCCATTTATTCTCTGTCCACTGGTGTTCCTGGCACTTCTTCTCAAAGCGTGCAAAAAATTCTGTTACACCACTCTCATCAAACACTGGAACCAGTTTCAATAAGTGCGAGAGAGATTGATCATGAGCACGGTTACCAGCCCCAAGTCGCTGTCCCGTTGTCTCTACCCGCGACTTCTCTACGTCCATGTCGGCACAGTACCTAGTCGACTCTAAATCAGCTTGGATTTTTGCTAGCTCTATGTGCTGAGACTGCTGACTGATAGTTTTTCTCTCTTCTATCTTGGCTAATTCTATTTGCTGCTGAAGCTGAAGCTCAGATACCCTGATAGCCTTTCTCTCTTCGATCTTAGCTAATTCGAGCTGATACAATAATTCTGGAGTTAACCCTGGAGGAGGTGAAGGTGCTACAATGTTTGAAATTACCGGTGGTCCCCACAGGGGCAACCCACCCTGCCAGTCACCACCCAACTGTGGACGCGTACTCGGGGTCGGCAAACTACTGGGATGGCTGGGAGTCGAGTGTTGGGGAAGCATGGCCGAAGGGCTCTGAGCACTCAACCCATCTCGCTCACCAGTCACCCTGCCCAGTACACACGTTATCAAGTTATCCCTGGTCATGCTGCTAGTACCCGCATGACCGATAGCTGTGGCCAGGCATTGAAGACCGTACCGATCCATACTCTCCAACCGCTCGGCAGTAACAGGCCATTGCAAAAATATCCTAGCATCCTCCTCACAGTTCAACTGATTAACCATTTCATCATACTGCTGTTCCTCAGTTTCGACATTACGTACTGTGTCTCCATTCTCCTCTGATCCGGTATAAGACATGATGCTCACAAAAATTTCCCACCTCAATATTCAGAAAAGAAGCACCCCAAACTCTTATACCTCAATATACACACACAAATTCTCGGAAATACTCAAGGGCTATACTATGTTGCAAATTTTTTTTATTCTTGCTGATCCCCGCAAAATATTCCCCAAAACAACAAATGTTCCTTGCTAATAAATGTAGGTTCACCAAATCCTAGGTAAGGTCGCCATTTGTTACGACCGAGGTTTAAATATATCAGGGTTCATATTCATTGGACTAGTAATGGCATAAATGCTACAACGGAAAGCGCTAGATCCAACCTCTGATGTATATTCCCAGTGAACAAAGAACACAAATACTCTCCAGAGTTCTATATGCAATAATAGGTTATTAAACTCTCAATAAATGTGCGTCTACTCTAGGGTTAATGTTATGTGAAAACAGCCTATTACTACCTATAACCGAAGGTGCTTGGTTATGGTATGCAAAGTAAGGTGGTAAGAGAAGTTACAGCTTACGTTACTTTAATCAATAAATGTCAGGCACTCCTGCATGAAAGAAAGTGCACTAAAGTCCTTCAACACCAACAAGGTATCTTCTTTAAATGTTAGATGCTATCAATATGCTCGAATCGGAAATGGAACCCAAAAAGGCAGGCAGTGGAACAATGCTCGTGCAGGATATGCACACAAAAAGGCAGGAGATATAATGCAGTCGGAGCCAAAAATATCCTAAACGCCACAACAATAATAATAATCGCCACGACAATGCAGTATTCCTATCAACAAAAAGAGCCTAAGTCGTTTGTGTCTCAATACATCAAACTAGGCTGTGAAATGCTTGTGTAATCATAAATGGGTATGCATAAAAAGAGTAATTGGTTTAATATACTTAATGTCTACTGTGACTGATAAAGTCTAGCTAGAGTCAATGATACGAGATACTGGTGCGCATGGCATGCCGCATAACCTAGTGCAAATCTCAAGTCTGTGTGTCAAATATTACGTTATAATGAAGGGTAGCTCTCTTGAGAAACCTTAATACCGAAGTAT
The DNA here is from genome assembly GCA_032716605.1 of Paralithodes platypus. Taxonomy (NCBI): domain Eukaryota; kingdom Metazoa; phylum Arthropoda; class Malacostraca; order Decapoda; family Lithodidae; genus Paralithodes; species Paralithodes platypus. Next base: position 17,553,406 of record CM064527.1, on the reverse strand, counting down.
TAAGCGTTCTCCTGGCGTACCTCAAAGACAAACAACGAGCTTAGAACAGTGCAGAATGGTATAGGCAAAAAGCCCTCATTCGTGCATGCTCCACTCTCAATGGCACACAGACTAGAATTTACCCAATCAACCCCAGTTCTCAGGTATGTTGTGCAGCTTTTAACTAAAGCCAGCACCCATCGGAAACAATACCTTATAGTATCAGACTCCTAGTCTAGCATTATCTAATCCAGCAGAACACTAATAATTATAGGAAGCGGTACTGAACAATATGAATGCCAACCAATGCTTCGTGATCAACTTATCTTAACAACTAACATACATGGGTTATATAAGACCTTAACGCACAATACAACTGGCCAGCATGAAGCTGATTTTGCAGAGTTAACCAGAGGGGGTATAATATTAATAAAAGGTGGTGAAAGATATGGAAAATGAGAGAGATAGGCAGAGGAAAAGGTTCTCAGGTGTAGGTAGGAGGACAGATATCAAAGGGATAAGAGGGATGCACTCTAGAAACCAGATCTGAGGGAGAGAGTAGCGAGGGAGCTGTATATATACTAGCACTAGCTCGAACCTTTTGGGAAAGCGGTAACAAGTCCTCTAGCCAATGCTAAAGAAGATAGCTAAACATGACGTCACCAAGCATGGTAAAAACTCCTCCAACGAATCCGCACGAGGCCAGCCAGCTATGACATCATCGAGTATAGCAAAACACTGCACGCCTCCCCACACTCTGTTCTACTCTTTCTCTCTCTCTAATCCTATCATTACTACTTAATGATAAAACATATACTTTGCAATTAAATATATAAAGCCTTGACATGGGTGAAAACAAAGAGCCTTTCTGGACTGCCCATGACACAAGCTTTCATATGAAATAAAGCACACAACAATACACCAACTGTAGCCACATCCACTGCCCTGGCGATCCTAGCGAGTCACTGTAGGACAAGCCATGTGGTTCTAACGGAGTGGTTAACGTCACAATAATGATAACAGCGATCAACAATACTTACGATAATGATACCAGCGATAATCAATAATTACGATAATGATAACAGCGATAAACAATACTTACGAAAATGGTACAAGCGATAACCGGTACTAACGATAATTGCGATAATGGTGGAAGCAGAAACTCGCTTTATAGTAGCACCTACGATAACCGATACTAGTGATAATAGCAACAGTCGACGATGGTCGCAGCGGTAACTGATTTTTTATTTTTCCCTGGAGACTCAATATATATATATTTTTTTTTCATTCACCCTGTCGACAATAGTGACAATGGTAAACACACGTGAATCTTAAATTACTTTGATTTTTGCCGACTAGACGATGGTAGCGAGCGGTTAACCCCAGTGATTTTTGCGTTGCCCCGTAGTACCTCGGGACAACGGTGTCTGTATAACTGTTTATTTTCTTGCCTATCGACATAACGCCAATAGATTTTTGTTTATATTATCAAACATACCAAGTGAAATTTGTTATATTACCAACGGCTATGGTGGGTGAAACTTTGGGGAAACAGAATTTTTTGGGAAAACTGGGGAACTATAAGATCTTTTGTCAAATGATTGATGTCTGAGTTTGCAAATCTTTCTCTGTCTGATTCTTCTGTTAGTGGTGATAATAATACGGATTCTGAAGGAAGTCTGTCCACTTCTGATTTAACTTCTAATAGTGATACTAGTGACGGTGGAGACGAAGCCATGACGGAACAGGTTATTACTCATTTAGCAGAGACCATAACAGCTGGTCTCTCGCTAGCTAATAAAAATAATTTTTCCAAACTCACGAACGTTTCATATTTTTGTGGTGGTCCCGTGAGCCATTCTGATAAGCCAGAGGTTAAGTGTAATCCTTCTGCAAGGAACTGGATAAAGGATCTAGATTCCAAAACACCTGTCCCGTTAGAATGAAGTGTTCAGGGTAAGCTGGAAGATGCAAGACTTTACAACTTAGGTCCTGCGCAGACTATCGTTCAGACACTCCTTGATGATTTAGGCACTGTTCCTGAAGGTAAAACGGAATGGGATGTGTTCAGGGATAATTTTGTTGCTTTCTTTCCCCCTGAACGTACCTTAGATCGAGTCATGGGTGATCTAATGAAGGCAACGAAACCTGCCGATGAGACTGTTACGATCCAGGTTCTCAAAGACACAGGGCTCTTCAACATGGGACTAGATAATGGCAAAATACAACAACGGTAACACTAGATCCAACCCCTGCCTTAAACACTGGAAAACAAAACACCATTACTGCCCTGAGTCGTGCCTGGACAACGAGGTATCCTATGACTCTGTAACTGGTGCACACACACTAGGCTGACGCTCGATGAAACAGCCTATTCTCAAACAGTAAAAGATTACTCGATTAGGTTACACAAAGAAAAGATAGTTAACGTGATTATTTAACGTTACGGTAGATACTCAAATAACTGGCACTCCTGTATTAAAGAAAGTGCAATGCTAGTCCTGCATCATCAACTGGAAACTTCTGAAATAAGTCTGATGCTGGGAAGATGTTCGTAAAGAATCTTGAACAATTATAATGCAGAATACGGGTCACAATAAATGCTAGGACATATAGTAATAATAGGCAGGCGAATAATAAAGACTGCGCAAAGGTAGTAATGCTCGACAACTAAAGAAATGCTTCGTGACACAACGCAACAGCCTACTCGGGGCAACTCAACAACAACCTCGGCTCAAAAGTGCAGTGAATAATAATGTTGCATACATATAATAATGGGGGCTTATCTCTAACCAGTGTCCGCTCAGTTAATAAAGTCTAGCTGGGGTATCAAGGCAGGGCAACAATGGATGAGCATGCGGCTCGTAGCCTAATGTTGTCCGAAGGTGGTATAATGAAGATTACGTTATATGATGGGGATGCTCTCTTGATAAATCTAGGTCTCTAGTACCTTGTTCTATCCTGGCGATCCCTCAGAAGTCAACACAAAGAGGCAGCACTATGTTGTGAGGGATAGGCTATGGCCCTCTCACACCACAGCGCTGTGCTCGCAAAGTAAACCCACCCGAAGACAACTTAGGCTCCCACAGTACCTGTCGATGTCGTGCAGGGCTTAGCTAACACTGCACACATCGGAGACAACGACACAGTAACCTTACCCCCAGTCTAGCTTTAGATAACCAAGCAGAATCACTCAACACCTTGCCAGGGAGACATATACCGGTCTACAACCTTCCCGAGAGAGGACACACACGGAAAAGTCCGTCTATCCAAACCTCAATAAATCTCTGAGAGCTTCGCGTACAATACGACTGGTCGACGGTGAACGTCTATGCTGAAACCAGAAGGGATGTTGAGTTTAATAAAGATTAGAGAATGAGAAAGGAGAAGTCGAGAGAGAGAAATAGTATGCAAAGTGGCGAGTATGGGGGACAGAATTGCAAAGGATGTAGGAGGTACGCGTGTCAGGCAAGCTCTGAGCTGGTAAAAAACATGAGGCCGCAACGGGAAGGGACTAGTTGACCACCCGGCCGCCAACGCCGTCAGCGCCCAAGCGAGCCGCGTCATAGCTCACCTCGCTGCCGGGTGTACCCCCTCACCCTCTCTCGCTCGCCTCCCACACAAGCAACATTTATATTATAGCGAATATAAAATATAAGGCGCAGTCACAGACCAAAACAAAGATCATTTCTAGACTGTCTGTGGCAACACGACACTAATGCCATAAAGCAGATCATTCTAGGACAACTGTAGCCCATCCCCCCATCCTGGCGAGCGCTAGCGAGCTGCAATGCCCCACGCAACCATTCTGCCAACGCCGGGAGGCGTCACACCCCCCCCAAGATATGGGACACTCAACCATGAGCCCATATCTGAACAGGCAGAATGTCGCTAGAATCTGCCACTCCTAACCACTCTGCCACTCATGGAATGCAAGCTCAGTCTCCTCAAAAAAAAATACAACAACATTTATATATAAACAAAATCTTATCACCCTTCCCAAATATAATACATTAATTCATAACATTGTGCTCCCAGAGCGAGCTTTAAGAAGCACAGCCTACTGAGGGAAAATCATCTGCACTCAGTACTCAGCTACAATATTATCTTAAAATTAATTATCAAAAAGAAAGAGTTTTTATTTAATTTTTCATATTTTATTTTAATGTTGTTTTTGGCGGCTACTATAGATGTAGCCTAATTTTCTTCTAATCAAAGCCAACAACTCCTGCCCTGCGACCCTACGCTGATGCTACACACGCGAGCCAACAAGCACCAGCGCAAAAATACACCGCGAGCCAAGACAGGAGGCTATACCAACATACTGTGGTAGCCTACCCCGGATCCTCCACCCGCGACAAACAGTCCGCAATCACATTCTCACAACCGGCAATATGGCGAATGTCTAAGTTGTACTCATGCAACATGAGCGACCATCTGGTCAGCCTCATATTCCGGTTGTGGAATTGATTGAGGAATTTAAGCGGGTGGTGGTCGGTATACACTACCACGACTGGCCCATAGGCAGGAACATAGACCTCAAAGTGTCTGAGCGCTAACACGATTGCCAGCAGTTCCTTTTCAACAACCGAATAGTTTTTCTGTGCTGAATTAAATTTCTTGGAAAAGAAACTGACTGGATGCTCAAGACCTTCCTCGTCTGTCTGCAAAAGTACGGCACCAGCCCCTACTCCGCTGGCATCAGTCGCCAACTGAAATGGTCGTTCAAAGTCCGGGGCCCTGAGGATAGGGTGAGTGCATAAAAGGTGTTTAACTACTCAAAACGCCTGCTCACACTCAGGTGCCCTGCGGAACTTTTTATCTTTAGCTAGTAGATCTGTCAAAGGAGCTAACACAGTAGAATAACCTCTTATAAAGCGGCGGTAATACCCAATCATGCCCAAATATCTCATGATCTGCCGCTTGGTGGTCGGCCTGGGGAACAAGTCGATAGCCTGTATCTTCTGTTGGGGCGGGCTCACCTGCCCTAACCCAACCACAAACCCCAGATACTTCACCGTGGCTTGCACAAAGTCACACTTGCCCAGATTAACCACCAAGCCTGCTTTACTAAGTTGACTAAATAAGGCTTCTATGTGCTCACAGTGACTTTGGAAATCGTTGTCATAAATTATCACGTCATCAAGGTAGACAGTACAGTTTGGGATGTCTGCTACGATGTCGTTCATTAAGCTCTGGAAAGTGGCCGGTGCATTTTTCAGACCATATGGCATCACGTTGCAACGGTAAGTACTGCCATCCACCACAAACCCGCACACCTCTTTAGCCCGCTCAAACCGAGACTCTCTCCAGGTACTTCTCTTGCCGCGAACAAAAACCTCTTGCGGGTAACCATTCCGCGAGCAATACAAGAGCAGGTTCCGGACAACAGTTTTCGCCGTGCCATTTCTCATTGGATATGCATCAGGATAACGAGTGGCCACATCCATGATAGTTAATAGAAATTTATTACCGGCACTAGTAGGGGGTAGGGGTCCGACCATATCAACGATGACCTTACTGAAGGGCGGTTCACTGACAGGAATGGGGTGCAACGGGGCTCTCGGAATTGTTTGGTTAGGTTTTCCAACCCTCTGGCACGTATGACACCATGCTATCCAGGTTACCACCTGCCCCTTCAATCCCGGCCACCAAAACAATTTTTCTAAAGCTGCCACCGTTTTTCTCACCCCTAGATGTCCTGCCAGTGGTATGTCATGCGCCAACCTCAGTAGGCTATCCCTGCACTCCCGTGGCACCACCAACTGGTCCACTACTCCGGACCCCTCTTGCCAACTACGTTTAGGGTCTTGAAAACGCCTATAGAGGATGCCTTCTAAATTAAAAAAATCTGGCTGTGCATCGCCGTCCTCGTCGAGCTCTACAGCTCCATTAGCACACGTTTGGAGCTCAGGGTCCTCTAGTTGCAACCGACGTATATCTGAGGGTGCCAAGCGATCTAACTGCTCCCGGAGCAATGCATGACCTTCCCCGATACTGGGCTGCTCCCTCTGTCTCTCTCGATGTACATAACGTTGCTGTCGTGGAGACTCGTCATGCCCAGCCTCGTCACTCTCGATGACAGGCCCAGGGGCTACTCCAGAATTAAGTAATGGTGCTAATACTGAATCACCCAGGAGAGCCGCCGAGTCAAAACTCTTAAAACCAACTCCAGCTTTAGCCTCCTCCTGTTGATCGTTCCTCCGCTGGTCTGAAGACGGAGGACTAGGCTGTGACACTTTAGCTGCCCGAGCTCGTGTGACAACACACGCCAGGGGTTGTGTCTGGCACCGCTCGACCCACTCTTGCTCTTCCCTACTCACGTCGGCCGGCCTCTCGGCAACGACTAAGGGTAGAACCTCAGAAGCGGGCATTGCAAAGTCGTTGCCGAGAAGAAGGTCGACGCCCTCCACTGGCAGTTTCTCCACAATCCCGACATCCAATTCACGTGCCACACCATCCACCTCCAACTCCAACCGCACCAGCGGGTATGACCGAGTTGCATTAATACCCTGCACCACTACCACCCGAGCCGCGTTTATAGGGTAGCCAGTCAAGTTTTTCATCAGAGTCTGGGAAGCACCTGTATCACGCAAGACCTCTACTCCATGCTTGCGCCCCGCCCACATCACGCAACCCCGCCCTCTATGGTCGCAAAAAACATCCTGAGCAGGGTTCGAGCCTCCCAGGTGCTTCTGCATTGGCTGTGCCTCAGCCTCTGACGAACTGCCCCGGGCAAACTCAGATGACTTCGGAGACACACCAATGTTGCAGGCCAAAGACAGAGCTGCTGTAGGTGGTTTGCTAGGACAGACTCTTGCAAAGTGCCCCTTTTTATGACAATGATAACACTCCAACTCCCCTTTGGGCTTCCCTTGGTACTGGGAAGGGCCCGGCCCCTTCTTAAATGGGACGGTGCTAGTCTTGTGGTCAGTCTTGGTATCATGGCTCTTGTACTTGTTTGCATAAGGTATATCACTAACTCCGGGGGGTGGGGCATCACGCCCCTTGTTACCTGCCTCACTACGCTGGGCAGACCCGCACCCACGAATTAGTGATAGCCGGAGGTCAGCCATCTCAGCTGCCTCCTGTAGAGTTTTTGGTTGCTTTTCTTTAAGGTTTAACGTCAGGTCGCCGCCCGTGCATTTGAAAAACTGCTCTAAAAGCACCAACTATTTAATGTCGTCAAACGTAGTAGCTTTCTCCGACCTCAGCCAATTCCCAAAAGCATCGGACAGCTCCCGGGCATGCTCCAAAAAGGTGCTCTCCCGACCCTTGGTAACACCCCGGAACTTCAACCTGTACGTCTCTGGTTGTAGTTCGTATGCTCTCAGGACAGCCTCCTTGAGTTCCTCATAAATAATACAAGACTCTATAGGCAATGCATCATAAGCCCTGAGTCCCTTGCCCACAAGTCTAGAGGAAACAAGGGCTGCCCACTTCTCCCTAGGCCACTGGTGGATCTGGCACTTCTTCTCAAATCGTGTGAAAAATTCTGTTACACCACTCTCATCAAACACCGGAACCAGTTTCAATAAGTGCGAGAGAGACTGCTCATGAACACAGTTACCAGCCCCAAGTCGCTGTCCCGTTGTCTCTACTCGCGACTTCTCTACGTCCATGTCGGCACAGTACCTAGTCGACTCAGCTTGGATTTTTGCTTGACTGATAGTTTTTCTCTCTTCTATCTTGGCTAATTCTAATTGCTGCTGATGCTGAAGCTTAGCTAATTCGAGCTTAAACAATAATTCTGGAGATAACCCTTGAGGAGGTGAAGGTGCTACAATGTTTGAAATTACCGGTGGTCCCCCCAGGGGCAACCCCCCCTGCCAGTCACCACCCAACTGCGGAAGCGTACCCGGGGTCGGCAAACTACTGGGATGGATCGGAGTCGAGTGTAGGGGAAGCATGGCCGAAGGGCTCTGAGCACTCAACTCATCTCGCTCACCAGTCACCCTGCCCAGTACACACGTTATCAAGTTATCCTTGGTCATGCTGCTAGTAACCGCATGACCGATAGCTGTGGCCAGGCATTGAAGACCGTACCGATCCATACCCTCCAACCGCTCGGCAGTAACAGGCCATTGCAAAAATATCCTAGCATCCTCCTCACAGTTCACCCGATTAACCCTTTCATCATGCTGCTGTTCCTCAGTTTCGACATTACGTACTGTGTCTCCATTCTCCTCTGACCCGGTATAAGACATGATGCTCACAAAAATTTCTCACCACAATATTCAGAAAAGAAGTACCCCAAACTCTTATGTAGCACTATTCACTTGCCAAAAATGTCTGAAGACTCTCAAGTGCTATATTACTTTGCCAAAACAAAATAAAGTGCCCACTATATTCCTCAATAAAACAAATGACCACAACAATCCTGCAATTATCTCTTAGTTCACAAGATCCTGAGCTAGGTCGCCATTTGTTACGATCCAGGTTCTCAAAGACACAGGGCTCTTCAACATTGGACTAGATAATGGCAAAATGCAACAACGGTAACACTAGATCCAACCCCTGCCTTAAACACTGGAAAACAAAACACCATTACCGCCCTGAGTCGTGCCTGGACAATGAGGTATCCTATGACTCGGTAACTGGTGCACACACACTAGGCTGACGCTCGATGAAACAGCCTATTCTCAAACAGTAAAAGATTACTCGATTAGGTTACACAAAGAAAAGATAGTTAACGTGATTAATTAACGTTACGGTAGATACTCAAATAACTGGCACTCCTGTATTAAAGAAAGTGCAATGCTAGTCCTGCAACATCAACTGGAAACTTCTGAAATAAGTCTGATGCTGGGAAGATGTTCGTAAAGAATCTTGAACAATTATAATGCAGAATACGGGTCACAATAAATGCTAGGACATATAGTAATAATAGGCAGGCGAATAATAAAGACTGCGCAAAGGTAGTAATGCTCGACAACTAAAGAAATGCTTCGTGACACAACGCAACAGCCTACTCGGGTTGTGCAACTCAACAACAACCTCGGCTCAAAAGTGCAGTGAATAATAATGTTGCATACATATAATAATGGGGGCTTATCTCTAACCAGTGTCTGCTCAGTTAATAAAGTCTAGCTGGGGTATCAAGGCAGGGCAACAATGAGTGAGCATGCGGCTCGTAGCCTAATGTTGTCCGAAGGTGGTATAATGAAGATTACGTTATATGACGGGGATGCTCTCTTGATAAATCTAGGTCTCTAGTACCTAGTTCTATCCTGGCGATCCCTCAGAAGTCAACACAAAGAGGCAGCACTATGTTGTGAGGGATAGGTTATGGCCCTCTCACTCCACAGCGCTGTGCTCGCAAAGTAAACCCACCCGAAGACAACTTAGGCTCCCACAGTACCTGTCGATGTCGTGCAGGGCTTAGCTAACACTGCACACATCGGAGACAACGACACAGTAACCTTACCCCCAGTCTAGCTTTAGATAACCAAGCAGAATCACTCAACACCTTGCCAGGGAGACATATACCGGTCTACAACCTTCCCGAGAGAGGACACACACGGAAAAGTCCGTGTCTCCAAACCTCAATAAAGCCTAATACATGGAAATCTCTGAGAGCTTCGCGTACAATACGACTGGTCGACGGTGAACGTCTATGCTGAAACCAGAAGGGATGTTGAGTTTAATAAAGATTAGAGAATGAGAAAGGAGAAGTCGAGAGAGAGAAATAGTATGCAAAGTGGCGAGTATGGGGGACAGAATTGCAAAGGATGTAGGAGGTACGCGTGTCAGGCAAGCTCTGAGCTGGTAAAGAACATGAGGCCGCGACGGGAAGGGACTAGTTGACCACCCGGCCGCCAACGCCGTCAGCGCCCAAGCGTGCCGCGTCATAGCTCACCTCGCTGCCGGGTGTACCCCCTCACCCTCTCTCGCTCGCCTCCCACACAAGCAAAATTTATATTATAGCGAATATAAAATATAAGGTGCGGTCACAGACCAAAACAAAGATCATTTCTAGACTGTCTGTGGCAACACGACACTAATGCCATAAAGCAGATCATTCTAGGACAACTGTAGCCCATCCCCCCATCCTGGCGAGCGTTAGCGAGCTGCAATGCCCCACGCAACCATTCTGCCAACGCCGGGAGGCGTCACAAGACGTATCTAACTTTCTTTTCTCGTTTGAATAAGTTTGCAGCAGAGTTAAAAACAATTTTTTTTGATGCGCGGACAGTAAACTCATTAGTGGTGGCTAGTTTCCTCAATAGCGCCCCACTGCTTTCGTCATGCATATTAAAGAGTCGGATCGGGAGGATTCACAGAAAATCTGGAGTAAGTTTTTGAGGTTTCAGGAACGAGATCCGAAATTATCGGCGGCAGAGAAAGAAGGAACTGGTCTGGGAGTTAAGCGTTCGGTGTTAACCATAGGTAGTTCCGAGGGTGGTCTACACACGACGTCCGTAAGCAAACCCAACACAGACAGAATAACACACCCAGTAATGGTAGATAGGCTGTTAAAATACTTTGTAACAGGTGTGCGAATCTTTGCCGCATGCCTTCGCACAAAATAGCTGGTTTTAGTAGGGGTCTGAGGAAAGGTCCAGATATCAAATGTTCCCATTGCAAAGGAGTAGCACATTTTGCAAAACAAAATTCTACACCTTGGGAGGCTATTGGTCAAAGGAATGGAGGAATAGCTAGTGCTAGACCTTATAGGCAGTATACAAGACAATCCTATGCTACATCAGTGGGGTATCAATCAGACCCCCTGGAATTGCCATATCGCCCGCAGGTTATGAATAGCCCGCACTATGGTGGTTACAGTCAGGCACCCCCTCAGTCACAGTACTATGCCCCCTAACAACCCCCGCCACACTTGTCGCGCGGTCCTAGGAATATGCTGGCGCGCTCGGAGTCAGGTTATGTAAACACTCCTTCGCATGCACATCTTTCGGGAGACTTGAAAACAAAAAATCCAATGTAACTATAAGAGTCCTTAGCTCATCTCCAACAGTAGTTTCTAAATTGATTGCCATTCAAACTAACGTAAATGGAGAGGAGATGGTAGCTATGATTGATACAGGTGCAACGACTAGTTTAATTTCTGAAGCAAAATTGAAGGAATTATCACATTCAACTGATTTGGTAATAGATACAGCAAAGCCTTTGTATGGTGTAAATGGCCAGCCCCTTTCTGCAATAGGGTCTGTTAAATTGAGGGTATCTATTGGAGGTTTGGTCATACTTCAGGACTTTACGGTAGTAAAGAACATGTCTATTCCTACAACCATCCTCCTAGGTACTGATTTTCTCTGTAGTAATAACATTTCCTTAACTACAAACCCTCTATCTTTTTGTTTCAATGGAGTAGAGGCTAACATTTTTAGTTTGGACGAGGAAGCTCAGTCAATACAAACCCAACCAAGTAGGACAAATAAACCGCTTAAAGTTACTGTAAGGGAGGTGACAAAACTCTGCCCTTGGGAATATGGCTCCGTACTGCTATCATGCGAAAGAGGGAACCAGGTAGATGAGGTTAATGATACAGTCTATGGAGTTTACACGCCATTTGAAGGGGTGGCACAGGCATCTGCATTTTTTCAAGGTATCATTGCATTATCTGAGGGTACATTTGCAATGAAATTTGCCAATTTCACTCCAGATATAATAGAAATTAAGCCAGGTGATTCATTAGGATATGTAGAAGTTTGTGAAAAGGTAGACTTAGATGTCTTGGACGAGATATCTCCTACACAGAGAGATAATATCTGTACTTTGACGCCTAACGAACGAAGTGATGGCTTAGTAAAACACGTAGAGGAACATTTTGCACATTTATCAGTGGAACAGAAACAAGCTTTGAAAACCATGGTAAGGGAGTTCTCTGACGTATTTCCTTTGGAAAGTGATCCCCTGACAATCAGTCCGTATTTTGTTCATAATATAGAGACAGTTTCGGACCAGGTTGTTTATAGACGTCCTTATCCTATACCTCATAAATATATTCAGGATGTCAAGGACCAGATTCAAACCTTAATGGAACAAGGAATAGTATGACCATCCCGTTCTTCTTTTAATAACCCGGTAGTCCCGGTAGCGAAGAAGGAAGGAGGATTGAGATTGTGCTTGGATTTCCGTAATTTGAACAAGCTAATTAAGGATGATAGATATCCTTTACCTAACATAGACCGTATTCTAGCTCAGCTTGGGGAAAGTCAGTTTTTCACTTGCCTTGACCTTCGCAGAGGTTACCACCAGATTCCCTTGACGGAGGAAAATAAGCAAAAAACTGCCTTTTCAACCCCAGATGGTCACTATGAATATAATGTGTTGCCTTTTGGATTAAAGGATGCACCCTCTAGTTTTCAAAGGATCATAAATCAGGTGCTGATGGGTTTAGTGGGAAATAAGGCACACGTATATCTAGATGACATAGTTGTACTTGGGAGGACCTGGGAACAACATATAGACAACCTGATTACTGTCCTAGAGAGAGTACGAGAGTCCTCTCTCAAGCTAAGGCTAGATAAATGTTGTTTTTTCGCTGAACAAGTACATTATCTAGGTCATGTCGTAGGTACCGACGGAATCAAGCCACAACCTGCAAAAATTCAGGCTATAAAACAGCTAACTCCTCCGCAATCCATGCATGAACTACAGAGTTTCCTAGGGATGTGTAACTATTATCGGAAGTTTATCAGATCATACTCTGAAAAAGCCGCACCTCTTACGAAATTAACAGGAGGGAGAACAAATAGGAGGAAAGATAAAACAGCCATTAAATTCACGGAAAGAGAAAATGAAGTTTTTAATGAGCTCAAACATATATTATCAGAGGAACTGGTATTAGCGTATCCTGACTTCACCAAGCCTTTTGTTCTTACCACAGACGCGTCAGATATAGCAATTGGTGGATTACTTCAGCAGGAAGATAAGCAGAATAGGCTTAGACCTTTAACCTACTTCAGCCATAAATTAACCCCTGCTGAACAGAGATATTCTACAGTAGAAAAGGAAGCATTAGCTATTGTCTATGGATTGAAATACAATCGTAGTTTAATACTAGGATATCAGATAATAGTCAATGCGGATCATAGACCTTTAATTTGGCTTCTAACTACATCTAGTCCTAGTGGTAGTGTGGCAAGATGGCAACTTCTAGTAATTGAATATGATATACAGCCAACATATTTACCTGGCAAGGATAATGTTGTAGCTGATGCACTAAGTTGCTTTAAGAGTCGATACAGAAATAGAAGATAGAGTACTAGCAATTACAGGTATGAGAGTTCGTGTTAGTCAACGCACAAAGCCCACAATCGCGGCTATACAAAATGCAACCCAGTTAAACACGAGTCATACAACTAGCAATGGGACTAAGGTCCAAAAAATTGATACACCAAGCAATGAGACATTGGTAGACAACCACAGAATTTAGTGGAATTTAATTGATATTGCACGTGAACAGAAGCTTCACCCTATATATGGCAAAGTTATTTCCCTACTACAAAGTAAACCACTGGCCAGTGTAACTACAAAGGAACGTAAATATTTAGAGTCAAATCTCAAGGCCAAACATGAAGATCTAATTCTTCAAGACGGGACAAATCTCTTATATATTCGTCCGTTTAACGGGAACGAGAAAGGCAGCTCACATAATCGAGTTATTTGTCCAGATACACATATTTTAGCGGCCCTGTTTCTGACCCATGATCATCCCATAGCAGGACATGGTGGGGTTAGAGCAACGATGCATCGGCTAAAAATAATTTTGTTATTGGCCCAGTATGCGCAAGAGTGTCACAGCATACGTAAGCGCATGTCGGAACTGTATCCTTTATAAGGCCCCAGTGGACGCACAAGGTCCCTATAAAAGATACCCATTACCCAATGCACCATTTCAGAGAGTTCATATTGACTTAATTGGGCCCCTGCCTGACTCACATGCCGATTCACCAGATGAATCACATATTACTACAGGATATAAGTATATCATGACTATCATAGACGTCTTTACACGTTATCTTATAGCAGTGCCTTTACGTAACGAAACTGCTCAATCCACTGCTCAAGCATTTGTGGAACAAGTCATATTAAAATCTACGTGGATTGTATCAGATCAAGGAAAAGAATTCACAAGTATTTTTGATGAAGTTGCAACCCTTTTAAACCTTTCGCTGCGGGTGACGTTCTGGAATGTTTTGGCAAGTTACAGCAATTTCCAGGCTTTAAAAGCCTGTAGAAACCGTAGAAATCGAGTGTCAGTGGGCGGGAGCGTGAGGGGCCCACCTCCGACCCTCAGAGCAGCGAGCGGCTCACTGAGGTAGACTGTGTCTCGCGCGGGTCTCTCACTGCCTCTCACAACAGTGTTGCCAAGCGAGCAAGTGCTAACAAATAGCGGGTTTCCCGCATTTCTATGGCACCGCTGCGGGTGAACCAGGCCACGTACGAGGCCCGTTCTGGTCTCATTTTGAAACTATTTTCGCCTAGTTTTCGGCAGAATACAGTTCATTTAATGCAGATGCTTGATTTATCATTCAGGAGTGCCTGAATATGCCCTAAATAGCCCAAAACACCCCGCAGAGAAAGGGTTAAATATGAAACATACCTGTACCACGGCTTACCGACCAAGCGCAAACGGCGTAGTTGAACGAATAAATCAAACTGTTGTGAGGATTTTGAGGACACTCGTAGATGATTATTCAGGGATATGGCCTTCAATGTTGCCATATGCAGTTTTTGCTTATAATTCTGGATATAATCGACTGATCAAAGACTCGCCATTTTTTGTATTGTATCATCAGTGTCATAGAGTCAGTCAGAGAGGAGGGTCACATCCGTCGCGGTCCGGGATTTTTCGACTATCCCGCGGGATACTGGTGATTAAACTTCCAAAAAATCACACACAAAAACAAACGTAGTGTCGCGGTACTGTAAAGTGCAAAATCGAACCGATTGATAAAATATCTGGAGAGATATACGCGTTTTGGAGAAAAAATCCGTTAACTCCTACATCAGTGCCACGGCGCTGGTCTAGGACAGGCCTAGGGCAGGCCCATAAGGCGGGTGGAAAGAAGAAGGGAAAGAAAAAACCGTTACGTCCCAAAAGCAAAGTGTTAGCTATATAGTCCTATGAAATCAAACAGGGCTATGGGAAAATAGGAAGCCTAAGTTAAAAGTGATAGTGAACATCGTATATCACGTAAATAAACTAGGAAAGTATAATACAGAGAATTAAAGTCAGGGAACTTTTAGTGGGGAACAACACGTATAGCTGGACAGACGTATACGATACCAAAAGCAAACTTAACACCCAAAGACCGACAAAACACATATATCCCCTCGCAAAACGTCCCCTCCCCTCCCCCTATACGATTTTACCAAAAGCGAAACTTACCTCGACAGGAAAAGGGTACCGACAAAACAATATATATCATACATGATAACAGAGAAAAACAATAAAACAATTAATCAGTGCAGATTATTTCTCGACCAATCGCAGGGTTAGTAGTGACGTATTGAGAGAAAGATCTCCCACGCAACCAAATGTGGTGAAAATTCGAACCTGCGCAGTGTTGAATCAAGTTGATAGGTAAAATAGGAAAATTAAAATAGATACTATATTATACAGGTATAGGTAGCCTGGAAAGTTCGTTATTTTCCTAGAGTGCCGTATATTCCGTTAAACAGTCGACCAAAAACGGGAAAAGTGGTTAGGGCAGTGAGAATTCTGTTTCATATGATAATTATTGAAAGTGTTACTTAAAAACATAACGAGTTAAAAAAAGTGTTTACATAACGAGTGGCTTAAAGTATTAAAAAACGAAGTGTGGCAAACTCCTTGTCCTCCAAGCCCCCCCCCCCCCCCCCCTCTCTCTCTCTCAAATGTGGTGAAATTATTCGAACCTGAGCAGTGTTGAATCAAGTTGATAGGTAAAATATGAAGAAAATAGATACTATATACTGTAGGTAGCGAAAGTTCGTTATTTTCCTAGAGTGCCAGTGAAGTTCTAAACAGTGTTTCTAAGATAACATTAACGCAAGTGTTAAAGTTACTTAAAGTTTAAACATAACGAGGGTAAACGAGTGGCACCCCCCCCCCCCCCCCCTCTCTCTCCCCCATGTAAGGGCGGGTGGGGAAAAAAAAAAAAAAAAAAAAAAATGTTTACCAGAGACAACTGTACGAGTTGTAAGATGAATATACACATGCATGAAGGCACCGCATGTCGGATATGCAAGCAACCATACCACTGGATTTGCATAGGATTGACACCAATAAATGAGGCGTACAATACAAGAGGGAAGAACCTCCATTTCTGCGATAGTTGTTTCGATATCACATGGCAAGTCATACAGACTGTAGAAAATCCAGAAGTACAAGATAGACTGAAATATTGCCAAGACATAGCTACCTTTCACAGAAAATGGGGAACTATTGGGGCCTCAGGGCCCATACAAATATCACAACCCACACACGCACACCTTCCCATGATAATGCCCACATTGCCTCCTGCACATCAACACACATCGCCTGCCGAACAACAACCTTTCGCACCCTACATATACACAAACCCTGCCGCACATCTCCCCACACCTCCCCAGACCCAGAAAACACCCACATTAATCCCATCTATGGCCATTGACCACCCTACTGCTGTTGATCAAATACAATTGCAGGATGAACGTAGGATGCAACAAGCCCCCATATCAGGCTCCCCTTCCACATCGTCTCCCCCCTCACCACTGCCACCTGCCCTCTACAACCGACCCGTAACTCCACCCCCCTGCAGGCCTCACCCATCCATACACCAAGCCTACTATCACCCACAACCACACTTAGTCACCACATAACCCCTTGCAGCCCCAGCCCCACCTACTGGGGTTGTCTACACCAGTGTGCAGATATTATCTGGAAAGAAGGTGCTACTTTGGTCAAAAGGGCGAATATAATGGGAATTCATGTAGATTTGCTCATCCCAAAATTTGCAACAACATAACCAGTCATGGAAAATGTAGATTTGGTGAAACCTGCAAATACCACCACCCATCCCTTTGCAAGACATCACTTAAGAACAAGACCTGCTACAATATGAAATGCCCCACTTTTCATATTAGAGGGACTTGGAGATATGCTAGACCTAACACGAATGGTAGCCCAAAAAACTCTCTAGCTATGCGAGGACGAGACAGAGGAAAAAGGCAAGGAGGGATAGGGCAGATGAAGATGAAGAGACTGAGGGAGATGGAAGAGCACATAGAACACCTCAAGCACCTCCTGGCCTCCCAAGAGTGGCCAATACATCCCGAAGACTATTAGGTACACATAGTACTCCAAACAATCCCTCCCCAATCTTGTTTGCAATATCCAAGGCCTAAAAAATAGAACCACGAACAAAGTACCATTTATTAGGGGCCTGCTAGAAGAAGGAAACGCTATATTTGCGGCTCTCACAGAAACTCACATTAAAGATCAGGAAGATAGTGAGGTATGGATTCCTGGTTACAACCTACATAGGGCGGACAGAACGCATAGATCACATGGAGGTGTAGCCTTGTACATACATGACTCACTGATATGTACTGAATTCCTAAATAACAGTAATGAAGTGGTGGAAATACTTGGAGTTAAAATAGAATCCCTAAATTTAGCAGTTATTGTTACATACAGGCCTCCAGACTCATCCCGAGAAGAATTCAAAACCCAGCTCAACAAAATAAAATCAGAAGTGGAAACCCTGGGGAACCCAACACCAAATATTATATGGCTAGGAGACTTTAACCTACCAAACATTAAATGGAGAGTACTAGAAAACCAGTTAGTGGCAAATAACACCGGAGAAGCAAATACTAATACGAGAGAGCTTTTTGAACTTTGTGATTTTTTTAGTCTTACCCAACATATTGCTGAACCCACACGGGAAAACAATATCTTAGACCTGGTCTTCACTAACAACGACTCTCTAGTACACAGCATTAACATATCGGACACAACATACTCAGATCATAAATTAATTGAGATCAAAACAACCTTAGAAAGTGTACAGACAACCTCAGAATCGAGAACAAAAACCGTCCCCTTCAGTAAATTTAACTTCAATAACAAAAACATTAGGTGGGAAGAGGTAAATCAAGAAATGGAGGAAATAGACTGGGAAGATTTAATGGATAACCTGACACCAGCAGAATGTCTAGTCTTAATAACAGAAACCATGACCCAAATCTGTAGCCACCATATACCTGCAAGACAAACAAAACGAAGAAGCAAACAAGATCGGGAAAGGAGGAGGCTGTACAGAAGAAGAAAATTACTCACACAAAGACGCACACATCAAAATCTACAGGATAGACAAAAGGTCGAAATAGATAGAGAAATTGTGGAAATTGAACAAAGGCTAAGAATATCATATCAACTACAACATATGGAAGAGGAGAGGAAAGCTATTGCAGGTATAAAGGAAAATTCCAAATACTTCTTTTCATACGCCAAACAAAAGGCTAAAACAACATCAAACATCGGCCCACTGAGCAAAGGGGACGGCTCTTTCACAGGGGACAAAAAGGAAATGAGAGAACTCTTAAGCAGGCAGTATGAAATGGCATTCAGTGAGCCTGATGAAACAAAAGTCATGAGAGACCAAAATATATTTTTCATGGAAACCTCCCCCACGGAAACCCCTCAGATACTGGATATTGATTTCGGTCCAAAAGTCATAGAAGAGGCCATTTCCAACATGCCATCCCACTCGGCACCAGGCCCGGACTCTTGGAATTCGATCCTAATGAAAAAATGTAAGGAAAACCTCTCAAAACCCCTGGCTATAATGTGGAGAAGGAGTCTAGACACTGGTGACATACCAGATAGCTTGAAAAACGCAATAATTGCCCCACTGCATAAAGGAGGGAGTAAAGCACTACCAAAAAACTACCGCCCGGTAGCTCTAACCTCTCACATCATTAAAGTTTTCGAGCGAGTCCTGCGAAGCAAAATTTCAACATTCATGGAGACAAATGAACTACACAACACCGGTCAACATGGGTTCAGAGCGGGAAGATCATGTCTCTCACAACTTTTGGAACACTATGACAAAATTCTTAAAGCGCTAGAAGAAAAGAAAAACGTGGATGTCATTTACACCGATTTTGCTAAGGCATTTGATAAATGTGACCATGGTATAATAGCCCACAAACTGAAAGCAAAAGGTATAACTGGGAAAATCGGAAGGTGGATATACAATTTCCTCGTAAACCGAAAACAATCGGTAGCAGTAAACCAAGTCACTTCTGAGCCTTCGGATGTCAAAAGCTCAGTGCCCCAAGGAACAGTGCTAGCGCCCCTTCTGTTCCTCATACTAATTTGCGACATAGATACCAACACCAGACACAGTACGGTGTCGTCTTTTGCTGATGACACCAAATTAAGCAAGATAGTAAACACACAAGAGGACACGGGCCGACTGCAGGAAGACATGAATGTAGTGTTCCAGTGGACCAGGGAAAACAACATGCAATTCAATGAGGAAAAATTCCAATTAATACGGTTCGGAGATAATAATGGTGTTAAAGAAATTACAAATTACTTAACAGAATCTAACCACATAATAGAATGGAAAGACAGTGTGAAAGACCTTGGGGTATTAATGTCTGAAAATATGGGTTTCAAAGTACATAACCAGGTCAAAGTGGCGGCTGCGAAACGTCTAACGGGTTGGATTCTGCGTACTTTTAAAACATGCGGTGAATTGCCTATGATAACGCTCTTCAAATCTCTAGTGCTACCGCGGCTTGAATACTGTAGCGTATTAACATCCCCATACAAAGCAGGTGAAATAAATGACGTAGAGAGTGTACAAAGAAATTTAACTTCGCATATAAGTTCGATAAAACATCTACACTATTGGGAGCGTTTAAGAGCACTGAATCTGTACTCACTGGAACGTAGAAGAGAACGTTACCTAATAATATACACGTGGAAAATCGCAGAGGGTTTAGTACCAAACCTACATACTCCGATAGTCATGAAATTCAGTGATAGGAGAGGCTGGGAATGCGAAATCCCCCGGATGAATAACAGGGGTGCTATGGGCTCTCTGCGAGAGTGCTGGTTATCACACAGAGGCCCACGTCTCTTCAACAAACTCCCACGGCGAGTAAGAGACATGAGGGACATCTCGTTAGACGACTTCAAGAGAGCCCTAGATGTCGAACTGCAAAAAGTGCCAGACGAGCCCATCCTCGCAAGGGAGCGAGCTGTCGCTTCAAACAGTCTACTGCACCAAATCACCACCCATAACGAGGGGCGTCGCGCTCCTTGGTGCCGCTAGAGGAGCGGCGAACACA
The DNA here is from genome assembly GCA_032716605.1 of Paralithodes platypus. Taxonomy (NCBI): domain Eukaryota; kingdom Metazoa; phylum Arthropoda; class Malacostraca; order Decapoda; family Lithodidae; genus Paralithodes; species Paralithodes platypus. The sequence continues at coordinate 17,533,129 of CM064527.1, read as the reverse complement.
TCCAAAGGTAACACATCCAAAGGTATCGTGATCCACAGATGCCATATATCAAACGATCTTGTCAAGTCAAACGATCTTGTCAAGTCAAACTTTCAGTTACAACCTCGAAGACTACAAGAAAGAAGTAGCAATCAAGATGAACAGGACGTATGAAAGATGTAAGAAGTGCCTAGAAGAGGGTCAAGAGGAAAACGAGAGAAACCAAAAGAGAAATAAAGTAAAAGCCATGAAGGCAGGAGACCGACTATATGTAAAAGTTGTTCCACGAAAAAATGAAAGACAAAAACTTCAACCAAAATACAACGATCCGTATAGATTGGTGGAGAAAGTAAGTGATGTAATTAATTTACGTCGCATTAAAGATAATCGCGCAGTGACGATTCACACTGATCGTGTCCGAGTTGTGCCGGAAGAGGCATTGCTAGCTCGCGACAATCTGAATGTAAGAAGTGTTTTTCCAATACACTCGGATATACCCGAAACTGATAGTTCTAGCAATATGAATGATCCTCACTTAAATTTCGATGACAGTGAGAGTGAGAGTGAGTGTGAGGATGATAGAGTAGGTAATAATATTGATGATGATATTGTACATAATATTCCTAGATATTCTCTACGACTACATAGTAGAGTACAACCTTTGCCGTATGTAATGCCCCGTCCCCTTGAATATAGAAAATAGTAGTGTACAAAATAATGATATTGTTTACCTTCCAGGTAATCCTGGGTTTCTTGGCGATCGTCTGTCCCGCAGCGGATACGGATGATTCAACATTCAGTAATCCAGTCATCTTTACTGAAGAGGCGAGATTGGTGGTTACAGGAAATACTTATGTCATTCCCTACCAAATTGACTCTACAATTGTGTTACGCCCTCTACGTTTAGCTCAGGTTTTTGTTCATGACATTATACTATATTCTGAAGCTCATAGCCCCAAATTAGTGGAGGAAAATGGAAAACGGGATAACTGGATCAAATCGATTGTAAATTAATTAAATAGGATTGAACAAGATTTTCATAATTACATACGTTATGTCATGTCCGAAAGTCCGGTAGAGAGTATATCATCGACATCCAAGCACAATAAACGAGGAGCAATAGATTTTGTGGGATCTGTAGCTAATTCTCTTTTCGGTATTGCAACACAAGATCAAATTGATGCAGTTCACGATAAATTAGGCAACTTACAAGTCCTTACAGAAGATGAACGTAAACAATTAAATGTACATACGAGGATTTTGAACATAAATACTAGACGAATGGAATCTTTAAATTGTGCACTTGATAGGCTACATAATATCACTCGAAATATCTTAAACATTGTCACAGGAGTTGGAAATGAGTTGCAAGAGTTGGAGGATGAATCAGATTTAATTGGTAATTTATTATCATTACAAATTGTATTGTCTGATATTTATGCTGACGTAAAAAACGTTAAAATTGGATTGGATCAGATGTTAGAATCTAAAATGTCTCCATATTTAATGCCAACAGTTAAATTGCTTGAAATTTTATCAGAAGCTTCATTGAATTCACCAGGATTATTGTACCCAGCAAGACCAGAATATTTAAATTTCTATAGAGATACAATAATAGTTGTTTCCAAGCCAACCATTGCTAATCACATCTTTTATTTTTATTTAATTGTACCCCTTCGTGGACAACCAGCACATACCTTTGATGTTTTTAAAATACATACTTTACCTTTTCCAGCACCCAAGACACACTTGTACTTACAAGTTGACATAAAAAATAAATGTTTGGCCATTTCTGAAGACCGGAATACGTATGCAATGTATAATTTGTTTTCCCATTGCAAGGCACATAACTAATTTTTTATATGCCCCCCAACCGGTCCTCTTTATAGTATTCACACCCCTAATTGTGAAGTTGCTACATTTCTTAATGGTAAAGTACACCCGACACTATATCATACTACTATAATTTAGAGTTTCACTCCTATTTTTATTACACTCAATGAAGGATGGATATATTCAACCCCTATTCAAATTACTTTTACACTTGCTTGTCCATCCACTACACTTGCAATACAAAAACATATAACACATAATCTGGGACTTCTCAAGCTGACTGAAGGTTGTGCAGCACATAGCCCAATTCTTCAATTACCGGCTATGGGGAAGAGACGGCGAGAAGAGACATATATAAGAGCCACACCTATGCAGGTGTCTCTTCATATATTCCAGCACACCCACAACATACTTCAAGAAGTCAACAGGACCATTCTACAACTACGAGATCTCCCAACTCCAAGCATGTCTACAATGGATCTACTGCAACTAGCCGTGATAGCGAAAAGGATCGAGGTACGGCATCCTCAGCGACATCACGTCATCCGGCATACGACACTAGTACTAGCTGTTATGCTAGTACTAGTAAGAGCAGCCTACATCATCTACACCATCGTGTTAGCCCGTACACGTCGAGCTGAGGAGATCAAGAAGCAGCAGAACTCCGGAACAACGGTGCCGTCGCCGATGATCAATATAAACCAGATTACGTCTCCACCCATCACTTCCGTTCGTGCACTGTCACCCCTCTCACCAGACGAGGGTCCCCAACTTACTACAACGATTGGCCAGCGCGGACGCAGTCCTAAACATCCCCAGGGAGAGATGTCAGGAATCAACCTCGACGTAAATTCTTCTTCTAGTGATTAAGGAAACATGTAAATAAAGATATAGAATAAGCTAAAATACCATTAAAACTAAGGAATAACTGAAATAATGAATGTATATAGGAATAAGGGAGAAACGTTGATGATTGTAAGAACTAGAGGGCTCATGTGTATGAAATCCGCTCTCAAAACCTTAAGCTGTAAGCACATTAAAAATAATAAGTTCTTCTGCCCACTACGTGCTCGTAATGAGCCAAGTGAGATTACCATTTTCTAAAGAGTAGCACAAACCTATTCAGACCTAGGTAAGTCATATGATTTGTGAGATATGCTTGTCACTCACCACGAGTCTATATTACATAGAATTACATATAGTTTAAACACGTGAGTAAGGCGTAGACCTATTCACCTGAACATATAAAAAGTAAGATATTGAATTCAAAAAGTCAGTAGCAGACCAGACACAGCAGACGACAACACCACGTCCCCCTAGCCAACCAAACCACAACCATGGGGTTCTTCATAATCAGGGTTCCGAGCCCCAGACAGAAACTACATATATTATTAGTGAGTATCAATTAAATTATTAATAAAGCGATGTTAGCTTTGGTTGGAATCATTTATTAGGAAACATATAACATAGGAAACAGGTGTTATTTGAGATCATACAATACATATTAACAAATCCAAGTTGTCTTGGTAAACTATTCAGTCATAACAAACTCTGTGGAATTATTATTTGAAAGTGTAACAATGTATAAACTTAACTAAATAAAAAAGTAAAAAAACATTATAAATAACAAAATTCATAAGTGTTTTTTATTACCGAAATATATTCTTATAAAAATATAACTATACTCCAAGTACAATAATTGATCATGATTCTTATGTCTCAATAAATATAGCCATTATAACGACCTCTAGAGTAAACAACGAGACTTAAATATACGATAGATATGTTCATCTATCTACCTAGTTTAGAGTATGATTCTCAACATATAATTATAACATAGAAAAGAGATCCTTCATAATCACAGGAGCATTTAAAACTGTATTTCTAGTGATATTTTCCTTATAACCTCTGGGATATTGATAATAAAGTAATTAGCATTGAAGCTACCAATTGAGATTTATATAGTAAAGTAATAGATAGATAAAGGAAGATGAGAAATACGACACTCTTCCTATGACTTAAATTGCTTTAAACTCCGTGCGTTCAGGAAAATGGGCTCGAACGTCCCTTGATTTTGGCCCTGTCACTCTTTCAACTCTGGAGGAGGCACTCGTTACAGGCAAGTCTGCCTTTTGTCTCCCTCACTCACATGGAAAACAAATATAAAGTGCCCCCTTGTATAGTAAAAGATATGCATGGCTCGCTTGCTATATATACATACAGTATATATGTAGAGAGAGTGAGAGAGAGAGTGTGTGTGTATGTAGGCTATGTGTCCCCATGTATATTCAAACATATGCATACCTCGCTATATATATACATACAGTAAATTTGTAGAGAGAGAGAGAGAGAGAGAGTATGTATGTGCCCCCATGTATAGTGAAACATATGCATGGTTCGCTATATATAAGGTATATACTGTATACGTGTGTCAGTTTATGGATGATCGTGTAAGACTGATAGAGTGTGTGCTGGGAAATTGGTTGGTACCGGTACCTGTGTATGTGTGTGTGTGTGTGTGTGTGAGAGAGATATATGTACATAGATTTACATAGATACACTTGTAATTTTGTAGATTTTTCGGTAAAAGAAAATTCCGGCCGAAGTCCGGATCCTTCTATATTTACAGGCTCGCTATCGCTCTCCAGGAAAACATGGATACCTAAATGGCACGAAAGGTCTTAATTTTGACAAAGAAATGGGGCGAAATATCTCAAAATCGTCAAAATAACGGAACGAACGTCTTAAATTCTCAAAACTGATATTCTAAACATGAGGGAGAAGGGGGTCCAGAAAGAGCGACTACCACCCCCTTAACCTCTCTTTTATACACCCAGTAATCTCTCTTCGCCCTTTCTTAACTCTTGTTTAGCGGCGGCGGACTTAAGTCCGCCTCTAAAAATCTGGACTATGTGGCGGCGGCGGATTTTAGTCCGTGTACAATTTTGGCGCAATATTGGCTCTGAGAGAGAGACGAGCGGTGGGAGGAGCGTAGGTTACCTCATGACCGCTCGCCACGACCGTCGTGGGTCCACTGACATGTACTCCACACTACTCCACCCTCCCTCACTGCTGCACACGTAATTATGTAACGAAATTACCGTATTTTAACGATTTTGCCCTTCGGTTGCACGATCGTTGCAAGAGAACCAGTGATCGTAGAAGGATGGTTCTGGTGTCATTGGAAAGCTCAATTTACGCCCTTTCAGGGATACATAATTGTATTACGCTCTGGCTCTTGTTTATGCATGAAAAAGAGCACGGAAACAACCCCATTTATGGTAAAAAAAAAAACGCTGGGCAGCACAGTGAAATATACTCCACCACCCACTCTTTGAGTGTTAATATGCTATTAATATGATATTTATTTATATATATTTTTAGTTTCCTCGCTAGACCTCCATCAAGCTTAGCAAAACACCCCCAAGACTCCCTTTCAAGATAAATGTGTACGTTTTTTGGTAGAAAAATTTCCTGGCCGAAGGCTGGTTCCTTCTAAAATTACCTCTGCACCGGAGCCATTTCTTATAAGTTTTTTTTCCGAGCTTTAGCCATTTCTGATAAGTTTTTTTCTGAGCTTAAGCAATTTCTTATAAGCTTTTTTTCTGAGATATCACCGTTTGTCTAACCTCCATCAAGCTTTTGACCACATTTTACAAATTTAATATATATATACAGTATGTTTGTAAAGCCGGTATCACACGAGCGTTTTTTCCCTCAACATATATCCTCAACACTGGTCTGGCAGCTTATGAGGTCAACCTTTACAATATTTCAGTTATTAAATTCATCCATCATCAGTCTTGTTCTCTCTCTCTCTCTCTCTCTCTCTCTCTCTCTCTCTCTCTCTCTCTCTCTCTCTCTCTCTCTCTCTCTCTCTTTGTATATACTCCAACCTGTGTATTTTTGCCTCCTTCAACTTTCAGCTGTTGGGTTTGTGGTGTTTTGAGAGAAGCGTTCTTTTATTCTAGTGTGTTGTTTTGGGTCAGGGAGCTCTCTTCACCTATTCAGTTTTCTCTTGAATTATTATGCAGGACTCTTTCATTCTTTTTTTCTGATGTACGGTCGCGCTAGTAAATCATGTCTCAGTTGTCATTACGTCTGGGTATCTCTGTGCTGTATTAATGTCTGTCAGATGTTGAATAAGGTGAGTAAATGTAAGAACATGTTTGTATATTTCACTCGATATGAAGACATGAAGCTTAGATATTGCTGATACCAATTATTGATCAACACATACTTGGTGCCGAGACATCACTTATTGGCGCGACTGTACACTCGACCAAGAAACAATCTTTACACTAACGCTCTAAACATTCTGGAAGTGGGTCGAAATCTTATGATAATACCTCACAGACGTAGGTTTTATCCGATTCATTCCGTTCACACTAGATTATTTACGGCTCACCAGTGTAAAGGTTGTTTCTTGGTCGAGTGTACGGTATGTGTTATAGTCTATTCGCTGTAAGTAGGCGAGAAATCATTACCTCTATCCTTTGTAGCTCAAAAAGGGCTAGAACAAAGTGGCTGCAAATTTCCACATCTATTCCTTGACTGACTCTTCCCAAATGGTAGATATATTAGCTTGATTATTCTAGTCGTTTTATAGTTACAGAGGTTAGACTTCTTGGTTCCTCGCCTATTTACAGGGAATAGACTTCATTTATTTATTTTCTATGTGAGTGATGGAGACAAAAGGCAGAACTACTTGTAACGAGTGCCTCTCCCGGAGTTGAAAGAGTGACAGGGCCAAAATCAAGGGACGTTCGAGCTAAAATGACTGGACACGCGGAGTTTGAAGCAATTTAAGTCATAGGAAGAGAGAAAGACTGATTCTGGGAGAGAGTTCCAGAGCTCAACAGTTGAATAGAAGAAATACTGAAGGCCGCGTCATACAGAGGTCGACCGCGACCCGACAGAAACCCGAAGGCAATGACTTGCAAAAAATGTTTGCGGTTCGAGTGTATTCAGCCCAATAATCGGGCGACATCGAGTATGATTCTGGTATGTTCGAGTCGTTCTAGTCATGCTCTGGTCATCACCCGAATGTTCGGATGATTCGGCCAAAAGTTAGTGCATGCGTTAACTTTTGGGAAATCCTCGAGTGCGTTCGGGTCAAAAAACCGTTGCAAAATCCTTGAGTCACCTTCGATTTACATTCGATTCGTATTCGGCTTACATTCTACCATATTCTGATCGCATTCGACCTATGTGAGTCACTTTCGAGTAATTTTTTTTAACCCGATTCATACCAGAATTGATCGAACCTAAATCGAACCTAAGTGGACTTAGACCCGATGATGTAGACCGTAACCCGAATTAGACTCGATGCTCAGTGGAAAATTCCTACATAAACTTGTTCGAAAGTCTACTGTTCTCAATGCTGACTGGATGGATACCCGAATACTACTAGAAAATGACTCGATGCATGTCCGACATTCCTAATTAGACTCGATGAATACTCGATCGTGATCCGAATGACTAGAATGTAAGTCGAAGGGTTGTCGAAGCCAAGTCGAAGTCAAGTGGGCGGAGCCACGTGAAGCAGGCCCGTGTGCGGTTGGAGCGGCCCGAATTATCGTATACTGCCACCCCCGCACGGGCCCTATATATTAGCGGGTGGGAGGCATTCGCTCCATTCCACACCAGCACCCACCGCCCACCACGTCTCTCTCATCCACCACGTCTCTCTCTCCAACTCTTGTCGCCAACATGCCCGGAAACTATGGTAAAGGAGGCAAGGCAGTGAAGAGGCCCCGCAAATTTACCATGGAGTCTGTGGACCTGTTTGCCACCCAGCAATCCCAAGATGAAAGCGAGGAGGAAGTAGAGGAGAGGCAGCACATCGACTCCAACCCTGTTTTTGACGATGAAAACCCAACCAAGGAAGCAGAGTCACAGTCTATTATTATAGCAAAGAAAGCCCATGTCCCTCACAAAAAGACCCACCCTATCATGTCAACCGAAGGTGACAGTCCTTCGGAACAGGAAAGCGAGGATGATGACGCCACCCAAGATGACCTCACGCCACTCACCGAGCCACCTACCCAGACACCCACGACATACACCGAGACGCCTACCCAGACCACGCCGCCCTCCAACCCAGTACAACCGGTGCCGAAAAGGAGGAGGAGGACCTACGCCAGGCTCCCTGATCAGAAGGAGGTGGAAGTGGCAGAGTGGTATTCAGAGCAGGAGTTCCTGTACAACAGGAAAATGAGGGCCCACAAGGATAAAAACATGCGGGACAAAACACTCGCCACGAAGGCAAAGGAGCTCAACATTGAAGGTTGGTTGTGTGCGTTCTTATGATATAATAACCATTATGTTGAGTGATATTACTTACAAATACCAAACACATCTATGTTTCTGGAATAATTTACCTGTGCCGTGCAAAGTGGATACATATTTATCATAACGTTTGGCGTTACATTGCTGGCGAATCTTGTTTTCGGAATTGAAATAACTAGGTAATATTTGGAGTTAATAATAGATAATGTTTCGTGTGCAGTCTTGCATTGTACTTCCCTCATACCAATGTGTGCAGTGTGGTTACCTGCCCAGGTGAACCATACTTATTCATGTTGACTGATAATAAATTCGGTTGTGATAATCTTTGTCTCCATACTATTTATATTTTGTACGTAAACACTCCTAATATATATTATTTTTTTTTTTCAGTGGAAACACTCAACAAGTGGATGGAAGGGATGAGGACCAGGTACGGGAAGCTTGACAAGATTCCCGTGTCTGGTTCAGGTGCGGTCCAGCTGACGGAGAGAGACGCCTGGATCAAGACCCACTTCGCGTTCCTCAAACCCCATCTTGTGAAGTTGCCCACCAGAAAGAGCAAGGTACGTTTATCAAGTCTATTGCAATTTTATTTTTAATCAAAAATAAATGTTATAAGGTATAAATAAATATCTTGGTGCTGTTCAACATAAGATTTAATAAACATAAGTGACATAAATGTTTCACCATTATTGTTGGATGTTGTAAATAGAATAAAATAGAATATTAATATTGTCTAACATGTATAATACTTATTTTAATTTTGTCTATGTATAAATAATAAGCTGCACCCAGATTATTGTGAATATTTATTGCTATGTAAAAGTGACCAAATTAAATAACCATTGATATTATATATATATATATATATATATATTTATGAATGAGTGTTGCTAGATAATTATTTACTTTATAAATTGATGTTCAACACTGTCATAAACTAATAACCTGATACATTCCACAGCTCTACAAGACAATGACTGTGGAGGAGGAGATGGCTGACGACGTCGAACCGGAAGGGGAGGACGGGCCAGAGTCAACTCCCACTCCAACCCAAACCACAGCTACCCAGGACACCGCGACCGGGAGCTCAGCCGTGGTGGCAACTCCCGGGTCATCTGGGTCCGGTGCCACCCCCAGCCAGGCGCCAGCCGCCCAACCCGACCTGTATGACAAAGTAAATATCATTATTATGTATCCAATGTTAACATGCCATCATAATTGATTCTCTCTACTCGTAAACACATACACCCACATGCAACACAAAACACCCCACCCTCTGTGCCTTCACTCAGCCACTCACTGACTGTCACCCATTATAGTATTGAACACATTTAATTGTACATTCGCAATTATGTAAATGTTTTAGTATATATAAAAAGAAAATGTTTCATACAATAAATCTATTATACATTTCGATGTATCATATATCGGTAATTTGTAACATATTTGATATCAATGCAGTAACGTTTATTAGGCAATATATGAAGAGGTTATTTTGCCACGCATTATTGTAATGAAGGTACACTGCATTAATGTTTATGAAGTATTGTCTGATTCATTCTAATACATTTATTTTTCTCACACAGCTTCGTGAAGGTGAGAAGGAGCTGGACAACCTCTACCATGTGTGGCAGAGGAGCCACCAGGTGGACACCCCCGCAGAGGCGAGTCTGAAGCCCTAATTCAAGACACTCCAGACAAACATGCGTGACCTTCCCTTACCCTTGATTCAGGCCTTCCAGCTGGACGTGCTAAGATTCTCCAATGCCATGATTTCCCACAACCAGGGCCTAGGACCCCTCCCACACTTCGCACCCCTCTCCCACCCCCTGTCCCCAAACCCTCCCCAACATCATCCCCAACGTCAACAGTATTTTGAAACTCTCAATGTCCCTAGCACTAGCACGTCCTACCACCATATAGGGAACACAATTCAACAGTCTCCAATCCAGCAGCCAGACACACCCTCTCAGTGGAAGGCCTATGGGCCTTCACGTCCTTGTGCCACGCCCGTACAACAATCAGCCCTGGACCCTGCCTTCTTGGAGACCATGCTGGATCTACCTCATTAACAAACCAATACCTCTACCTCTGTACCTCATTAATTATAATAAAAACATATTTTCTATGTTTGACTTGTGTTGTGCTTACTCCTAAAATTTATTTTCTTTGTTTTACTTGTTCCTAAGGTTAATTTGCTTGCTTAATAATAATTAAAGGGAATATAAAGTTAAAATATATGATCGAGTAGATCACATGGGAATAGGATATAAAAGAAAATGAAATTGAAAAAAAAAAACGAACAAAAACAGAGAAATGTGTCACATCCCAATATGATATATATTAAATTGACATTGAAAAATGTTGACCATGTTAACATGTTATTACTTTAAACAAATCAACAGCCAAGATCAACATCAACAAATAAGACAAAACCTGAGAAATTTAACACATCCCAATATGATATACATAATATCGACATTGCAAAAATCTGACCATAATTAAAAGTTAACATGTTATTACTTTAAGCAAATCAACATCCTTGAGCAACATGTTCGTGAATATTAATGAGAAAACAATATAAAAGTTTAATATATAAAGTGACGTGGACATGCAGTCCAAAATAAGGTAACAATTTCTTTTGTTATTGTAATTAGAGACTTTGATCAAATAAAATAATAATAAATTAGGGGATTTATCTTAATGAACTGAGACTTTGACCAAATATAATAATAATAAATTAGGGGCTATATCTTAATGAACTTATGTTTCAAGGATATATATATATATATATATATATATATATATATATATGTATATATATATATATATATATATATATATATATATATATATATATATATATATATATATATATATATATATATATATATATATATATATATATATATATTATAACAACTTTATAACAGGTCAGGATATTTAGTGCTGTGATTCACTTTCGGGTTTATATACAATATATTTATCAAAGACTTTAACACTTTTATAATACGGGATCGAATGGAGTTTGATTTATGTCATTGCAATGACAGTATTGGGACACCTACGGCAGTCACACTGCAACATTGTGCAACACTTATAAAATGGGTGTGGGATATTATGGACCTGCATATAGTGGAAACGTACCTTTTTACTCGTCTTGCCAAGCAAGGCGCTGTTCAGGGCGGTTGTAGTACTGGGTCAGGTAGTCCCTCGTCACTTTGGCAGCGGCTGGTCCTCTCTGGCGCCGAAGTGGCTCCAAGCCATCCAAGGGGTCCCTCGCCTAGTCACTTCGGGGTATTTCAGGGCGACGAAGTCCGGCTTCTGGTTGGGGCTCACGTCGGTCGATTAGCATATTGTGGAGTATGCATGAAGCCAGGACTACCTTCTCCACGGTACTGGGGTGTACGTTGATGGTAGTCAGTAGGCACCTGAAGCGGTTGGCTAGCATACCAAAGGCATTCTCTACCTGTCTCCTGGCCCTAGACAGTCTGTAGTTGTAGTTTCTCTTGTCATCATCGAGCCCTCGGTGTGGGTGTGGCTTCTGCAACCACTCCCTCATTGGGAATGCGTCATCACCAACCAGAAAGTAGGGCACTGGCTGGTCCTCCCCTGGGAATGGCTCGGGTGGTGGCAATCCTGCTGCTCCGTCCTCCAGGGCCTTCCGGATGTCAGTCACCTGGAATATACCACCATCAGATGCTGACCCGTTCGCTCCAACGTCAACGTACATAAATTTTCCCAGGTGATCGACTATTGCCAGGAGCACAATGGAGTGGTAGTGCTTGTAATTGTAGTACAAGGATCCGCAGTTGCTTGGAGGCTGTATGGCAAAGTGCTTCCCATCAATTGCCCCAATGGTGTGTCCGAAGTTCCACCTATCCTTGAAGCCCTTGGCGACCTTCTTCCAACCTTCAAGTGTTGATGGGCACACTATTTGCTCCTCCATGTATTCCTGTATGATTGCCTCACACGTCTCCCGCACTGCCAGTGATATCGTGTTGGCACCTACACGGAAGTTCAGTGCCATGCTCTTATAGGCCTCGCCAGTGGCCAAAAAGCGTAGTGTCATGGCAACTCGCAGTCCGGGCTCCAAGGGCTTCTTCCAGTTGGTCTCGTCCTTCTTGATCCTGTGTGTGACACGTTCGACAATCATATTAAACAGCTCCTCGTCCATACGCAGAAAGTATTTATAGGTAACCACGTCAGTTTCCTGGAGTTTCTTCAGCAACTGGTGGTAGTGTCCGTGTGTCTCTCGCTGTGCCACCCATGGCTTGATGCTGCAGCTTCGGGGTTTCCTTGGTCGTCGTGGCCGTCGAGGTTGAGCACGTTGGGGTTCACGTTCTTTGTCCATGATGGCGCGGGCAGTAATCTGATATCTGAGGTTGGCATTAACTATCTCCTGCCTCAAGATTGCCAACTCCAATGCCTCGTGATCCATCTCTTCTGGTCGTGATGGGTCAGGGATGTTGCTTTCCTGTGACATGTTGCTGTGTTGGGTGCACTGTACAAATGAAGGTTGTGTGAGCACACCCTCTCTTTATATAGTGGGGTGATGCATAACCTCATAATCGTGTCATAATCGACTTATTCTAGTCACGTTCGACTTACATTCTGGTTTCATTCCGGTTGGGTTCCTGACTTCGGGTGGGGTTCGGTTTTCATTCGGTTTTAAGTCGAGTTACTTCGGGTGTGATTCGGTTTTAACTCGGGTTGGTATCTGCTACTCGGGTCACCGTCGATTAGCTTTCGACTCATGGTCGATTCAATTCCGTTCTACTTCTGGTTAGTTTCGAGTAATATACGGGATAACATCGACTCGTATTCGAGACGCATTCGAGTCCCTTGGGTTGCATTCGAATTGCTTTCTAGTCATAGTCGGGGTACGAGTCTCATTCGGGGACTTCGGGTGAATTCGGGTGAAAAGTGCAAGTCATTGCCTTCGGGTTACTGGCGGGTCGCGGTCGACCTCTGTATGACGCGGCCTTGAGACTAACATTTCACTCTTAGGTTAGAGAGTTGCACAGAGTATGGGTGGAATTGTGTTGCAAGATGGGTACTAGTATGTGCTTAGTGTTTTCTATATGACGATTTTTGTTTTATTCACATTAGTCTCTTATGTCTGTGCAGTATATATATTTTACGTCAATAGTACAGTCGGCCAAATAAATGATTTTGCGGCACCAAGTATATTTCGATCAATAATTGGTATCAGCACTATCTAAGGATTATTTGATCGTTTCGAGTAAGATATACAAACATGTTCCTATCTGCACACCCTAATCAACATATATATATATATATATAGAGAGAGAGAGGGAGAGGGAGAGCGGGAGGGGGAGGGAGGGAGGGAGGGAGGGAGCGAGCCAGCAAGAGAGCCAGCGAGAGAGAGAGAGAACAACCCGTCACTGAATGTAAAGGGAGCTGATGGTAGAGAAATTCAAGTTGGAATGTTCGGCTGATCCTTTAGGGGGTCGGGGGGTTAGGGGGGCGGGGGGCATATATAGGCTTACCGAGGGATGGTATTTATTTATTGCCGACACGGGGCCACCGGTTCACTATGGCTTGACTCCCTATATATATGTTACACGTATAGGCCTATACTGTATATAATATATATATACACATACAGATACAGACACACACAGATACAAACACAAACCCGTCAAACCTATGAAACACACACACACACACACCCACACCCACACCCGTCTTGCAACACAATCCCATCCCTACTCTGTGCAACTCTCCAACCCAAGAGTGATACATTATTCTCAGACTTTCTTCTAGTCAACTGCTGAGCTCTGGAACTCTCCCAAAATCAGTCTTTCCCTCTTCCTATGACTCAAATTGCTTCAAACTCCGTGTGTCCAGGCATTTTGGCTCGAACGTCCCTTGATTTTGGCCCTGTCACTCTTTCAACTCTGGGGGAGGCACTCGCTACAGGTAGTTCTGCCTTTTGTCTCCCTCATTCACATAGTAAAGAAAACACACACATAAACCACTACGACCATATTTTGTTTGTACTGAGTTGTTACTTTGATTTATATATGAAATCAAATTCAGTGCACTATTATCTACTCATTAAGAATCCAGACATCACGATATCAAACCTATTAAAACCTCAAACAGGATTCGAGCAATTAAAGTGCTATACAGTAGGTAGCGTCAACGAACTTGACAATAATCTTGACCCCTGACCTCTCTGTAACTCAAAATGGCCTTGAGCAAACTGGCTGTAAATACCCACACCTATTTCCTGGTGGACTCTTCCCAAATGATAGAAACGTCAGCCCGATTGTTTTTAATAATTTCGAGATATAAGAAGTTAAAGGGTCAATATTATTGCCAAGTTCGCTGGCGCTACCTATAGTGATGCAATTTGGTGGGGTGCCAACCGACAAATAATGGAGTCAATTTACAAGCCTCCAGCTCCAGCCCTCCCTGAGTTAAGGCGCGTTTTCGCGAGCATTTTATGGGCCTGGGTCGACCTGGGTGTACCCAGGTCGACCCAGGCCTGGTTTTGTTTTCGCAATATTGAGACTGGTCTGACCTAAAGATCGGGGAAATGTAGACTGACTTTACCCAGGCCGGATTACGGCCCTCTGATTGGCTGAGAGATTTCAAAATGGCTGTTCCAATACATAGGCACTGATAGAGAATTGTCTACCCTTTGTTCTGTGTTCTGAATATACTGTAATTATGGCATGCAAAATATTATTAAAACATATGAAATATTAGATTTTGTTTTTTTCTATTTTCTAACTACTCCCTCTCGGGCATAGGCTGATAGCCTTTACACTCAACCGCTGAAAATGGTGAGGCCTGTGAGGTCTTGCTCCAGTCTAGGGAATAAGACATGCGAAGCTTCACGGCTCAAAGCAACTTCATCTCTGAAGCCGCCTCGCCTCTGCGATTCACAGTCTCACCCCCACAGACTCGCACCCTCACTCTCAGAACGCCACCTATTGAGCAATTAACTCACTAGGCATTGCCCCCCTGTAGCATATTTTTAAATATGGAAATATTCATACAATGCTATTTAATCAGGGAACAATGAGGGTATTTTTTTTGTTTGGCATTTCGGTGTGCTGTGGTAATGCACTGATACTAGATACAGCACAAATTCCATCCCAATAATATCTTCCCATTGACATATTGGGATTCGAACCCGGGTACATTGGATTACCAGTCCAGTGGCAAGACCACTTTGCCACACACATTAATGTTTTAGATAAGGAAAAGGAATCTCCCCTCAAAATCAACATAATTAACTCCCCCCCAAAAAATCCAAGATCCCTACTAAAATTTCCAAGATCGCTTGGTCAGGGCAAAAATCAAGATCTTGTGAAAAATACCAAGCACTTGTATCACTTGGGACGAGCTCTTCACCTAACCTGACATTTTCCGCCATTTTGTTTGTTATGATAAGTGACGTCAGCATCACCCAGGCCAAGCCAGTCCATCCCAGTCCAAAACGGTCCCCAGGGCTGACTTTAACCTAAGAAGTGCGCATGGGGGGTATGAGACACCACACTCCTGTGCTGACGTATTTGAGCTGTTCCCATCACTAACATCGTTATTTTACCATAAATAGCATTAATACTTATCCATATGCGCCTATTATAGGTTGATTATAAAGGTATTAACCTGTTACAACAATAAAACAAGTGGAAACAGTATTTGGATGATCAAAATCGGCGATACAGGCCTGGAGTTACATAATGTATGGCTGAGGCAACCTCCCTGCCCTCCTCCCCTCCCCTTGTCTGGAGAGACACTGTTACGCAATAGTCTCTCTCTCGCTCTTTCCCACGCTTGGTAACAGTGATGACAACGCCCTGCTACCAACTAATGTTAGCACGAAAATAGACCACAGAATAAGGGAATAACAGGGAAAATAGGTGATAACTGAAGGAGGGGAGGAAAGTGGGGAAGGAGGGGAGGTGGAGGAGTGATATTTGGCAAAAATATTTTATTTATAAAAAAAAAAAAAAAAAAAAAAAAAATAGGTGTTTTAAATGAATTTTTTTCCCCATTACTCTTAAGAGTCTTCCCGCAGTCCGCCGGGGGAACTCTTAAGAGTCTCCTGGCAGTTCCCGGGTTGAGCGGGCATCACACTGGGCCAAATTCTCGCCATTCTCCAATCTCCAGTCTCCGTTTCCGGTCAGTAGCGCCGGCAAATTCTATCACACACGCCAAGCGTGTTGGCTGCGTGAGTCTCCGACACAACAATAACAATGTCCGACCTTAGCCTATATTGTGCCGTTTCACCTATACTGTAATGTATTGTAATATGGATTTACATCTTCAATTATAATGTGTTACGACCGGCACAACTGAATAAACAAGGGCACTTTTTTTTTTTTTTTTTTTTTTTTTTTTTTTTTTTCTATATTCCAACTTACTTCCTCTCGGGCATAGGCTGAGAGCCTTAACATTCACCGCTTTACAATGAACAGTGAAGCCCGTGAGGACTTGTTCCAGTCTAGGGAGTGAGACATGTGAAGCACGTAGAGTACAACGAGCACCTGCCATCTTGCCTTCACATGAGGCACGGTGCTCACTCATGGCCCGAAACGACCCCATCTCTGAAGCCACCTCGTTTCCGTGCTTCACTGTCTCACCCCCTACACTCGGACTCTCACACTTACACACACACACAACGCCACCTGTTGAGTAGATAACTCACCAGGCATTGCACCCCTATAGCATATTTTGAATATGGGAATATTCATACAGTGCTATTTAATCAGGGAACAATGAGGGTATTTTATTGACGTTTCGGTGGGCTTGTGGTAATGCACTGATACTAGGTACAGCACAAATTCCATCCCAATAATATCTTCCCATTGATACATCGGGATTTGAACCCGGGACCTTTGGATTACCAGGCCAGTGGCAAGACCACTCTACCACACCTCCCCTTGTAGTATTGGACTACAATATAGGCTAAGTATGCTACAACGGTACGCTAATTCCAAACCCTTGAACTATTAAGCCGGTGAATAAAACACATAAACCCTCTAGAGTTAATATACTAGATAACGGGGTATCAATTAACAAGGGATAAGTGTACTCTACTAAGGCTTTCCAGCAATGGCAAAGCCTGCAAACAACAAGAAGTAATTACGTTACTAAAATGCTCTAAAGTATTACCAAAGCTTAAATAAACTATGACAAGATTTAATAAAAGATTAGATGCTTACGTTATGTTTAATGTTAGTCTGAACTCAACATTAAAACCCTTCAATGCTATATGAAAGCACTTGAAGTCTAGTCCTACAGCAAACAGACCTGGAAGCTTCTGCAAACGTCTGATGCTCTAAGATGCTCGTAGAATATAGAACTGTAATAATGCAAGAGGCAGGACATGAAATGTGTATCTTAAATACACCAAAAAGCAGGACATCTGTAATGGAAAACACGAGAATGCAACAACTCTGTGACATTAATAATAACAGCAACTCAAAAACAGTACTTCCTTAAATAAAGTAACAGCCACCAACGGTTGTGCCCTGCGCAACAACCTAGGCTAAACAATACCGTGAATAATACTAAAGCACACGTGATAAGAGTTAATAAGTATGCATTGAGTTCTCTATTAATAAAGTCTAGCTGTGGTATCAGGGTAGGGGAAACTAGGTAGAGCCAAGCATGCTCCTAGCCTAGTGCCACCCTTAAGGATATCTCCCTATCTTACTTTAATGACCGGGAGGCTCTCTTGGTAAGTCCAGGTCTCTCGTACCTGGTCTTGCCCTGACGCACCCCAAGAAGTCAAGCAAAGAGCTAGCAATATACTGGCAGGAGTAGGCAAAAACCCTCTGCCAGCACAATGCTACACTCGCAAAGGAAATATCCAGAAGGGCTGGCCACCAGGCTACCCAGCACCGTCGAAGTCGTATAGGCTGTAGCGAGCCGTATACACAACACTGACAACGACAACAGATACCCACCACAGTCTAGCATTAAATAATGGAGGAGAACAAGCAATATTGAAAAGCACCCTACAGTATGAAATCTATGACTCTAAGCCTTGCTAAGCTCGTACATAATAACATCTGAGAGCTGGAGATTGTAATACGACTGGCGGACAGTGAATGTCGCTTACGAGGGGCCAGAAGGGATGGGTAATTGACTGCAAAGCATAGAAGTATGGAAAAGAAGAAGTTCAGAGAGAGAAACAGTAGTATAGGTGGTTATTGAGGAACAGAATGCAAAGGGATGTAGACGCAACCTCACGGCGCCGAGCTCTGCGGGAGAGAGGAGGGTAGGAGCCCGACCACTGGGCTAGGAAGGCGGCGACCAACCACAGGCCACGACGTCACAGAGACACAAAACCCACGTGACCCCGTTCAGCCACTCACCGACAAGCGGGCCGGCCGGGAAGGGAACGCGCGCCCACGCACCACCTCTCGCACCCCCTTTTCTCTCTCATTGCAACTAACGCACTGCGTATCTTATAACACTATCAATGATATAAAATACTTCTGGGTGTCACAGACAAGAATAAAGGCAAACACTAAACTGTCTGTGACAACTTAAACACTATGAAAGAAAGAGGGTCGCTCTACGACTATCATAGCCCATTTCACTGCCCTGGCGAGCGCTAGCGAGTACCGAGAGCATTCTGAACAGCTGGCTAGCGTAACACCCCACCTAAGATGTGGGACGTTTTACCCTCCGGTAAATGCCACATCTGACCAGACAGAATGCTAACAAACCCCACATCACCTGGCTACTCCCCAAGTTATGAAAAACAAGGCACAATCACAAACTTAACACATTATTATTAAAAAATAAAAACAAAATACACAACACTTCCCCAAAATTATAGTATCACTTCAACAATGTTACGCTCAACGAGCAAGCTTCCCTAAGCCTAGCCTACTAAGTACAAAACTCGGAATTTCTTAGATTCTTGCTGTAACATACTGCACACTTTATACTATAAAAAGAAAGAGTTTTTATGTAAGTTTTTTTGTAATTATTTTAATAGCGTTTTTGGCGGCTTTGCAGCTACAGGGGCAAGCCTAATTTTCCTCCAAACTCAAACCAACACTGACTGAACGGTGAGGGTTCTCCAACATACCCTCCCGTGACAAACCATCAGCCAGAACATTATCAGTGCCCTTAACATGCCACACATCCAAACTGTGTTCCGGCAGCAAAACAACACCTGACACTGATATACTGCCCAGTCCATCACAAGACTGGCACTTCTCTTCGCTCTCGCAGGCAACAGGGCCTGCCAATAACCTTTCACTATTTCCACCTTAGTGATAAATGAGGCAGCCCCGATGCGGTCTATGGGGTCGTCAACTCTGGGTAATGTATAGGTGTCTGTCAGTGATGATGCACCAACACTCTTGCAATCAACACAAACACGGATCTTGCCACTCAACTCAGGTTGCAAAGTCACTGGCAACGACCACTCACGATATCCCTTATCCCTCAGACCCTTCTCCAACATGTAGTCCAGCTCTGCTTTTACAACAGGCTGTCGAGCAGGATTTATACGGTAGGGAGCCAATTTGAGCTTTGCACTGTCTCCAGCCTCTATGTCAGGTGCCACCCCAGACATCAGGCCTGGAGAATCAACAAACATGCGGACGTACTGCCACAGCCTAGTAAACAACTTCTCTTGGCGCTTAGGAACAATAGGTTGCAACTTATCTCGAAGAACAACATGCTCACTGCCCTCCCACAACCCAGGCGGGACCGCAGTCTCTAAACTATAGTCTCCCTCCTTCTCCACCTCTGTCCCTAAAACAGCCAGGTCATGAGAGGGACAATCTGTACCACCTGTGCAGTCACTCCCACAGTTCATAAGTGCTAAGGCTTCCCCGCCGATACCGTACATGCGCACCCCCGCATTCCTTGCGGCTACACCTGCCTGTGCAGCATCACCGCCTTCAGCGCCACGGCCAGATACAGTCGGTCTATGGTAGGGCTGTTGCATTTTATTAGGGCAGCATTGGGATGCTATGCGACGGTCAGGCGTATCTATTACATAGTTAACCTCACCAATCTGCTTAATGTCCTGATACTGACCACCACCCTTAGCAGCCATGGGTCGACCCTGAACTGACAACCATGCCAAAGCCTCGTCGCCCACCTTGAACAACCTAGACAACGAGGCCAACGTTTTACTCACACCCAAGTGACCTGCCAGCGGAACATCGTGCTCAACTTTAGTTGTGAGGCCTGGGTGCTCGGCGAAAACAGAAGGGTATGAATCGGACAGGTGCTGGATCGCTGCAGGCTGTTGCTCAGGCAGGTGCTCAAGCGCCTCTACAGTCACCTGACTCGTATTCCCCGCCCACTGATCCGCCGAGACATGACAATCCCAGCTGTCCTCCACCTGTGCCTCACTGTCCCCCTCTCCTTCTCCACCCTGGCCGCTGCAGACCAACACAGGGACAGTAGGCTGCTCAGGTGGGCGCCTCACAAACTCTTGCAACAGGTTCACATGACATGCTTCCCCGTCCTCATCGAGTTCTGTTGCCCCGTTCCCACAACTCTCAAGCCCAGGATCTTCTAATTGCAACCGACATATATCAGAGGGTGCCAACCTGTCTAAATGCTCCTGGAGCAACTTGTGGCCACCCCCGATACTGGGCTGCTCAAGCCTTGCTTGCTTAGTCTGGGGAACGCTTCTGTCGCGGAGTGCTGTGGTACCCTACCATGTCACTAGGTGGGACAGGTTCTGGGGCCACTCCGGACCTTAAAAGTGGTGCAAGTACTGAGTCACCAAGGAGTGCCGCTGGATCAAAACTCTCAAACCGACCACCAGCCTTGGCCTTCTCCTTCTGACCCTTCCTCCGCTGGTCTGAAACCTTAGGACTAGGCTGTGACACCTGAGGGGATTGAGATTTGGTGACAACACATGTCATCTGCTGCAATTGACACCTCTCTACCCACTCCTGCCCCTCCCTACTCGTGTCGGCCGCCCTCTCGGCAACGACTAAGGGTGGAACCTCGGAAGTAGGCACCGCAAAGTCGTTGCCGAAAAGGAGGTCGACCCCCTCAACTGGCAGTTTCTCCACAATACCCACATCCAACTCCCGTGTCACCGTCCACCTCAAGCTCCACTCTGACCAGCGGGTACGACCGCGTAGCATTGATGCCTTGAACAACCACAACCCGAACCGCATTATTAGGCTTGCCAGTGAAGTTCTTAAGAAGTGTCTGGGAAGCACCCGTATTATGCAGCAACTCAAGCCTATGTCCACACCAGCCCACCTCACAGTGCCGTGCCCCCTATGACCGCAAAAAGCATCTCGGACGGGTGACGAGCCCTCCTGCTGCTTCTGCACCGACTGTGACTTCGCAACCGACTTTTTACCCCGGGCAAACGCGGAAGACCTCAAAGACACACCGATGTTGCTCACTAGTGACACCACTGCTGTAGGCTGTGTGCTCGGACATGTGCGCGCAATATGCCCCTTCTTATGACACTTGAAACACTCCACTTCGCTCTTGGACTTCCCCTGAGGTGGGGAAGGGCCCTGGCCTTTCTTTAACGGGAAGGGTTTCGCCTTGGGATCAAAATTGGCACCAGTACTCTTAAATGTGTAATTTGTTGTGTCATTAATTCGGGGGGGTGGAGTGGTACGCCCCTGGTTACCTGCCTCAGCTCTCTGTGCAGACCCGCACCCACGAATCAATGACAACCTGAGGTCAGCCAGCTCAGCCGCCTGTTGCAGAGTTTTAGGTCGCTTCTCCTTAAGATTAAGAGTCAAGTCACTGCCAGTGCATTTGAAGAATTGCTCTAACAACACTAATTGCTTCACCGCATCAAAAGTAGTTGCTTTCTCCGACCTCAACCAATGTTCAAATGCATCTGACAATTCTCAACATGCTCCTAGAAAGTACTCTCCTTTCGCTTAGGAACAGCTCTAAACTTCAGCCTATAGGTCTCTGGCTGTAACTCATACACCCTCAGGACAGCCTCTTTCAATACCTCATAGTCAACACAAGACTCTAGGGTAAAGCATCGAATGCCTCGAGTGCTTACCCTGTTAATCGCAAAGAAACAAGGGCTGCCCACTTCTCCTCGGGCCACTGATGCTCCCGGCACTTTTTCTCAAAACGAAGGAAAAATTCTGTAACTCCTGACTCATCAAACACTGGCACTAACTTCAATAGATGCGACAGAGACTGGTCACTGGCTCGACCCACCTGGCCGAGACGGTTCCCTGTCACCCCTACACAAGTTTTTTCTAGGTCAACATCGGCACAATACTTTGCAGACTCAGCCTGTTATCTATACTTGAGCTCAGCCTCTCCGAGCCGGCAATCCGACTGAGCCTTAATTTTAGCAAGCTCGAGCTGAAGTACCATCTCGGGGGACAAACCTTGAGGAGGGGGTGCTATCACCGGGGACCCACCCAGTGGGCCACCTGAAGGTAAACCAAGCTGCCAGCGCAAATTGGTATGCGGGAGTGTACCGTGCTCCAGCAACCGAGAGGGCGGCACAGTTGGAGTCGAGTGAGATGGAAGCTGGGGAGAACGTGCCCCAGCTCCGATTCCACTCGAAGCACCATGCCCCCAACCCAGCACACAGGTAAGCAGCTCACTCCGCAACATACCACTCGTACAAGGATAGCCTAAGACCGTGGCTAAGCACTGCAACCCGTACCGGTCAACCCCTGTTAACCGGTCAGCCGACACAGGCACCTCCAAAAATTTCCGAGCATCCTCCTCACTGTTCACCACCCGAAAACCGTCCAACAACTCCTCCTTCTCCACCTCTGAGCTCTCCCCATTCTCAGACCCGTACAGCGACATGATGGAGTTAACAACAAAATTCCCCAAATCAAGACAAAAGTAGCCAAACTCTCACGTAGCCTTATTCACCAAAAACTGTTCGAAGTCGTCTCAAGTGCAATACTACGTCACCAACAAATCTCCAACGTGTTCCATATATCCACAAAAACAATGTCCACTGCCAATACTGAGAAAAATAAATTCAACCCCAAATGGCAATAAGATTTCTCCAAAAAAAAACTGCAAAATTTAGTTCACTATATCCTGGACTAAGGTCGCCATTTGTTACGACCGGCACAACTGAATAAACAAGGGCACTTAGTATTGGAATACAATATAGGCTAAGTATGCAACAATGGTACGCTAATTCCAAATCCTTGAACTATTAAGCCGGTGAACAAAACACATAAACTCTCTAGAGTTAATATACTAGATAACGGGGTATCAATTAACAAGGGATAAGTGTACTCTACTAAGGCTTTCCAGCAATGGCAAAGCCTGCAAACAACAAGAAGTAATTACGTTAATAAAATGCTCTCGGGTATTAACAAAGCTTAAATAAACTATGACAAGATTTAATAAAAGATTAGAAGCTTACGTTATGTTTAATGTTAGTCTGAACTCAACATTAAAACCCTTCAATGCTATATGAAAGCACTTGAAGTCTAGTCCTACAGCAAACAGACCTGGAAGCTTCTGCAAACGTCTGATTCTCTAAGATGCTCGTAGAATATAGAACTGTAATAATGCAAGAGGCAGGACATGAAATGTGTATCTTAAATACACCAAAAAGCAGGACATCTGTAATGGAAAACACGAGAATGCAACAACTCTGTGACATTAATAATAACAGCAACTCAAAAACAGTACTTCCTTAAATAAAGTAACAGCCACCAACGGTTGTGCCCTACGCAACAACCTAGGCTAAACAATACCGTGAATAATACTAAAGCACACGTGATAAGAGTTATAAGTATGCATTGTCTTCTCTATTAATAAAGTCTAGTTGTGGTATCAGGGTAGGGGAAACTAGGTAGAGCCAAGCATGCTCCTAGCCTAGTGCCACCCTTAAGGATATCTTCCTATCTTACGTTAATGACCGGGAGGCTCTCTTGGTAAGCCCAGGTCTCTTGTACCTGGTCTTGCCCTGACGCTCCCCAAGAAGTCAAGCAAAGAGCTAGCAATATACTGGCAGGAGTAGGCAAAAGCCCTCTGCCAGCACAATGCTACACTCGCAAAGGAAATATCCAGAAGGGCTGGCCACCAGGCTACCCAGCACCGTCGAAGTCGTATAGGCTGTAGCGAGCCGTATACACAACACTGACAACGACAACAGATACCCACCACAGTCTAGCATTAAATAATGGAGGAGAACAAGCAATATTGAAAAGCACCCTACAGTATGAAATCTATGACTCTAAGCCTTGCTAAGTTCGTACATAATAACATCTGAGAGCTGGAGATTGTAATACGACTGGCGGACAGTGAATGTCGCTTGCGAGGGGCCAGAAGGGATGGGTAATTGACTGCAAAGCATAGAATTATGGAAAAGAAGAAGTTCAGAGAGAGAAACAGGTGGTTAGAGAAACAGGTGGTTATTGAGGAACAGAATGCAAAGGGATGTAGACGCAACCTCACGGCGCCGAGCTCTGCGGGAGAGAGGAGGGTAGGAGCCCGACCACTGGGCTAGGAAGGCGGCGATCAACCACAGGCCACGACGTCACAAGAGACACAAAACCCACGTGACCCCGTTCAGCCACTCACCGACAAGCGGGCCGGCCGGGAAGGGAACGCGCGCCCACGCACCACCTCTCGCACCCCATTATCTCTCTCATTGCAACTAACACACTGCGTATCTTATAACACTATCAATGATATAAAATACTTCTGGGTGTCACAGACAAGAATAAAGGCAAACACTAAACTGTCTGTGACAACTTAAACACTATGAAAGAAAGAGGGTCGCTCTACGACTATCATAGCCCATTTCACTGCCCTGGCGAGCGCTAGCGAGTACGAGAGCATTCTGAACAGCTGGCTAGCGTAACAAATGCAGTATGACTTAATCTACACGTTAGTGTAATTTTTTTTAAATTTGAAGCTTATATGAGGAAATTTATATTTTGAACTTTTTCGATTCATACCAATCGCCGTGGCGTAGGCTATAGAACAGTGGTTTCACTTAAACTGTAGAATATGGATTGATAATGACAAAATTTGTGTAATAGGACCCAATCTATACGTTAATGTTGCTACGTTTTGCGTTTGAAGCTTATAGAAGTAGCTATGAGGAAGTTTTTCGCAAAATATAGGCTATAGCCTGTCGTTACCTTGACACTAAACGATCGTTTATATTGTGCTGTTTCACCAATAATTTAGAGTGATATGGATTTATATCGACAATTATATTTCAATATGACTCAATCTACAAGTTTGCGTTATTATGTTTTATATTTGGAGGATATATGAGGAAATATTTTGAACTTTTCGGAGGTTGCAGAATGCTTGGTAGGCTATAATCCTGTGTATGCGGGTAGACCTGTATTTATCTCAATAATTTGGTAATGTTACAATATATTTTTACATTTTACATTCATAAATAGTCCACTAATATACTAGGTTAGGTTAGGCTAGGCTAAATATATTGTTCAATGATTCTTAGTAAATAGGCATCTGAAAAACAGTTCCTCCTGCTACACAACCGAATGTTTTCGTTTCATACCAATCGCCGTGGCGTAGGTATAGGAAGTGGTTATTTAGCTGCAAGTGGTGTAGCTATTTTAGCATTAATTCACTTAGTTTATGTCTATCCGCATCCCTTCTCACAATCAAAACACACAATTATGTAGCAAAATATATATTTCGACGTCATATACTTGAGATATCAATGAGATTAAATGCGAGCTGTAAAGAGGCTGACAATCTACCTCCATCAAAAAATGGAGCTTCCCACCCAGTGCGGGAAACATCCTAGCTCCGTCAAATGGTGAGATTTGTGCTGGAGACTGGCGGTAGCTCCATTTTTTGCGGTAGAATGGCGAGAATTGGCCCAGTGTGATACCCCCTTTACCCAGGTACACCCAGTCCCAGATGACGTCACTGGCTCGGGAAAACATCCACTTGGACTGGGTCTACCCAGGTACACCTAGGTACAGGGACTGGGGAAAACTGATTGTTAAAATAGGACTTCAGAGGCTATCAACCCTATTGGATTATTATGCCAGCACACTGTAAGTTAAGAAAACCGTCAGGACTGGAGCCTCTCTGCAAGAACTCCAGTCCCTTGATTGCTTGGCACAAAATCCAGACAGGTTAGTTTAGAGTAGACTCGCGTATATCAGTATTGCCTTTTGATCGTCCTATCTATGCACAGTCAAGAGCATAAATGGTGACGGACCCATTTGAATCAGTAGCGAACGCAAACGAGACTATATAATGCTTAAGGGGGTAGTGCTTGTTTCTGCTCTATATATTTATTTATATACCGGTACTATATGTTTATATACCGGTGCTATATGTTTATATACCGGTACTATATGTTTATATACCGGTACTATATGTTTATATACCGGTACTATATGTTTATATACCGGTACTATATGTTTATATACCGGTACTATTTTATATACCGTACTATATGTTTATATACCGGTACTATATGTTTATATACGGTACTATATGTTTATATACCGGTACTATATGTTATATACCGGTACTATATGTTTATATACCGCTACTATATGTTTATATACCGGTACTATATGTTTATATACCGGTACTATATGTTTATATACCGGTACTATATGTTTATATACCGGTACTATATGTTTTGAGTTTCCTCACTAGACCTCCATTAAGCTTAAAAAAAACACCCCCTAGACCCCCTTTCAAGATAAACTTTTACAATTTTCAGTAGAAAAATTTCCCGGCAGATGGCCGGTTCTTTCTAAAATTACAGGCTAGCTGTCGCTCGCCAGGAAAAAATCGACACCTAAATGGCACGAAAGGTCTTAAAATTGACAACGAAATGGGGCAAAATGTGTTAAAATCGCCAAACTAATGAACCGAACGTACTAATAACACACATAACAAAGCCACTCCAACAGCTTCCTCTCTCTCCAACACCCATTCTCCCCTCTCTACACTCTTCAGAAAATAGGAAAAGTAGAAAGTAGGTACGAGGTGACGGTATAAAAGTAAAGGCTTATCCCTCAATACCTTTACCTATATATAAAAGTGTGTATGCGTTGGTAGGTAAGTATGAGTGTGTGACAGTGGAGAGAGGTGGTTCTGATAACGGACAGGTAGCAAAGAGTGACGGGATTTATTAGATTTCCTGGTGGTGGTGTTGGATGTTGTGTTATTAGAAGTATGCACAAATCTCCGTCATTATTCGATATCCCAATCCAAGATAATATTATAGTCTTTTAGGTGTTTGTGTTTGAGGTTTGGCTGGTCCAAGAACGCATCCCCATTTACCTCATTAATTTTAGGGTTTGCTATACAATTTTTGTATATATGATTCGGGTTTTCAGGAACGTAACCCAATCGTAAATCGAGGGAGACCTGTGTACTGTACATCCAGTTGGTAGGTAAGTATGAGTGTGTGACCGAACAAAGAGGTGGTTCTGATAACGTGCAGGTAGAAAAGAGTGACGGGGTTTATTACATTACCTGTGTTGGTTTACGTGTCGATAGCGAACCTGTAATTTAAGAGGAACCGGCCCTTGGCCGGGTAATTTTTCTACCGAAAAATGTACAAATTCATCTTGAAAGGGGGTCTAGGTGGTGTAATTTTAAGCTTGATAAAGGTCTGGGGAAAAAACTACAAACCTCCCCTTAACCCTTTGTACTACCTATCTATCTATCTATATGCTCAGGCCCAATCCCCACTTTTTCTATTTTGTTTTATTTTTATTTTCTATTTTATTCTTTTTTATAATTTTTTTGTTTTAATTTTCTTGGGGGTGGCCACAGATCCTTTTTAAATTCAACAAAAATCCTCTAAATACAATATAGCTAGAATAAAATATATAAAACGTCTCGGGTACAGAAGTTAAATTTAGAAGTGTGTATACATCCGGTTGGTAGGTAAAGAATGAGTGTGTGACTGTACAGTCGGCCAAATAAGTGATTCGCGGCACTAAGTATATTTCGATCAACAATTGGTATCAGCAATATCTAAGGTTTAATTCATCGTTCAGAGTGAGATATAAAAACACGTTCCTATCTGTACACACTGGATCTCCCACCGACAACAGCTCCGCATCGCCACTGACTAAACTCGATCATAATTTGAGTATTTCATAACCCTATTCCCTTTATTCATTGCATGAACAGTAGTTAAGTGCTTGTTTAACCTCCACATAGTTCTGTAGTTGCCGTGCACGTTATTTTATTGCTTTTCTGACTGATAAACATTGTTGTTTACATTTGTTATCCTAGCTTGTAGCAGACGACGCGCACCTCAAATCGACCTATCTTTGTATTTGCTTATTAACTCTAGTAGTTATCATATTCAGTATCCTACTGTAGCTATATCTATCTATCTATATGCTCAGGCCCAATCCCCATTTTGGGGGTAGCCGTCTCAAGACAGAGCAAGAACAGGGAAAACACAAAAACAACATAAAACAAAAAATAAACACAGATAAAAAACACAAACTCTCACACATCCAGGTCACCCAGGAGAAGACCCAGAGACCAGGGTTACCAAGGTCGCTCCAGCACTCCCCCGGAGTTGCTTGCATGATCTTGTAGTAACCTTTGACTGATAACTTTGTTTATCTAAATATAATCCTGCTTAACTAGTCTACAGTGACACCAGCGCCATCTGTTGATACAGTATATTAACCCCTTGTGTGCAGTTACACTTTACTCTTATATAATCTCTATTTGGTGAATTGTATATTTAGTTACATATTCTATTATATATATATATATATATATATATATATATATATATGTTTTGCATTTTTAGGTAGGTTATCACGGTGTAGGTCCAACTCGGCCTATCTAAGATTACCAACTCGGCTCACTTACTACCAACTCTGCCCGTCTTGCATTACCAACTAGGTACCAACTCGGCCCGTCTTTCATTACCAACTCGGCCCATTTATTTGAAAATCTTTAATGAGTGTTTTGAACAATGGATTCAAACTTGAGTGGTTTGAATTAACATAATTAGGTCCGCCAAATACAATGTAGGCCCACCAATGATAAAGAAAGGGTTCAAACAAAAACGACACCTTTTCCAGTCTATCGGAGATAGTGGGGATGCTTGAAAACGCGGCTCACTGATTTGAAAGAGATTTAACTATCAAAACACGCAACTTTGACACCTTTAATAATCAGTGCTTCGAACAATGTATTACTTTAGTGGTTTGAGTCAATAGCCTATAATTAGGCGCACCACTGATAAAGAAAGGATTCAAAGAAAATTAATGATACAATGAGTTGAGTCAACTACATACGATACATGTAATAATACTTTTATTATATATACACTTAAATGTTTCGAAGATGATTAAGCAGTGATCGAGTGTGAGTGAATCAAACAGGAAACAGTGCAAAGTTAATTCAGTTCTTACACTGCATCGCTACAACGAACATAATGACTAATCAATTAATGCTTAGTATGCTTTAAGGATGTGCGTCCTTTGCGGAAGGGACTGCAGTGTGATTGCAATCTATGGCAACACCGAACCTGTGGTACTGGCATCACAAGGAAAGCATACAGAAAAGCAGTGCGAGAGAGGCTGGGAATCAACTGGAATTGTAATTTTTGCTATGAACAATCAACAAATTTGCACCCCATCGGAGAAAGTTCGACTTTCACAGGCTGAACACCCCCAGGAAGAAATAATGGCTATTATATTTTACCAATGACTCTTGTAATTATAAAGTTGTTTAACAAAAAATAAAAGCAGTGTCTCACCACGTTGCTGTCTATGTTTGAATGTTTCCTGAATGAGGTCCTTCCTAAACTAACTAATACAGATTATGTATAAACATATACATATTATATTTTATCACTGACTCCTGTAAAGCTGTTTTAACACCTTACGAGCAGCCTATGCGGTTTATTTATGTGTACCGCCCAGCGGGGTGTTTTTAGCCAAAATAGGGCTGTTTACGTGATCATTTTCATGCCTAAATAAGACCCAGAACGTAAAACAAGTATCTATCCCTGAAAGGGCATAAACAGAGCTTTCGAATGACACCATAACGATCCTTGTATGATGGATAGTTTTCTTGCAATAACCGTGCAACGCGAGTGCAAAAAGCAGGTAATTCGGTACTTTCGGTACATAATTGAGTATGTAGCGAGTGAGAGAGGGAGGAGGGAGCTGAGATTTGTGTCAGTAGGTTCGCCGCGGTGGTCTGGAGCAGTCATACGCTCGCTAGTCTCCTGCCACCACTTGTCTCTCTCTCTCAGCCACATTACGTGCTGAAATTGCCACTCGAGTTATGTCGAGCGCCGCCACATAGTCCAGCTTTATTAAATACGACTTAAGTGGTGAGCCGCTAATAAAGGGTTAAATTGTTTATAGGCTAGTCTGTTGATTTAGCCTACTATTCGATGGATGCGTAGAGTAGCCTAGAATAAAGACCATAAGCAAGGGCATTAGGCCATGTGGTCCGAGTTGGTATTTCATGGGCCGAGTTGGTAATGGGCCATGTGGGCCGAGTTGGTGTTTGATGGGCCAAGTTGGTAGTGGGCCGAGTTGACAATGGCCCGAGTTGGACGGTATTCGGTTATCACCCCTGGTAGCCTATTTCTTCGTATTTCAAAATTTATGTTTTCAGTTAGTCTAGGCTACCATGCCTGGTGGCCTATTTCTGTGTACTTCAATTTTTAAATTTTCAGTTAGGCTATCACCGCTTGTGGCCTATTTCTGCGTACCGGTATTTGATAATTTTTGTTTTCGGTTATTTTTGTTTTCGGTTAGTCTAGGCTATCATCCCTAGTGGCCTATTTCTGCGTACTTCAATTTTTAAATTTTCAGTTAGGCTATCACCGCTGGTGGCCTATTTCTGCGTACCGGTATTTAATAATTTTTGTTTTCGGTCAGTCTAGGCTATCATCCCTGGTGACCTATTTCTGCATACTTCAGTTTTTAAATCTTCAGTTAGGCTATCACCGCTGGTGGCCTATTTCTGATGGTGACCTATTTCTGCGTACCGGTATTTCATAATTTTTGTTTTCGGTTATTTTTGTTTTCGGTTAAGATAGGCTATCACCCCTGGTGGCCTATTTCTGTTTAAATAAAAGTAAAGTTGTTTTCGGTTCGGCTATCACTGCATATTTAAATTTCATTTTGTTTTGTTTTAATTTTTAGTTAGGCTATCACCGCTGATAACCTACTTGTGCGTATTTCAACATTTTTGTTTTCGGATAGGCCTATTTAAGTAAGTAAAGCGACCAGAAGTGAGTGAAGTGTTTTTAAAGTGAGATAAGTGTTTTTAAAGTGAGTTAAGTTTTTAAAGTGAGTTAAGTGTGCTTAAAGTGAGTTAAGTGTTTTTAAGTGTGTGAAGTGATCTGAAGAAAGTGATCGTCATCATGCCTCGTGCCTGTACGAACTGCGCCGGTAGGTTTGGTGCTTCCATGTTTGCTCCTGCCGATCCACAAGTCTGCCGACTCTGCCAGCAACGAGAGGATTTGACAGCGAAATTGGATGAAGCCCACAACAAGATTAACGCCCTCACCAGGAAGCTGGAATCACTCCAAGAGTTTGTAACACTCAATGTTGGAGTATCACTAACCCCAATTGTTTCAACTCCAGCATCTATCACCGCCCCAATGTCATCTGCCAACAATCCAACACCTGCAGTAGCCACTGCAGCAGATGCTTCAGATGAACCTGAGCCGACATCAAACCAGGACAGCCGCCCTGTTCAGCTTAGTCTCTCCCCCACTCCTCGTGCAAGAAGCCTGCTAGCACGAACAGTACCAACCCCTTGCCCCCGTTCTAACCACTCCTCTCCCCAACCTGTACGCAGAGTCTCGCCACCACAGGTTTCCGGATTTACACCAGTAAGGAACGGTGCGCGGCCAACGCAGAAAAGGTCTCATCTACCAGTCACAATGTCAAACAGATTTGAGATCTTGGTAGAGATGGAAGACGAACCAGAAGAGACCAGACTCGTTGGGGATTCCATCCTACGAGGACAGGTCGAAGAGTTCTGCGACAGAGTCCTAAACCGACGAAAAAGATTTTGCATCCCAGGAGCTGGACTGGACGACATTGTGGAAGCCTTCGAAGATACCACAAAGGATGCAAACGAAAATACCCTTTTTGTCATCCATGCTGGTTCAAATGACGTCATGCGCACCAGATCCGAAGAGTTGATGGAGAAATATCGCCAGATGATCAAGCACTACAAAAACAAGTCAAGGAATATCATCATCTCAGGCATTCTCCCCAAGATCGACGCACCTGACAAATTCTACGACAAGGCCTTCAGCACAAATAGCCGACTAAAATATTTGTGTCTGAAGGAAGAAGTTGAATTCATCAACCTCTGGGATAATTTATATTACCAGCCTACTCTGTTCCGCAAGGATGGCACTCATCTAAACCCTGTGGGTTCAGCACTCATGGGTCGTCTCCTACACGAAGCAGTCCGCAGCCATGGATCAAAAAACGCCATCCGAGAAGAAGCAGCAGTGACATAAATCATCAAATGCCAAGCAAAAAACCGAGGCAACTGAGGACCACCAGCGATAAGGACCGAAGACAGCGAGGACCGAGGACAGCCATGAACATAAATGTAGATCCGACAAGAACCAAAAATATTATTAAAGAGCGTTCCGTGAGTTCTAAAATAACAAATTTAAAGGTTTTCTATGCAAACGCTCGTAGCATACGCAATAAATTTTCAGATTTAGAGGAGCTAGTGTTTACAGAAAATTATGATGTGATTGGCATAACAGAATCTTGGCTCAATTCAGAATATTCACTTACCGGTTATGTAATGTTTGAGAAAAGCCGAATAAATAGAAATGGAGGTGACGTTTTACTTGATATCAAAGAAAGTCTTAACCCTACCCTCTTGTCAAAACCTCAAATTGTGAACGTTGACACATCTTTTGTGCTAATAAAGAATAATAAAGGTACACAAATAATACTTGCGTTAATATACATACCTCCAGCTCAATCAGTGCATACTGACCAAGAAATTTACGAACAAATTGCAGATGTAAGTAACTCACAAGATACCGTAATTTTTGGCGACTTTATTTTACCTGTGACCAAGTGGGGCGATACTCTTACTTCACACTCCGGACATGACTTGTATACGAACTTGCAAGAGAGTTCACTTTATCAATTTGTTCGAACGCCGACCCGTGATAATAACGTTCTTGACATTGTACTTGCAACAAAAGAAGAATTAATAGAGAATTTGAATGTTGGTGATGAATTCAGTAACAGCGACCATCGTACGATAACTTTCACTTTAAAGTTTACTAGTAATGAACCAAATAGTAGCATCGAAAAAATCCCTAATTTCAAGAAAGCAAACTTTCATAAACTTAGAGCTATGTTTAAACAAACTGACTGGAGCTTTTTAATTAACAATAACGACATAAATACATCTTGGAAGTTATTCAAAAACACTTACCTAAAAGCAGTGCAAGACTGCATACCATCGAAAATACAGCGTCCAGGCCATAATAATAAGCCGCCCAAATGGTGGAATAAAGATATTTCAAACTGTCTGCTTGCTAAAAAATTTGCTAATAATAGATTAAAATCCTCACAAAACGACGAAGAACGGGTGAAATTTGTAGAGTTATGACGCAAAGCCAAAAAGTTAATTAAGCAAAGTAAAAATACCCTTGAGTTACATATTGCGAATCAAAGTAAAACAAACCCGAAAGAATTCTATAGTTATATCAGAAAGAAAAAAGTAGTTACTTCAACTGTTGGACCGTTAGTCGATGAAAATGGAGAATACACCAAAGACGAAGCACAAATGAGTAATGCCCTCAATACCATCTTTGCATCAGTTTTTACAACAGAAGACCTCAGTGATATCCCTACACCATCGCCGATTCAGATTGATAATTCAGATGTTCTAAGCAATATCACCATTACAGAGAGAGAAGTATTGAACTGTTTAGATAAACTCAAGGTAAATAAAACGCCTGGACCTGATACAATCTCGCCTAGAGTTCTAAAGGAAGCTAAGGATGAGCTCTCCAAACCACTGACATTACTATTCAATAAATCCTTGCAGTCTGGAACTATGCCTGATCAGTGGAAGCTAGCCAACGTAACACCGATATTAAAAAAAGGCAGCAAAACCCTACCCAGTAACTATCGTCCAATTAGCTTAACCTCAGTTGTATGTAAAATGCTAGAAACGGTCATAAGAGACAGACTCGTAAATCACTTAGAGGAAAAAAACATACTTAAAGATACTCAACACGCCTTTCGTAAAAAACGTTCCTGTTTAACAAACCTCTTAGACTTCTTCCACGATATCCTCAACCTCTACGATGAGAGTAAAGCTGTAGATATTATATACCTTGATTTTCAAAAGGCCTTTGACAAAGTTCCCCACAAACGTTTACTGCTAAAACTAAAAGTGCATGGAATACAAGACGGTGTGTTGAAATGGATAGAAAATAGGCTCAGCGACAGAAAGCAAAGAGTAGTCATAAACGGTAAGGCATCTAAATGGACCAATGTAAGTAACGGGGTACCCCAGGGATCGGTACTAGGACCAATTTTCTTTCTAATTTACATCAACGACATAGATGAGAGTCATACCTGTACAATCTCAAAATTTGCTGACGATACAAAAATTGCAAATAGCGTACTCTCAAAAGAACAAGTTGACGATATGCAGCACAATCTAGATAAATTGTCATGTTGTGTCCAAATTTGGCAAATGAGTTTCAATGCGGATAAATGTAAAGTACTACATATCGGATACCTAAATGAGAAAGCAAACTATTCGATGAATGGCACTCAGCTTAAGAATGTAAACAGACAAACCGATCTGGGAGTAACAATATCGAGTAACCTAAAACCGAGTCAACAATGTTCAGAAGTTGTTAAGAAGGCAAACAAAATAATTGGCTTTATAGGCAGGTCATTTGAGCATAAATCCAAAGAAGTTATCCTAACCCTTTATAATTCCTTAGTCCGCCCTCTTCTGGAATACTGCGTTCAATCCTGGTGTCCTTATTACCAAAAAGATATAAACAAGCTAGAACGAGTTCAACGTAGAGTTACCAAAATGATACCTAGCCTAAAGAACAAACCATACGAAGAGCGTCTTAGAGAATTAAATCTATTTCCTTTAACCCAGTGCAGATTAAGAGGTGACTTAATTCAAGTGTTCAAAATCACCAAAGG
This sequence comes from Paralithodes platypus, assembly GCA_032716605.1. Taxonomy (NCBI): domain Eukaryota; kingdom Metazoa; phylum Arthropoda; class Malacostraca; order Decapoda; family Lithodidae; genus Paralithodes; species Paralithodes platypus. Next base: position 17,497,880 of record CM064527.1, on the reverse strand, counting down.
CATCGACAATATGAACTTTAGTAAGTACTTCACTATGACCAATCTAATTACACGCGGGTAAACGGTTGCAAAATTATTGGTAAATCTTTTAACTCACACGAATCTAAGATTTTTTTTCTTCAATCGAGTTGTCAACTTGTGGAATGGGCTTCCCCGAGACGTTATAGACTGCAGCACCGTTGATTCATTTAAACTCCGCCTAGACAAATATCTCGCATCAAACCCACGACTGACTGCGTTTGTAAATGAATAACTTTATTTTATCCTCCCCTCAGTTACTAACCCCTCTGTCCCCTACTAACTTCCTAATCCTGCCACGGACATTAGTTCCCTTTCCAATGTTTCCTTACCCACTCTAAACCACTGTTTGGACACTTGATCCTCAGTGTTTTGGAGGACAGGCAGCCTAGAAGGGTCACTAGATCTGTTGTTGCTTGATTTCCTTTGTACTCCATTGTACCCTATTCAACATCTGACAGACATTAATACAGCGCACACTGAGGAAAACGTAATGACAGCGGCGACACAGGTTATTTGGCCAACCGTACTTCAATAAGGTTAACTTATATTTACTCCTAAGGCAAAGTATAGATGAACTGCTTTAACCCTTTCTGTACCGCCGCCGATTTTTATATTTTGTTATAGCCATTTTTATACGATTTTGTGCAGTTTAAGAAGGATCTGTGGTATGGACATGTATGGACGAACAAATCAATGCAGCTGCTCATACTGCACATTCATAAATCAGAAATGCTACAAATGACTTGGTTGCACCATTAAGGGGTATTACTCGCCTTTTCTGGACCCCTTTATCCCTCATGTTTAGCATATTAGTTTTGAGAATTTAAGAAGTTTGTTCCTATAGTTTGGAGATTTTTAGACCTTTCGCCCCATTTCTTTGTCATTATTAAGACCTTTCGTGCCATTTAGGTGTGTTTTTTTTTTAACCTGGCGAGCGATAGCGAGCCTGTAATTTTAGAAGGAATCGGCCTTCGGCCGGGACATTTTTCTACCGAAAAATGTACAAATTTATCTTGAAAGGGGGTCTAGGGGGTGTTTTTTTAAAGCTTGATTGAGGTCTAGCGAGGAAACTCAAAATTTAATAAATAGATACATATAAAGGCCAAAACCCAAGCATTACAGAGTCAGCCAACCATGGCGTCAGAAAATCAATCCCCTCCCCTCACATCCGATCACTTGAAAAATGATCGTGTTAGCCACTCAGCGACACTCTCTCTCTCTCTCTCCGAACAGAGGGTGGGGAGGGAGCCTTCTTATTTCCTATCCTTTCCTTCAACTTTCCTTTTCTATCGGGCATGCCATCTCAACTACAATTAAATCCTGACCATCTCGTTTGGAACGTACAGTCTGTGTGGCCAGTGCATCTATGTAAATATATCTCTTATCTCTCTATCTTCGTATAGATGAGAGAAAACCACTGAATCAAGCTTAAATAAAACACCCCGAGACCCCCCTTCAAGATAAATGTGTACATTTGTCAATATACAAATTTACCGTTACCACTATAATACAGGCTCGCTATCGCTCGCTAGGAAAATGATCGACACCTACATTGTACATGTCTTAATATTGACAAAGAAATGAGGTGAAAAGTCTTAAAATCGCCAAACTAATGAGCCGAACGTCTTAAAATATGAAACATAATGGGGCTAAGCATAAGGGAGAAGGGGGATCAGAAAATCCAACCATCTATCCATAAATTACGACTTATACATTTATATGATAAGAGGGTTGGTTCAAGACCCACGTGTATATCAACATGAGAAAGGGTTGGTTTAAGGCAGGGCTCCTTAACCCTTTGAGTACCAGCGACGTGTGATATATTTTATTCTAGCTATATTTAGACGATATTATGCAGCTTAGGAGGGATGTGTTGCATTTAAAAGGGTTGGTTGAGATAGTTTGAAGCCTTATTATTACTAGAGGTCCATCCTAAGCTGAATAACACCGCCTAGTAACTGCCAGAATATGATAAAAAGGACGTCCCTGGTACTGTACGGGTTAACCTAGGGTCCATGGACAGGCTTCAGGGGGTCCGTGAAGGGCCGCTAAAAATCTGTATTGGACGTGAAGTGATCAGGTGTTTTTACCGACTTGAGACAGCGGTGGTAACTGTGAGTGAATCACTCAGTTGGACTCAGTAATACTGAAGCTCACAACTATAGTCTCTTCATTCTAGGTTGGGCAGAAATTGTAACCTATTACCTCTGTAACTCAAAAAGGGCTAGAGCAAATGAGCTGTCAATTTATACACATATTCACTTGCCAAGTTTTCCTATTTTCAATTTTCAATACAATAAGTGTGTTCATTGCATGCAACATTTTCTATCTGTGTTTTTTTCCTGGGAGGGGTCCATAGGTTTCCTGGGAGGGGTCCATAGGTTGCCTGGGAGGGGTCCATAGGTTTCCTGGGAGGGGTCCATAGGTTTCCTGGGAGGGGTCCATAGGTTTCCTGGGAGGGGTCCATAGGTTTCCTGGGAGGGGGTCCATAGGTTTCCTGGGAGGGTCCATAGGTTTCCTGGGAGGGGTCCATAGGTTTTCTGGGAGGGGTCCATAGGTTTCCTGGGAGGGGTCCATAGGTTTCCTGGGAGGGGTCCATAGGTTTCCTGGGAGGGGTCCATAGGTTTCCTGGGAGGGGTCCATAGGTTTCCTGGGAGGGGTCGATGGGTTACCGGGGAGGGGTCCATAGGTTTGCTGGGAGGGTCCATAGGTTTCCTGGGAGGGGTCCATAGGTTTCCTGGGAGGGGTCCATAGGTTTCCTGGGAGGGGTCCATAGGTTTCAAAAGATTTTCAAAGGGATCCGTGATTCAAAAAACGTTAAGAACACCTGATCTATACCATGAGTAAAATCGTCTAACTGTGGCCAACATAGAATGAAAAGGATGACCCTGGTACTGAAGGGGTTAAGGCCTATGAACTACTTGGCCTTTACAACCCCCCCTCCCCTTCCCCCCTGACCCAACCACTAAAGGCCGATCCAGTGAATTACTTAGTGGCATGGAGTGACCCTCGCCCTAACCCCCCCCAGTATACAAGGCGGGTTGTCACACCTTAAGGGGAGATGGGTTATTTTTCTGGTCCCCCTTTATTTCTCTATTTTTTTCCTGGCGAGCGATAGCGAGCCTGTAATATAGGAGGAAGCGGCGTTCGGCCGGGACATTTTCCTACCGAAAAATGTACAGCTTTATCTTGAAGGAGGGTCTTGGTTGGGTGTTTAATTTAGCTTGATGGAGGTCTAGGGAGGAAACTAAAAACAAAAAACAATTAAAAATTATATATATATTTTTTTTTTAAAAGGATACTTATACGAGCCAAAAAAATAAAAAATACCCCCCCCCCCCCCCAAGGCAGGTTGTCACACCTTACACTTCACTCGCTATTTTCAACTTGGCTATACTGTATTTGTTTGTCTAGGTGTTTGAAGGAAACTATAGGCAAAGCTGTCTGTAACAAGTGTTCTACCCAAGGTTGAAAGAGTGATAGAGAGCCAAACATCAGGGTACATTAGAGGTAATTTAGGTGTGTGGGACAGAATTATATGTATATTTATTATATGTGTAAAAAGGAGACTAAAGGCAAAGCTGTCTGTAACAAGTCTTCCTGTTCCTCCTGTTGTACTCAAAAACTGTACTTCCGTGCTGAACCCCTGCCTAGGCAAACTCTTTCGTCTTTGTCTCTCCTCTAACGTCTTCCCTTCTTGCTGGAAGTTTGCTCTCATTCAACCTGTCCCAAAGAAGGGTGACCGCTCCCAACCACCTCAACTATCGTCCAATTGCTCTCATCTCTTGTATCTCTAAAGTTTTTTAAACTATTCTTGCTTCCAAATTTCTTAAGCATTTCTCTTCTCATAATCTACTCTCAGATCGCCAGTATGGCTTCCTTAATGTCTAGCGGGGTGTTTTGGGCTCATTTGGGCATATTCAGGCCCTCCTGAATGATCAATCAAGTATCTGCATGAAAAGAAATGTATTCAGCAAAAAACTAGGCGCTAAAAGCTTCAAAATGAGACCAGAACGAGCTACGTAGCACTCGTGGTTCTCTTGCAGTGGTGCCACGAACATGGGAGTTTAGCGTATAGCGGTATATTTTTCCCAGCTATGCTCACTACTGGCTACACTGCCGGCCTCTCGAGAACACAGGGAACATGAGTTAATTGGCGGCGGTAAGCCCTGGGATTCGGCTGTCTGGCCCGCTGCGCTCCCGGCCATTTGCACTCGATTTTAACCCTTTAAAAGCCTTAATAATGCTCCTAACTTGCTGCAAATTGGTGCACGACTTAAGTCGAGCGCCGCCAATAAGGGGTTAAGGATCGCTCTACTGGTGATCTTCTTTTATATCTTACTAACTCTTGGTCGTCCTCCTTTCGGGACTTCAGTGAGACCTTTTTTATTGCACTAGACATATCGAATGCCTTCAATAGAGTCTGGTACAAATCTTTAATTTCTAAACTACCCTCCTTCGGTTTCTATCCCTCCATCTGTGCTTTTGTCTCTAATTTCCTTTCCAGCCGTTCCATAGCTGCGGTTGTGGACGGTTATCGCTCACTTCCTCATCCTATCAACTCCGGTGTTCTTCAGGGCTCTGTCCTATCTCCCATTCTCTTTCTAATTTTCATAAATGTTCTTCTCAACTGTACCTCCAGTCCCATCCATTCATATGCTGACGACTCTATATTACACTACTCAATTAGTTTTCTTGAACGCCCCAGCCAGCAATCCCTCAAAGACAAACGTAATGAAGCCATGCCACTCTTATCTTCTGATCTAACTACTATTTCCAATTGGGGCAGAGAAAACCTTGTTACCTCTAATGCTTCCAAAACCCAATTTCTTCTTCTTACTACCCGTTCGGAACTCGTAGAGGACCATCCTTTACACTTCAACAATACACAAATCAATCCTTCATCTTCTCTCAATTTCTCGGCGTCTCTTTTTCTTCTGCTCTCACTTGGAAGGACCATCTTACCAGTGTTGCTAAGGCAGCCTCCCAGAAGCTTGGGTGCTCAACCACCTCAAGGGGTTCATCACCCCTGCGCAGCTTCTGGCTCTGTACAGGAGCACAGTGCGTTCTTGTATTTAGTACTATTCACATGTGTGGGGAGGATCCTCTCACATCGCACTCCTAGACAAAGTAGAAAGGAAAGCCTTTCGTATAATTAACTCCCGTCCACTCACCAACTCTCTGCAATCTCTCTCTCTCTTCGCCGCAATGTTGCATCTCTCTTACTATTCTATCACTCCTATAATAATCAATGTTCCTCATAGCTTTCCAAGTGTATACCACCTCCTCTACGTAGGGTACGTAGTACCAGTCTTGCAACACAATCCCCACCCCCAACTCTGTGCAACTTTCCAACCCAAGGGTTCTTCTCAGACTTTCTTCTATTCAACTGCTGAGCTCTGGAACTCTCTCCCAGAATCAGTCTTTTTCTCTTCCTATGACTTAGCTTCAAACTCTGTGTGTCCAGGCATTATGGATCGAACGTCCCTTGATTTTGGCCCTGTCACTCTTTCAACTATATGGGAGGCAGTCGCTACAGGCAGTTCTGCCTTTTGTCTCCCTCACTCACATAGAAAAAAACAAAAAAAACAGTATTATGATACACGTAACAATGGCAGCAGTCCCCAGTCGTTGTAACGCTCTCCCTTCTCTCCCTCCCTAACCAAGTTAATTATTCCCTAATAATTAAAAGAACAGAATAATGAACGGCCAAGTCATTATTGAGAGTCTAGTCTGAGGAGAACCCCTTAATCTTACAGGCGTCTCAGTTAAAGGGAGATGGGTCGTTTTTCTAGACCCCCTTCTCCTTCATATTTATACCCATTCGTTTTGAGATTTGTAGATGTTTGCCCCATTAGTTTGTCGATTTTATAACCTTTCGCCCCATTTTTGTGTCAATATTTAGACTTTTCGTGTTATATAGGTGTCGACTATTTTCCTAGCGAACGATAGCGAGCCTGTAATTTTTGAAGAACCGGCCTTTGGCCGGGAAATTTTTCTACCGAAAAATGTACAAAGTAATCTACAAGGGGGATATGAATGTTTCTGTAAGTTTGATAGAAGTCAAGGGAGGAAACTAGACAAATAATGAATACATGAAAAAGGCAGAAATCGTAACCTCTAACCTCTGTAACTAAAACACGACTAGAGTAATCGAGTTAATTGTTCTATCAAATATGAAAACTTGGCTAGGGAATAGGTGTGAAAATTGACAGCTCATTTGCTCTAGCCCTCTTTGAGTTACAGAGGTACAGAAGTTAGAGGTTACGATTTCTGCCCAACCTTGAATGAACAGATATAGTGGTACAGCTAGTGACAAATGTTAGTGAGTTCTTGCTATTTTCTTTAAGGGGAGACATGGCGCTTTTCTAGACCACCTTCTCCCTCATCTTTAGCCCCATTATTTTGGCGATTTTATGAACTTTCGCCCCATTTCTGTCGATTTTAAGGCCTTTCCTGCCATTTTAGGGGTCGATTTTTTCCTGGCGAGAGATAGCGAGCCTGTAATTTAAGAGGAACCGGCCTTTGGCCGGGACATTTTTCTACCGAAAAATGTACAAATTTGTCTTGAAAGGAGGTCTAAGGGGCGTCTTTTTAAGCTTGATGGAGGTATAACGAGGAAAATAGAAAAATAATAGATAAATTAAAAACTCGACCAAAAAGTGAAGGATCTGCCCTTAAGCAAATATATCCATTTAGATTAATGCTCAGATCAAATCGGCTATATATTAAGTCATTTATATTATGCATCTATTAATTATTTCCACATAGGCCTACCATTCCTAATCTGAATATACTCATCTATTAATAGCCAGAAACATATTGGAAATGCTTATTGGATCTTGAAAGGGTTAGTATTTCCTGATCGTATAATAAGTCAATAATCATATATGTAACCCTTTCAGTACGAGGACGCTTTTCTGGATTATATTCCTGATATTACTAAACAATCATCTTAGTATATTTTAATTGATTTGTTATAATTTGTTCTATTAAGATCTGTTGGAGTCAATGGGTAAACTGAGGTAATTAATATAATTGTTTTTTTTAAAGATTTAATCGTTTTTTATAGTTTGTTCCCTAGACATTTATCAAGCTTAAACAATTCACACCCTAGACCCACCTTCAAGATAAATTTGTACATTTTTCGGTAGAAAAATGTCCCAGCCGAAGGCCGGTTTCTACTAAATTACACACAGCTTAGGAAGGACGTCTACAAATTAAAACGTTGCCGACGATCTCAATTATTCATTTTAGCTACCATATATCCTTTCTAAGCTTCATAATATTGTCTAAATGTAGCTGAAATCAAATAAACAAGACGTTGCCGGTACAGAAGGGGTTAACCAGTATTATACACCACTACTTATAAAGACAACAGTAATTTATAAAAGTTTAAGCTCAAAGTAATATAAAAGGATGCAGTAATATAGTCCCTTCATTCTAGGTTGGGCAGACATCGTAACCATTAACCTTTCGTAACTCAAAAAGGGCTAGAGCAAATGAGCTGTCAATTTGTACACATATTCCCTAGCCAAGTCTTCCTATTTGGTAGACATATTAGCTCGTTTACCCTAGTGTGTGTGTGTGTGTGTGTGTGTGTGTGTGTGTGTGTGTGTGTGTGTGTGTGTGTTTTCTTCTTTATTCCAACATGCGTGATCACAGAGTCAGCAAATATATGGCTGATTTTGTTGATATCCAGGTTGTCATATAATATATACTGACCAAGTTTGGCCTAAATCTATCACAAAACGATAGCATATACTAGCCTGTGCTTGTATAATCTGTAAATATAATGGATATTGTGTCGTAACGTTATTTTGATATCCATATCCAACGCTATAATTTGTGTTAAATTAACTTTGAAATTTTGACAAAATGAATATAAACACCATATGAGGAGGAGCACTTTATTGATGCTTCCCAGATAGCTTCTTCAGGTCACTGCCTGACATTTTGTTTTAGAATTTACTATAGTCCGTTCATTCTAGGTTGGGCAGAAATCGTAACCTCTAACCTCTGTAACTAAAAAATGGCTAGAGCAAATGAGCTGTCAATTTCCACACCTATTCCCTAGCCAAGTCTTCCTATTTGGTAGTAAAATTAGCTCGATTATTCTAGTCCTTTTTGTGTTATGAGAGGTTAGGGGTTACGATTTCTGCCTAAGCTAGATTGAACGGACTATATTAGTGGTTATTGTGCAATTTTCCAAACACATTAGGTTTCCATTACAGTTCCTCTCAATTTGAAGGGAATTAATATTTTGGAAGGTATTGAAATACAATAGGAAATAAGTAGAGTTTTGTTATGCTTAAATGGATTTTACTTCTTACCCAAAACAGTACCGGTAATTAATAATTTAATTGACTAGGTATGTTTTTGAATCACGGGATTTACAATAAGGCGATTACGAAGGAATGAATACTAACACACACACACACACACACACACACACACACACCTCCCCGTGGCGTAACTGATAGCGCGTCTGGCTCACAACCAGAAGGTCCCGGGTTCGAGAACCCGGGCGGGGAAGAGACATTTGGGCAAGTCTCCTAACGGTGTAGCCTCTGTTCACCTAGCAGTATAAATAGGAACCTGGTATAAGTGGACGAAGTTGTGTCGTCCCATCTGGGGTTGGTGATCGGTTACAAGGTGAAATGGGTATCGTACTGGTCAACCTAAGCTACTGGTCAACCTAAGCCTTCGGGTGAGACTGGTACCGTAGTGAGAATGGTACGGTACAGATTAACCCTAAGCCTTCGTATCCAGATGTCGCCAATTGGCTAAAATACAGACTACACACACATCCACAGCCATTCCAACAATACATAAAACACTTAACATGCATTTCACGCAATACATTGCCAGTTAAGGAGGCGCGATAATAATGAGCTTAGCTCGCATTGCATGGATTCCCCTTGACGAACAAGTAACTGAGTAACACTCGCACTCACACACACCCACACACACAAACAAGCCCCCCCTCCCTCCCCCCCCCCACCCCCCCACACACACACAAACACACTCACACACACAACAACAACAACAAAGAAGGGGTTCCTGGAAGTTGCCTCAGACACCCGAGCCCCTGTGAGAAAAATAAGAACGATCAGTTGTGTTGAGGGAGCGGCGGTGTTCGACAGGGGGAAAGTTGGAGGAAAGTCTGTGTATTCGAGAAGTTGATGGTTCTAGTGTTAGGCTGTGGGCCCAACACATTTTGAGGGGTCGTCAGGGGTAGGTCGAGTATATGTGTGTGTGTATGTCTGTGCGAGTGTAGTATAGGTAGAGCCAACGAACTTTACAATTTTCTTGACCCCTTAACTTCTCTTAACTCAAAATAAATGAAAGTAATCGAGCTGACATTTCTATCATTAGGGAAGAGCTCACCTGGAAATAGGTGTGGATATTTACAGCCAGTTTGCTCTAGGCCCTTTTGATTTATGAGAAGTTAAGGGGTCAAGAAAATTGTCAAGTTCGTTGGCGCTACCTACAGTATAGTATATGGAATCAATACTATAAGTTGTACACCAATCATCTCATATAAGTTCCAAACTGAATCAAGGAATACACAGGCTCAGTTCGTCTTCCTCATCTGCCCTTACCATAATATATATTGTGTTTTGGTAAAGTAAAGCCGTCCTGTGTATGACAAATATTAGAATTATACAATGGCACCTGAATGTATTTGTGGAAGGGTACGGGAATTGCTGACTTGCGAGTTTCGTTCTATAAGGAAGTTGGAGCCGGGAACATCAAAATTAAACAGAAATGCAATAATAATGTACGTTTCTGATGGATAAATGGTATGGTGAATTGGGTTTTATGCATCTATATATGATCTACGACTGTATTTTAGCTTTAAATGATGTTAAATATCGTTATCAACAGCTCCAACTTCCTTATAGAACGAAACTCGCAAGTCGGCAATTGAATACTGTTATTATTTTATTGAAATATATTATCCCCTTCTGTACCGATGACGTCTTTATAATTTTATTCCAGCTATATTTCGAGGATTTTGGGCAGTTAAAGAAGGATCTGTGGTAGTAAAAAGGGTTAAGTGAGATAGTTCGATGCTTATTAATTGCTGGAGACCCTTTTGAAACTGAATAGAATCGTCTCATAGTAGCCTGAATAAAGTTAAATGGGCGTAGCTGGTACAGAATGGGTCAATCGTAGCGAAATACACGGCCGAACATCCACACACACACACACAGACACAGACACATATACACACACACACACACACACAGACACATATACACAAACACACACACACAGACACACACACACACACACACACACACACACAGACACATATACACATAGGGGAGGTGTGGTGGAGTGGTCATGCCACTGGATTGGTAATCCAATGAACCCGGGTTCAAATCCCGATATGTCAATGGGAAGATATTATTGGGATTGAATTTGTGCTGTACCTAGTATCAGTGCATTACCACCGAAATGCCAAAAAAATACCCTCATTGTTCCCTGATTAAATAGCATTGTATGAATATTCCCATATTCAAAATATGTTACAGGGGGACAATGCCTAGTGAGTTCACTGCTCAATAGGTGGCGTTCTGAGAGTGAGGGTCTGAGTCTGGAGGATGAGATGGTGAAGCACTTGGGCGAAGCAACCAGCCGCTTCAGAGATGGAGCTGCTTCGAGCCATGATGGATGCTTCACATGTCTCACTCCCCAGACTGGAAAAAGACCTCACGGGCTTCACCGTGTTGAGCGGTGGAATGTACAGGCTCTCAGCCTATGCCCGAGAGGGAGTGATTGGAATATAGAAAAAAAACAAAAACACACACAGACACATACACACACACACAAACACACACACACACACACACAGACACATACACACACGCACAAACACACATACACACACAAGCGTCAAAACAACTCTCCGCCACCCGTTATCTTTCAGAAATACTGCCACCACCACCACTCGTCCCCCACCACCCAGCACACCACAATACTTTTAGCAGAGTATTCACTTCCCGGTTATGTAATGTTTGAGAAAAGCAGAACAAATAAAAATGGAGGTGACGTTTTATTTTATATCAAAGAAAGTCTTAACCCGACCCTCTTGTCAAAACCTCAAATTGTGAACGTCGACGCATCTTTTGTGCTAATAAAGAATAATAAAGGTACACAAATAATACTTGCATTAATATACAGACCTCCAGCTCAATCAGTGCAAACTGACCAAGAAATTTATGAACAAATTGCAGATGTAAGTAACTCACAAGATACCATATTTTTTGGCGACTTTAATTTACCTGTGACCAACTGGGGCGATACTCTTACTTCACCCTCCGGACATGACTTGTATACGAACTTGCAAGAGAGTTCGCTTTATCAATTTGTTCGAACACCGACCCGTGGTAATAACGTTCTTGACATTGTACTTGCAACAAAAGAAGAATTAATAGAGAATTTGAATGTTGGTGATGAATTCAGTAACAGCGACCATCGTACGATAACTTTCACTTTAAAGTTTACTAGTAATGAACCAAATAGTAGCATCGAAAAAATCCCTAATTTCAAGAAAGCAAACTTTCATAAACTTAGAGCTATGTTTAAACAAACTGACTGGAGCTTTTTAATTAACAATAACGACATAAATACATCTTGGAAGTTATTCGAAATCACTTACCTAAAAGCAGTGCAAGACTGCATACCATCGAAAATACGGCGTCCAGGCCATAATAATAAGCCCAAATGGAGGAATAAAGATATTTCAGACTGTCTGCTTGCTAACAAAATTTGCTAATGATAGATTAAAATCCTCACAAAATGACGAAGAACGGGTGAAATTTGTAGAGCTACGACGCAAAGCCAAAAAGTTAATTAAGCAAAGTAAAAAGACCCTAGAGTTACATATTGCGAATCAAAGTAAAACAAACCCGAAAGAATTCTATAGTTATATCAGAAAGAAAAAAGTAGTTACTTCAACTGTTGGACCGTTAGTCGATGAAAATGGAGAATACACCAAAGACGAAGTACAAATGAGTAATGCCCTCAATACCTTCTTTGCATCAGTTTTTACAACAGAAGACCTCAGTGATATCCCTACACCATCGCCGATTCAGATTGATAATTCAGATGTTCTAAGCAATATCACCGTTACAGAGAGAGAAGTATTGAATTGTTTAGATAAACTCAAGGTAAATAAAACGCCTGGACCGGATACAATCTCGCCTAGAGTTCTAGAGGAAGCTAAGGATGAGCTCTCCAAACCACTGACATTACTATTCAATAAATCCTTGCAGTCTGGAACTATGCCTGATCAGTGGAAGATAGCCAACGTAACACCGATATTCAAAAAAGCCAGCAAATCCCTACCCAGTAACTATCGTCCAATTAGCTTAACCTCAGTTGTATGTAATATGCTAGAAACGGTCATAAGAGACAGACTCGTAAATCACTTAGAGGAAAATAACATACTTAAAGATACTCAACACGGCTTTCGTAAAAAACGTTCCTGTTTAACAAACTTCTTAGACTTCTTCCACGATATCCTCAACCTCTACGATGAGAGTAAAGCTGTAGATATTATATACCTTGATTTTCAAAAGGCCTTTGACAAAGTTCCCCACAAACGTTTACTGCTAAAACTAAAATCGCATGGAATACAAGACGGTGTGTTGAAATGGATAGAAAATTGGCTCAGCGACAGAAAGCAAAGAGTAGTCATAAACGGTAAAGCATCTAAATGGACCAATGTAAGTAGTGGGGTACCCCAGGGATCGGTACTAGGACCAATTATCTTTCTAATTTACATCAACGACATAGATGAGGGTCTCACCTGTACAATCTCAAAATTTGCTGACGATACAAAAATTGCAAATAGCGTACTCTCAAAAGATCAAGTTGACGATATGCAACACAATCTAGATAAATTGTCACATTGGGCCCAAATTTGGCAAATGAGTTTCAATGCGGATAAATGTAAAGTACTACATATCGGATACCTAAATGAGAAAGCAAACTATTCGATGAATGGCACTCAGCTTAAGAATGTAAACAGAGAAACCGATCTGGGAGTAACAATATCGAGTAATCTAAAACCGAGTCAACAATGTTCAGAAGTTGTTAAGAAGGCAAACAAAATAATTGGCATTATAGGCAGGTCATTTGAGCATAAATCCAAAGACGTTATCCTAACCCTTTACAATTCCTTAGTCCGCCCTCTTCTGGAATACTGCATTCAATGCTGGTGCCCTTATTACCAAAAAGACATAAACAAGCTAGAACGAGTTCAACGTAGAGTTACCAAAATTATACCTAGCCTAAAGAACAAACCATACGAAGAGCGTCTTAGAGAATTAAATATATTTCCTTTAACCCAGCGCAGATTAAGAGGTGACTTAATTCAAGTGTTCAAAATCATCAAAGGCATCGACAATATGAACTGTAGTAAGTACTTCACTATCGACCAATCTAATTACACGCGGGGAAACGGTTGCAAAATTATTGGTAAATCTTTTAACTCACACGAATCTAAGAATTTCTTCTTCAATCGAGTTGTCAACTTGTGGGATGGGCTTCCCCGAGACGTTATAGACTGCAGCACCGTTGATTCATTTAAACTCCGCCTAGACAAATATGTCGCATCAAACCCGCGACTGACTGCGTTTGTTACTAACCCATATGTCCCCTACTAACTTCCTAGTCCTGCCACGGACATTAGTTCCAGGGCAGTAGTTCCCTTTCCAATGTTCCCTTACCCACTCTAAACCACTGTTTGGACACTTGATCCTCAGTGTTTTGGAGGACAAGCAGCCTAGAAGGGTCACTAGACCTGTTGTTGCTTGATTTCCTTTGTACTCCTTTGTACCATTCCCCCTTCTGTTTAGCCCCATTAGTTTTCAGATTTTAAGACCTTCCGCCCCATTCCTTAGTCAATATTAAGACTTCGTGTAATTTAGGTGTCAATTTTTTCCTGGCGAGCGAAAGCGAGCCTGTAATTTTACGGGGAATCGGCCTTTGGCCGGAACATTTTTCTACCGAAAAATTTACAAATTTATTTTAAAGGGGGGTCTAGGGGGTGTTTTTCTAAGCTTGATGGAGGTCTAGCGAGGAAACTAAACATTATTGTATAAAACAAGGAGAGTGATGTGAGTGTGGAGGTATTTCTGGAGGCTGGTGTGTTTTGGTGGGCGGGTGACGAGTGGTGGTGGTAGTATTTCTGTAAGATAACGGGTGTGCGGAGAGTTAAGGGGGTAGTGCTGGGTTTTTGGTCTATGTATTTATTTATTTGTGTATTTTTGAGTTTCCTTGCTAGACCTCCATCAATCTTAAAAAAAAAAAATACCCCTTACACCCTCTTTCAAGATAAATTTGTACATTTTTCGGTAGAAAAATGTAGTCCAGAGCGAGCCAAACGTAAAAACTGATGAGACATGACTTATTAGCGCGACCGTACACTCATGGAAGAAGGTTACCCCTCCCCCTTCCCCGAGCGAGAGAATTAATGGGAGATGGTTCACTTTTTGGGCGATTTTTGCATGTATTCATTATTTTTCTAGTTTCCTCCCTAGACCTCCATCACATTTAAAAACACATCCATTAGATCCCCCTTCTAGATTAATTTGTACATTTTTCGGTAGAAAAATGTCCCGGCCGAAGGCCAGTTCTTCCAACATTACAGGCTCACTATCGTTCGCCAGGGAACAAAATTCGACGCACGAAAGGTTTAAATATTGACGAAGAAATAGGGCGAATGGTCTTAAAATCGACTAACTAATGGGCTAAACATTATAGCATCTGACAACTAATGGGGCTAAGCATAAGAGAGAAAGTTGTCCAGAAAACCGGCCCATCGCTAAGGCCTCACGCTATTTAGTTGCGGTAACACTGGCCCTGAACCCTCACTCACTCACTCATTGGCCCTGAACTATGGACATCACGAAAAGTAGAGAATTGACCACTTGCGAGTTTTGGTTTATAAGGAAATTGGAGCTGTAGGCATCGATATTTGACAGAATTACTAACTGACATTCGGTTGTAGTGCATCAATAAATACATACAAGCGAATTCACTATATACTCTAACCATTAGCAACCTACATTATTGTTACATTTCTGTTTATTAGCTATGTTTACAGCTCCAACTTCCTTATAGCTTGAAACTCGCAAGTTATCGTGACTTACGAGTGTCCACGATAGACCTTTCTATTTCCAGTTGGGATTGGTTAAAAATGGGATCTATAATTCTGTATACAGGTATACACAAAGTATCATGTACAGTTAATTGGGTTTCTATATCAGATGAATAATATATAAGGGGTAATTAAGGTATAGGCTATTGTGTACATTTATTCCATAAAGAGTTAATTCGAGAATATAGTATTCCATAAGTATTAAGTGCTATTTAATATAGTAATTAAAGTAATATGAGGAACGTTAGCAGCATCGAGAATGATTGCGCATGTCTAGCTTCACTTGTTACCAAGCTGACGTTCTAAGGTTTCTCCCTATAAAGGGTGCCACTCAATAACAATACGCCTCACCAGCATCACCGGCGATCGGCCACATCTATCGTCCCATATATTAAATATCCCAGCACCTACTATCCATCAACATGCTCCACTAACCAGCTAAGTCTATATATATTCACTGGTGGGCATTATAATATATGTAGACCATGTATAGCATGTGAATTAACAACAAAGGTGAGACGATCTCAATGCTTTCCCCTTAGGCAGATAATCTAACCCTTTACTCGTCTTGTAACTAATTCCTAAATCCACTATACGATCCTAAGTCTTGACAGTAAAGTATGGTGCCGTAAACCAGGATTTAAGTATAGCCTATATGCCTTATTAAATAATATACTGTACCCCATTTTTGTGTTTAACCTAGGCCTAATTGTGGCTGGGCGTCTTCTTGGGCCTGCTTAAACCATCCCTGCTTTCTACTTACTAGTGCTATAGTTTACACACTAGCCAATGATTCGAGGGTCTGGGGAAGCAGCGCGGGGTTGGGGCGGTATTGGCGAGAATTTTGAGCCGTCACCATCGCATAATAAACACCCGTTACCTAAAGTTGCGGTGATTGGACACTCGTATGTCAATAGATTTGAACCGCCACCATCTCCTATACTCCGTGAAGGCTTCCAGCTGAAGTTTCTGGCACAAAGTGGGGCCACAGTTGATTCAATCCGTAATTCGCCAGCCTTCGATAATCTTATACAGTTTCGTCCGGATCTCACATTCTTGATAGTCGGAGGTAATGATATTTTTGGTGATATGGTAGTCAATGAGTTAGCCATTAAAATAAATTATTTGGCTAATCATATTGAGGAAAGAAAAGGGGGGCATTGTAAAATCATGGGAATAGAGTCTCGTACCTCCCCCAGGGGCCTCAGTGCAGAACAACATAACAGAATAAAAAATGCCGTCAACAGACATTTACGCCAGAAATTCGCATTCTCCAAGTCAAGGTTCAACCCTATGGAGATGGGTAAGGAGGACTTGGCATATGATGGCGTCCATTTAGGCCCTTGGAGGACGCACAAGCTCTATAACCTAATCGTCAGTAGGGTGGCGCGATATATTGACGAGGAATAGGCTAGCCTATATTTATTTCCATTTATTAGGCTAGTAGTTTATTTTATCGTCGTACATCGTCCATCCTGACTCACCAATCCCCTATAAATTTGTGAATTGACTGGTAACAGGTTGGGTTCCCTTTAAACATGGACATCACCAAGCTGAAGAGGTTGAGGGCTGCGGCCAAAGGAGGCATTACTAAATTAACTAAGGATTTCAACACTTTCCTCAATGAAGCCACAAACGATGAAATCATTGCTAAAAAGGTCAGTATCAACAAGGCTTTACACAGCGTCAATTCTTTCAATGAGAAAATATATCTATTGTTAGAGTCCGAGGAAGATTTAAATGAAGAAGTGGCTAATGATATGATTTATGAGGAACAGGTACAAAACTTATTAGCCCCTTTGGATAGTAGACCGGTACGTACAGAGGTCTCTCGTAGAGAGGCTGTAAAGTCGGTAGTAAAATTACCAGCCTTAACCCTCCCGAAGATTGGTGGTGATCCTGCCCGGTGGACCGGATTTTGGGATTTATTCCAATGTTCGGTTCATGGGCGTCAGGATTAACAGATATTCAGAAATTCACATAGTTGAGGGGTCAGCTAGAGGGAGAGGCCTCGCAGCTCATAGCCGGATTTAGCTTAGAGACCACAAGTTATACTCCTGCCGTAACACTTCTCCTCGAGACCTACGGACAGATTGACCGCATCAAGTCTGCCCACGTTACCGCCTTTTGTGAGATTCTTAGTCCTCGGTATGATGCGCAAGACCTTAGACATTTCCATGCGGCTGCTGAATGCACACTAAAGTCGCTTAAATCTTGCAATGTGACGTTGGAAGAATTTTGTGCTGTAATGTTGTGTAATAAGATTCCGTCTCCTTTGCGAGAGACAATTCGGCAAGAACTGAAGGATGACTGGTTAAAGGTTGGTGCGGTCACTCGGACCCTATACGAGGAGATTTGTAATATGGAGGGGGCTGGCCTGCCTCCACAAGAAAAACATAAACCTACTGCTGCTTTTACTATTCAACAAAACAAGGTAGCACATTACAAGGCAGGAAGCAATGGCTCTGATAAGGGCTGTAAGCTGTGTGGCAAGTCAGGGCACTGCTGGTTTAAATGTTTCAAATATCCTAATGCACAAACCAAAATAAAGAGGGCGAAAGTATTAAAGGTGTGTGTTGGCTGTTTGGATAGAGATCATGGTCGAAATGGTTGCACCAACCCAAAGGTGGAGCCATGCAAACATTGTCAGGGCAAACATTACCATGGTCTTTGTCCAAACAGGGGCCAGGAGTCGCCACAAGCTCATTCGGAACTCCAGTTACTATGTCGGTTACTACTCAAAAGGAAATGGCATTACTCCCCGCAATAAAGATACCATTAAAAGGTAGGGAGACTTATGTTACACAACTTTGTGCTTTACTAGATCAGTGCTCACAAAAGTCCTTTATATTGAAGTCCTCATTGGAGTTAATACAACATACAGTAGTTGGTAAAGAGACTCTACAACTAAGGGGGTTCACAGGCTCGCTGGAGGATGCAACTTATGATGTTGTTGCACTAAACTATCGACACAAAGGGCGATGGCGCCAAATGAAAGCCATTGTTGTCGATCAGCTTCCTAGTTACTGTGCTCACAAGGGACTTACTTGTATCACTGACAAACTCACTGCGCAAAAGTTGAAATTAGCCGACAATGATTTTCATTCAAACAAACTCGATATGCTGATAGGAGCGGAGAACTATTATAAGTTTGTACACCCAGGCTTTAAAAAAGTAAATGAAATGGTTCTCCTGCCCACAATTTACGGGTATGGTTCGAGTGGATCGTTCCACGCCCCTTGTTCAGAAACCACTGTCGAAGTGGTCACAGTTCTGAAAGTTTCTACCAGCCCGGTGGATACCTACTTACAGGACACTGGGAACACAAAGATATTGGTGCACTATGGGAACTGGACCACATTGGCATTGCTTCTAAGGAAGCAGACTTGGAGGCTAAATTGGTCATGTCAAAATTCAATGAGTCAATACAGTACTCTCGTGTTAATAATCAGTACACTGTTCAGTTGCCCTGGAGATACAACAAACACTTACTTCCGAGCAACTATGGGCTAGCCTTGGGATGACTTAGAGGTCTTCAGCGTAAGTTCATACGGGCCCTGGAATACTGCGAGCAATATGGAAGTGTCATTCGGGATCAGATAGCAAGAGGTTTCATTGAGAGAGTGTCAGTAGATAACCTTGACAACACTAACCAGACTCACTATCTGGCTCATCATGGTGTTGAAAAGGACAGTCGGACCACACCCGTGAGGGTAGTCTTCGACTGTTCAGCAAAGACAAGCACAAATAAGCTGAGCTTGAATGATTGTCTGCATACAGGACCTTCTCTTGTCGTTGACCTAACCCAGGTCTTGTTAAGGTTCAGATTGAACCAATATCCTTGGGTCAGCGACATTGAGAAGGCCTTTCTTATGCTCAAGTTGCACGAGGATGACATGGATTGCACGCGGTTTCTGTGGCCCGATGATCCACTGGATATCGACAGTCCAGTATCGGTCTATAGGTTTCGCGTGGTTCTTTTTGGCGTGACCTGCTCACAGTTTTTGTTGAATGCAACTATCTTGAAACATTTGTCACTGGTAGATAAACATCCTCAACATGTTCACGGTTTGAGACGTGGGCTTTACATAGATACTTTGCAGGCGACCCATGACAGTGAGCAGGTCGCGCCAAAAATAACCCCAACTGTTTAATAATGCTACTCTTAACCTTATTGTCAGTGGTGCTAGTGTCAAGTTTCTGTCGCTCCTTATGGTAAACTTCCCTCGGTGCTACATCTATTAAAGTGACTTCAGCTGCTCTTAGTTCCGGTACTGTAAGTATGCCATGATTCTGATCCGACCCCTTCGATTTGGCTTTCAGATTACCCACATAGCGCTTCACCCATGCCATGATGCGTACTAGTCCCTCATACGAACTATAGCGAGGCCATTCTATTACATGGGTCTCGTTCGAGGGAGTGTCCGTAGAGGTCGCAAACATTTGTTGAACCACAGGACCTTGTTCCTCCCCATCTGGCCATTGTTCAGGATGGGATAGCCATGATGGCCCTTCCCACCAAAGCCGAGAACTGTGTAGGGAGGAATGAGTAATTCCCCTTGTGAGCAAATCGCCTGGATTAACGTCGGTAGGGACATACCTAAACTTAGTGTTCGTACATGACGCTAAGATTTCGTCAACTCTATTACGAACAAACACCGGTAACACTTTCTTACTTGCAAGCCAACATAAACTTATTTGACTATCACACCAGATGACTGTTTCTTTGATTGACAGGACCTTCTGAGCATACACAACAGCGCCCAGAACATATTCTCGGGAGCGCATCTCTTTCTCAGGGAATGGGTCACAAATAGTCCACATCTCCGTGATACCTTATTCGCACATAATGTCGCAAGTACAGTACAGGATAGGGTGAAGACCCTTAGGATGACTTGGGTAACTGATACTGATATGTTTACATTCCAGAAGAGGGAGCGTTTTTTACAAGTTAGCACAAAAAGAGAAGCGCGCAGTGTCACTGCTAGCATTTTTGATCCGCTGGGGGTTTTGTTACCTGTCACCATTAGGGCTCGCATTATTGTACAGGAGCTTTAGCGAGTAAATTGCGGGTGGGACGAACCTCTTTCGGACGCGCTTAGGGAATGCTGGTGTGACATTGGTTCTGATCTCTGGAGTTGATGGACTTAGAAATACCTAGACAGGTTACCTTTTCGAGATATGTGACCTTACACATTTTCAGTGATGCTAGTACAGTTGCTTACGGAGCCGCTGCATATTTCTGTGATGACAGGGATACGTGCCGCTTGATTATGGCTAAGGCTAGGGTGGCCCCGATTAAATGTTTAACTATCCCTAAACTTGAACTGACAGCTTGCGTACTTGCATCTAGATTAGCCACGTTCATTAAAGAGGCCTACGCATCTGAGCTGTCAATCAAAGAAACAGTCATCTGGTGTGATAGTCAAATAAGTTTATGTTGGCTTGCAAGTAAGAAAGTGTTACCGGTGTTTGTTCGTAATAGAGTTGACGAAATCTTAGCGTTATGTATGAACACTAAGTTTAGGTATGTCCCTACCGACGTTAATCCAGGCGATTTGCTCACAAGGGGAATTACTCATTCCTCCCTACACAGTTCTCGGCTTTGGTGGGAAGGACCATCATGGCTATCCCATCCTGAACAATGGCCAGATGGGGAGGAACAAGGTCCTGTGGTTCAACAAATGTTTGCGACCTCTACGGACACTCCCTCGAACGAGACCCATGTAATAGAATGGCCTCGCTATAGTTCGTATGAGAGACTAGTACGCACCATGGCATGGGTGAAACGCTATGTGGGTAATCTGAAAGCCAAATCGAAGGGGTCGGATCAGAATCATGGCATACTTTCAGTACCGGAACTAAGAGCAGCTGAAGTCACTTTAATAGATGTAGCACAGAGGGAAGTTTACCATAGGGAGCGACAGGAACTTGACACTAGCATCACTGACAATAAGGTTAAGAGTAGCATTATTAAACAGTTGGGGTTATTTTTGGATCAAGGGATCATTAAATGTAAAGGGAGACTACAAAGGGCTAAGATAGATTATAATACTAAGTTTCCAATCCTTCTTCCAATCAAAAACAGGTTAACCTCACTGTTGATAGAAAATGCTCATAAATTGTGCTTGCATTATGGGGTGGCATATGTTGTTTCGTATCTGAGAACGAGATGGTGGATTCCGAGAATACGGCAAACAGTGAAGTCAGTAACTGGGAAGTGTGTCGTGTGCAAGCGCTTTCAGGGCAAAAGCCATGAGTTGCAGCCATCTCCTCCACTACCTGATTTCTGCGTTAAGAGGGTGGAACCATTTCAGGTCACAGGCGTGGACTATTCCGGCTCACTGGCTGTGAGGGGTGGGGGCGGTACTATTGAAAAGGATTATATAGTATTATTCACTTGTGCTGTAATGCGTGCTATTCATTTAGAAGTTGCTCCTGATTTATCTTGCGAAACCTTCATGCACATTTTCTGAAGGTTCTGTAGTCGTAAAGTTTATCCCCAACTAATGCTCAGCGATAATGCCACTACATTTGTCGGTTCTGCCAAATTATTAAAATCAAGACTAGATGATCCTCAACTCAAACAACATCTGAGTAAGTTTAAATGTGATTGGAGGTTTATCCCAGCTCGAGCTCCATGGTTTGGAGCGATCTGGGAGAGAACAATCGGCACAGTTAAGGCAGGACTGAAAAAGGTACTGGGTCGTGCCTCAGTCACACTTACAGAGTTGACTACGATACTAACAGAACTGGAGGCGGCTGTGAATGACAGACCCTTAGGATATGTGTCAGGAGATTTAGAGGATCCTGTACCTATTACCCCTTCACAGTTGGCCAGCGGACGTAAACTTAGACTGTTTCCTGAACCGATGAACGACGATGAAATCATGGATCCCTCATTGTACGTTGTAGACAACGTCTCCGTGCGATATAATTATGTCTGTAAATTGTCAAATGATTTGTGGAAGCGCTGGACGACTGACTACCTGCTGTCTCTAAGGGAAAGTCATACTAATTTAATAAGAAACAAGGGTAAATCTTGGCCCAAACTAGGTGACGTTGTCCTGATACACAAGGAGGGTCCTTGTTTGTTTTGGAGATTAGGTCTCGTCCTAAAATTACTTCCAGGCCTAGACCAGCTTGTTAGAGTCGCGCAGGTCAAAACCTCTACCGGTATTACCACTCGTCCGATTGCTAAATTGTATCCTATTGAACAGGAATGTGAAGATGTGGGCAAGATTATTGCAGATGTATTGCCGGTGCGGACGCACCAGCGCAGTCTGCTGCTAGTCGGGATGACAGTAATCTTCGTCCTCAGCGGCAGGCTGTTTTGGGTTCCACGCGACTCTGGCAATCATTGATAGGTAGTGGAGCCTTATAATTTTCCACATTAGTTTAAGTCCAAATTGTAAAATTTGTAAATTATTTGGTGGCCGGGAATATATCGTGACTTACGAGTGTCCACGATAGATCTTTCTATTTCCAGTTGGGATTGGTTAAAAATGGGATCTATAATTCTGTATATACACAAAGTATCATGTAAAGTAAATTAGGTTTGTATATTAGATGAATAATATATAAGGGGTAATTAACACCTTATTAGCGGGCTAGCGGTTTATTTATATGTACCGCCCAGCGGGGTGTTTTTAGCCAAAATAGGGCTGTTTACGTGATCATTTTCATGCCTAAATAAGACCCAGAGCGTAAAACAAGTATCTATCCCTGAAAGGGCATAAACAGAGCTTTCCAATGACACCATAACGATCCTTTTATGACGGCTAGTTTTCTTGCAACAACCGCGCAACACGAGTGCAAAAAGCATGTAATTTGGTACTTTCCCCATACAATTAATTCAGTATGTAGCGAGTGAGAGACGGAGGGAGGAGGTGGGATTCGTGTCAGTAGGTTCGCCGCGGTGGTCTGGAGCAGTCATACACTCGCTACTCTCCTGCCACCACTTGTCTCTCTCTCTCAGCAACATTACGTGCTGAAATTGCCACACGACCTATGTCGCGTGCCGCCAGATAGTCCAGATTTATTATACTCGACTTATGTTGCGTGCCGATAGTTAGGGGTTAAGGTATAGGCTATGGTGTACATTTATTCCATAAAGAGTTAATTCGAGAATATAGTATTCCATAAGTATTAAGTACTATTTAATATAGTAATTAAAGTAATATGAGGAACGGTAGCAGCATCGAGAATGATTGCGCATGTCTAGCTTCACTTGTTATTAACCTGACGTTCTAAGGTTTCTCCCTATAAAGGGTGCCACTCAATAACAACACACCTCACCAGCATCACCGGCGATCGGCCACATCTATCGTCCCATATATTAAACATCCCAGCACCTACTATCCATCAACATGCTCCACTAACCAGCTAAGTCTATAATTATATATTCACTGGTGGCCATTATAATATGTGTAGACAATATACAGCATGTGAATTAACAACAAAGGTGAGACGATCTCAATGCTTTCCCCTTAGGCAGATAATCTAACTCTTTACTCGTCTTGTAACTAATTCCTAAATCCACTATACGATCCTAAGTCTTGACACAAGTGGTGAATTAGCAAAACGACTTTCAAAATGAAGTGAAGCATTGCTTCATTCACATTGTCTAGTTTGCATTCGATACTGATTCAAATGAATGTGCCATGATTTAAGCCGGAGTCACACGAGCAGTTTTTCGAGCAATTTTTACGGGCAATTATGGTCTGGTGGCTTCAAAAATTACACTTTATCAGAATTCAACCGCCTAACATACACTACCTTCAGTCTAGTTACCGATACCAGTGCAAATAAGTCCCGAAATATAACGAGAAAATAACTTGCTCTTGGAAAATTGACGGAAAAATCGCTCGTGTGACACCCCCTTTATGCACTGAACTGTACATATTGTAGATACGTAAATAATTGTTCTAACATAAGGTAACTAAGATAAATCAGTTAACCCCTTCTGTACTGGCGACGTCTTTTCATGAGATTCTGGCTACTACTAATCGATTTTATTCAGTTTTGGAAGGATCTCTAGCAATAATTATAAGGCTTCTAACTATCTCAATCAACCCTTTTAACTACCACAGATCCTTTCTAAGCTGCATAAATTCGTCCAAATATAGGTATAATTAGATAGAACAGACGTCGCCGGTACAGTACAGAAGGGGGTAATATTCTCATATTACTCTGACTACTTTACATAATGTTTACTATTCACAATAAAAATTCGCCAAGTTTGCGAGATAGATTCACTAGCTCGTTTGTTTCCCGATCACAGACGAAAATATATGAAATTGAACGTAAACAGTGAAATAGCAAAACGCAGAGAGAGGCGTTCGATAGCAAGTAATCAGTTGCTTATGAATACTCGGCGTGTACGTGAACATACGATTTTACTTCTTACATAATGAGAGTGGGTTGAAGTGTTTTAAGGGACAGTGGTTATTTTCGTGGGTCTATATATTTATATATTCATTATTTTTTTAGTTTCCTCCTTAGACCTCCATCAAACTTAAAAATACATCCATTAGATCCACCTTCGAGATTAATATGTACATTTTTCGGTAGAAAAATGTCACGGCCGAAGGCCGGTTCCTCCACAATTACAGGCTCGCTATCACTTGCCAGGAAAAACTCGACACCTTAAGGGCAGGAAAGGTAATACAATTGAAGAACAAAAATGGGGCGAAAGGTCTTAACATCGACAAACTAATGAGGCGAAAGGTCTAAAAATCGACATACTAATGAGGCAAACTTCTTAAAATCTGAAAACGATAAATCTACAGTTATACTACCCCTATTTTGTCGATATTCTGTTGGTACTAATAGGTTAATACTATTAGTAGTAGACTTAGTATGGTTTGATGATGCGCGGAAATGTATATTTGACTTGAAATAGATACATTGAAGTATTACAAACCTTCGGCAAAGTGAGGTTTGTTTACCTGGGTGTACAGTCTGTTGGGCCGAGGTAAACTTGTTTTTTTGCCCCCTGCTGTCAATATACAGTATAATTATGATGATGACAATAAATCATGGGGGTTGAGGGGGGAGGAGGGGGGGAGCCCCCCTCATGGGGAGAACGGGCTTTCAGAGGCTTGTAATTACTTCCAAACATTATACAGTATACTGCTGAAAATTAACACAGAAAACAATATAAATCCATGGGAAAATTAGTGACATTAATATAAACAGATTCCGTTTTTTTTTTTTTCAGTTTCCGCGTCTCCTGAACCATCCAAGAACACGCTAAAAGGCGTGTTTTGAAGGGGGGAGGTGGGAGGGGATAGTGGGGGAGGGGTAGTATAACTGTAGATTTACCTTTGTCGCTATTCTGTTGCTCCTAATAGGTTAATATTATTCGTAATAGACTTAACTCCCTCAGACATATTATGTTCCAGTAAGTCCGAGGAGGCGGGAGCCCCAGGATCATTGCCACTGCCTCGCACTACACTCCCAACAACACTGCGGCCGTTAGAATTATCGCAGGAGGCTGAGGTTGCCACCCACGGTTTTATCGTATGGTAACTTATCGGACTTACTCAACCTAGCTCATATGACGCAAAATCGCGTCATAAACTTATTGGAGAGGTATAGAGATAAGTCCATATGACGCGATCGCGTCATATGAGCTTTTGGTGGACTTATTCACATGACGCAATCGCGTCTTATTTGTCGCAAGGAGTTAATATGGTTTGATGATGTGCGGAAATGTAATTATTGACTTGAAATTAATACATTAAAGTATTAAAAACCTTCACTAAAGTGAGACTTGTCCGCCGCTGTTTGACGCTTATACCCCTGTGACGCATGTCCACATGTGAGCATGCTGTACAGAACGCCTAGTCATGCCCCACTCTCGCTAGGATCGTCAGGGCAGGAACTTTGGCTGTAGTCTATGTAGAGTTTCCTAACTTAGTTCATGTGAGCCGTTGTACTATAAGTAATATGAATATGTATTTTGTTTTCATCTGAGTCAACGAGTTCTATTTTATATCATTAGTTATAAGTATTGTGTGTAAAACTTATTTGTAATGATGGGAGAAGCAGCAGCCACAGTTGGGGGTCAGTGGGTGCGCCATGCGGGAGGTGGGCCTAACTCACTAGCACTCCCCCCCCCCCTCCCCTCAGTGCTAGGGGAGCCTTTGTCTATCCCAGAGGAGAGAGAGAAATTACGTAATGATTGTCAGTGGGCGGTCCTTAGTAGTTCACGTTGGGCTCACTAGAGGGCCGGGTATAAAAAGGGAAGTCTAGCCATTTTTCCATCAGAACTCATTAGGCAGAGCGACTTCTCATTTCCCTTGCTAACTATATATATTCTTCTGACTGATGTGAACTTTCTCTACTACCTTACATTCTTATCTCCTCTTTTCCCTGCCTGTTTAACTTCCATGGTCCCGTTGGTGCAGAGCTAGTCAGCCAACGTATTATCGCTTGAGTTCTCACAAGATACTTGCCTATTAGATAGCCTATTTTGGAAGGGTTAACTTAGAATAGGATTGATTTATGTCTGTTGCACTTGTATATGAATTTCCCTGTGTGTTATTATTATTATTCCTGTTTTCTGCTAGTCTAGGTAATGCTAGACTGGGGTAAGGCTTTTCTGTGTTACGAGTTGTTGTTTGATGCAGTGGTTAAGCGATAAACCTGCATACTCGTTTCGGTTCAGTGAAGCCTAGGTTGTCTTCGCGGCTGACAGTGTTGAGTTAATAATTTACAGTGCGTGAGGGCAAGAGCCTAACCACCCTGTATTTTATTAACAGTTTGTTTTTACTTTGTCAAGGAGCCGGGAGAAAACCAGATACAAGGGATCTGGATTTCTCAAAGTGCACTTGTTAGTTTTAACGTAATACTTTAAACAGTTGTGAGGACTTCGCTAGGCTACGAGCCGTTTTTGCTCAGTCACTGCTACCTTTTGCCCACAGTACCCCAGCTAGACTTTACTCGATTAGTAGATACAGAATAGTATTGAAGCTTTCCTTATGTATGATATTGTTTATGCACTATTGATTTCATGTGTTGCACGCTTGGCTACTTTAGTGATTAGTGGCCCACGAGCACAATCCGAGTAGGCTATTGCCGTTGCATTTGCGGAGTACTTCTTTTTAATGTTTGCCATTTACTATTGCATATTCTTTTAATTATTCTTATGCCAATTTAAACCTTTAATAGTATTTAATTGCCAGTGTTTTTGCTTATTGAATTACTGTTCAAAATCCGATACGTACTTCTTACGAGCATCCGAGAAGCATCTAACTTTTTCAGAAGATTCCTTGCTCGATGCTTAAGGACTATTAATTAACGTAACTTAATAGTGCCGATCCGAAGTAGAGGGTGGAGGACTTCTTAAGTTCTTAGTCAAGGGTGGATTACTTCGGCTTCGGCCAACACTATTCTTTGGTGTTGTTGTTTCTTACTTCTTTGTTTGATTGTTGACCAGACTAGAGAATTCCTGTCTCTTTATTAGTCTGTTGTTGAACACTAGTACCGAGTTCTTGTATACCCCGTTATAGCAGATTGAACTCTGGAGGGTATTGGTGTTTTTTGTTCGGCTGGCAGTACTCAGGGGTTGGGATCGTGTGTTTCCGTTGTGGCAGCGAGCTGTATTCGAGTCCTGATTGAGAGCCCTTGTGTACCCGAGTGCCAGTTCGTAACAAATGGCGACCTTGCTTAGGATTTTGTGAACAGTATACATTTTTGCAGAGTTGTACAACATTTGTTTGTTTGTATTTTAGCGTGCATATTGAAGAATATTTGTTTTGTATGGCAATTAGTAAAGCATTTAAGAGACTCCTGTTAATTTAGTAATTAGTGCTTGCATAGGAAGTTTAACACTTTTGTCTCGAGAATTTTTTTGTGGACTTCAGTATGTCGTGCATTAGCACTGACGATGAGCGAGAGATGTCATTTGAAGGTGTGCCGTTAGTAACCAGTGAGGAGGATGCTAGAGTTTTTGTGAGTAAGCGGTACCACGTGACGGAGGAGAGGCTGACTGGGGTGGATGTTTGTGGCTTGCACCTGATAGCCAAGGTTTTGGGCATTTCCAATGTAGTAGGGATGTCCAAGGGGGAGCTGATTTCCTGGGTGTTGCGTGGGCGACATGGGGTTTCGGAGGAGAGGGCGTTTGGGGGGGTTCCTCCCAAGATCCCCTCTCACTCAACTCCCACAGTGCCGTCCACTCAGTTACCGGAGGTTAGCACTCTCCCACAGAGGGATGAGAATTGGCAGATTGGAGTGCCCTCGGGTGGTGCACATGGTGGTTCCCCAGTTTTTGCCCCCCCTCCTTCAGTAGTGGCAGCTCCCTCTTCCTGCCTGTCTCCAGATATGGTATTTAGACTTGAGCTTGCTAAGATTGAGGCTAGGAAGCAGGAGATTGAGGCTAGGAAGCAGGAGATTGAGGCTAGGAAGCAGGAGAATGAGACTAGGAGGCATGGGATTGAGGTTAGGAGGCAAGAGGATGAGACCAGGAGGCATGAGGCTGAGCTTAGGTACGACTCAGAGAAATATTGTGCTAAATTAGATTTAGATAAGACTCGTGCAGAGTCGACAGGGACTTGGATGGGCCGTGAGGGCCAAGTAAGAGAACAGTCCTTAGCCCACTTAGTCAAATTGGAGCCGGTATTTAGTGAAACTGAAGTCACAGAATTTTTTAATCGTTTTGAGAAGAAGTGTAGGGAGCATAATTGGCCTGAAGAGAAGTGGGCAGCTCTAGTCTCCTCAAGACTTACGGGTGAGGGTCTGAAGGCTTATGATGCACTGCCTTTAGAGTCTTGCATTGACTACCCAGAATTGAAGAGAGCTGTCCTACGGGCATATGAGTTGCAACCGGAAACATATCGATTGAAGTTTCGGGGTGTTACAAAGACTAGGGAGGCGACCTTTCTTGAACATGCCCGGGACTTAAAAGATGCACTTAAAAACTGGACACGTTCTGAGAAAGCTGAGACGGCCGAACAGTTGACTGAGCTGTTTCTGCTCGAGCAGTTTTATAAGTGTACTGGTGCAGAAATGACTTTAACTATTAA
Source organism: Paralithodes platypus (assembly GCA_032716605.1). NCBI lineage: Eukaryota > Metazoa > Arthropoda > Malacostraca > Decapoda > Lithodidae > Paralithodes > Paralithodes platypus. The sequence continues at coordinate 17,468,651 of CM064527.1, read as the reverse complement.
AGAAAAGAACCCAAAAACTCTACAGGAGGCAGCTGAGATGGCTGACCTCCGGCTATCACTAATTCGTGGGTGCGGGTCTGCCCAGCGTAGTGAGGCAGGTAACAAGGGGCGTGACGCCCCACCCCCCCGAGTTAGTGATATACCTTATGCAAACGAGTACAAGAGCCATGATACCAAGACTGACCACAAGACTAGCACCGTCCCATTTAAGAAGGGGCCGGGCCCTTCCCAGTACCAAGGGAAGCCCAAAGGGTAGTTGGAGTGTTATCAATGTCATAAAAAGGGGCACTTTGCAAGAGTCTGTCCTAGCAAACCACCTACAGCAGCTGTGTCTTTGGCCTGCAACATTGGTGTGTCTCCGAAGTCATCTGAGTTTGCCCGGGGAAGTTCGTCAGAGGCTGAGGCACAGCCAATGCAGAAGCACTTGGGAGGCTCGAACCCTGCTCAGGATGTTTTTTGCGACCATAGAGGGCGGGGATGCGTGATGTGGGCGGGGCGCAAGCATGGAGTAGAGGTCTTGCGTGATACAGGTGCTTCCCAGACTCTGATGAAAAACTTGACTGGCTACCCTATAAACGCGGCTCGGGTGGTAGTGGTGCAGGGTATTAATGCAACTCGGTCATACCCGCTGGTGCGGTTGGAGTTGGAGGTGGATGGTGTGGCACGTGAATTGGATGTCGGGATTGTGGAGAAACTGCCAGTGGAGGGCGTCGACCTTCTTCTCGGCAACGACTTTGCAATGCCCGCTTCTGAGGTTCTACCCTTAGTCGTTGCCGAGAGGCCGGCCGACGTGAATAGGGAAGAGCAAGAGTGGGTCGAGCGGTGCCAGACACAACCCATGGCGTGTGTTGTCACCCGAGCTCGGGCAGCTAAAGTGTCACAGCCTAGTCCTCCGTCTTCAGACCAGCGGAGGAACGATCAACAGGAGGAGGCTAAAGCTGGAGTTGGTTTTAAGAGTTTTGACTCGGCGGCTCTCCTGGGTGATTCAGTATTAGCACCATTACTTAATTCTGGAGTAGCCCCTGGGCCTGTCATCGAGAGTGACGAGGCTGGGCATGACGAGTCTCCACGACAGCAACGTTATGTACATCGAGAGAGACAGAGGGAGCAGCCCAGTATCGGGGAAGGTCATGCATTGCTCCGGGAGCAGTTAGATCGCTTGGCACCCTCAGATATACGTCGGTTGCAACTAGAGGACCCTGAGCTCCAAACGTGTGCTAATGGAGCTGTAGAGCTCGACGAGGACGGCGATGCACAGCCAGGAGATTTTTTTTATTTAGAAGGCATCCTCTATAGGCGTTTTCAAGACCCTAAACGTAGTTGGCAAAAGGGGTCCGGAGTAGTGGACCAGTTGGTGGTGCCACGGGAGTGCAGGGATAGCCTACTGAGGTTGGCGCATGACACACCACTGGCAGGACATCTAGGGGTGAGAAAAACGGTGGCGGCTTTGGGGAAATTGTTTTGGTGGCCGGGGATGAAGTCTCATGTGCAGTCATGGATAAACTCATGTGATATTTGTCAACGTGTCGGGAAACCGATCCAAGTTATTCCTAAGGCTCCGTTACACCCTATTCCTGTGATTGGGCCACCCTTTAGTAAAATTATTGTTGACATGGTTGGTCCACTCCCTCCCACTAAGGCTGGAAATAAATTGTTGTTAACCATAATGGATGTTGCCACTAGATACCCCGATGAATACCCTATGAAAAATGGAATGGCTAAGACGGTAGTCAGTAACTTGTTGTGGTACTTCTCAAGGTACGGGTACCCGGAGGAGATTCAGTCTGATCAGGGATCTAATTTCACCTCCAACATGTTCAAGCAAACAATGCAACAGCATGGGATACGAGCAGTAGTATCGTCAGCGTATCACCCTGAGAGTCAAGGGGTGCTTGAGCGGTGGCATGCTACACTTAAAAGCATGCTCAGGTGTTATTGTGCTGACAACGGTATGGATTGGGATCTTGGATTGCCTTATGTGCTGTTTGCTGCTCGGGAGGTACCTGGTGAGAGCCTGGGATTTAGTCCAAACGAGCTGATTTTTGGACACCGTGTCAGGGGCCCCCTTAACATGCTGAAAGAAATTTGGGAGGGGACTGTGCAGCCTTGTCCATTATTAAAGTATGTGCTTGAAAGCCGTGAGCGCATGCTTAAGAGTCTGGAGATGGCAGGTAGAAATTTGACAGAATCACAAGCTTTGATGAAGGACAGGTATGATCGCAAAGTGAGGCTGCGGAAGTTCACTGTAGGACAAGAGGTATTAATTTTGTTGCCTTTGGTTGGTAACCCCCTCTCTGCGAAGTACACTGGACCTTATAAAATTGTAGAAACAATTTCAGACTTAGATTACCTTGTTGCCACTCCAGACAGGAGGAAAAAGAACCAGTTATGTCACATGAACCTTATTAAAGAGTATGTGAGGCGCCCTTCTGAGCCTCTCACTGTCCCTGTGTTGGCTTGTTGCGGCCGTGGTGGAGAAGGAGAGGGGGACAGTCAAGCTTCAGAGGAGGATAGCTGGGATCAACATGTTTCAGCGGATCAGTGGGTGGGGAACTCGAGCCTAAGGGCTGACGAGGCTATAGCTCATTTGCCTGAGCCGCAGTTTGAGGCTATCCGTCAGTTGTTCGGTTCATACCCCACTGTATTTGCTGAACACCCAGGCCTCACTACTCAGGCTATGCATGATGTTGACGTGGGGGACCATCTACCCTTTAAGTCAATCCCGTACCGTGTGCCCCCCATAAAACTACCAGCTCTGAGGGATGAGTTGGAGTATATGCTCGGTAGAGGGTTGATAGAGAAAGGCACAGTTAAGTGGACTTCCCCCGTAACACTGCAGCCTAAGCCAGATGGCAAGGTACGCTTTTGTATTGATTTCCGTAGGTTAAACGGTTTGACTCCAACTAACCCATATCCTCTTCCTCGGCTTGATGATAGTGTTGACAAAATTGGTAATGCTCGTTTTTTGTCTAAAGTAGATTTAGTAAAAGGTTACTGGCAAGTACCTTTGTCCGAGCGTGCTAAAGAGGTATGTGTTTTTGTTGTGGACGGGAGTACCTACCGGTGCAATGTTATGCCTTACGGACTTAAGAATGCACCAGCAACGTTTCAGAACCTGATGAATGAAATTGTAAAGGACATTCCAAATTGCACCGTATATTTGGACGATGTAATCATTTATGATGACGACTTTGAGAGCCATTGTGAGCACCTTGAGACCTTGTTCCGGAAACTTAGTGAAGCAGGTCTGGTAGTAAATTTGGCAAAGTGTGACTTCGTAAAAGCCACTGTGCAGTACCTTGGGTTTGTAGTGGGAAGGGGACAGGTGTGCCCTCCTCAGAAGAAGGTACAGGGTATCAATAAATTTCTGCACCCAACAACCAAGAAGCAGATTATGAGATTCTTGGGTATGATAGGCTACTACAGATGCTTCATAAAAGGTTACTCAACGGTGTTGGCACCTCTCACAGATTTGTTATCTAAAGACAAAAAGTTTTTGTGGGCACCTGAGTGTGAAAAGGCGTTCACTTTGGTGAAACATTTGCTATGTACTCACCCGATACTCAGGGCCCCAGACTTTAACAGGCCTTTTCAGCTGGCAACAGATGCTAGTGGTGTAGGGGCTGGTGCCGTCTTGCTACAGACCGACAATGAAGGTGTGGAACACCCAGTAAGTTTCTTTTTTAAGAAGTTCAATGCTGCACAAAAGAACTATTCTACAATAGAAAAGGAATTACTGGCGATTGTGCTGTCGCTCAGGCACTTCGAGGTGTATGTTTCAGCCTATGGCCCAGTCGTGGTTATCTACACTGATCATCACCCTTTGAGATTCCTGAATCAATTTCACAATCGCAATATGAGACTGACCAGGTGGTCTTTGATGTTGCAGGAGTATAACCTGGACATCCGTCATATTGCTGGATGTGACAATGTGATCGCGGATTGTTTATCAAGGGTGGATGATCAGTCGTAGGCTATCACAGGTGTGTGGGTTTAAGTGGAGGAAAATAGGTTGCCCTTATAGTGCAGCCGGGAAAAACATATTAAAATATAAAAATCATATAAAAACTCTTTCTTTTGATATAGATAATCGTATAAGTTTGTCATAGTCTATAGAGTTTGAGTAGTCCACGAACTATCAAACGGCTGAGCTGCTGTAAGCTCGCTCTGGGAGCATGATATTGTGTCTTTTTGCTATTGTTGGGAGGAGTTATAAAATGTGATTTTTTTTTTTTAATATGTGTTTTGGTGATAACTCGGCTTTGTTTTAGTGCCATGCGGTCGCTGGGTGTGAGGGCCTTGATGGGGTTCTGTGTTTGTCAGATTTTAGCTCAGGGTTGAGCGAGTAAAATCTTGGGGGAGGTGTGACGCATGTCCACATGTGAGCATGCTGTACAGAACGCCTAGTCATGCCCCACTCTCGCTAGGATTGTCAGGGCAGGAACTTTGGCTGTAGTCTATGTAGAGTTTCCTAACTTAGTTCATGTGAGCCGTTGTACTATAAGTAATATGAATATGTATTTTGTTTTCATCTGAGTCAACGAGTTCTATTTTATATCATTAGTTATAAGTATTGTGTGTAAAACTTATTTGTAATGATGGGAGAAGCAGCAGCCACAGTTGGGGGTCAGTGGGTGCGCCATGCGGGAGGTGGGCCTAACTCACTAGCACTCCCCCTCCCCCCCCTCAGTGCTAGGGGAGCCTTTGTCTATCCCAGAGGAGAGAGAGAAATTACGTAATGATTGTCAGTGGGCGGTCCTTAGTAGTTCACGTTGGGCTCACTAGAGGGCCGGGTATAAAAAGGGAAGTCTAGCCATTTTTTCATCAGAACTCATTAGGCAGAGCGACTTCTCATTTCCCTTGCTAACTATATATATTCTTCTGACTGATGTGAACTTTCTCTACTACCTTACATTCTTATCTCCTCTTTTCCCTGCCTGTTTAACTTCCATGGTCCCGTTGGTGCAGAGCTAGTCAGCCAACGTATTATCGCTTGAGTTCTCACAAGATACTTGCCTATTAGATAGCCTATTTTGGAAGGGTTAACTTAGAATAGGATTGATTTATGTCTGTTGCACTTGTATATGCATTTCCCTGTGTGTTATTATTATTATTCCTGTTTTCTGCTAGTCTAGGTAATGCTAGACTGAGGTAAGGCTTTTCTGTGTTACGAGTTGTTGTTTGATGCAGTGGTTAAGCGATAAACCTGCATACTCGTTTCGGTTCAGTGAAGCCTAGGTTGTCTTCGCGGCTGACAGTGTTGAGTTAATAATTTACAGTGCGTGAGGGCAAGAGCCTAACCACCCTGTATTTTATTAACAGTTTGTTTTTACTTTGTCAAGGAGCCGGGAGAAAACCAGATACAAGGGATCTGGATTTCTCAAAGTGCACTTGTTAGTTTTAACGTAATACTTTAAACAGTTGTGAGGACTTCGCTAGGCTACGAGCCGTTTTTGCTCAGTCACTGCTACCTTTTGCCCACAGTACCCCAGCTAGACTTTACTCGATTAGTAGATACAGAATAGTATTGAAGCTTTCCTTATGTATGATATTGTTTATGCACTATTGATTTCATGTGTTGCACGCTTGGCTACTTTAGTGATTAGTGGCCCACGAGCACAATCCGAGTAGGCTATTGCCGTTGCATTTGCGGAGTACTTCTTTTTAATGTTTGCCATTTACTATTGCATATTCTTTTAATTATTCTTATGCCAATTTAAACCTTTAATAGTATTTAATTGCCAGTGTTTTTGCTTATTGAATTACTGTTCAAAATCCGATACGTACTTCTTACGAGCATCCGAGAAGCATCTAACTTTTTCAGAAGATTCCTTGCTCGATGCTTAAGGACTATTAATTAACGTAACGTAATAGTGCCGATCCGAAGTAGAGGGTGGAGGACTTCTTAAGTTCTTAGTCAAGGGTGGATTACTTCGGCTTCGGCCAACACTATTCTTTGGTGTTGTTGTTTCTTACTTCTTTGTTTGATTGTTGACCAGACTAGAGAATTCCTGTCTCTTTATTAGTCTGTTGTTGAACACTAGTACCGAGTTCTTGTATACCCCGTTATAGCAGATTGAACTCTGGAGGGTATTGGTGTTTTTTGTTCGGCTGGCAGTACTCAGGGGTTGCGATCGTGTGTTTCCGTTGTGGCAGCGAGCCGTATTCGAGTCCTGATTGAGAGCCCTTGTGTACCCGAGTGCCAGTTCGTAACACCCCCGAAACTCATTTTTCTGTATACCCATTTTCTTACAATGCACAATCTCGAAGGTGTTTACTGCTCTCCCGCAGTACTTTTCAGTGACTGTCTTCTACATCATTATTTAGAGCAGCGGGGGTCTGGGGGACGGCAGCCCCGAGGTTATGTTGTTAGCTTAGGTTAATGACAATATTGTCATCAGAGGAGGCGCGTGATTGGTTTGTTTACATTACGCTGAGTCTGCCGCGGTGCCTGTAGGAGTAAAGTATGTGATACATCGAGTTTGTTGACTACCTTGGTCTTGGTGCGCGAGTCACGCTTAAAAGGTGTGGCCTTTAGATTAGCTTTCTCTCGTGGGATAAACTTATAACTAAGAAGGAAAGGTCAGGTTGAGATAAGAAAAAGTAGTAGTTCCCCTCTCACCCTCTGGGCTTTCCGCCCATTATGCTATAGTATTCCTACTGAAACCGTGCTCTTTTTCTCTACACCTCCTCCATAAAATCCTTGACACTCTGTGCCGTGCTATCATTCCACTTATTTAAGGTAGACTACTATCCTGTCTAACCTCCATTCATGCCTCCCCACCACATCATTCCATTCATTTATGCCAATCTCTCGTATCACAGAGCCCAGCATTCTTCGTCTTTCCCTTTCATATCCTTCACACTTTAAGAGATGATGTTCAACTGTCTCATCCTCGCCACTCTCACACATCACACATAGCTTGCTTCCCTCAGTCGACCACCGGTATGTCCTATTGTTTAGCTCCAGCGATTTCATCCTTGCTTTAAAGAGTTCACTGACCATGCTTCCATCATAGAAGAACTCTCTGCCTTGTTGCTGTTTCCATGCATACCATTCCAATGAACTCTTATCTCTCATCCTCTCTGCCCATTCATCCCTTTCTACCTCTTGCACTCGCTTGTTGATTTCACTCTTCCACTTCTCGTTACCCCACACTTCCATACTTTCACCCATCATAATACCACGCATTTCATGCTTCTCTATTCTTTCGTCACACATTCTGCGGCTATTCTGCAGAACAACTACTTCTCGATTACGGGATTCCTGTTTCGTGGATTTTTTTTTTTGCTCTTACCTTACTCAGGGGACCTTACTGATGTGCGGATAAGTGCTACTTTTCTTATTTTGTCAATTTGATTTTCACTCCCCTATAACATTATCAGAGTTATTTTTGTACAGCAAGTCCAGAACACTTTGTTTACATTCTAGCCTCCTTGGAGGCTCCTCCCCGATGTTTAGTAGCCAATCAGAGTGGAGCTTAACCTACAAGAAGTCGGTACATTTTTAATGGTACTTTCCTGTTATCGAAGCCAAAGCTGAAGATTGCAGATTAAACACCATAGACTTTATCCCATCATTATTGTATAGTTTTAATACCTAATCAGCGGTGGTGTGGGGGCGCCAGCCCCCACCTATAATACTAGGATAGGTTAGGTAAGGTTGTTAGGTTAGGCTAATGTCTTTTCAAAGTTGACTAAATCGAGTAAACTCCTAAGTCCTTTCCGCACTTTCTAACAATAAAATACACACTTACAATGCATTAAAATACATAAATAAAATAAATAAAACCTAAAATAACAGGAGTAGTAGTTATGCAGAATTACCTTTTGTTACCACGTCGAGCATCCGCTGTAGGTCCTCCCTGTTTTCGCTCAGGATCACCACATCATCTGCGTACAGTAAAGTACTCAGATACTCAGTTCCTACCCAGATTCCCATGCCAGTCCTCTTCACCATCACTGCTAGTTCTTCCGTATATATTCCAAAAAGAAGGAGCGATAGCACACACCCTTGCCGTACTCCCCTCTTACTTTCTACTGCATCAGTCTCTACGTCGCCCATACTGAACCTGGCCGGTCCTGGTGGTCCGTTCATACTAACTCTTGGTAATGCCCCCTGCTGTCAACATAGTTGATGATTGCAATAAGTCCTGGGGGGGCGAGGGGGGGAAGACCCACCCTCTACCCATCGTGGATCCATCCGGATCCCTAATTATGCCCCCTTGAAACATACGAAAATCTGAGCCAAATGTTGCCTCTATTTTTTGCGATTTGCTTACTTTTGGGTAAATCAATTGGCGGTCAATATACAGGAGGCGCTACAATATAGGTAGCAAAATTCTAATGGTAGTTTTGGGTTCCTATCATCATATGCTTCATTTCTATATACTTTTTATCCCCGGGGAAAAAAAAAAAAATCTTGGGTTTGTTTTTTTGTTTTTTATTATTATTTTTTTGTTTTTATTTACCTAACCAAAAAACCAAACCTAACCTAACCTAAATGTATTTGGGGGCTATTAGGTTAGGTTTTTTGTGTAGGACTGTCTATGTCCTTTTATTTATATTTAATGTAATTATTCTTGGTTCTTGTCTTACGTTAATAGTATTATATTATTATTATCATCAGGAGTAATATCAAAGTCACATAAAAAGTTAGATATATATTTAATAATTAGTAAAATTTATTTCTTAACCACGTAACATTGAGGTTTGATTATGAGTAAATAAAGTTACAGGATCGTTTCATAGATTCGATTCAGGTCTCACTCAAATAATATGAAAAGCAAAATATAATATTTTGAAGCAAAAGAATTTTCTTCAGCTTAGGAAATCACTAGAAGTAATATTATCACAGCCATGTTAGTCTAAGGCGATATTACTAATAAGAGACAATAGCATCACCGTACTAAGCACCGTTAAGCAATGTAAGCTTAATTAAAAGAAAATGAAAGAACTCGTAAGTATTAATATAAAACAATAGTATTACTTTCATCATAACCCAATTACTTAAAGAGTTGCTTTAGTCCACAAGTTAGTCAACTAAAATAGTTAAGTACATAATAGTAGCGTTAACGTTAATTCCCAATTAAATAGTTAAACACATAATAGTAGTGTTCACGTTAATTCCCAATTAAATCGTTAAACACATAGTAGCGTTCACGTTAATTCCCAATTAAATAGTTAAACACATTACACACATTAAACACATCACGTTAATTCCCAATCACATATCTCACTAACCAACATAACGTAAGTGTTTACACCGAACACACTTAACACACATTTATAATCTGACTGACAGTCACAATCCCATTATAATACTTCACCCCGTCTTCCTCCAGCTGCAAGTTCACCTTCCCCAACTCCAAATGAGACTGATTTGAATGCCCACAACTCGGGTCTTATATACCAAACAATGATGGTGTAGGAACGAATCAGGAGGCGAGTGATGGTGCGCGCTCCAATCATAGCTCCTCGAATCACATAACAGGTGTCTGGTCCACTCACAGCTCCTGGCGTCGATCATACGTCATAGCATCGGTCATAGAGGTGTGAAGGCTAGCATGCTGGTATGGGGCGAGATGGTTTGCCCACTCGCTCGTTCGCTAGTCTGCTTCACCGCTTGGGTAGTTTGGCTCCTTGAACTCTAATTCTAACTCTTAAATTAACATACAGGGCTCCGTATGTCAGACCTCCCCCCTAGAAAAGAGTTTAAGGAGTATAGTACATAAAATTTAAACATAATACATAAATAGATTCACCACCAGATTGGCAACAGCAAGATTATAATGAGGATATAATAAGGATATCACCCAAAGTAGGCAACGTCTCCAGGTACCACATCAGAACATAGCCGGAACGTAGCTGGAGCGTTATTCGAACTGCAAGGCATCTCACAGCTGAAGGCTTAAAAGCGCACTACAAAAGCATGATATTTACCTCGCTACAAGGGAGAGCTAATTGCCAAAATCCTCTCATTAAATTATACTTACTGCTGCATGAGGCCAAACTGGTAAATGCAATCTTTGATCCGTGGCAGTGGGTAGGTATCTTTCTTTGTGACAGCATTGACTTGCCTATAGACCCTACAAAATCTATGGCTCCCGTCTGGCTTTGGCACAAGTATGACCGGACTACTCCACTGGCTTAAGGCCCTTGTGATCAGCTGGTTTGAAAAAATTAAGTCAAGCTCGACCTGCAGTATACTCCTGCGTTGTGGCGAGACACGGTAGGGGGATAGTTTAATGGGAGTTGCATCCCCTACGTCGATGTCGTGCACGGCCAAAGAAGTGAGCCCTGGAGTATCACGGAACACACTGGGAGACTGAGATAAAACAGAGATTAGTTGGTTCGCTTGATCAGAGGGAAGATGACATAGTTTAGATGGTAATTCCCTCAAAGCCACTGAATTATACTGAAAGTTGGATAGGCTACATGACAAGTCAAAGTCTGCATGGATACCTTCAGGCTCTGGAACAGTCTGTTGCGGGTCAGTAAGAGAACTGAAGACTTTGTCCGCACCAGGCTGCTCACAGGTCCTGACATTCACTGCCACAGTGGGAGAATCTGGAGGAGAGGAATCAGGGGACCTATGGTAGGGCTTCAACATATTTATATGGAATACTTGCGTGGGCTTTCTCCTGTCTGGGGTAGTGACTAGATAATCGGTAATGCTCACCCTCCGAATGATCTTATATGGGCCCCTGAACTTGGCAGATAAAGGTTGGCCAAAAAGGGGGAGCAGGACCAAAACCTCATCACCGGGCTTAAACTCCCTCTCACGGGCTTTTCTGTCATACCATTTCTTCATGGAGCTTTTAGCCACTGCTAAGTTTTGAGCGGCAAACTCACATGAGGATCTCAGCCGGGTTTTGAAATCTGAAACATACTTGAGGAGGTTTTGGTTCCCCTCCTGGCCAACTAGGCTATCCTGCAATAGTTGCAAAGGACCTCTTACCTGGTGACCGAAAACTAGCTCATTAGGGGAAAAACCCAGGGATTCAGTTGGAACCTCACGAGTAGCAAATAAAAGAAAAGGTACCCCTTATCCCACTCAACTCCGGTCTCTGTACAATACTTACGTAACATTCCCTTTAATGTCTGATGATATCGTTCGAGAACCCCTCGACTCTCTGGGTGGTAGGTGCTAGACTTTACATGCTCGATACCCAACTCCTTCAGGGACTGCTGGAAAATGTTAGAGGTAAAATTAGTTCCTTGATCACTTTGCACCTCATGGGGGAAACCCATTCTGGTGAAAAATTTGAGCAGTTCCTTGATTACAGTTTGAGCAGAGGTAGTCCTTAAGGGTATAGCCTCTGGGTAGCGAGTTGCCATGTCCATGATAGTTAATAAATAAATGTTACCTTGGGAAGTCTTAGGCAATGGGCCTACAATGTCCACTACCACCCGAGTAAAAGGATTCTCGAAAACGGGCAAGGGCACCAGAGGATGTACAGGCACCTTCTGATTGGGTTTTCCTGTCATCTGGCAAGTGTGACACACTCTACAACACTCCACTACATCTGCACGCATTCCTGGCCAGTAAAAGTGGGATCCGATTCTGTCTAGAGTTTTTCTCACACCTAGGTGTCCTGCCAATGGTATACAATGTGCCATTTCCATGATATCTTTACGACAAGGTTTGGGGACTACTACTTGATGGACGTCCCAAGCCCCGTCATCGATTGGTCTGTGTGGCGGTCTCCATCTTCGCCACAATACTCCTCCTTTGAGGTAGAAACATTCACCACCCTCCTGCTCACATTCCTCTTCACTCACGGACCTGGCAGCTAACTCCTTGCATTCACTATCATCTCTCTGTAGCTCTACCAGGCCGCTAGGACAATTTGGAGGGGTTTCATGGTCATCGTTAGGGTCAAGATGAGCCATAAAGGTGTCAGATAAATCCACCTCAGTCACATCATCAGGCACAGTTGGAGCATCATTCACACTCTCATCATCCCTTTCATCAACTCTTACATTCGGTACATTTCTGTCTGAGGGAACTGCTACTTGAGACATTGAAAGTTTGTCAGCACACACAGGGAAAACAGTTGGCAACTCCTTGTCGAGCTCACCGGTTAGTGGCTCGTTAACAGGGGAAAGTGACAAAATGGGGTCGGGTCGGACCTTCTCACCTGCTACATCATTCCCCAAAAGGAGTGTTACCCCAGGCACAGGGATATCTTGGGACCTACACAAAGCTATGGTGGCCTCACCCTGTAGTAACTCACATTCAATTTCGCCTTTTACCAAGTATGCATAAAACTGGCCTCCAGCACCTCTCATTACAACTGGTTCGCCAGGTGGGCACTCAGTGTAAGGATTCACCATGAGGGTGCTAGTAGAACCTGCGTCTCTCAGAATTTTTACCTCATGCATGCAACCATTTAATCTCACGTTGGCAGATGAAATAAAGGGACGGTAACTGTCCTGCACTGATGGTGAAATTATTGGTTTAACCCTTGTGGGTTGCACCACACATGCTACTACACCCCTGTCTAGATGATTTACGTTAGCTGCTAGGTACTCCTTCTGTCGAGAGTCCTGCATTAAAGGAACTTTTGGTGCTAGGTACTCCTTCTGCCGGGAGTCCTGCATTAAAGGAACATTTGGTCCCCCCGTAAAGGGGGGAGGTCTGACATACGGTGCCCTGTATGTTAATTTAAGAGTTAGAATTAGAGTTGAAGGAGCCCACTACCCAAAACGGTGAAGCAGACTAGCGAGCGAACGAGCAAACCAGCTCGCCCCATACCAGCATGCTAGCCTTCACACCTCGATGACCGATGCTATGACGTATGATCGACGCCAGGAGCTGTTAGTGGACGACACACCTGTTATGTGATTCGAGGAGCTATGATTGGAGCGCGCACCATCACTCGCCTCCTGATTCGTTCCTACACCATCATTGTTTGGTATATAAGACCCGAGTTGTGGGCATTCAAATCAGTCTCATTTGGAGTTGGGGAAGGTGAACTTGCAGCTGGAGGAAGACGGGGTGAAGTATTATAATGGGATTGTGACTGTCAGTCAGATTATATAAATGTGTGTTAAGTGTGTTCGGTGTAAACACTTATGTTATGTTGGTTAGTGAGATATGTGATTGGGAATTAACGTGATGTGTTTAATGTGTGTAATGTGTTTAACTATTTAATTGGGAATTAACGTGAACGCTACTATTATGTGTTTGACTATTTGATTGCGAATTAACGTTAACGCTACTATTTATGTACTTAACTATTTGATTGGGAATTAACGTTAACGCTATTATTATGTACTTAACTATTTTAGTTGACTAACTTATGGACTAAAGCAACTCTTTAAGTAATTGGGTTATGATGAAAGTAATACTATTGTTTTATATTAATACTTACGAGTTCTTTCATTTTGTTTGAATTAAGCTTACAGTGCTTAATGGTGCTTAGTACGGTGATGCTATTGTCTTTTATTAGTAATATCGCCTTAGACTAACATGGCTGTGTTAATATTACTTCTAGTGATTTTCTAAGCTGAAGAAAATTCTTTTGCTTCAAAATATTATATTTTGCTTTTCATATTATTTGAGTGAGACCTGAATCGAATCTATGAAACGATCCTGTAACTTTATTTACTCATAATCAAACCTCAATGTTACGTGGTTAAGAAATAAATTTAACTAATTATTAAATATATATCTAACTTTTTATGTGACTTTGATATTACTCCTGATGATAATAATAATATAATACTATTAACGTAAGACAAGAACCAAGAATAATTACATTAAATATAAATAAAAGGACATAGAAGAAAACTATCTATTCATTTCAAAAAGGGTAAGAGACAGAAATATTCTTACTTTAATATTTATCTTTCAAGACTTTTTATAAAATTTATAGTCCTTCTTTAGCTATAACTTATTCGGTTAATAACCATAGCCTACTAAGCTTCGGTTAAATAATAATTCTTTATAAATACTACATGACTTTAATTAGTTTCAGTATTTTTCATAATTAAAGAGTATCGGTCAATAAAGGATACCAAGTCCTATGATCCAAAAGGAAAGGAAGCAACAACAGGAATTTATGTTATTAGATTTTACTTTTGTTTTGCCTTCAGCTGACTGATACCTTAATATATATCTCTGTGCTATCTAGATTCATCAAGTTAACCACTTGAGGACCAAGTAACAGAAGAGTGGCGACCTTGCCAGGATTCGTTTCATACAGTTTCACTCTGTTTCATTAACGTATCACTACTTAAAAATCAAATATTAATCATGCCTCAACTAATTAATAACGAAGATGCTCGAGTTTTCATAGAATCAGAACCCACATCCCCTGATATTGACTGTCTGTCAAAATCCGAACTGAAAGTGCTTGCCTCACATCTCCAATTAACTGTCTCAAACATGTCCAAAGTAGAGGTGGCTCAGACCATAAAAACCCACCTGTTCCCTGTAGAAGGCGGGGAGGGTGACGGAGCAGTTGGTGGGATCCCTAGTAAACTTAGCCAACTTGATATACAGTTGCCAACTGGTTTGACCGGTGATCAAATATTCGAACTAGAACAAGCCAAACTAAAAATAGAACTAGCCAGAATAAATGCCGAACAAGCCAGAGCAACTACCGAACAAGCCGGACTAAGTATAGAACTAGCCAGAATAAATGCCAGTGCAACGACCGAACAATGTGAATATCAATATCGTACGGCTCAACTAAATGTCAATACTAATGCTCCCTTAATTGCTCCCCCTCTGGGATTGACTATGACTAGTGTCATTCCACCTTTCACTGAGGATAATGTGCAGGATTTCTTTGTTTTGTTTGAGGAAGTTGCTGGAGGTATGAAGTGGACAGGGGATCAATGGCCTTTTATGTTACAAACTGTTTTGACAGGGCAGGCTCGAGCCACGTATTTGTCAGAAGTAGCAGAAGTTAGGCAGGATTATGACAATCTCAAAGAAGCTATCTTAAAAACCTATCAATTGCAGCCTGAGGCTTACAGGCAATCTTTCCGAAAAAACCAGAAGAAAGTAGAAGAAACCCATAAGGTATTTGCCAGGACCATGACTAAAACTTTCAATCATTGGATCAAGAGTAAGAAAGTCACAAGCTACAACGATCTGAAGGAGTTGGTCCTGTTAGAAAATTTCCTATGGAAAATTGATTCTTCTGTATCCTATCATTTAAAGGGGAAAAAGGTAGATTGTCTTGCCGACGCCGCTGACATGGCTGACACATACGTGCTCAACAACAAATTTCGTGGAAAGAAGCCCTACGATAATTCTAGTTCTAATTTTAAGTATCCCAATCACAAATCTGACAGACCCAGTCACAAGCCTATAACGTCTTCCCCAGCTAGCCAAAATAGAATTGTTCCCCCAACTAAAAATGCGACTCAGGGCAATGGTAACAGAGGTGGGCCCCAAACTAATAGTAATGCTCAAAGAGGGAACTTTCCCGTATCCCCTAAAGTATGTACTTTTTGTGGCATGAGAGGCCACCTAGCTTATCAGTGCTGGGCCAAGGAAAAAACCGAGAGATCGGGGCAGACAGTTGCCGCCGTATCTCAAATTCCATGTGTGCCTTTAATGCAGGACTCCCGACAGAAGGAGTACCTAGCACCAAATGTTCCTTTAATGCAAGACTCCCGACAGAAGGAGTACCTAGCACCAAAAGTTCCTTTAATGCAGGACTCTCGACAGAAGGAGTACCTAGCAGCTAACGTAAATCATCTAGACAGGGGTGTAGTAGCATGTGTGGTGCAACCCACAAGGGTTAAACCAATAATAATTTCACCATCAGTGCAGGACAGTTACCGTCCCTTTATTTCATCTGGCAACGTGAGATTAAATGGTTGCATGCATGAGGTAAAAATTCTGAGAGACACAGGTTCTACTAGCACCCTCATGGTGAATCCTTACACTGAGTGCCCACCTGGCGAACCAGTTGTAATGAGAGGTGCTGGAGGCCAGTTTTATGCATACTTGGTAATAGGCGAAATTGAATGCGACCAAAAAACCTAACCTAACCTAACCTAAATGTATTTGGGGGCTATTAGGTTAGGTTTTTTGGTTAGGTTAATGACCAAAACAAAAATCCCAAGAAAATAAATGAAAAATCCCAAGATTTTTTTTTTTTTTTCCCGGGGATAAAAAGTATATAGAAATGAAGCATATGATGATAGGAACCCAAAACTACCATTAACATTTTGCTACCTATATTGTAGCGCCTCCTGTATATTGACCCAATTGGCCTACGTTATGTTTGGGTAGTTTTAAGTATATCTAGCGGTCTGCCTGCAGTTGTGTGTTTACGGTAAGGAACAGGTGACGTTCGAGTGTGGATTGATCCAAATTAAATCATATTTTATATCTTTATTACATCTGGTACAAAACTTGGCTCGAGTTTCCGTATTTATGTACTATTAAGGGTGTGGACAATGTTTGTTTTACCCATAATCGTTAAACGTCTTAACCCCTCATTTTCCCTGAGCTTCAAAGGCCTCCCCACTTGTGTGTTTTTTAAATATTCTCTGGGTAATGGTACCATATATTACATTTCGCCAATAATATTCTTGTAGAAAATATACAGAAACACCAGTTTTTCTTAGGTAAAACTAAACTAAAAACACCTCTAAAAGTGTCTAAAGTAATCTAGAATTTTACCAACTAAGCTAATCTAACCTAACCTAACCAACACATCGCAAATTCCTCGTACATATGCGGGGCGAGTTATTTTCGGGGCGACATCTCCATTAACCACCTGTACTGTACTCTATCCTGGCATGTGTGTGGAGGGGTTCGTTATTGTGTGTGTGTGTGTGTGTGTGTGTGTGTGCGGAGGCGTCTGGTATTGTTTGTGTGAAGATAACATGTGTATATAGCTTGGTGTGTTGGTGGTAAGTGATGTGTATGTGTGTGGAGGGGTTCGTTATTGTGTGTGTGAAGATAAAGTGACGGTATAGTGTGTGTGTACAGTATATAGTTTGGTGTGTTGGTGGCAGGTGGTGTGTGCGTGGCTAGTTATGGTCATGTAGGTTCGTTTGTAGGTGTATATGTGTGTGTGGGTGTGTCTACTGTGTGTGTGTGTTTGTGAGTAGTTATGTTCATGTAGGTTCGTGTTAATGTGTGGTTATCGGTGTATATGCGTGTGTGGGTGTGTCTGTGTGTGTGTTTTTGCGTGGGTGCTTGAGTGTGTCATGTGTGTATGTGACCGTGCTGCATGTGTGTGTGTGTGTGTGTAGATATGGTTACAATTCTTTGACCAGGCACATCAATTAGGTATCGTTTTAGGGGGCTAGGAGGGTTGGGCTTGATTGTAGGCTTTGTTTTGTATATAGCTGTTGTTTAAATATGTGTGTTTGTATTTTGCATCAGGTACCCTCGACCAAGAAACAATCTTTACACTAACGCTCTAAACATTCTGGAAGTGGGTCGAAATCTTATGATAATACCTCACAGACATAGGTTTCATCCGATTCATTCCGTTCACACTAGATTATTTACAGCTCACCAGTGTAAAGATTGTTTCTTGGTCGAGTGTACCCTCAGCATTTAGGTGTTGATTGTTTCTTGGCGAGCGATAGCGAGCCTGACATTTTGGAGGATTTTTCTACCGAAAAATTTACAAATAAATCTCTAAGGGAGTTTTGGGTGTTTTTAAGCTTGATAGAGGAGCAAAGTAAAATCCTCCCTTAAGATGGTCATAACTCAGTTTCTCGCTCTCTTAAAATAAAACGGGCTGTAGTTCCTTAACTTCACACCATTGTCAGTCAAGTAAGACTTTTAAGTAACCCTTTCAAAATCCGGTTAACCCGGCAAGCGCGATAGGCCTCACGGAAGGCTTCCTATTGGGAACGCGATAGGCCTCACGGAAGCAGGACCATAAAAAAAGCCTTCCATAAAAAAAAAGGGCCTATCAAAACAAAGGAATTTGTCTCTAGGTGAGATAATTCCCCTCCAGTACTCATCCATGTAAATCTCACCCACCCCCCTCCCCTCCTTCCCCACCTTATTCCCCCCTCCCTCCCCTCCTCAATTATCACCTATTTTTCCTCTTATTATCATCATTTATCGGTTATTTTTCTCTCCCGCGATAATGTAGCACAAGTGGGTTGCATAAAAGATCGTTATGCAACACCCAGACACCGGCACACACCGCCTCCCTCGTCTCAGTTGACTCCCAGACAGCGAGAGGGGAGGGCTGCCTGTCTCTCTCTCTCGCCTGAGATTATGACCGGGTGGCCAATATCTTCGTTTTTCACCACCCAAATGCTTTTCCCACTTATTTTAGCACTCTTGAAGATTCATATATACATCATATATGTAAAATAAAAGCATACCGAAAACAAATAATGGTTTATATTGTAAATATAACGAATTCTGTCAGAATCCAGGGCTAGAAATGCACAAATAACTACCCTAGCACCTACGTCTATATCGCGCTTGTCAGGTTAAGCACTTATTTTCTGTTTTCCAGATATTATTAGACGATTTTATTCAGATTAGGAAGGGTATATGCAAGTCAGACGGTTAATATTGAGATACCGGTAGTCATTACGCATGTTATTCCCACAGATCCCTCTTAAACCGTATAGAATCGCCAAACGGTAAATATTCAAAATAAACTGTTTAAATGCGTCATAATCTTCAAAAGGTTAATTATGACATGCTCGATCATATCTTGTTTTATAAACTTCTAAGACGATCATGCATAAGTTCTTGGTAAATCAGTATTTCTATATTACAGACAGGCTTAGCGTTTGTCTGTCCGTTGCTTGTCGTTTCGTGGTCCATTCAGGGGTCTGTTCTGCCATCTAACGGTCATTTGTGTCCGGCCAGTGGCAATTGACCACTTGCGAGTTTCATTCTATAAGGAAGTTGGAGCTGTAGACATCGATATTTAACAGAACTTACAGCTAAGATACGGTCGTAGTACATTTACATATACTGTACATGAAACCCAATTCAACATACCATTTAGCCATCAAAAACCTACATTATTATTGCATTTCTATTTATTATCGATGTCTACAGATCCAACTTCTTTATAGCCTGAAACTCGCAAGTGGTCAATTGCAGTCATTTTTGGAATGGATGGCTATCGCCCCACGGCCATTATCAGTCAGTGTCGTCTGGTTATCCTCAATAATTTACGGAACAGTGTGAGGTTGCTTGGTCAGGGTTGTCGGGTCGGCTGTGTGAAAGCCCCTTTAGAAATACCAGTAAAACTCTTTATTTCGAATTTACCTTTAATCTTTGACCTTACCCTTTAGAATTTTTATCTAAAATGTTGTCAATATATTATATATTATCAGTGTTACTAGTAGCTTGTAGTGAAAATGAAAACAATTGAGTTCAAACTTTAAAAAATATGAATGATATGACCATATTGTTAGTCTTGACCTTTATATTTAAGTAAAAAAATAAAAATGTCTGACCTTCGCATTGACCAAATGGATATATCTGAATTTGGCGAAAATCCATTGAACGGTCTATAGTCAATTCTCTTTAAGTAGGCGATAAATCATGGCCTCTAACCTCTGTAACTCAAAAACCACTAGACTAATCGAGCTAATATTTCTACCATTTGGGAAGAGTAAGTCAAGGAATTTGCTCAAGCCCTTTTTGAGTTACAGAGGATAGAGGTCATGATTTCTCGCCTACTTACAGCGAATAGACTATAGGAGTAGTTTCCGGACGGACGACGACTCTGCTTTCGCAGAATTGATAGAATGAAAATAATGCAACAAGCTTCTCCTCCTCTAACTAATTTTATTTTTTTCTTGTAATTTCGAATACTGGTATATTACCCCTTCCATTTGTCTAAACATTAGACTACCATAGAGCAGTTGGGAGTAGGCCTATGTACATGCTTAGATTAATATGCAGTACCCGAAAATGCATAATATATCGTAGGCTTGCGAAATGAAACCAACAGAAAAACTTATCAAAATGTCTGAGATCAGGTCAAAGGTCAATCGGTGTGGAATAAAGTTGTTCGCAAGAGTTGGCTGAAGAAATGAAAAAAGGAAAAATGTATCCATATGTCGGAGATCAGGTCAAAGGAGTACAAAGGAAATTAAGCAACAACAGGTCTAGTGACTCCTCTAGGCTGCTTGTCCTCCAAAACACTGAGGATCAAGTGTCCAAACAGTGGTTTAGAGTGGGTAAGGCAAAACTGGAATGGGAACTACTGCACTGGAGCTAATGTCCGTGCCAGGATTAGGATGTTAGTAGGGGACAGATGAGTTAGTAAAAGTCAAAGTTCAATCAGTGTGGAAAAGAGTTTTCACAATAGTTGGATGATGAAAGGAAACAAACATCACGAAAAGAGTTGTTTATTATCAAGCCCCAACACTTTGGTATATGGTGGCTGTTGTGAGCTCTTCATGTCCAGGGTATCTTGTTAACGTTATCCGCACTCACGTAGATTCTCAGGTCCAACAAGTCGTACAATAGCTCCGACATCTGACCTCCAGCACCACCACCTACAGAGAGAGAGTAGTTGTTATGTGGGAAGAAAATACAAATAAAAAGTGTCATAAAGAGGAAGACTGATCAATTACTCCAAGTTTTCGTTAAAGGGTTGGCTTAAGTGTAGATCAAGGAAGAGCTGCATAAAAAAGCATGTTCATAATTATATGAAATAATATATCTGCAGCTCAGTTACAAGTACAGGTCTCCCTCACTATCCGATGCCCTGATTTACGATATTAGTATAGGTTTTTAGGTGTTTGGGTTTGAGTTTTGTCTGGTCCGAGAACGCATCCCCATTTACCCCATTAACGTTTGGGTTCACTATACGATTTTTCTATTTACGATCGGGTTTTCAGGAACGTAACCCAATCATTAATCGAGGGAGACATGTACTGTATAGGATTATTAGCTCCTGCTAGTGTTAAACTACCTTGAACCATAATCTTGCAATTATACGTGGCACCCGGACGTAAGTGAGCACCGGGAGCCCTGCTGAGTACAAAGTACAAAGGAAATCAAGCAACAACAGATATAGTGACCCTTCTAGGTTGCTTGTCCTCCAAAACACTGAGGATCAAGTGTCCAAACAGTGGTTTAGAGTGGGTAAGGGAACATTGGAAAGGGAACTACTGCCCTGGAACTAATGTCCATGCCAGGATTAGGAAGTTAGTAGGGGACAGATGGGTTAGTAACTGAGGGGGGGATAAAATAAAGTTATTCATTTACAAACGCAGTCAGTCGCGGGTTTTGATGCAAGATATTTGTCTAGGCGGAGTTTAAATGAATCAACGGTGATGCAGTCTATAACGTTTCCGGGAAGCCCATTCCACAAGTTGACAACTCGATTGAAGAAGAAATTCTTAGATTCGTGTGAGTTAAAAGATTTACCAATAATTTTGCAACCGTTTCCCCGCGTGTAATTAGATTGGTCAATAGTGAAGTACTTACTACAGTTCATATTGTCGATGCCTTTGATGATTTTGAACACTTGAATTAAGTCACCTCTTAATCTGCGCTGGGTTAAAGGAAATAAATTTAATTCTCTAAGACGCTCTTCGTATGGTTTGTTCTTTAGGCTAGGTATCATTTTGGTAACTCTACGTTGAACTCCTTCTAGCTTGTTTATATCTTTTTGGTAATAAGGGCACCAGGATTGAACGCAGTATTCCAGAAGAGGGCGGACTAAGGAATTGTAAAGGGTTAGGATAACTTCTTTGGATTTATGCTCAAATGACCTGCCTATAAAGCCAATTATTTTGTTTGCCTTCTTAACAACTTCTGAACATTGTTGACTTGGTTTTAGGTTACTCGATATTGTTACTCCCAGATCGGTTTTTCTGTTTACATTCTTAAGCTGAGTGCCATTCATCGAATAGTTTGCTTTCTCATTTAGGTATCCGATATGTAGTACTTTACATTTATCCGCATTGAAACTCATTTGCCAAATTTGGGCCCAACATGACAATTTATCTAGATTGTGTTGCATATCGTCAACTTGTTCTTTTGAGAGTACGCTATTTGCAATTTTTGTATCGTCAGCAAATTTTGAGATTGTACAGGTGAGACCCTCATCTATGTCGTTGATGTAAATTAGAAAGATAATTGGTCCTAGTACCGATCCCTTGGGTACCCCGCTACTTAAATTGGTCCATTTAGATGCCTTACCGTTTATGACTACTCTTTGCTTTCTGTCGCTGAGCCAATTTTCTATCCATTTCAACACACCGTCTTGTATTCCATGCGCTTTTAGTTTTAGCAGTAAACGTTTGTGGGGAACTTTGTCAAAGGCCTTTTGAAAATCAAGGTATATAATATCTACAGCTTTACTCTCATCGTAGAGGTTGAGGATATCGTGGAAGAAGTCTAAGAGGTTTGTTAAACAGGAACGTTTTTTACGAAAGCCGTGTTGAGTATCTTTAAGTATCTTATTTTCCTCTAAGTGATTTACGAGTCTGTCTCGTATGACCGTTTCTAGCATTTTACATACAACTGAGGTTAAGCTAATTGGACGATAGTTACTGGGTAGGGATTTGCTTCCTGTTTTGAATATCGGTGTTACGTTGGCTAGCTTCCACTGATCGGGCATAGTTCCAGACTGCAAGGATTTATTGAATAGTAATGTTAGTGGTTTAGAGAGCTCATCCTTAGCTTCCTTTAGAACTCTAGGCGAGATTGTATCAGGTCCAGGCATTTTATTTACCTTGAGTTTATCTAAACAATTCAATACTTCTCTCTCTGTAACGGTGATATTGCTTAGAACATCTGAATTATCAATCTGAATCGGCGATGGTGTAGGGATATCACTGAGGTCTTCTGTTGTAAAAACTGATGCAAAGAAGGTATTGAGGGCATTACTCATTTGTGCTTCGTCTTTGGTGTATTCTCCATTTTCATCGACTAACGGTCCAACAGTTGAAGTAACTACTTTTTTCTTTCTGATATAACTATAGAATTCTTTCGGGTTTGTTTTACTTTGATTCGCAATATGTAACTCTAAGGTCTTTTTACTTTGCTTAATTAACTTTTTGGCTTTGCGTCGTAGCTCTACAAATTTCACCCGTTCTTCGTCATTTTGTGAGGATTTTAATCTATCATTAGCAAATTTTTTAGCAAGCAGGCAGTTTGAAATATCTTTATTCCACCATTTGGGCTTATTATTATGGCCTGGACGCCGTATTTTCGATGGTATGCAGTCTTGCACTGCTTTTAGGTAAGTGGCTTCGAATAACTTCCAATATGTATTTATGTCGTTATTGTGAATTAAAAATCTCCAGTCAGTTTCTTTAAACATAGCTCTAAGTTTATGGAAGTTTGCTTTCTTGAAATTAGGGACTTTTTCGATGCTACTATTTGGTTCGTTACTAGTAAACTTTAAAGTGAAAGTTATCGTACGATGGTCGCTGTTACTGAATTCATCACCAACTTTCAAATTCTCTATTAATTCTTCTTTTGTTGCAAGTACAATGTCAAGAACGTTATTACCACGGGTCGGCGTTCGAACAAATTGATAAAGCGAACTCTCTTGCAAGTTCGTATACAAGTCATATCCGGAGTGTGAAGTAAGAGTATCGCCCCACTTGGTCACAGGTGAATTAAAGTCGCCAAAAATTACGGTATCTTGTGAGTTACTTACATCTGCAATTTGTTCGTAAATTTCTCGGTCAGTTTGCACTGATTGAGCTGGAGGTCTGTATATTAATGCAAGTATTATTTTTGTACCTTTATTATTCTTTATTAGCACAAAAGATGCGTCGACGTTCACAATTTGAGGTTTTGACAAGAGGATAGGGTTAAGACTTTCTTTGATATAAAGTAAAACGCCACCTCCATTTCGATTTATTCGGCTTTTCTCAAACATTACATAACCGGGAAGTGAATACTCTGCTAAAAAGTCTCTATCTTCTGTATTGAGCCAAGATTCTGTTATGCCAATCACATCATAATTTTCTGTAAACACTAGCTCCTCTAAATCTGAAAATTTATTGCGTATGCTACGAGCGTTTGCATAGAAAACCTTTAAATTTGTTATTTTAGAACTCACGGAACGCTCTTTAATAATATTTTTGGTTCTTGTCGGATCTACATTTATGTTCATGGCTGTCCTCGGTCCTCGCTGTCTTCGGTCCTTATCGCTGGTGGTCATCGGTTGCCTCTGTTTTTTTCTTGGCGTTGGATGATTTATGTCACTGCTGCTTCTTCTCGGATGGCGTTTTTTGATCCATGGCTGCGGACTGCTTCGTGTAGGAGACGACCCATGCGTGCTGAACCCACAGGGTTTAGATGAGTGCCATCCTTGCGGAACAGAGTACGCTGGTTGTAGAAGTTGTCCCAGAGGTTGATGAATTCAACATCTTCCCTCGGACACAAATATTTTTGTCGGCTATTTGTGCTGAAGGCCTTGTCGTAGAATATGTCAGGTGCGTCGATCTTGGGGAGAATGCCTGAGATTATGATATTCCTTGACTTGTTTTTGTAGTGCTGGATCATCTTGCAATATTTTTCCATCAACTCTTCGGATCTGGTGCGCATGACGTCATTTGAACCAGCATGGATGACAAAAAGGGTATTTTCATTTGCATCCTTTGTGGTATCTTCGAAGGCTTCCACAATGTCGTCCAGTCCAGCTCCTGGGATGCAAAATCTTTTTCGTTGATTTGGGACTCTGTCGCAGAACTCTTCGACCTGTCCTCGTAGAATGGAATCCCCAACGAGCCTGGTCTCTTCTGGTTCGTCTTCCATCTCTACCAATATCTCAAATCTGTTTGACATTGTGACTGGTAGATGAGACTTTTTCTGCGTTGGCCGTGCACCGTTCCTCACTGGTGTAAATCCGGAAACCTGTGGTGGCGGGACTCTACGTACAGGTTGGGGAGAGGAGTGGTTAGAACGGGGGCGAGGGGTTGGTACTGTTCGTGCTAGCAGGCTTCTTGCACAAGGAGTGGGGGAGAGACTAAGGTGAACAAGGCGGCTGTCCTGGTTTGATGTCGGCTCAGGTTCGTCAGAAGCATCTGCTGCAGTGTCTTCTGCAGGTGTTGGATTGTTGGCAGGACATTGGGGCGGTGGTGGATGCTGTTGTTGAAACAATTGGAGTTAGTGATACTCCAACGTTGAGTGTTACAAACTCTTGGAGTGATTCCAGCTTCCTGGTGAGGGCGTTGATCTTGTTGTGGGCTTCATCCAATTTTGCTGTCAAATCCTCTCGTTGCTGGCAGAGTCGGCAGACTTGTGGATCGGCAGGAGCAAACATGGAAGCACCAAACCTACCGGCGCAGTTCGTACAGGCACGAGGCATGGTGACGATCACTTTCTTCAGATCACTTCACTCACTTAAAAACACTTAACTCACTTTAAAAAGACTAAACTCACTTTAAAAACACTTCACTCCCTTCAGGTCGCTTCACTTACTTAAATAGGCCTAACCGAAAACAAAAAATTTGAAATACACACAGATAGGTTATCAGCGGTGATAGCCTAACCAAAAATTAAAACAAAACAAAATTAAATTTGAATACGCAGTGATAGCCGAACCGAAAACAATTTTATGTTTATTTAAACAGAAATAGGCCTCCAGGGGTTATAGCCTCTCCTTACCGAAAACAAAAATTATGAAATACCGGTACGCAGAAATAGGCCACCAGCGGTGATAGCCTAACTGAAAATTTAAAAATTGAAGTACGCAGAAATAGGCCACCAGGGATGATAGCCTAGACTAACCGAAAACAAAAATTATGAAATACCGGTACGCAGAAATAGGCCACCAGCGGTGATAGCCTAGACTAACCGAAAACAAAAATAACCGAAAACAAAAATTATGAAATACCGGTACGCAGAAATAGGCCACCAGCGGAGATAGCCTAACTGAAAATTTAAAAATTGAAGTACGCAGAAATAGGCCACCAGGGATGATAGCCTAGACTAACCGAAAACAAAAATTATGAAATACCGGTACGCAGAAATAGGCCACCAGCGGTGATAGCCTAACTGA
This sequence comes from Paralithodes platypus, assembly GCA_032716605.1. Lineage (NCBI taxonomy): Eukaryota > Metazoa > Arthropoda > Malacostraca > Decapoda > Lithodidae > Paralithodes > Paralithodes platypus. Next base: position 17,442,699 of record CM064527.1, on the reverse strand, counting down.
AAAATTTAAAAATTGAAGTACCGTACACAGAAATAGGCCACCAGGGATGATAGCCTAGACTAACCGAAAACAAAAATAACCCAAAACAAAAAAGTATGAAATATGCAAAAGTAGGCTACCAGGGGTGATAACCTACCTAAAAAAGCAAAACAAATATATATATATATAATAGAATATGTGACTAAATATACAATTCACCAAATAGAGATTATATAAAAATAAAGTGTAACTGCACACAAGGGGTTAATATACTGTATCAACAGATGGCGCTGGTGTCACTGTAGGCTAGTCAAGCAGGATTATATTTAGATAAACAAAGTTATCAGTCAAAGGTTACTACAAGATCATGCAAGCAACAACTAAAATTACAGATATATATAGCTACAGTAGGATACTGAATACGATAACTACTAGAGTTAATAAGAAAATACAAAGCTAGGTCGATTAGAGGTGCGCGTGCGTCGTCTGCTACAAGCTAGGATAACAAATGTAAACAACAATGTTTATCAGTCAGAAAAGCAATAAAATAACATGCACGGCAACTACAGAACTATGTGGAGGTTAAACAAGCACTTAACTACTGTTCATGCAATGAATAAAGGGAATTGGGATATGAAATACTCAAATTAGGATCGAGTTTTCTCAGTGGCGATGCGGAGCTGTTGGCGGTACTAAAGCCGGCGGTGGTATGAGTATACCAGACACGGGGTCCAGCAGGAAGTTCTGGTCCCCCGGTGGTGCAAACAACTGGTAGCTGACGGACGCGCAGGGACAATGCGCATACTCTCCGGGACCAAGGGGGCAAGTTAGTCCCAGGTCCTCGTCTGAAATCCAGGCTGGGTACACATCTCCTGGGGGGGGGATGGGGGGGGGTTGAGACCATTACCGTTAGAGTTCACTTTTTATATTGATTTTTGCATTTATATATACATTTGTTTATTTATTACTCAATTTCTGGAAGGGGGGAGGGGTTCACTTGGCAGTCAATTTGTTAAATTATCTATATATTTATATATATATTTATATATTTATATATTTATTTGTGCTCCAAGCTTGGTACACAACTCCTGGGGTAGAGGAAGGAGGGTTCAGTTTTTAGTCAATTTTGTTATGTATTCATTATTTTTTAGAACGAAGTACTAAAGGGGAATTATCTTACCTAATCACCTATTCCTTTGATTTTAGAGCCCCTGTGGCATTTTGGAAGGGCTTTTTTATGGTTTTGCTTCTGTGAGGCCTATCGCGTTCGCTATGGTGACCCTTCCGTGAGGCTTATTGCGCTTCTCGGGTTAAGCATTACTGACTCAAACGGGATATTATCGATACCTATTAGAAATACAGGTATCGGTATTTAAACCCTTCACCACCATTACGTTATTTTCATCATATTCTGGTTACCATTACACGATTTTCTTTAATTTGTAATCTTGAGTATACGACTCAAATGGGTAAATACGATCACAATAAACCCTCCTAGTGACATAGGCTCTTCTTAAACTGCATAAAATAATATAATTTTAGCCAGAATCAAAGGTAAAAACACGTCATGGTGCTGAAGGGGTTAAAGACAAAATTCTGACGTGTGTCATTGTGAGGGAAGACGGCTGTGGCCGCGTGAACCAGGAACCGTGGTCCGTAGAGATCCACTGTTGGGGAGAGAATGGTAATATTAGAGTAGTGGGGAATATATAAAGGGTATTATGTCAGAACAGTAAGTGGGAAAATAGCATGGGAGGGTGATTTAAGGGGAGGTTCTTAGTTTGTTCCCTAAACCTCCATCAAGCTAAAAACAAAAAACTCCAGGATCCCCCTTCAAGATATATTTGTACATTTTTCGGTAGAAAAATGTCCCGGCTGAAGGGCGTTCTCTCCTAAATCACAGGCTCGCTATCGCTCGCCAGGTAAAAATCGACACCTAAATGACACGAATGACAAAGGAGCGAAAGGTCTTATAATCGCCAAACCGATGGGCCGAACATCTTAAAATCTGATGGGCAAGGAATGGTATAATATTAGGTGGGCGGGGATATAAAAGGGCAATGTGTCAAGAACAGTAAGTGGGAACAAAGCATGGGAGGGTGATTAAAAGCAATGGCGATGGGGAGAGTTAGTTAATCCATACTGTACCAGAGGATATTACTGTAAATGTAACCTCCAGTACCAGGCAGTGTGGCCAAAATGGCTTCAGACGCAAGAGAGAACAGTTGGAGGAGGCTCTTGTCCGTCGCTGGTACAGTAAGGGTTATTAAGCAAAACTCCTTGTAGGGATATGCCTTTATTTTGAAATAGTCTCACAATGCATTTTTTACGTCGAACTGAGAAGTTGTAAGGAGAAACATGGTCACTATAACGTCTTATCCTCGAATGATGTTTCACCTACCCTTCTCAGATGGATTAGGAATGATGTTTCACCTACCCTTCTCAGATGGATTAGGAAGGTTAAGGGGAGGTGTTTTAGTTTGTTCCCTAGACTTTCATCAAGATTAAACTTACACCCCCTAGACCCCCTTTCAAGATAAATGTTTAAATTTTTCGGTAAAAACTATTGCGGCCGAAGGTCAGTTCCTCTTAAATAACTGGTTCGCTATCGCTCCCCAGGATAAAATAAGACACCAAAATGGCACAAAAGGTCTTAAAATTGAGAGAAATGGGGCGTAATTTCTTAAAACCATCTTAAAATCCCAATAGCAATGAGGCTAAAAATGTGGGAGAAGGGGTCCAGATTTGTAATATGAGAGGGTAAACATTAGTAGTGGTAGTGGCTCAGGCAATACCGGCTTAGGGTTTGGTAGCAGTAAAACAGCCGACACTATGCATGGCCCAGTCTATTCCCATGGGGGTGATTAAGAGATTAGTCTGTCACACAAACTATACCTCACATGGGTAATAACCCTACTTCCCTTATATCAACACACATTGACATAGCAGAGGAAGCTGGTACAGTTGGCCAAATAAGTCGTGTCGCCGCTATCATTACGTTTTGCTCTATGTATGCTGTAATAATGTCTGTCAGATGTTGAATAGGGTGTGTAAAGATAGCAACATGTTTGTACATCTCACTCGAAACCATGAATTAATGCTTAATTGTTAAGATACCAAATATTGATTGAAATATACTTGGTGCTGCGACATCACTTATTTGGCCGACTGTACACTTGGATGCCATAGTCTCTAGCTCACTCGTTAGAATTTGTGGACCCTTCTGTTTTTATTTATGCAATTATAACTATCTGGATTAATATTTGGATAGATCTTGCTTTTCTATAAGTGGTATATATAGATTTGTAGTTGATGTATAGAGAATTATATTCCTAAATTATTTTCCAGCGATATACTTCTATAGTTATAAATAGGTAAAGTTCACGGATATTTATAAGTGGGCTAGAGACTATGGCATCCGAGTGTACTTTCACACCAGCAGACTAGAGCAGTAATTAACAATCTTTCACTTTTTGGAGACATCGTCTGCAACCTTTATAGAAACAAACCCTTTGTTTCCAGCTACACAACTCATTCTTCTACAAGTGACTTTTGCAAAAACAACAAATGAATGAGAGAACGAATAGTATATAATGTTTATCACAGGTTTTAACAACAAGAGAATATTACCCACCGTAAGTGTCACAGGTGGGTCCGTCCCAACAAGGGTCACAGGTATAGGTGTGTTCGTTGTGTTGCTCGCCGTTCACGCATCTGTAATGGAACACAGTTGGGTTAAGTGGCTGGTTTTTTGGTAAATTCATTCATTTCTAAATTAATTTCTTAGTTTCCTCACTAGACCTCCATCAAGCGAGGAAAAGCACCCCCTGGATACCTCTTCAAGATCAATTTGTAAATTTTTCGGTAGAAAAATGTCCCGGCCAAAGGCCGATTTCTCTTAAAATTACAGGCTTGCTATCGCTCGCCAGGGAAAAATACACACCTAAATTGTACGAAAGGTCTTGAAATTGACAACGAAATGGGGCGAAAGGTGTTCAAATCGCCAAACTAATGGGCTGAACTCTCAAAACTAATGGGCTAAGCATGAGGGAGAAGGGGTCCCAAAAAAGCACACAGTTGGGTCAAAGAGTTTATCATTGATGTATAAATTGGATAGCCTATACTACGCATTTTATTTGTATGGGATAAGGAAAATACAAAAATGGATTACTTTGCTATTGTAAATTATAAAATTAAACTTTAAAACGAACCCGAAAGTTACTGCTCAAATTAATATAACTAACTCATTAAAATTAAAAACTATCGAAACGACAACACACTAAACAAAATCTATATGTGGAAAAATGCATTTAAATTTATCGGAAATTAAACTTTGAAAACAACAAACTTATAATGGCAAAACAATTTTTGTATTTAAGTGTTTATTTTGTATTTCCTTTAATATTAAATAATCATTGTGTTATAATATCAGCAGAATACTGATTAGTACCACATGCCAGAACTGTTCAATCCTCCGATAAAGCTTGAATAATAAATTCATTAAAATTGAATCTCCAGCCATTGGAAAGGTGTGTGTTTAAGGTTATGGTACAGTCACAGAGTGTGAGGTGAGGTTCAGTGATCAGGTTATGGAGAATGTCAGCTCATTTAAGTATTTGGGCAATGTGTTGAGTAAAGATGGGAGTATGGAAGAAGTGCGGGAGAGGGTGCAACAGGGGAAGAGGGTTGTAGGAACGCTGAAAGCAGTAACAAGAAATAGGGTGGTCAGCATGGAAGTAAAGAAGTTCTTGCATGATAGTGTAGTAATCCCAACATTTACGTACAGGAGTGAAGCATGGACATTGTTGGAGAGAGACAAACCAAGAGTGAGAGGGGTGGAAATGAGTTACTTAAGAGGTGCATGCGGAGTTACATGGAGGGATAGACAGACGAACGAGGAAGTACGAAAGCGGTGTTGTGTGGTTGTAGATGTGCTGAAACATGTGAACAGCTTGAGATGGCTCGGCCATGTGGAACATATGGGAAACAAGAGAATAACTAAGAGAGTGTACGAGAATGAAGTGGAAGGACAATGAGAGATTGGTAAACCGAGAGAGAGGTGGAAGGATGGAGTTAAGAAGTATATGCATGAAAGCGGTGCTGGATGGTAGGAGGTGCGTCAACTGACTGGTGACAGAGTTGCATGGGGGCGATTCGTTCGTGGCCACCCCTTCAGGGATCACCTCGTCTGGCAATAGATAGATAGACTTGTGGAAACCCCCAAATATAGTACCAAAAGTCTGAAATAATCCAGATAGCGGAGAGTCCTCAATATAGCATAATTATGGAAATTCGTCCAGTCAAAATGTACACTCGGTCAAAAAGAATCTGCATCCCTACGCTGATCATCTTGTGTGTAAAGCTTGGTAGTATAGGTCTTAGGTAGTATAGGTAGGTAGTAGTATAGATGGAATAGCTGCAGGTAGATATGACAACCCTACCGAGCTGTACAGTCGCGCTAATAAGTCATGTCCCAGCTGTCATTACGTTTGGATCGCTCTTTGCTGTATTAATGTCTGTCAGATGTTGAATAGGGTGGGTAAGTGTAGGAATATAGTTGTATATTTAATAGGGCCCCTTCATCATTGACGACTTCGCCTATTAATAATAATAGTCTCCATTCAACATCCTGTGCCAGCTTTTGAATAGCCCGCGCGGAAGTATCGTGGAGTACTCATCATAAGTGCATGCTTAATTCCCTCATGGGATCGTCATTTTGATTTGGGTACCCTACAGAAAAAAACTCCGTAAAAATTAAAAAATAACTTAATATCCGTTATCATATGACTTGCCATATTCGTGGATTTCTCATGCTTTGCTTCCCCGACACCAGGCCCCCTAGCGGCCATCTTCGTCCTTCCTACTTCCGCGTCCCTCCCGACAACAGGGCTCGCACCGTGTCCGCTTCATTCGACGTTCGCAGAGCTTCTAGTGAGTCCTTACTCATTTGTATACATCTGTGTTGTAGTAACAGGGTTTAGATTAGCTAGCACGGCTGCCAGATTGGTAGGTCCGCAGGAAGTGTGTGTTAAAATAGGGTACCATTATCACAGGCGTCTATGTGTCCCGGATGGGTGTACCGCGTGTGTTGTGTTTTGATACGCCTTTAGCTGTTGTTTACTTAGCTAGAAGGCGACCACTCTATGAGGCATGATACAGACTGTCAATTTTGAGGAAAGTACAGGCCATTATCTTCAGATATCAGCAAAAGCTCTGGTTTAAGGGTGTCTGCACGTGGTGCTCCACCTTCCAGGGTTCATGTTTTGCTTGGGCCCCATGGGTGGGCCTCCCTCTTCATGATGTTGCTGCTGAGTGCCGGAGCGTCTTCTGCTGGGATGTTCTTCGGACCTCATGGTTAGCCTAGTTAGGGGTCTCCGGCGTAGGCTTCAGGTAATTTAGGTTCTAAATTTTCTGTTGTTATTTTGCCCATGTATGCCCCATTTTTTGGTTCATGCAAGCAGGCATGTTCAATTGGGATAAGGGAGACGTCCATATATGTAATTATGTATGTTGTATAGATCTGTGGGACTGCGGGAAAGGGGGCTGTGCCAACCCCGTTTCCCGGCAGTTTTTGTCTGTTCCGGCGGCCCCGTGCGGTGGGCCCAAGTTATCCGTCTCTAACGGGTAGGAACATTCAAAAGATCCCGGCTTGGTTTAGCTGAACCACACTCTCCCGGCGGAATTGCATTCGTTGAAGGGCTACCAACTCGGCCAGCCGAGTAAACTCACCCTGAATGGCCTGGTGACACGTAAGACATTACCGCCTGTGGCGCCATGAGTCGAAGTGTACACCGAGTGATAAGATTAGTTTTGCAAACTCATTCAGTAATGATCAGACACTAAAAGGTCAAGGGACCTGTGGCTCTTGTCACAGGTAAGTTATTGAAAGTCAGCTAGACAGATCCGGCAGAAGGTTAGAGTAGTGGTGCACTATACCTAATTTTCCGGCGGATTTGATTTAGGATGTTTAATATCTCGCAGGTTATCCTTATGAGCATTGATTCCTGGAAATCTTCTTTTCCAGGCCCCAGAGACTGCTTCTCCGGCGGAGTTGGACATCTGATCCCGGCGGAGGGGGGGACCCTCTCATTGCGGCAACATGCCTAGGTTTGAACTTTGCGCCACGCCCACTTGCTCCCTTTTACCCATTTTTGCTCACAAACTTTGCATTAAATGTGTGAAATGTTTAGATCGCTCTCGCGGCGTGTGGTTGTCGAAGCGATGCGCCATCTGCTCTGAATTAAAAACCGCCTTGCTGGCAAAGAACGACTTGTCATGTTTAGCAGCCTTACACGAAGTTAAGGCCACATTCAATTCTTATGCAAAGGACACAGCCCATAAGGCACTTCAGTGTGATGACGAAGTCCTTTGGGAAAGGCTCATTATTAAGTCACCATTAGTGAAACCCGGCCCCTCCAAATCTGTCAGACCCAAGGTCAAAACTAAAGCCCTCAGCAAAGAGGTAGTGAGTAGTAGCGATGAGAGCGAGGCCACCGAGGTCCCCTCCTCTGGCCGTACCAAGAGACGTTCACCCTCTCCGCAGCGGAAGTAGAGGTCTAAGTCGAAGTCTCCCCGGAGACACTCTCGCTACTCTGCCTCAGACTCTTCCCGGTCTCACAAGCGCCGGAGAGAAGACTATGACACGTCTAGCAGCCGGCAGGACACTCCTCAGCCGCCTCCTCCCACACCTCCCTCCGACACACCTCCACGTGATTCAGGGGAATCGGAAATAGGATCTGAATCATTAGTATCTACACCTAGTCATGAACATTTTGTGCGTGTACCTCCTAATGTGACTTTTGCCATGCCGAAATTGACTGTTGTCCCCTGTGGTGTTAAGTCGACAAGCACAAGTAGGGTGCTAGCCGACCAATTCAGGGGTTATCCGGCGGGGGCCCAAGTAAGCTCACAAGTGACTCATGACTCCCAGCCCATAGTAGCAGGGGGGTATTGCCGTCACTCAGAACCACCTCTCTCTCTCCGTAACGTCATTCCGGAAAGGACTGAGGACGGCAACATAAACGTGTTGCCATCGTCAGTACCATGTAAACCAAGTGATAGCTCATGTACAAACACTAGGGTTCAAGGTGAACTTGGCACAGTCGCACCTTGTCCTCTCAAGGAACATTCAGTGGATAGGGCTGGTCTGGGACACCTACGTTCTGACTCTTACTCAGAGTGTGGACAACCGCGGCAGATTTCACAGGAAACTGTTCCGGTTCCTCCACAGTCTGGATACGACCAGGAAAATGTGGGATTCCCTGATCGGTTCTCTCAACTGAGTACAATTAACTGTCAAGTTGGGCCGATTGAAAGCCAAGCGATTAATCCTGGAAGGCAACAAAATGTTCCCTCTCTTGCCGGAGAAGAAATTATGGCCAATTCCTCCATTAATTCACAACTTACTTTCGGCCTGGACCAAGCACAAAGTCCTCTACTCGGTCGTGACATGGGTTTCTCCCCCACCTATGGTATGGGTAGACACAGACGCCTCGGGGACACTAGGTTGGGGATATCAGTCAAGCCTAGGTCACCAAGGTCAGGGCAGCTGGGTGTCAGACAGCCATTCACATATCAACAAGCAAGAGCTTTTAGTCCCCCTGTTCTTTCTCCAAACTCACGGCAGGACATTGAAGAACAAATCAATAGCGTTCAGAATGGACAATCAAACCGCAGTTTTTTGCATTCAGAAGCAAGGCTCAGTGAGGTCACAAGAGTTGTTGAACGTCTCAGAACAAATTTTTACCCTAGCCGACTCGCTAGGAATTTCCCTGCATGCCACCTACCTCCCCGGCGTGGCGAACGTCTGGGCAGACGCTCTCTCTCGCCGGCGGAGCACTCTAGTAGAATGGACAATAAAACAGGCTATCTTCAACAAGTCCACAGGTGGACTTGTTTGCGTCAGCAGAGAACCACAGTCTCCCACTCTTTCATAGACGTCACAGGGTAACCCTGGCGGGGGGACCCGATGCATTGCTGGTGGACTGGAACAGGTGGACCTCAATCTATCTGTTTCCGCTGCCAGACTCTGTGTTAATGTGCAAAGTAATTCACAAACTGAGGAAATACCGGGGCCGGGTAGCTTTGATCGCGCCGCTTTGGCCAGCCCAGGTTTGGTACCACCAATTGCAACAGTGGTGCAGGACCCCGGTATCCCTCCCGGTCTCAGTTTTCCACTTGGAGACGATTGGCAACCTTCGGACCTCTCTCCGTTTTGCCTTATGGATATTTACTATGCCAAATGGCTAAATCAATTTGGGCCAAGTGTTACTAACAAGCTAATGAATCAGTACACACCGTCTACCAGGAGACAATATCAATCACATTGGAAAACTTTTACAACCTGGATTGTGGAGTCAGGGCAAACGACTGCCTCGGGAGCCTTAATTTTCAAGTACTTAGACTACCAATTTGAGCAGAAGCATTTTTCGGTCATAACGTTAAAAAATCATCTGTCTGCCATTAGGACCCCCTTCCTTGATCTCACCGGCCTTTCCATACCGCAGGCGGAGGAGAAAGGTTTCATGAGGGCGTGTTTCAAGCTTCGTCCACCTCCCTGCCAGCTCATGCCCACCTGGTCCCTTGATAAAGCCATAGAATTGCTTCAAGCGCGCAAGTATAATAATGCACCAAATTTTGACTCACTTTTGAAAAAGGCTGTCTTTCTCATGGCATTGGCCACCGGAAACCGGGTGTCTGAGCTGGCGGCGATGAGCAACGAATCAAACTGTCTCGGGTTTGGGAAACTGCACGACCATGTTGAATTCGTGCCGTCTCCCTCCTTTATTGATAAGAACGAACATTCGGACCATGTTTTTTCTGAATTTTCCGTCCCGGCCTTAAAGAGAGGCCTTATTCATCATATTTTATGTCCTGTGCAAACACTCACAAAGTTTATGAGGGCTGCGCAACCTCGCCAACCAGATGTTTTATGGGTTAACCGGACAGGTAAGCGTGTTGCAAAACAGAAGTTAGCTTCCTTGCTTGTTGACGTTATCAGGGAAAGCAATCCCGGCGTGATAGGCAGGGCCCACGATATTAGGAGATGGGCAGTGTCTCTCAGATTTTTGCAAAATTTTTCAATTGATGATATTGCTAAAACCCAACTTTGGGCTTCCAATCATACGTTCCTTACACGCTACCTGTCTGTTGCTCTAGATAAACCAAAGCGTACCTGTGTAGCTTTACGGAAATGGGTACAGTAGGTACTGTTATATTACAGTTGTGTTGTTTTAAAAAGGGGGGGGGGAGTGTGCGGAATAGTACATATCCCTCCTGTACCTGTAGAGATTGTGATACATCACGAGCTGTGATAGGACGGGTTCTACAGTCCAATATTAGTGTTATATGTTTTTGTTTTAAAATTTTAAGATGTGATATCGCATAGTTGTAACTATATCAGTTTTACCAAAGTGTACAAAATTATTACTGTACAATTAGTTTAAGGAGAGAATGACTAACTACTGCAGAGTTATAGTTCTACAGGACACATGCGTGTCAACCTTTTTTTCATGCATATGATCGATTGCAACGATCTGACCATGAGCTAGCAGTTTCTTAATGCCACACACTGCTAACAAATCTTTGTACCTTTTTCTATTTTTGTATTGCATACAATAAAACTTAAGAAACACAAATCCGGATTCTTCTTCCCTAAGATTAGGATATTTTGCGAATGTCCCGCCTCCAGTCTTGATATTCAGGCGAAGTCGTCAATGATGAAGGGGCCCTATTAAATTATAGGTTTGATTCCCGAAGGGAAGTAGAAAAAACCTAATATTTCGTAGGGCCCCGTAATCATTGACGACTCGGGCCCTCCCAACCGTCCCACTTCCCATTCGCTGATTTCTTTAGTTTATTCTTGGTATATCAGTGAAGGACGAAGATGGCCGCTAGGGGCCTGGTGTCGGGGAAGCAAAGCATGAGAAATCCACGAATATGGCAAGTCATATGATAACAGATATTAAGTTATATTTTATTTTTTATTTCTTTAAGGAGTTTTTTTCTGTAGGGTACCCAATCAAAATGACGATCTCATGAGGGAATTAAGCGTGCTCTTATGATGAGTACTCCACGATACTTCCGCGCGGGCTATTCAAAAGCTGGCGCAGGATGTTGAATGGAGACTATTATTAATAGGCGAAGTCGACAATGATTACGGGGCCCTACTAAATATTAGGTTTTCTCTACTTCCCTTCGGGAATCAAACCTATAATCTCACTCAAAAAGAAGAAATAATTTGTAAATATTGCTGATACCAATTATTGATCAAAACATACATGGTGCCGACACATCACTTATTAGCGCGACTGTACAGTCGGCCTAATAAGTGATGTCTCGACACCATGTATGTTTTGATCAATAAATAGTATCAGCACTATTTAAGCTTCATATCAAGTGAAATATACAAACATGTTCCTACACTTACCCACCTATTTAACATCTGACAGACATTAATACAGCACAGAGCAAGCCAAACGTAATGACAGCTGGGACATGACTTATTAACGCGACCGTACCTGGACCTGGGAAAGGTTGCACCAGTAATGATTTCAGTTGTATTAGTTTCAGGAAACCCTCAAATACAAAGTATCAATAGTATAGTATCAAAATTGTATAGACGACACTTAATTGACCACTTGTGAGTTTCGTTCTATAAGGAAGTTGGAGCCGTGAACATCGATATTAAACAGAAATGCAAGAATATTGTACGTTTCTGATGGATAAATGGTATGCTGAATTGGGTTTTATGTATATATTAATGTACTATGACCGTATTTTAGCTGTTAATTCTGTTAAATATTGTTGTCTACAGCTCCAACTTCCTTATAGAACTAAACTCGCAAGTCAGCAATTGCTATGGTTTGCCCGCATGGCAGATACATGAGCTCAACGTGTGCTATGTTGATGATGCTCGTCTTAAATATGTAACAGGGTCGCCATTCCCCAGTCACTGTCGCTCTCTCTCTCTCTCTCCCTAACCAAGTTAATTATTCCCTAATGATTATTAATACAACAGAATAATGGAACGCCTAATTTATAATTACCCGGCTAGATCTCCATCAAGCTTAAAATAACACCCGTTGGACCCCCTTTCAAGATAAATGTGTAAATTTGTCGGTTTCCTCCTAAATTTACAGGCTCGCTATCGCTTGCCAGGAAAAAATAGACACCTAAATGGCACGAAAAGTCTTAATATTGACAGAAATGGGTTGAAAGGTCCTAAAATCGTCAAACTAATGGGATGAACGTCATAAAATCTCAAAACGAATATGCTAAACATGAGGGAGAAGGGGGTCCATAAAAGGCGACTACATCCCCCTTGAATATGTAATAGAGGTGTCAGTAGCTCTCTCTCTCTCTAACCAAATTAATTATTCCCTAATGATTAATACAACAGAATATTGGAACGCCTTTGCCATTCCCCTTTCTCCCACATGTTTTTTTTTTTGTACCCCTTTCTCCCTCATCTTTAGCATATTTGTTTTGGGATGCTATTTTAATCTTGATGGAGGTGTAGCGAGGAAACTAAAAAAAAATTATATATATATATATATATATATATATATGTATATATATATATATGTATATATATATATATGTATATATACTGTATTATATGCCCCTTTAAGTGGAAATTTCCACGTGAGGATTTTTTTTTGTTACCTCTTTCTCCCTCATGGTTAGAGCCCCATTGCTTTTGATATTATAAGACGTTCGCCCCATTAGTTTGGTGATTTTAAGATCTTTCGCCCCATTTCTGTCAATTTTAAGACTTTTCGTGCCATTTAGGTGTCGATTTTTTCCTGGCGAGGGATAGCGAGCCTGTAATTTAAGAGGAACCGGCCTTCGGCCGGGACATTTTTCTACCGAAAAATTTACAAATTTATCTTGAAAGGGGGTCTAGGGGCTGTAATGTTAAGCTTGATGAAAGTCTAGAGAACACACTAAAAACCTCCCCTTAATGGACACGCTTCCACTCAAATTATATTAGAACGTCTTTGACATTCCCCAGCGAAGTAATTATTGAGTTGCTAGTCTGAGGAGAACTGGTTAATCTTGCAAGCGTCTCAGTTAAGGGGGAGGTAGTTTTTTTTTTTTTTTTTTTTTAACCTCCCACATGTTTAGCATATTTGTTTTGGGATTTTAAGACGTTCGTTCCATTAGTTTGTCGATTTTAAGGCCTTTCGCCCCATTTATTTGTCAATATTAAGACCTTTCGTGCCATTTAGGTGTCGATTACTTCCTGGCGAGCGATAGCGAGCCTGTATTTCTAGAAAGAATCGGCCTTCGGTCGGGAAATTTTTCTACCGAAAAATGTACAAATTTATCTTGAATGGGGGTCTAGGGAATGCTATTTTAAGCTTGATGGAGGTGTAGCGAGGAAACTAAAAAATAAAATAAATAAATAATACATAGACCAAAAAGCACGCACTACCCCCTTAATCGACGTTTCTAGTCTGAGGAGAACTGGTTAATCTTGCAAGCGTCTCAGTTAAGGGGGTAGTGCTTGTTTTTTGGTCTATTTATTCATTTATTCCATTATTTTTTAGTTTCCTCGCTAGACCTCCATCAAGCTTCATATAACACCCCCTAGACCCCCTTTCAAGATAAATGTGTACATTTTTCGGTCCAGGTTGAAAGCCGGTTCCTTCTAAAAATACAGGCTCGCTATCGCTCGCCAGGAAAAAATCGACACCTAAATGGCACGAAAGGTCTTAATATTGACAACTAAATGGGGCGAATGGTCTTAAAATCCGAGGAGAACTGGTTAATCTTGCAGGCGTCTCAGTTAACCCCTTCTGTACCGGCAACGTCTTTATAATTCTAGTCTAGCAATATTAAATATACATTCTACATTTATTTAAGCATGGAAACAACAGTGCATTATACGTTTAAAGCATCATAGGCCTAGTGTAAAAGATCATATGTTCAGTTAAGGGGGGTCACGTGCCTTTTTTCTCTCTCTCTCTCTCTCTCTTTCTCTGGCTTGCATCCATTCGACCCCATTCAGCCTATTGTTTTATGACGTTTATTCCCATCCAGGTGTCGATTTTTTCCTGGCGAGCGGTAGCGAGCCAACAATTTATCTTAACATGCTTTTGACAGCAGGATAAATTTGTAAATTTTTTGATAGAAAAATGTGTCTGGCAAAGCCGGATTTCTTCAAATAATGCTGATGCTGGCTCGCTATCACTCGCCAGGAAGAAATCGACACCTGGATGGGGATAAACGTCTTAAAACAGTAGGTTGTATGGGACCGAATGGATACAAACCAGAGAAAGAGAGAAAAGGAGAAAAAAGCAGGTGACCCTCCTTAAACACACACACACACACACACACACACACACACACACACACATACACACACACATGCACACGGTGGCCGAGCGTGCTTAGTCAATGTATGGGGAGCACTCGCTCTGGTGTCGGGGGTTCGATCCCACGCGCCGGCAGGGGAAGTTCTCTCAAAAACACCTTCTGTACCAGTGACGTCTATCTAATATTACTCTAAACTGTGTTGATGGTGTAATTGTTTAGGTGTTTATGTTCTGGGTGTGGTGTCCCGAGTTGGAATCCCGGGAGGACCATAAGCTTTCATTAGTTTATTCAAGTACATTGGGGTTTGTAATTGATGGTTAATGTTAAGAACGGGGTGTTAATTATTACATTAGCTATATTTAGACGATTTCGTACAGTTTAAGAAGGAACTGCGGTAGTAAAAAGGGTTCAGTGAGATAGTTTGAAGCCTGCCCACGTCCTACTATCTCGGGGGTATGTAGGCGCTCTCATTAGCAGCCAAGATTAGACTATTGATCCATTAGAATAAGATCTAGGTTAAGTATGTGTATTTTCAGCCTCATTGGCTGCCGGCTTGAAATAAACCGATTATTTGTATGTATTTATTATTATTACACACACACACACACACATACACACAGTGATAGTTATGACATTACTTATTTATAACAGTAATGATCAAAACAATGGCTGTGATGGTAATGGTGGTGATGTGGTTAAAGATGATGATATGGTTGTGTTGTAGCCATCGTTAAGACACTATTTATTATATATGTATTTATTTAAGTATTTATTTATTTATATATGCATGTATTTATATATACTGTATATTTAGTTATTTAGTTATTTATAGCAGTAATGATATAAACAGTGACCTACCTGGTGGTGTTCCGACTGTGGTGGTGATGGTGGTGATGATGGTGATTGTGGTGATATGCTAGACCGCTTTGTACTGCACATCTGAAAACAAAAATAACTATATATATATATATATATATTTATCTATCTATCTATATCTTCTCTCTCTCTCTCTCTCTCTCTCTCTCTCTCTCTCTCTCTCTCTCTCTCTCTCTCTCTCTCTCTTTCTAATTTACATCAACGACATAGATGAGGGTCTCACCTGTACAATCTCAAAATTTGCTGACGATACAAAAATTGCAAATAGCGTACTCTCAAAAGAACAAGTTGACGATATGCAACACAATCTAGATATAAATTGTCATGTTGGGCCCAAATTTGGCAAATGAGTTTCAATGCGGATAAATGTAAAGTACTACATATCGGATACCTAAATGAGAAAGCAAACTATTCGATGAATGGCACTCAGCTTAAGAATGTAAACAGAGAAACTGATCTGAGAGTAACAATATCGAGTAACCTAAAACCGAGTCAACAATGTTCAGAAGTTGTTAAGAAGGCAAACAAAATAATTGGCTGTATAGGCAGGTCATTTGAGCATAAATCCAAAGAAGTTATCCTAACCCTTTATAATTCCTTAGTCCGCCCTCTTCTGGAATACTGCGTTCAATCCTGGTGCCCTTATTACCATAAAGATATAAACAAGCTAGAACGAGTTCATAGTAGAGTTACCAAAATTATACCTAGCCTAGAGAACAAACCATACGAAGAGCGAAGAGCGTCTTAGAGAATTAAATCTATTTCCTTTAACCCAGCGCAGATTAAGAGGTGACTTAATTCAAGTGTTCAAAATCATCAAAGGCATCGACAATATGAACTGTAGTAAGTACTTCACTATCGACCAATCTAATTACACGCGGGGAAACGGTTACAAAATTATTGGTAAATCTTTTAACTCACACGAATCTAAGAATTTCTTCTTCAATCGAGTTGTCAACTTGTGGAATGGGCTTCCCCGAGAGAGACGTTATAGACTGCAGCACCGTTGATTCATTTAAACTCCGCTAGACAAATATCTCGCATCAAACCCGCGACTGACTGCGTTTGTAAATGAATAACTGTATTTTATCCCCCCCTCAGTTACTAACCCATCTGTCCCCTACTAACTTCCTAATCCTGCCACGGACATTAGTTCCAGGGCAGTAGTTCCCTTTCCAATGTTCCCTTACCCACTCTAACCTACTGTTTGGACACTTGATCCTCAGTGTTTTGGAGGACAAGCAGCCTAGAAGGGTCACTAGAACTGTTGTTGCTTGATTTCCTTTGTACTATCTATCTATCTATCTATCTATCTATCTATCTCTCTCTCTCTCTCTCTCTCTGGAGACGAACCAGAAGAGACCAGGCTCGTTGGGGATTCCATCCTACGAGGACAGGTCGAAGAGTTCTGCGACAGAGTCCCAAATCAACGAAAAAGATTTTGCTTCCCAGGAGCTGGACTGGACGACATTGTGGGAGCCTTCGAAGATACCACAAAGGATGCAAATGAAAATACCCTTTTTGTCATCCATGCTGGTTCAAATGACGTCATGCGCACCAGATCCGACGAGTTGATGGAGAAACATCGCAAGATGATCCAGCACTACAAAAACAAGTCAAGGAATATCATCATCTCAGGCATTCTCCCCAAGATCGACGCACCTGACAAATTCTACGACAAGGCCTTCAGCACAAATATCCGACTAAAATATTTGTGTCTGAGGGAAGAAGTTGAATTCATCAACCTCTGGGACAACTTCTACAACCAGCCTACTCTGTTCCGCAAGGATGGCACTCTTCTAAACCCTGTGGGTTCAGCACGCATGGGTCGTCTCCTACACGAAGCAGACCGCAGCCATGGATCAAAAAACGCCATCCGAGAAGAAGCAGCAGTGACATAAATCATCCAACGCCAAGAAAAAAACAGAGGCAACCGAGGACCACCAGAGATAAGGACCGAAGACAGCGAGGACCGAGGACAGCCATGAACATAAATGTAGATCCGACAAGAACCAAAAATATTATTAAAGAGCGTTCCGTGAGTTCTAAAATAACAAATTTAAAGGTTTTCTATGCAAACGTTCGTAGCATACGCAATAAATTTTCAGATTTAGAGGAGCTAGTGTTTACAGAAAATTATGATGTGATTGGCATAACAGAATCTTGGCTCAATACAGAAGATAGAGACTTTTTAGCAGAGTATTCACTTCCCGGTTATGTAATGTTTGAGAAAAACCGAATAAATCGAAATGGAGGTGGCGTTTTACTTTATATCAAAGAAAGTCTTAACCCTACCCTCTTGTCAAAACCTCAAATTGTGAACGTCGACGCATCTTTTGTGCTAATAAAGAATAATAAAGGTACAAAAATAATACTTGCATTAATATACAGACCTCCAGCTCAATCCGTGCAAACTGACCGAGAAATTTACGAACAAATTGCAGATGTAAGTAACTCACAAGATACCGTAATTTTTGGCGACTTTAATTTACCTGTGACCAAGTGGGGTGATACTCTTACTTCACACTCCGGACATGACTTTTATACGAACTTGCAAGAGAGTTCGCTTTATCAATTTTTTCGAACGCCGACCCGTGGTAATAACGTTCTTGACATTGTACTTGCAACAAAAGAAGAATTAATAGAGAATTTGAATGGTGGTGATGAATTCAGTAACAGCGACCATCGTACGATAACTTTCACTTTAAAGTTTACTAGTAACGAACCAAATAGTAGCATCGAAAAAGTCCCTAATTTCAAGAAAGCAAACTTCCATAAACTTAGAGCTATGTTTAAAGAAACTGACTGGAGCTTTTTAATTAACAATAACGACATAAATACATCTTGGAAGTTATTCGAAACAACTTACCTAAAAGCAGTGGAAGACTGCATACCATCGAAAATACGGCGTCCAGGCCATAATAATAAGCCCAAATGGTGGAATAAAGATATTTCAAACTGCCTGCTTGCTAAAAAAATGGCTAATGATAGATTAAAATCCTCACAAAATGACGAAGAACGGGTGAAATTTGTAGAGCTACGACGCAAAGCCAAAAAGTTAATTAAGCAAAGTAAAAAGACCTTCGAGTTACATATTGCGAATCAGAGTAAAACAAACCCGAAAGAATTCTATAGTTATATCAGAAAGAAAAAAGTAGTTACTTCAACTGTTGGACCGTTAGTCGATGAAAATGGAGAATACACCAAAGACGAAGTACAAATGAGTAATGCCCTCAATACCTTCTTTGCATCAGTTTTTACAACAGAAGACCTCAGTGATATCCCTACACCATCGCCGATTCAGATTGATAATTCAGATGTTCTAAGCAATATCACCGTTACAGAGCGAGAAGTATTGAATTGTTTAGATAAAATCAAGGTAAATAAAACGCCTGGACCGGATACAATCTCGCCTAGAGTTCTAAAGGAAGCTAAGGATGAGCTCTCCAAACTACTGACATTACTATTCAATAAATCCTTGCAGTCTGGAACTATGCCTGATCAGTGGAAGCTAGCCAACGTAACACCGATATTCAAAAAAGGCAGCAAATCCCTACCCTGTAACTATCGTCCAATTAGCTTAACCTCAGTTGTATGTAAAATGCTAGAAACGGTCATACGAGACAGACTCGTAAATCACTTAGAGGAAAATAACATACTTATAGATACTCAACACGGCTTTCGTAAAAAACGTTCCTGTTTAACAAACTTCTTAGACTTTTTCCATGATATCCTCAACCTCTACGATGAGAGTAAAGCTGTAGATATTATATACCTTGATTTTCAAAAGGCCTTCGACAAAGTTCCCCACAAACGTTTACTGCTAAAACTAAAAGCGCATGGAATACAAGACGGTGTGTTGAAATGGATAGAAAATTGGCTCAGCGACAGAAAGCAAAGAGTAGTCATAAACGGTAAGGCATCTAAATAGACCAATGTAAGTAGCGGGGTACCCCAGGGATCGATACTAGGACCAATTCTCTTTCTAATTTACATCAACGACATAGATGAGGGTCTCACCTGTACAATCTCAAAATTTGCTGACGATACAAAAACTGCAAATAGCGTACTCTCAAAAGAACAAGTTGACGATATGCAACACAATCTAGATAAATTGTAATGTTTGGCCCAAATTTGGCAAATGAGTTTCAATGTGGATAAATGTAAAGTACTACATATCGGATACCTAAATGAGAAAGCAAACTATTCGATGAATGGCACTCAGCTTAAGAATGTAAACAGAGAAACAGATCTGGGAGTAACAATATCGAGTAACCTAAAACCGAGTCAACAATGTTCAGAAGTTGTTAAGAAGGCAAACAAAATAATTGGCTTTATAGGCAGGTCATTTGAGCATAAATCCAAAGAAGTTATCCTAACCCTTTACAATTCCTTAGTCCGCCCTCTTCTGGAATACTGCGTTCAATCCTGGTGCCCTTATTACCAAAAAGATATAAACAAGCTAGAACGAGTTCAACGTAGAGTTACCAAAATTATACCTAGCCTAAAGAAGTACAAAGGAAATCAAGCAACAACAGTTCTAGGGACCCTTCTAGGCTGCTTGTCCTCCAAAACACTGAGGATCAAGTGTCCAAACAGTGGTTTAGAAGGGGTAAGGGAACATTGGAAAGGGAACTACTGCCCTGCCACTAACGTGGCAGGACTAGGAAGTTAGTAGGGGACATAGGGGTTAGTAACTGAGGGGAGGATAAAATAAAGTTATTCATTTACAAACGCAGTCAGTCGCGGTTTTGATGCGAGATATTTGTCTATGCGGAATTTAAATGAATCAACGGTGCTGCAGTCTATAACGTCTCGGGGAAGCCCATTCCACAAGTTGACAACTCGATTGAAGAACAAATTCTTAGATTCGTGTGAGTTAATAGATTTACCAATAATTTTGCAACCGTTTCCCCGCGTGTAATTAGATTGGTCGATAGTGAAGTTCTTACTACAGTTCATATTGTCGATGCCTTTGATGATTTTGAACACTTGAATTAAGTCACCTCTTAATCTGCGCTGGGTTAAAGGAAATAGATTTAATTCTCTAAGACGCTCTTCGTATGGTTTGTTCTTTAGGCTAGGTATCATTTTGGTAACTCTACGTTGAACTCGTTCTAGCTTGTTTATGTCTTTTTGGTAATAAGGGCACCAGCATTGAACGCAGTATTCCAGAAGAGGGCGGACCAAGGAATTGTAAAAGGTTAGGATTACGTCTTTGGATTTATGCTCAAATGATCTGCCTATAAAGCCAATTATTTTGTTTGCCTTCTTAACAACTTCTGAACATTGTTGACTCGGTTTTAGGTTACTCGATATTGTTACTCCCAGATCGGTTTCTCTGTTTACATTCTTAAGCTGAGTGCCATTCATCGAATAGTTTGCTTTCTCATTTAGGTATCCGATATGTAGTACTTTACATTTATCCGCATTGAAACTCATTTGCCAAATTTGGGCCCAATGTGACAATTTATCTAGATTGTGTTGCATATCGTCAACTTGATCTTTTGAGAGTACGCTATTTGCAATTTTTGTATCGTCAGCAAATTTTAAGATTGTACAGGTGAGACCCTCATCTATGTCGTTGATGTAAATTAGAAAGATAATTGGTCCTAGTACCGATCCCTGGGGTACCCCGCTACTTACATTGGTCCATTTAGATGCCTTACCGTTTATGACTACTCTTTGCTTTCTGTCGCTGAGCCAATTTTCTATCCATTTCAACACACCGTCTTGTATTCCATGCGCTTTTAGTTTTAGCAGTAAACGTTTGTGGGGAACTTTGTCAAAGGCCTTTTGAAAATCAAGGTATATAATATCTACAGCTTTACTCTCATCGTAGAGGTTGAGGATATCGGGGAAGAAGTCTAAGAGGTTTGTTAAACAGGAACGTTTTTTACGAAAGCCGTGTTGAGTATCTTTAAGTAGGTTATTTTCCTCTAAGTGATTTACGAGTCTGTCTCTTATGACCGTTTCTAGCATTTTACATACAACTGAGGTTAAGCTAATTGGACGATAGTTACTGGGTAGGGATTTGCTGCCTTTTTTAATATCGGTGTTACGTTGGCTATCTTCCACTGATCAGGCATAGTTCCAGACTGCAAGGATTTATTGAATAGTAATGTCAGTGGTTTGGAGAGCTCATCCTTAGCTTCCTTTAGAACTCTAGGCGAGATTGTATCAGGTCCAGGCGTTTTATTTACCTTGAGTTTATCTAAACAATTCAATACTTCTCTCTCTGTAACGGTGATATTGCTTAGAACATCTGAATTATCAATCTGAATCGGCGATGGTGTAGGGATATCACTGAGGTCTTCTGTTGTAAAAACTGATACAAAGAAGGTATTGAGGGCATTACTCATTTGTACTTCGTCTTTGGTGTATTCTCCATTTTCATCGACTAACGGTCCAACAGTTGAAGTAACTACTTTTTTCTTTCTGATATAACTATAGAATTTTTTCGGGTTTGTTTTACTTTGATTCGCAATATGTAACTCTAGGGTCTTTTTACTTTGCTTAATTAACTTTTTGGCTTTGCGTCGTAGCTCTACAAATTTCACCTGTTCTTCGTCATTTTGTGAGGATTTTAATCTATCATTAGCAAATTTTTTAGCAAGCAGGCAGTTTGAAATATCTTTATTCCACCATTTGGGCTTATTATTATGGCCTGGACGCCGTATTTTCGATGGTATGCAGTCTTGCACTGCTTTTAGGTAAGTTGTTTCGAATAACTTCCAAGATGTATTTATGTCGTTATTGTTAATTAAAAAGCTCCAGTCAGTTTCTTAACCCTTAAAAAGCGGCTCACCACTTAAGTCGTATTTAATAAAGCTGGACTATGTGGCGGCGCTCGACATAGGTCGAGTGGCAATTTCAGCACGTAATGTGGCTGAGAGAGAGAGACAAGTGGTGGCAGGAGACTAGCGAGCGTATGACTGCTCCAGACCACCGCGGCGAACCTACTGACACAAATCTCAGCTCCCTCCTCCCTCTCTCACTCGCTACATACTCAATTATGTACCGAAAGTACCGAATTACCTGCTTTTTTGCACTCGCGTTGCACGGTTATTGCAAGAAAACTATCCATCATACAAGGATCGTTATGGTGTCATTCGAAAGCTTTGTTTATGCCCTTTCAGGGATAGATACTTGTTTTACGTTCTGGGTCTTATTTAGGCATGAAAATGATCACGTAAACAGCCCTATTTTGGCTAAAAACACCCCGCTGGGCGGTACACATAAATAAACCGCATAGGCCGCTAAAGAAGGGTTAAACATAGCTCTAAGTTTATGAAAGTTTGCTTTCTTGAAATTAGGGACTTTTTCGATGCTACTATTTGGTTCGTTACTAGTAAAGTTTAAAGTGAAAGTTATCGTACGATGGTCGCTGTTACTGAATTCATCACCAACATACAAATTCTCTATTAATTCTTCTTTTGTTGCAAGTACAATGTCAAGAACGTTATTACCACGGGTTGGTGTTCGAACAAATTGATAAAGCGAACTCTCTTGCAAGTTCGTATACAAGTCATGTCCGGAGTGTGAAGTAAGAGTATCGCCCCACTTGGTCACAGGTACATTAAAGTCGCCAAAAAATACGGTATCTTGTGAGTTACTTACATCTGCAATTTGTTTATAAATTATCAGTTTGCACTGATTGAGCTGGAGGTCTGTATATTAATGCAAGTATTATTTTTGTACCTTTATTATTCTTTATTAGCACAAAAGATGTGTCGACGTTCACAATTTGAGGTTTTGACAAGAGGGTCGGGTTAAGACTTTCTTTGATATAAAATAAAACGCCACCTCCATTTTTATTGATTCGGCTCTTCTCAAACATTACATAACCGGGAAGTAAATACTCTGCTAAAAAGTCTCTATCTACTGTATTGAGCCAAGATTCTGTTATACCAATCACATCATAATTTTCAGTAAACACTAGTTCCTCTAAATCTGAAAATTTATTGCGTATGCTACGAGCGTTTGCATAGAAAACCTTTAAAGTTGCGGTTTTAGAACTCACAGAACTTTCTTTAATCAAATGTTTGGTTCTGATCGGATCTACATTTACATTCATGGCTGACATCGGTCTTCGGTCGTTATCCCTGGCGGTTTTGAATTTGGGTCGTGTTGGTGGAGCTTTATCCAAATTCGCGTTTCTTGACAGATTAGCATTTAATTCCTTCGCAGGTTGCCGCCCTCGCTGTCTTCGGTCCTCCTTCCTGGTTGTCCTGTGCTGAGTCGATTTCTTCTCCGAAAATCCTTCACCGCATCGTTGAGAAGACGCCCAAAACGTGCTGCTCCCACCTGGTTCAGATGAACTCCATCGTCCGAAAACAAATAGTCATCGTAGTAGAAATTGTCCCAGGTGTCGACGAATCCCACGTTTTCCTTCCTGAAGAGATTTGCTAGACAACGATTTGTGCTGCTGGCTATGTTGTAAAATCGGCTCTCTACACCAAGCCGGGGGACGATTCCTGAGACGATGATCCTTGATGACTTCTCCTTAAACGACTTGATCAGCTGCTGGTACTTTAAAAGCAAATCTTCCGACCGGGTTCGTTGTACATCGTTGGATCCAACGTGGATGACGTACATTGTATTAGCAGGGGCCAGCTTAGATACTTCGTCAACTGCAGCAACTACGTCGTCCACACCACCACCAGGGATACAAAAACGCTTCCTGGTCTTAGGTGCTCTGGCGCAAAACTCTGTGAGCTGACCACGTATCATCAAGTCTCCCACGAGCCGGACTTCTTCTATTTCCGCTTCGTCATCTGAGTCTGCGAGTATCTGGAAGCGGTTTTGACACTCGGTAATCGGTATGGGTTTCCTGGTCTTGGGGCAAACGTTGTTCCTCACAACACGGAAGTTGTCTTGAGGGGGAAGAGAGTTACTATTTGTTTCTTGAGTATCGGAACCATCAGATGAAATGGCTACTGCAGGCGTTGAATTGTTGGCAGTTGACGTTGGGGCGTTGGTGGCTGCTGGAGTTGCGGTGACAATTGCAGTTTGTGGTACTCCAACGTTGAGTGTTACAAACTCTTGGAGTGATTCCAGCTTCATGGTGAGGACGTTGATCTTGTTGTAGGCTTCATCTAATTTCACTGTCAAATTCTCTTGTTGCTGGCAGAGACGGCAGACTTGAAGATCGACAATAACAAACATGGACTCACCAAACCTACTGGCGCAGTTCGTACAAGTGCGAGGCATGGTAACAGTCAGTTTCTTCAGATCACTTCACTCACTTTAAAACACTTAACTCACTTTAAAACACTTCACTCACTTTAGAAACACTTCAACCGAAAACAATGTGACACAACAATAGGTTATCAGGGGTGATAGCCTAACCGAAAACAAAAAATTTGAGATACACAGAATTAGGCTTCCAGGGGCGATAGCCTAACCAAAAGTTTGTAAAACATTTAAATACGCACCAATAGGCTACCAGCGTTGAATAGCCTAACCGAAAATAATAAAATTGAAATACGCAGAAATAGGCTACCAGGTGTGATAGCCTAACCTTAACCCTTATTTAGCGGCGAGCAACATAAGTCGAGTTAAATAAAGCTGGACTATGTGGCGGCGCTCGACATAACTCGAGTGGCAATTTCAGCACGTAATGTGGCTGAGAGAGAGAGACAAGTGGTGGCAGGAGACTAGCGAGCGTATGACTGCTCCAGACCACCGCGGCGAACCTACTGACACAAATCTCAGCTCCCTCCTCCCTCTCTCACTCGCTACATACTCAATTATGTACTGAAAGTACCGAATTACCTGCTTTTTGCACTCGCGTTGCACGGTTATTGCAAGAAAACTATCCATCATACAAGGATCGTTATGGTGTCATTCGAAAGCTCTGTTTATGCCCTTTCAGGGATAGGTACTTGTTTTACGTTCTGGGTCTTATTTAGGCATGAAAATGATCACGTAAACAGCCCTATTTTGGCTAAAAACACCCCGCTGTGCGGTACACATAAATAAACCGCATAGGCCGCTCGTAAGGTGTTAAACAAATATATATATATAACAGAATATGTAACTAAATATACAATTCACCAAATAGAGATTATATAAAAATAAAGTGTGACCGCATACTGTATCAACAGATGGCCCTGGTGTCACTGTAGCCTAGTAAAGCAGTAGCCTACTCTTTTTAGATAAAACAAAACAAAATGTATCAGTCAAAGGTTACTACAAGATCGTGCAAGCCACAACTAAAATTACAGATATATATAGCTACAGTAGGATACTAAATACAATATCTACTAGAGTTAATAAGAACAACAGATTGGCTGGCTATAGGCTAGGCTAGGTTTGGATTAGGTTAAAAGCTTGGCAGGTTGGGTTAGGCTAGGTCAGTTTGTACAAATACCACCCTTAGCTTAAAGTAAAATCACTCTGAGGAGAAAAAGTCAAGAATATATCTAGGGGGAAAAAGATGAATGCACTTAAATTTACTACAAAATTGGCTGGAATTTAATATGTATAATCCCCAAAAAAAAATTGTTTACAAAATGGCGTCGGCGTTCGTTCCTGTAGGCAGGTTAGTTAGTACACAATATTGTTTATTAGCAAATTAATATGCAAAGCTTTACTTACATACAAGGCAGTTGAATTGATACTTACTACAGTAGGTAATGGGTAAAATTAGGGGCTACGATTTTATATCAACTAAGAAGAGAGCGTTTGTTTACAAACAATACAAAACAAGAGATGGCGCTAGTGGCGCCCTGTCCGAGCAGGAGTCTTGTGATAAACACAAAGTTTATCAGTCAATACACAGCGAAATATCGTGCAGTGTTACTTACTAAACTACAGGATGGTTAAACGTGCTCTTATCCACCTTTCATGCACAAGAATGAAGAGGATGAGTAGTTAATACTCAAATTATGATCGATATCGTGAGAGCGTTGACAGAGCGTCTGCAGCGTCTGGCGGTAGCGAGGTGTCTTGGAACAAACCATACAAAGAGCGTCTTAGAGAATTAAATCTATTTCCTTTAACCAAGCGCAGATTAAGAGGTGACTTAATTCAAGTGTTCAAAATCATCAAAGGCATCGACAATATGAACTGTAGTAAGTACTTCACTATCGACCAATCTAATTACACGCGGGGAAACTGTTGCAAAATTATTGGTAAATCTTTTAACTCACACGAATCTAAGAATTTCTTCTTCAATCGAGTTGTCAACTTGTGGAATGGGCTTCCCCGAAACGTTATAGACTGCATCACCGTTGATTCATTTAAACTCCGCCTAGACAAATATCTCGCATCAAATCCACTACTGACTGTGTTTGTAAATGAATAACTTTATTTTATCCCCCCCTCAGTTACTAACCCCTCTGTCCCCTACTAACTTCCTAATCCTGCCACGGACATTAGTTCCAGGGCAGTAATTCCCTTTCCAATGTTCCCTTACCCACTCTAAACCACTGTTTGGACACTAAGTCTTGATCCTCAGTGTTTTGGAGGACAAGCAACATAGAAGGGTCACTAGATCTGTTGTTGCTTGATTTCCTTTGTACTCCTTTATACTCTCTCTCTCTCTCTCCCTCCCCATCGAGCCCGACGCGCCAACAGCACTTCGCTCTCGCTGCTCGAAATTACACCATAACTTGAGTACTCCATTACTCATCCCCTTTTTTGTTTGCATGAGCTGTAGCTAAGCTCTAGCTTAACTGCCCTGTAGTTGCTTTGCATGTAATTTTGCTGTGTTTTTGACTGATAAACGTTTGTTTATCGAGACTGCTTTTGTTTACATTTGTACCGGTTAGTGACGACCGACGCTCTAAAGTAAACAAACTACTTGCTTGTTTCATATTATAAAGTTCTAGCACTTATTGTAGATATTTTAGCCCTCACTGTAGTTAAGTGCTTAGCAAACCACCCAGTAGTTATCTTGCATGACATTGTACTGTAGTTTTGACTGATAAACGTTTGTTTTTCAAAATTCTATTTGTCAAGTTAGTAGAGACGCCGCCGATACCAGCGCCACCTGTGTACGCATAAACAAACCCTCTTCTTGTATTTTATATATCAAAGTCTAGCCAATACTGTACTTGGTTGAACTTTTTATCTTGATTATCTATATAAATCCCACACACTAACATTTGTCAAGATAGTTTTAATATTGGGTTAGAATAATTTAGTTACTGTAATACTTTTTGATAGCGTATTTATTAATCGCATTTCAGATACTTGTCACCATATTAATAGGCCTCTCACACTCTTGCCAGGGATATTACTAACTCCATTATTATTATTATTGTGTCGACCACTGTATAAACTAATATACAGGCTTTAGCCTAACTGTGTCATACTGCTAACATAATTTTATTTTTATTTTCAGGCATAACATTGTGTTCTATTGCTAACATATTCTTTTTGTGATTTACAGGCATTAATTGTACCATATTGCTAACCAATATTTTGTGTTACTGTACTGTATACTGCTTTCCAGTTTTCTCACTAGGCTAAATTAAACCTCTCCCAATTTTTTTTCCAGTAAATTTTGTAACAAATTACTAGTCCATTTGCAATTTTCAGGCGTTAACTGTGTCATACTGCTAACATAAATTTTTGTTTTATTTTCAGGCATAAATTGTGTTCTATTTTTTAATCCCATGGTGAGCAAAGTAATGGATGTTATCCCCATACTCACTGAGATCTAATCTTTCCACAAATCCACGTTGTACCTGCTCGTTTAGTACTGCCGCATAAGTCTCGCAATAATAATACCATTGTTAGCAGAGAGTTGATCATCAGCCAGTTTATAACCCCTGCTTCTGAGATATTTCAAATGTGGTTGAATCTCTGATGCTATATAGAAACTGGGTAGTGTGTCAACCACAACAGTCTTGATGGGACATACCTTTCTTCTATAAACATAGGAATTCTCCACTATATCATAGTCACTGGAATCTACTTCACAGTGAAACCATGGAGACGCAAATTCTCTTGACCCTTGCTGGTACACTTGACCTAGGGTAATGATGACTGCAGAACGAATGTCCTCTGTGAACACTGGTCAAGTAAGGTGCGCATCATTATAGTATTATTATTACTCCCCACTACTGGCAGCATCATAGTAGGAAGCAATTGACATTCTCGAATAGCAATGGACATGGTAGATACTTTATCACCCTCGCTCTTACCTTTCTCATGTGACTCTTTGGGGGTTCTCCCCTTTTCTTTGCCGTCGTGCCGATCAGACTGGGTGCAAAGGGAAAACCAATGTTTCCCCTTGCAATACTTACAAGGTTTGATGTAGGAATTGGTGCAAGTACTGTTGAAGTGGTCTCTTGCCAGACAGCTGGTACATAACTTAAGCGATTTAGCCTTGCTAATCTTCTGTGTAGCCTTAGGATACTTAGGACACTGGTACCACAGATGACCGTGGACACTGCACTTATTGCAACCTAATGAGATTGGCCTTTTCTGTTTAGGAGAAGTCTGTACCGGGAAAGCTGCAGTGGATGGCGACATCTCCACTTGTCGGTAGTGTCCAGTACTCTCCATATTGAAGACTTCAGTCTGGTACACCTGCACCAACGCTTCCAAGTCTAGTGGAGAGTCGCTTAGTTGTCGTCTTACGATTTCCTTTAGGGGAGAGGGTATCTTGTTCAAGATAATTACACTAAATATTTCCTCCTTGGTGATGGCCATTGTCTCCATAGATCGGAGGAGGCTCTCAAAGGAGGCATAGTACTCCTTTAGGTCCATCACATCATAGGATGGAGGATCTAGAGTGAAGAATTTAGTAATTAACGCGGTCTTGATGACTTCCACTCTCCCGTAAGTTCTCTTCAGCAACTCCACTGCAGACTCGTAGCTAGTAGCTTCTAGCTTGTACCCATCGATCAACTTCAATGCCTCCCCTTTCAATTGGCCACGGAGATATGTGAACTTTAGGATGGATGTGAGTGTTTTATTCTGATGGACGGAACACTCAAAGATATCCCAAAATCCAGTCCAGGTAGCCGAATCCCCGGAAAAGGTAGGCAAAGTAAGCTTCGGCAGGTTAAAGCCAGTCGCCTTTGGTGTACCGGTATCCTTAACCCTTCTTTGGCGGCGCGCAACTTATGTCGTGTGAAATAAATATAGACTAAGTGGCGGTTCACAACTTATTTTGTGTGCCATTTTCACCACGTAATGTTGCTGAGAGAGAGAGATAAGTGGTGGGGGAAGAGTAGCAAGCGTATGACTGCTCCAGACTACCGCGGCGGACCTGCTGACATGAATCCCACCCTCACGCACTCGCTACACAGGGAATTATGTAGGGAAATTACCTAATTACATGGTTTTTGCACTCGTATTGCGCGATGGTTGCAAGAGAACCAACGGTCGTACAAGGATGGTTGGGGAGTCATTGGAAAGCTCTGTTTATGCCCTTTCAGGGATAGATACTTGTTTTACGCTCAGGGTCTTATTTAGGCATGAAAATGATCACGTATACATCCCTATTTAGGGTAAAAACACCCCGCTGGGCGGTACATATAAATTACCACCTAGGCCGCTCGTAAGGTGTTAACAGGGGTTGATTCTTGTGTGGAAGATAGTCTGGCTAAGGCTGTATTAACGTCTTCAAAGTACTCAAGATCTGCTGACATTTCTTCTTCCACATCGTCAGTAATTGTCAATAAACCATATACCTGCTCAGCATAATTATCATAAGTGGCTAGCGATTTAGTTACAGTAGCAAATTTACCCTTAATTTGATCAGCCGTGGCACTTAATAAAAATTCATCAAGATCTCTTAAACACCTATTTAAACTTCCCTTCATCCCTCCCTTCAGAATCTTAAGTTTCTTTAAATCTGTCATCATTAAGGCCTGAATCTAAGCTATTAACTCTCTAAACTATAAAGCAAACTAGTTACACAAATTAATTTAAATACAAAATTTGGCAATAGCATTGACACTCCCAATTTGGAAACGGTCATTAGGCTACTAGCTGCAGTAGGATGAATTAATTGAGCATATTGACAAATAGCAGAAACAAACTAGGGCTAGAGAAAGAAGGGTAAACGAAAAGAACTGACTAGTAATAAGTATTAGGCCTAGCCCAGCTGCCCATCCCACAATCATGAGGTCTGTTGACTGTCAATCGCTTAGGAATCAACAGAGACCGAACCCCATGACCGTAATTAGGCAACTAGGCTATAAAATTTAATTAAATGAGTCACATGAGAACCCTCCCCACCGGCAAAATTAAGAAAAGTCCCATAATGACAAAACACAATGAACACCACAGGCCCACCACCAAAGCGAAATGAACAGCTACCACAGACACCTGCAGGCCTAGCCTAGCCTCCAAGCGCGAAATGGGACCCAACAAAATTACCCCTACCCCAAGCACCAGCCCAGCTAACCCACCAAATAATGCCAAGGAACACACGCCTCAAAAAACCTGGAAACTAGCCCCAAAAAAGATAGGGACGGCGCCTAACTGGAAAAAAACACCGAGAGAATAAGCCGGGTCTATACTAGGGAAAAGGCAGTCAGCCCATCAACGAGCGAGGCGGCAGCCAATTGTAAGCCCACAAGCGTCAAGGAAGTAAACAAAACGGTACTACGGTCAGGAAGCCTTAGGGCGCGAAGGACCATTAATTGTCGGGAATTTAGATAAAGAGGTTAAATTGCATATCACTGGTACATGAAATATCCCAACAAATAGTTATAATATAATTACCAACGACGTAGTCAATGGGTGTAATCCAGTCCCCCACACACGGCTAATTCAATTGCATGACATGTAGGAATGTTCACATAATACAATATCGATACAATGAACTTAGCTTAGAGGACTGGTGATGTAGGACTGTTGTTATAGATTAGTATTTGTAGCACATGGTGAACTGTTGGTTGAGTCAGAGCCGGGGGGGGGGGGGGGGAAGATGTTGGTTGTATGGTGTTGATTGAGAGACTGAAGGGCCGGCGTCCGATCGCTTCGCGAAATTACATATGGCTGCCGGCTCATAATAATTATAACCCATAACTTGGTTTCATGATACATCTAGAGCTGATGTAGATATTTATACATTACAGTTAATATTTAACCTATACTTAAGAATAAACTACAATACACAAAGAACCAGCCGAAATCGTACATGCGATACGATACCGCCAAATTCAAATGTCCTATTGGACCTAAAACTGTCGGGATCATTACCCTATTCCCGACATATTGCCCGCCACCAAAAATGATATACAGGAGCTATATACAGAGAACAACAAAAGGACATCGAAGAGTCAAAGATCACCTTGTTTGATCTTTGATCTCCAAAGATCCACGGAACTCATAGCCGCCCTCCTTTTGGGACGAGCGCCACCTGAAGCCTGAGGAGGATCATCCTTCTCATCATCAGCTGCCCCACCTTGAGGAGCACTGTCACCAGCACTCTCCCGCGGAGGGGTATCAGTAGAGACGCCAGGATCATCCGGCAGTTCTACATCCTGCTCCAAGGGATATAACCTTACGGCTGGGCGAGTAGTAACCCCAGTCGAAGTTCGTATTCTAGCAACCCTTATAAGACCATCAATGCCCTGGAACAAATCGACAATCCTCCCAAGCTTCCAAAGTAACCTAGGATGCTCATCATGAATCAGTACGATATCCCCGATACGAGGCCATCGTTGATTCGTCCCTTTGATCTTATTAGAGTGACGCTCGCGAAGAGACAGCAAATATTCTTGGGTCCACCGTTTCCATAGATCGTCGGACACCTTGTTTACATACTGGAAGCGATGACGTGTGGCGTCAGCATTGGCGAACGTAGGGTCATGCAGATCTTCGTCATTTACGGACGATCTAGGAAAGGTATTATGGGTTCGTCCACGTGTTAGCATAAAAGGCGAAATGGGTAAGAGGTCATCAACATCTGCCGAGGTATAGGTCAAGGGCTTGTCGTTGACTGACATCTCAATCTCTATTAAGATGGTTGCAACTCCCTTCTGGTCACCAGTGCCCTTCCTAATACCTTCTTCATGGCAGATTTGACGATACCGATTGTTCTCTCCCAAATCGCCCCGAACCATGGTGCACGTGCTGGTATAAATCTCCACTGACAACCCTTTCCAGTGAGGGTAGCCACAACCTGCGGGTCATCCATTAAACTCTGGAGATATTTAGAGGCTCCGACAAAACAAGTCGCATTATCGCTCATAATAATTTGAGGGAAACCATTGCGGCCTGCAAAGCGTCTTAGAGTATGCAAAAACCCCTCACTGGATAGGTCGTCAATCAATTCAATATGAATCGCTCTGGTTACCGCACATGTGAATAGAACGGCATATACCTTTATGATATTACCGGGCGATTCTCTAACATGAATCGCTCCGGTGTAGTCTACCCCGGTTACCTGAAATGGTTCAGTCCTTTGTATCCTGAACTCAGGTAAGGGAGGTAGATCTACTGGGGAGTAAGGCTTACCCTGTAATCTTTTACAAATAGTACAGCTATTGTGGATCCCTTTAATTGCTTGTCGCATCTTAGGGATCCACCAACGTTGTCGCATATACGCCAGAACATTATTTATGCCAAAATGTAGGCAGGTCCTATGGCATTGGCGAATCAACAGTTTGGTAATCAAATGAGAGGAGCTAAGGAGGACAGGATATTTCGCAGAATCAATAATGTCCGCCTTTTGTATCCTGCCTCTACACTTAATTATGCCTCCTTCCATATATAATCCTAGATGCCTCATTAAGTTTGAGGGTTTGGCCTTTGACTCCTTGCTCAGGATTTGATGTTCAGTAGGATAAGATTCCTTTTGTACTAAACATATTAGTTTCGCTTCTGCTGATCTCAATTCATGGAGTCTGATATGTTTCGAATCTTCACTAAGGAAAGACCCGTGAGCCCGACTTCTCATGTTGTTAAAGAAACGGTATATCCATGCAAATACCCGTATTACTTAATCATAGCTGCCGTAACGTTCCCACTCTACCAACTTGTTATCCTGATGTGTAGTACTCACAGTCTAACTACTTAACACATCATCTTGGGGCCGACTTGAAGGATCAGATAATTATGCATTCCCTGAAATCCTGAGGCCATTCAGTTGGAGATATAAGCCATGGAGGTCCATGCCACCAAATAGAGGACGACGTAAACTGTTGCGCCGAGATCCCCCGGGAAATTATGTCACTGGGGTTATCCTTGGTGCTCACATAGCGAAATTGAGCTGTAGGAACTAAGTAATGTATCTCATCAGTGCGATTAGAGACATAAACAGGTAACACTTTCTGGCTGTGTACCCAGGAAAGTGCTATTTGACTGTCGCTCCAGACATAGACACTATTAATCTGTATTATGTCTGTATAAGCATCCAGTGTAAACTTTATTAGACGAGCAGACAGAAGCAATGCAGTAAGTTCTAATTTCGGAACTGACATTTTCTTCATAGGGGCTACTTTGGCCTTTGCTATTGCCAGCGTCGCTTCACTACCATTGCATATGTATATGGCAGTACCGTACGCACTATTACTAGCATCAGAAAAGGCATGTAGATCCACCTGTTGACCACTAATAACCTGACGATTAAGTTGGACCTTGCAACATGTGGAAAGGTCCGACCGAATCAACCGCCAAGTATCTTGTAACTCAGTCGGGAGGGGCGTGTCCCAATCTAGTTTTAGCCGCCACAGTTGCTGTAAAAACATACGAGCACGGATAGTTACAGGCAGCAAAAAACCTAGGGGATCAAACAACCTCGCTGACAAGCTTAAGCAGTTTCGCTTGGTCATAAGCTCACTGCCGCATGGGGTGTGACAGAATGATATACAATCTGTGGTAGTGTCCCATTTGTGGCCTAAAAACCTCACCTCACTATTCTCAGTAGCTACACTGTCCGAAGCAAATTGACCTTTCAAAAGATCACTATTAGTGGCCCATTCTCTCAAGTATAGATGAGCCTTGGCAAATACATCGCAGATCTCCCAGCATCTTTCGAGCAATAAATCTTCATCGTCTCCAGTGCCTTGAAGATTGTCCACATAGATCCCCTGCTTGATCTCATTCTTGAAATCAGGATCTAGTCCAGCCTCCTCAAGATGTCGCAAGATAGTAGCGTTGAGAAGGAACTGGGAACAGGTCGCCCCGAATAAGACGACTCTGAACCTGTAGACCAGATACTCTGAATCTAGATCCATTGGGTCCCGTGGCCATAAAAATCTCGTCGAGTCCCTGTCTTCACGATGGAGTAGAAGCATCAGGAAGGCCTTCTCAATATCGGCGACCCATGCAAACTTATGACATCTGAAGCGCAACATAATTTGCGCGAGATCAGAGACCAGGGACGGACCCGTGTATAGACAATCACTCAGGCTATAGGAGCGATCACTGGATTTAGCAGAGCAGTCATACACAATATGAACAGGAGTGGTGGAACTGTCCTTTTTAATCCCATGGTGAGCAAGGTAATGGATGTTATCCCCATACTCACTGAGATCTACTCTTTCCACAAATCCACGTTGTACCTGCTCGTTTAGTACTGCCGCATAAGTCTCACAATAATTTGGATCCTTGACAAACTGCATCTGAAGGCCACGTACCCTACCAAGTGCTAGATGGAAATTAGTAGGTAATTTACTCTTATTATCATTCCAAGGGAGCCTTACCACATACTGACCCCTGCCAGAGTCATACGTTACAGTCTCTTCATACGAGCTTAACGCTAGCTTGGACTCACGATCAAGTTCATGTGGGTCAATTCCAATATTGTCCAAGTCCCATAGCTTTTCTATATCAGTACATGTATTATCAGGCACATTTGGCCTAATATATTTATCTATGGGGCTTACTGCTACCTTGAGGACCGTAACCACCTCCACCTGTGTGTCTTGAGAGGAAGTGGTATTGGATCCAGAAATGGCATACCCTTGGATCGTGGGGAGCATTATAAGCTTATCTACCCGCCGATATCCAGGGTGAACCAGGTCGTAGTAATAATCAGCTCCGACCAGTAGCATAATACCATTGTTAGCAGAGATTTGATCATCAGCCAGTTTATAACCCTTGCTTCTGAGATATTTCAAATGTGGTTGAATCTCTGATGCTATATAGAAACTGTGTAGTGTGTCGACCACTACAGCCTTGATGGGACATACCTTTCTTCTATAAACATAGGAAATCTCCACTATATCATAGTCACTGGAATCTATTTCACCAGTGAAACCATGGAGACACAAATTCTCTTGACCCTTGCTGGTACACTTGACCTAGGGTAATGATGACCGCAGAACGAATGACCTCTGTGAACACTGGTCAAGTAAGGTGCGCATCATTATAGTATTATTATTACTCCCCACTACTGGCAGCATCATAGTAGGAAGCAATTGATATTCTCGAGAAGCAATGGACATGGCAGATACTTTATCACCCTCGCTCTTACCTTTCTCATGTGACTCTTTGGGGGTTCTCCCCTTTTCTTTGCCGTCGTGCCGATCAGACTGGGTGCAAAGGGAAAACCAATGTTTCCCCTTGCAATACTTACAAGGTTTGATGTAGGAATTGGTGCAAGTACTGTTGAAGTGGTCTCTTGCCAGACAGCTGGTACATAACTTAAGCGATTTAGCCTTGCCAATCTTCTGTGTAGCCTTAGGATACTTAGGACACTGGTACCACAGATGACCGTGGACACTGCACAACTTACAACCTAATGATATTGACCTTTTCTGTTTAGGAGAAGTCTGTACCGGGAAATCTGCAGTAGATGGCGACATCTCCACTTGTCGGTAGTGTCCAGTACTCTCCATATTGAAGACTTCAGTCTGGTACACCTGCACCAACGCTTCCAAGTTTAGTGGAGAGTCGCTTAGTTGTCGTCTTACGATTTCCTTTAGGGGAGAGGGTATCTTGTTCAAGATATTTACACTAAATATTTCCTCCTTGGTGATGGCCATTGTCTCCATAGATCGGAGGAGGCTCTCAAAGGAGGCATAGTACTCCTTTAGGTCCGTCACATCATAGGATGGAGGATCTAGAGTGAAGAGTTTAGTAATTAACGCTGTCTTGATGACTTTCTCTCAACCGTAAGTTCTCTTCAGCAACTCCACTGCAGACTCGTAGCTTGTAGCTTCTAGCTTGTACCCATCGATCAACTTCAATGCCTCCCCTTTCAATTGGCCACGGAGATATGTGAACCTTTGGATGGATGTGAGTGTTTTATTATGATGGACGGAACACTCAAAGATATCCCAAACTCCAGTCCAGGTAGCCGAATCCCCGGAAAAGGTAGGCAAAGTAAGCTTCGGCAGGTTAAAACCAGTCGCATTTGGTGTACCGGTATCCTTAACCCGGCAAGCGCGATAGGCCTCACGGAAGGCTTCCTATAGGGAACGCGATAGGCCTCACGGAAGCAGGACCATAAAAAAGCCTTCCAAAAAAAAAAAGGGCCTATCAAAACAAAGGATTTTGTCTCTAGGTGAGATAATTCCTCTCTAGTACTCATCCATGTGTTTCTCACCCCTCCCCCTCCCCTCCTTCCCCACCTTATTCCCCCCTCCCCCCCCTCCTCAATTATCACCTATTTATCCACTTATTATCATCATTTATCGGTTATTTTTCTCTCCCGCGATAATGTAGCACAAGTGGGTTGCATAAAAGATCGTTATGCAACACCCAGACACCGGCACACACCGCCCCGCTCGTCTCAGTTGACTCCCAGACAGCGAGAGGGGAGGGCTGCCTGTGGCTCTCTCTCGCCTGAGATTATGACCGGGTGGCCAATATCTTCGTTTTTCACCACCCAAATGCTTTTCCCACTTATTTTAGCACTCTTGAAGGTTCATATATACATCATATATGTAAAATAAAAGCATACCGAAAACAAATAATGGTTTATATTGTAAATATAACGAATTCTGTCAGAATCCAGGGCTAGAAATGCACAAATAACTACCCTAGCACCTAGGTCTATATCGCGCTTGTCAGGTTAACAGAGGTTGATTCTTGTGTGGAAGATAGTCTGGCTAAGGCTGTATTAACGTCCTCAAAGTACTCAATATCTGCTGACATTTCTTCTTCCACATCGTCAGTAATTGTCAATAAACCATATACCTGCTCAGCATAATTATCATAAGTGGCTAGCGATTTAGTTACAGTAGCAAATTTTCCCTTAATTTGATCAGCCGAGGCACTTAATAAAAATTCATCAAGATCTCTTATACACCTATTTAAACTTCCCTTCATTCCTCCCTTCAGAATCCTAAGCTTCTTTATATCTGTCATCGTTAAAGTCTGAATCTAGGCTATTAACTCTCTAAACTATAAAGCAAACAAGTTACACAAATTAATTTAAATACAAAATGTGGCAATAGCATTGCCACTCCCAATTTGGAAACGGTCATTAGGCTACTAGCTGCAGTAGGATGAATTAATTGAGCAAATTGACAAATAGCAGAAACAATCTAGGGCTAGAGAAAGAAGGGTAAATGAAGAGAACTGACTAGTAATAAGTATTAGGCCTAGCCCAGCTGCCCATCCCACAATCATGAGGTCTGTTGACTGTCAATTGCTTAGAAATCAACAGAGACCAAACCCCATGACAGTAATTAGGCAACTAGGCTATAAAATTTAATTAAATGAGTCACATGAGAACCCTCCCCACCGGCAAAATTAAGAAAAGTCCCATAATGACAAAACACAATGAACACCACAGGCCCACCACCAAAGCGAAATGAACAGCTACCACAGACACCTGCAGGCCTAGCCTAGCCTCCAAGCGCGAAATGGTACCCAACGAAATTACCCCTACCCCAAGCATCAGCCCAGCTAACCCACCAAAAAACGCCAAGGAACACACGCCCCAAAAAACCTGGAAACTAGCCCAAAAAAAGATAGGGACGGCGCCTAACTGCAAAAAAACACCGAGGGAATAAGCCGGGTCTATACTAGGGAAAAGGCAGTCGGCCCATCAACGAGCGAGGCGGCAGCCAATTGTAAGCCCACAAGCGTCAAGAAAGTAAACAAAACGGTACTACGGTCAGGAAGCCTTAGGGCACGAAGGACCATTATTTGTCGGGAATTTAGATAAAGAGGTTAAATTGCATATCACTGGTACATGAAATATCCCCACAAATAGTTATAATATATTTACCAAAGACCTAGTCTAGTCGATGGGTGTAATCCAGTCCCCCACACACGGCTAATTCAATTGCATGACATGTAGGAATGTTCACATAATACAATATCGATACAATGAACTTAGCTTAGAGGACTGGTGATGTAGGACTGTTGTTATAGATTAGTATTTGTGGCACATGGTGAACTGTGGATTGAGTCAGAGCCGGGGGGGGGGGGGGGGGAAGATGTTGGTTGTATGGTGTTGATTGAGAGACTAAAGGGTCGGCGCCCGATCGCTTCGCGAAATTACATATGGCTGCCGGCTCATAATAATTATAACCCATAACTTGGTTTCATAATACATCTAGAGCTGATGTAGATATTTATACATTACAGTTAATATTTAACCTACTGTATTCTTAAGAATAAACTACAATACACAAAGAACCAGCCGAAATCGTACATGCGATACGATACCGCCAAATTCAAATGTCCTATTGGACCTAAAACTGTCGGGATCATTACCCTATTCCCGACAGCTAACATATTTTTTGTGATTTACAGGCATAATATTCTTTTTGTGATTAACATATTCTTTTTGTGATTTACAGGCATTAATTGTACCATATTGCTAACAAATACTTGTTGTTACTGTACTGTATACTGTTTTCAAGTTTTCTCACTAGGCTACATTAACCCTCTCCCACTTTTTTTTTCAGTAAATTTTGTAACAAATTTCTAGTCCATTTGTGATTTTCAGACTTTAACTGTCATACTGCTAACATCAATTTTTGTTTTATTTTCAGGCATAAATTGTGTTCTATTGCTAACATATTTTTTGTGATTTACAGGCATATTAATTTTATCATATTGCTAATAAAATTTTGTGTGATTTTCAGGAATTAATTGTATCACATTGCTAACATAATTTGTTTGTGATTTTCAGGCTTTAATTGTACCATTTTGCTAACATAAATTTGTGTGATTTTCAGGCATATTGTGATTATATCGTCATGGCGCAGCAACGAACCTGCACGAGTTGTTCCGGTAAATTTGGCCCTACCATGTTTGTTGATAATGATGTCCAAATTTGTAGATTTTGCCAGCTTCGAGAGAAGATTGCGGATGAATTGAATGCAGCTCACCGCAAGATCGATGCCCTGACTACGAAGCTTGAATCCCTTCAAGAATTTGCCACACTCAACGTAGGAGTGCCCTCGGCCCAAGAAACCACTACGATGTCAACCGCCATTCCAGTGCATACAGTACCGGTACCGGTACCCACACCAGCAGCTACCTTAGATGTTGCAGAAAATAATAATGACTCTACTCTCACTCCCCCCCAGGACAACTTTCAGTTAGTGAGAAACAATGTGCATCCCAGTACCAGTACCAGGAAGGTCATCTCGACAATATGCCAAACCCGCTTCAAAATTCTTGCTATTGACGAGGAAGAGGAAACCGAAGAAGTTCGGCTTGTGGGCGACTCCATGGTCCGTGGCCAATTAACCGAGTTCTGCGCCAGGGCACCCAGGACCAGAAAGCGATTCTGTATCCCAGGTGGCGGCGTGGACGACATTGTTGCGGCTGTGGAAGAGGTTTTCTGGCTCGCCCCCGCAAGCACTACGTACGTCATCCACGTTGGATCTAATGATGTCCAACGGATGCGGTCAGAGGACCGTTAAAGTAGAGGATGTCAACAGAATGGAGCGTAATGAGATGAGAATGGTGAGATGGATGTGTGGGGCCAGGCTACAGGATAGAATAACAAATGTTGAGCTGAGGAGACGTTTAGGTATAAAGAGTATTAGCGAGGTGATGCGTACAAGTAGACTGGGATGGTATGGACATGTGGAGAGAATGGATGAACAAAATTGGGTGACAAAATGCAGGTCTGTGATTGTGGAGGGAGCTGCACCAAGGGGTGGACCGAGGAAGACCTGGGATCGGACTATACGCGCCGATCTCAAATCCAAGAACTTGACAAGTGAAGCAGCCCTTAACAGGGTTGCCTGGAACGCCGCCATTAGGACAAGAGACTGAAACTGCACTTATGTGTGGAACACTCAGTCTTAAAATGTTATGTATGTATGTATGTAACTACTTTGCAAGTTCCGGCGGCTGATCAGGTCCTTCAAGGAAAAATCTAATAGAATCTTAATTTCAGGAATTGTTCCCCGGATTGATGTAGAAAACTGATTCTACAACATAGCTACCAGTACAAATCGCCGACTAGCCAAACTCTGCAGGGAGGAGGACATCGGCTTTGTCGACACGTGGGATCACTTTTACTATGATAAATCTTTGTTTTCAGGAGATGGTGTACTTCTCAATGAAGTAGGAGCTGCACGTCTTGGTCGTCTGCTGAACGATGCAGTCAAGGATTTCCGTTAAAAAAACGGGGTCAACCGGGTGTATCCGGGGGTAGTGTAAGTCAAATACGAACTGAAAATTCAGACAATGCACAATCAGTAACATCCAACTCTAATACTCTTAAGGTGTTTTATGTAAATGCTCGTAGCATACGCAATAAATTTTTAGATCTAGAGGAAATCGTGTTTACAGAACATTATGATAAAATCGGCATTACAGAATCTTGGTTAAATACGGAAGACAGAGACTTATTAGCCGAATATACGCTTCCTGGTTATACAATGTTTGAGAAAAGTCGGATCAATAGAAATGGAGGAGTTCTGTTTTTTATAAAGGAAAGTCTTAATCCCGTCTTAATGTCAAAACCTCAAATTGCGAATATAGACATATCTTACGTACTATTAAATAATAAACGAGGAACTAAAATAACACTAGCTTTATTATACAGACCCCCAGCTCAATCAGTGCAAACTGACAGTGAAATTTATGAACAAATTGCAGAAATAACTAACATACAAGATACCGTAATTCTTGGCGATTTTAACTTACCCGTGACTAAATGGGGCGATATTCTTACTTCACACTCTGGACACGACCTCTATGCTAACTTGCAAGAGAGTTCACTTTTTCAATTTGTACAATCTCCGACCCGTGGTAATAACGTTCTTGACATTGTACTTGCAACAAAAGAAGAATTAATAGAGAATTTGAATGTTGGTGATGAATTCAGTAACAGCGACCATCGTACGATAACTTTCACTTTAAAGTTTACTAGTAACAAATCAAATAGCAGCATTGAGAAAGTCCCTAATTTCAAGAAAGCACATTTTCAGAAACTTAAATCAAAGCTTAAAGAAACTGACTGGAGCTTTCTGACTAACAATAACGACATAAATACATCTTGGGAGTGTTTCACAACCACTTACCATAAGGCAGTGCAAGACTGCATACCATCGAAAATACGGCATCCAGGCCATAATGATAAGCCCAAATGGTGGAATAAAGATATTTCAGACTGTCTGCTTGCTAAAAAATTTGCTAAGGATAGATTAAAATCCTCACAAAATGACGAAGAACGGGTGAAATTTGTAGAGCTACGATGCAAAGCCAAAAAGTTAATTAAGCAAAGTAAAAAGACCCTGGAGTTACATGTTGCGAATCAAAGTAAAACAAACCCGAAAGAATTCTATAGTTATATCAGAAAGAAAAAAGTAGTTACTTCAACTGTTGGACCGTTAGTCGATGAAAATGGAGAATACACCAAAGACGAAGTACAAATGAGTAATGCCCTCAATACTTTCTTTGCATCAGTTTTTACAACCGAAGACCTCAGTGATATCCCTACACCATCGCCGATTCAGATTGATAATTCAGATG
Organism: Paralithodes platypus; assembly: GCA_032716605.1. NCBI lineage: Eukaryota > Metazoa > Arthropoda > Malacostraca > Decapoda > Lithodidae > Paralithodes > Paralithodes platypus. Next base: position 17,400,705 of record CM064527.1, on the reverse strand, counting down.
TTCTAAGCAATATCACCGTTACAGAGAGAGAAGTATTGAATTGTTTAGATAAACTCAAGGTAAATAAAACGCCTGGACCTGATACAATCTCGCCGAGAGTTCTAAAGGAAGCTAAGGATGAGCTCTCCAAACCACTGACATTGCTATTCAATGAATCCTTGCAGTCTGGGACTATGCCTGATCAGTGGAAGCTAGCCAACGTAACACCGATATTCAAAAAAGGCAGCAAATCCCTACCCAGTAACTATCGTCCGATTAGCTTAACCTCAATTGTATGTAAAATGCTAGAAACGGTCATAAGAGACAGACCCGTAAATCACTTAGAGGCAAATAACTTACTTAAAGATACTCAATACGGCTTTCGTAAAAAACGTTCCTGTTTAACAAACCTCTTAGACTTCTTCCACGATATCCTCAACCTCTACGATGAGAGTGAAGCTGTAGATATTATATACCTTGATTTTCAAAAGGCCTTTGACAAAGTTCCCCACAAACGTTTACTGCTAAAACTAAAGGCGCATGGAATACAAGACTGTGTGTTGAAATGGATTGAAAATTGGCTCAGCGACAGAAAGCAAAGAGTAGTCATAAACAGTAAGGCATCTAAATTGACCAATTTAAGTAGCGGGGTACCCCAGGGATCGGTACTACGACCAATTCTCTTTCTAATTTACATCAACGACATAGATGAGGGTCTCACCTGTACAATCTCAAAATTTGCTGACGATACAAAAATTGCAAATAGCGTACTCTCAAAAGAACAAGTTGACGATATGCAACACAATCTAGATAAATTGTCATGTTGGGCCCAAATTTGGCAAATGAGTTTCAATGCGGATAAATGTAAAGTACTACATGTCCATAATGTTGAATGGCTCACTCATTCAGCCAGGACTGATGCTGGTCTTGAATGTGAGCTATTTGCAGACTCATTTAATCTCATTCAACTAGTCAACCAACCCACCCGTGTACCAGATAATCCTAATCATAATTCCCACCTACTGGACTTATTTTTAACAACCAATTCAGAAAATTATGATGTTACAGTGAGGTCCCCACTTGGATCTTCTGATCACTGTCTGATACAGGCCACCTGTCTATCACCTACCACACCTTCCCACTCTGAACCTGTTTTGGTGACTAAATGGCATTACGATAGGGCAGACTGGGAGGGTCTTCAAGGTTTCTTTATTGATATTCCCTGGACCTCTTTCTTTTCTAATGATGCACACTCCACCTTGAGCCACATACAAGATTTTGTAAAAATTGGAATGGAAACTTTTATCCTCATCAAAAGTACAGTAAAAGATCTAATTCACCTAAATGGTTTGACCATAATTGTGCTAGAGTAACTGAACAAAAGCAATAGCCTACAATGCATACACAAGATCAAAAACTCATGAAGCCTTTAATTACTTTAGAAACATCAGAAATCATGCCAAAACTGTATTAAACCTAACTAAATCAAACTTTCTCCATAAGCAGGCAAATAAACTTCTAAATAATCCAAATGATAACAAAATATTTTGGTCTACTCTTAACTCATTCAAATCCAACTTCACTACTGCTTCATCCATTCCACCATTAAAATCTCCGACTGGCAATCTTGTAAGTGACCCACGAGGTAAAGCTAACCTTCTTGCAGATATTTTCTCCACCAACTCAACCTTAGATGACATAAATCAAGATGTCCCTGTACTTAATTTTAATTCACCTGAAATTCCCTCACTTAAGATCCACACCAGACATGTCAAAACTATTTTGCAGAATCTCTCAGTAGATAAGGCTCCTGGTCCAGATGAAATTCCTCCAATAGTACTTAAGAATTGCTCCTTGGTGCTCGCTCCTGTATTGGCAAAATTTTTCCGTCTGTGTACTCATACCTCATGCTTCCCAGTACCCTGGAAAGAAGCAAACATCCATCCAGTTCCTAAAAAAGGTGCCTCTTCAGATCCATCAAACTACAGACCAATAGCTATAACTTCCACTCTTGGCAAAGTTTTTGAAATTATATTAAATAATCACATAATTAAGCATCTGGAGAATAATAAATTAATCAGTGATAGGCAATATGGTTTTAGACGATGTCGATCAACTGCAGACATTCTTTGCCTTTTTACGCATCAAATCAACCAAGCTACAGACCAACATGGTGAAACACATACAATAGCACTGGATATATCAAAGGCATTTGATAGAGTCTGGCATCAATCCTTATTGTCGAAGATGTCACACTACGGCCTTGCATCATTAGTTCCACTAATTTCTTCTTATCTTCATAACAGAAAAATACGTGTAATGGTAGATGGCCTTTATTCTCAATTTCACTCAATAAATGCTGGTGTTCCCCAGGGATCAGTTTTGGCCCCAACTCTGTTCCTCATTCATATCAATGATCTCATATCTACCACTCATAATCCAATACATTCCTACGCAGATGACTCAACACTCCACAGTTCCTTCACATTTACCAATTCTTTCACCCAACCGATCTTATAAATTCAAAAATAAACACTGCAATTTCTCTGAACCAGGACCTTTCTAGAATTAATGAATGGGGACAAGAGAATCTAGTTTCCTTTAATGCACAGAAAACCAAGTACATTCAATTTTCTAACCGACAGAATCTCACTGACTCCCATATATTTTTTAATGATGTAAATATTCCCACTTCCCCTAGTATTGACATTCTCGGTGTAACATTAACTACTAACTTGAGCTGGACACATTATGTTAGAAGCATTGCTAAGAATGCCTCTAAAAAACTGGGACTCCTGTACAGAGTTCGAGAATTCTTCACTGACGAGCAGTTGGCCGTAATATATAAAAGTCATGTGCGCTCTCAGATGGATTACTGTTCACCTCTGGGGTGGAAGTGGAGTGGTTGCATTGAGGCAGTTGGACAAAATTCAAAATAAAGCTATTAGATTAATCAATAACCCTGCAATCACACAGGACCTTCCTACATTAGCCATACGAAGAAACGTTGCATCCCTTGCATTATTCTACAGATATTTTCACAGCAATTGTTCCGAGGAACTTGCTTCAATTGTGCCGCCTCTCCACATCTTTCCCCGTAGAACTAGGGCAGCTGAGAGCGCCCATGAATTTACACTTTCTCCTCCACAATGCAGAACTTCTGCTTATCAGAATTCATTTATCCCCAGAGCTACTACTCTTTGGAATTCACTTCCCTCGAATTGCTTTCCACAAACTTACAATCAACAAATGTTTAAATCCAGTTGTTACAAACATTTTATGAATGGAGGATGCCTTTAGGCACATGGACCTTTTTGTTTTATCTGTGTTTTTCCTTCCTCCGTTCATTGTCTCTTAAAAAAAAAAAATAAAAAAAATATCGGATACCTAAATGAGAAAGCAAACTATTCGATGAATGACACTCAGCTTAAGAATGTAAAAAGAGAAACCGATCTGGGAGTAACAATATCGAGTAACCTAAAACCGAGTCAACAATGTTCAGAAGTTGTTTAGAAGGCAAACAAAATAATTGGCTTTATAGGCAGGTCATTTGAGCATAAATCCAAAGAAGTTACCCTAACCCTTTACAATTCCTTAGTCCGCCCTCTTCTGGAATACTGCGTTCAATCCTGGTGCCCTTATTACCAAAAAGATATAAACAAGTTAGAACGAGTTCAACGTAGTTACCAAAATGATACCTAGCCTAAAGAACAAACCATACGAAGAGCGTCTTACAGAATTAAATCTATTTCCTTTAACCCAGCGCAGATTAAGATGTGACTTAATTCAAGTGTTCAAAATCATCAAAGGCATCGACAATATGAACTGTAGTAAGTACTTCACTATCGACCAATCTAATTACACGGGGGGAAACGGTTGCAAAATTATTGGTAAATCTTTTAACTCACACGAATCTAAGAATTTCTTCTTCAATCGAGTTGTCAACTTGTGGAATGGGCTTCCCCGAGACGTTATAGACTGTAGCACCGTTGATTCATTTAAACTCCGCGTAGACAAATATCTCGCATCAAACCCGCGACTGACTGCGTTTGTAAATGAATAACTTTATTTTATCCCCCCCTCAGTTACTAACCCATCTGTCCCCTACTAACTTCCTAATCCTGCCACGGACATTATTTCCAGGGCAGTAGTTCCCTTTCCAATGTTCCCTTACCCACTCTAAACCACTGTTTGGACACTTGATCCTCAGTGTTTTGGAGGACAGGCAGCCTAGAAGGGTCACTATACCTGTTGTTGCTTGATTTATTTTGTACTCCTTTGTACTCTCTCTCTCTCTCTCTCTCTCGTGTTCAATTATTCCACTTTCGTCGCCAGTAAAAAAAATGTTTTAAGAGTGATAGAGGCGAATGTCCTTTGGCTACGACATTACTTTGGCTGAAATAGAAGGTTAGATAAAGGTGTTCTGGTTCACTGGGGAGGAGGGAGAGTCGTATGGTGCTGTATTTAACCCTTTCAAGCTCCAATACGTGTTTCTGTTCTGTTTCTGGCTACTATTAGACTATTGTATTCAGATTAGTAACGGTATGGGTTGATTGAGATAGAATTTATAATTTTAATAGCCACAGATACTTAATAAGCTGCATAAAATCGTCTAATGAAAGCCAAAATAAACTGTTAAAACGCGTCAGAGCTTCAAAGGGTTAATGGGACTGGTTATTTTGGGGGTCTATTTATTTATATATTCATCTATTGTATTTTGGGGGTCTATTTATTTATATATTCATCTATTGTATTTTTAGTTTCCTCCATAGACCTCCATCAAACTTTAGGAAAAACATCCATTAGATCCGCCTACGAGATTAATTTGTACATTTTTCGGTGGAAAAATTTCACGGCCGAAGGCCGTGTTCTCCACAATTACAGGCTCGCTATCGCTCGCTAGGAAATCATCGACACCTAAAGGGAACGAAAGGTCTTAATATTGACAAAGAAATAGGGCGAACGGTATTAAAATCGACAAACTAATGGGGGAAACGTCTTAATATATAAAAACTAATGGGGCTAAGCATGAGGAAGAACGGGAACCATAAGAACGGCCCATCTCCCCTTAATGGTAGAAAGAGCGAGAGAGCAAGCGTTAGAGTTAAAATAGGACTTCAGAGGATATCAACCTTTCTGGATTATTAAGCCAGCACACTGCAAGTCACGAATAACGTCTAGACTGGATGCCCTTTTCGAGAACTCCAGAGAGAGAGAGAGAGAGAGATATCCTTTCCTTCCATTGTCCTTTTCTATTGGGTATGCCATCTCTACTCGTACCAATGGTTTCAAATTAGATAAATTTCGTTTCAGAAAAGATATAGGCAAATATTGGTTTGGTAACATAGTTGTAGATGGGTGGAATGGACTACCAAGTGCTATAGTGGGATCTAAAACTGTAGGGAGCTTTAAGATAAAATTGGATAAGCATATGGACGAGAAGGGTTGGGTGTGAAGGGGGATCAGCCGGGTTGGGCCAATCAGCGCTCTGCAGACCCCCATAATCCTGCGTTAATCTCTAACCGTTTTGGTAAGATGATCCTCAGGGTATTAGAGTGTTTAGCCTATAATTGGGCTTTGTAATTGATTTGGGGTTGTGTGGGACAGGGATCTGCCTTGCTTAGGCCAATCGGCTTTCTGCAGACTCCCATTTTCTTATGTTCTTATGTTCTAACAAAGGGGACATGACAAATGTACTAAAGCTCAGTGATAGCGAAAGAACTCGTACCAATGGTTTCAAATTAGATAAATTTCGTTTCAGAAAAGATATAGGCAAATATTGGTTTGGTAACAGAGTTGTAGATGGGTGGAATAGGCTACCAAGTGATATAGTGGGATCAAGAACGATAGGGAGCTTTAAGAAAAAATTGGATAAGCATATGGACGAGAAGGGTTGGGTGTGAAGGGGGATCAGCCGGGTTGGGCCAATCAGCGCTCTGCAGACCCCCGTAATCCTGCATTAATCTCTAACCGGTTTGGTAAGATGATCCTCAGGGTATTAGAGTGTTGAGCCTATAATTGGGCTTTGTAATTGGGGTTGTGTGGGACAGGGATCTGCCTTGCTTAGGCCAATCGGCTTTCTGCAGACTCCCATTTTCTTATGTTTCTTATGTTCTACTATAATCAAGTCCTGACCTACTCGTTTGGATCGTAAGGTCTGTGTGGCCAGTGAATCTATGTAAATCTCTCTCTCTCTCTCTACTAGAATTAAGTCTTGATCACCTCGTTTGGATCGTAAGGTCTGTATGGCCAGTGTATCTATGTAAATCTCTCTCTCTCTCTCTATCTTTTAGCCGGAGGGTGCGGATGGTGGGGAGAGAGCCTTCTACTTTACTGTCCTATTCTTCCACTATAAACTTTCCTTTTCTAGTAGTATTAAGACTGGACCACCTAGTTGGGACCGCAAGGTCTGTGTGGTCTGAGTATCTCTCTCTCTCTCTCTCTCTCTTTCTCTCTCTTTTCTGTATTTTATTTTTTGTATTGTTTATTTTGTTATGTTTTACAGTATATGTGAGATCCTATTACAGTATTGTTATTGTCGTTAGTGTGTTTTATGTTTGTTGTTGTTGTTGGACTGAATTACTATTATTTGTTATGTGTTCTTCTCCTGTCATCTCTTTTTCCTTTCTCGTCTTTTGTTGATCCTCCCTACCCCTTGTGGGAGTAAGGGCTGGCAACTGATAAGTTAGTTAGTTAAAATATTACATCAGAGGCTATCAATCCTTCTGGATTATTTACCCTCTTGCTCACACGAGAGCTTTTATAGTCCACATTCGATTAACACAAAATTGCTAATAACATTTCTGGAATATTTTGCACTGGTATCGGTAACTAGATTGATGATAGATGAATTTAGGTGACCGAAATATTTTAAATGTTGACCTCATAAGCTGCCAGACCAATGTTGATGATTAATGTTGAGGGAATTTTTGTTCGTGTGATACCGGCTTAAGTCAAGTATAACATCAGGACTGGAGCCCCTTTTCGAGAACTCCAGTCCCTCCTGGCTACTGACTGACTGAATTACGGGGCAGAAGTGAAGTGTAATAGGTTGACTCAATTGACCACTTGCGAGTTTCGTTCTATAGGGAAGTTGGAGTTGTAGACATCGATATTTAGCAGAATTACCAGCTAAAATATGGTTGTAGTACATATATAAATACATAAAACCCAATTCAATATACTCTTTACCCATCAGAAACCTACATTATTATTGTATTTCTATTTACTATCGATGTCTACAGCTCCAACTTCCTTATAGCCTGAAACTCGCAAATTGTCAATTCTGCTCATGTTAGCGATTGCTTGCTACCTCGAGAGGTGACCCACCTATTTAGACCGAGATGGTACACAGACAATTTTGCAACAACAGACTTTTATTTATATATATATTTTTTTTATTGGGGTGGCCATGAACATTGGGCGTTTGTCACAAATCGCTAGGTCATGTTGCCCGGGCTTGACATCAACCAATAATAGTTGACAGTGTGGGCTCGGTTAGCTGACCCTTTTAGCCGACGCTCTACTGACTATGCCATGCCTGGCTAATTTTTTACCTTTGCAACAGAGATATCGAATACCATGGCTTAAGGGGAGTTTTTCACTTAACCCGTGGAGCCCCGGCTAGTTTTGTAATGTTTGTTCATCAGAACCCGGCCGGTTTTCAAAAAATTGTTTTATTCCAGAAACAATAGCGAATGGGTTAGGAATGAAGGAAAAACCACGAAAAACCGCTCAAAAAGCTTAAAGAATGGTCCTACAGAGCCCCCGAAAACGTATTTTACAAGAGTAAAAAATTGAAGGCAATTACCCCAAAAAACCAGGTTATTGCGTGCTCACGCGCACGCCCGTGGACTTTGAGAGTTTTCAACCATCGGCACGGTTGCGTGGGATACGTACACAGTTCCCATACAAATCTGAGCCCTCTTGAGTGGCTACACCTGAGGTTACGGTCGGCGCAATTAGGGTGACTCGTCAGACGCGTCGCTGGGGCTGTGCGTTACATACATCGCCGACGCGTCAGACGCGTCGCTGGGGCTGTACGGGTTAAAGGTTTGTTTTCTGGATCCCCTTGTCCTTCGTGTTTAGCCCCATTTGTTTTGATATTTTACAACGTTCGCCCCATTAGTTTGGTGATTTTATGACCTTTCAACATAGGAGAATAGCATACCGCCCCCCTCCTCCCCAGCCCAAAATTTCATATTTGTTTTTGTCTAAAATGCTTCTTTCAACATAGGAGGGCATAGACACCCATATGGCATCCCTAACCCCCTAACCCCACCCCACCCCAACCTAATTTGAGCCACCCACCCCTCAAGATACTACATCAATACTACAAAATACTACATCATGTTCAAGAAGATATACAGTAGATGCTTATTTTCTGGATGTGGTGTCCCGAGTTCGAATCCCGGGAGAGCCATATGCTTTCATTAGTTTATTCAAGTACACTGAGGTTTGTAATTGATGAATAATGTTAACCTCTGAAGCGCGCATGGGGGTAATTGGAAACGTCCCCCTGTGCTGACGTATTTGAGGTGTTTCCGTCACTAAAATATTCATTGTGCCATTAATAGCATTAATACTTATCCATATGCGCCTATTATGGGTTGATTATAAAGGTATTAACCTGAAACAACAATAAAACGAGTGAAAACAGCGTTTGGATGGTCAAAATCGGAGATATAGCCCGCGAGTTGTATAATGTATGGGTGAGGCAAACTGCTTTCCCGCCAATTTCCCCCAAGGCCACTGAGACACAGTCGATCGATACTCTCTCTCTCTCTCTTGCACTCGCTTGCCATCAGTGATGACAACACCCTGCTTGCAACTCGCTAATGTTAGCACGAAAATATACCTCAGAATAAGGGAATAACAGGGAAAATAGGTGATAACTGAAGGAGAGGAGGAAAGTGGGGAAGGAGGGGAGGTAGAGGACTGAGATTTTGCATGGCCCCGGGGCCAAATTTTTTTTTTTTTTTTTATTTTTATTTTTTTTTTTTCGATGTCAAAAGTTGATTTTGTTTTTCACTCACTCATAAGAGTCTCCCCGCAGTCCGCCGGGGGAACTCTTAAGAGTCTCCCCGCAGTTCCCGGGTTAAGAACGGGGTGCTACTTACTTAAATAATGATCAAGAGGATATTGCTCCTATCTGGCAACACTAAAATCACCCATCTAACATCTCTACCACACCGTCCCTGTTTCCAAATATATGAACCAATAATATACCTCACCAAAGTCCAAAATATCTACCAAGTCACCGACATACGTAAATATATGCCATAAATCGCAAAAATAAAGCCACAATATCTACATTATCGCTCTAAAATTTCTCAAACTACAGAATATCGCTAGAATTCATGTATCTAGATGTAAAAATTGGCCTCTAGATCGAAGGAAACACCTAGATCTAGCGAGAAAGTAGCTAAATTGGCAACACTGCGTAGAACATATAGAACAAATTCTATAGTGTGCCTTATATATCCTGCCTTTCCTCCGTTTTCTCTAATAGCTGCTCCACTTAGAAAATGCGGCAAACGTGTTCTTATGAGTAACTATGGTAATTTTCATGAACAAATTGAGAAGTTATACAGGGTGTCCCAGGAGGAAAGGTCATAACTTTGGGAAATTATAAATATCCTAAATAACAGGCTCACTATCATTTGCCAGGAAAAAAATCTACACCTAAATAGCACGAAAGGTCTAAATATTGACAAAGAAAATGGGGTGAGAGGTCTTAAAATCGACAAACTACATATGGGCCGAACATCATAAAATCTGAAAACCAATGGGACTAAACATGAGGAAGAAAGGGGACCAAAAAAACGACCCATCTCCCCTTAATGTAAAACATCTGTTCTCGTTGCATTTATACTATCTATCTATTTATCTATTTACTCAGACCAATTCCCCATTTGTTTTTCTTCTGAATATTTTTCTATTTCAATATTTTCTGGACAAAAGGCACAGCTGCCTGAAACAAGTGTCCCCCCCCCCCCCCCCTCCAGGTTGGAAAGAGTTACAGAACCAAAATCAAACTACATTAGAGTTAATTAACCCTTTGAGTACAGTTGGCCAAATAAGTGATGTCGCGGCACCAAGTATATTTCGATCAATAATTGGTATCAGCACTATCTAAGCATTAATTTATCATTTCGAGTGAGATATACAAACATGTCCCTATCTTTACACACCCTAGTCAACATCCGACAGACATTAATACAGCACACAGAGAGCAAAACATAATAACAGCGGCGACACAACTTATTTGGCCAACCGTACCAGCGACGTGTTATATTTGTTGTTAGCTGTGTTTAGACGATTTTATGCAGCTTAGGAAGGATCCGTGGTAGTTAAAAGGGTTGGTTGAGGTAGTTTGAAGTCTTTATATTGCTAGAAGTCATTCCTAAGCTGAATATAATCGTCTAATTGTTGCCAGAAGATGATGAAAAGGACGTCCTTTCTTAATATAATGCTGGCTCGCTATCGCTCGCCAGGAAGAAATCAACACCTAGATGGGGATAAACGTCTTAACTCTTTGGCTGCGGGGTGTTTTGGGCTATTTATGGCATATTCAGGCACTCCTGAATGATGAATCAAGCATCTGCATTAAATGAACTGTATTCTGCCGAAAACTAGGCGAAAATAGCTTCAAAATGAGACCAGAACGGGCCTCGTAGGTGGCCTGGTTCACCCGCAGCGGTGCCATAGAAACGTGGGAAACCCGCTATTTGTTAGCACTCGCTCGCTTGGCAACACTGTTGTGAGAGGCAGTGAGAGACCCGTGCGAGATACAGTCTACCTCAGTGGGCCGCTCGCTGCTCTGAGGATCGGAGGTGGGCCCCTCATGCTCCCGCCCACTGACAATAAATTTTTACGGTTTTTACAGGCTTTTAAAGCCTGGAAATTGCTGCAAATTGCCAGGACGTTCCAGAACATCACCCGCAGCAAAAGGGTTAAAATAGTTGGCTGAATGGGGCCGAATGGATACAAGCCAGAGAAAGAGAGAAAAGGAGAGAAATACAAAAAAGCAGGTCACCCCCCTTAGCACTCAACGAGCGGCCTAGGTCGGTAACTTCTACTACCTGCCAAGCTGGTAGTTTTACCCTAAACGAGCTTATTTCCGTGCTCTTTTTCATGCATAAACAAGAGGCAGAGCGTAATACAATTATGTATCCGTGAAAGGGCGATAATTGAGCTTTCCAATGACACCTGAACCATCCTTCTACGACCACTGGTTGTCTTGCAGCGATCGTGCAACACGAAGGAAAAATCCCTAAAATACAGCAATTTCTTCAGTGTTTACCCTGTTTGGCGGGACCAGGGATGTGGTGGGATGTGATGTTACCCTCAGTGGCGGGACTGGGTCCATGCCGAACACTCAGAGCCAACCCGCGCTGCTACTACTGGTCGGACTCTCTCTCAGAGCCGATAATGTGCTCAACATCGCATGCTACTATAGCCGGGCCCCGCCACATAATCCTTGGTTCTCTTGTCCGACTATAGCCGGGTGCCGCCAATAAAGGGTTAAGGGGGCCCACCTCGGTTTTTTTCTTCTTCTCTATCTCTCTCCCTCTCTCTATGGGTTGTATCTATTCGTCCCCATTCAACATACTGTTTCAAGATGTTTATCCCCATCCAGGTATCGATTTTTTCCTGGCGAGTGGTAGCGAGCCTGCATTTTTTTTAAAAGGTTTTTGACAGCAGGCTAAATTTGTACATTTTTCTATAGAAAATGTCGCCAACAAAGCTGGATATCTTCATACAATGCTGGCTCGCTATTGCTCGCCAGGAAGAAATCTACACCTGGATGGGGATAAACGTCTTATAACAGTAGGCTGAAAGGGGCGGAATGGATACAAGCCAGAGAAAGAGAGAAAAGGAGATAAAAAAGCAGGTCACCCCCCCTTAAGTGTATTGTAATAAATAGGAGGAGGAAGTGCTTACGAGAAGATTTTGGATTACTCTCTGTAGGTGAGGCACAAATAGAAAAAGTGGGGGAAGCCAGGCATATGAAATAAAAGTTCCAGGAACTCCCTTTTTTTCCTTCTATATTCCAATACTTCCTCTCGGGCATAGGCTGATAGCCTGTACCACTCAACACAGTGAAGCCTCTGAGGTCTCCTTCCTGTCTAGGGAGTGTGTTTCACTGTCCACCCCTATTCTCGGACCCTCGCTCTCAGAACGCCACCTATTGAGTAATTAATTAGGCATTGGCCCCCTGTAGCATATTTTGAATATGGGAATATTTAATCAGGGAACAATGAGGGTATTTTTGGGAGCGTTTCGGTGGGCTTTGTAGTAATGCACTGATACTAGGCACAGCACAAATTCCATCCCAATAATATCTTTACATTAACATATTGGGATTTGAACCCAAGCCAGTGGCAAGACCACTCCACCACACCTCCCCTTGCCTATGTGGCCTCCCCTGGGTACTGCCCTGCTCAATTGGTGCCTATAATATCCTATATGTGTTATAGATGCAGCAAATCAATAAAGAAAAAACATTATCTGCAATGTGTATGCACAGGTCATACCTCAGGATGAAGACTACTTATGTCATATTACAAGGGACTGGAGTTCTCGAAAAGGGGCTCCAGTCCTGATGCTATTCTTGACTGAGTGTTCTGGGTTAACCCCTACTGTACCAGCGATGGCATACAGCCGTCAGTAAAAAAGTCACTCATCAGTACCAGCGACGGAAGACGTCCGTCAGTAATATGCGGTCCTTGTAACTGCCCGAATCTAGCGTTACCTGGTACCATGACTTGTACACACTGCCCTGAGGCATTGGCAACACTTCTCAGCTTGGATTCAAGCTCCCACTGGCTTGCTGGGTCAGTACTCCTCCAACTTACGGTGTGAGAGGGTGACCTCTCTTGACTCTGAAGTCATGTTGGCCTCAATGCCTGGTACTGGAGGGTACATTTATAGTAATACCCTCTGGTACAGGTGAGGTTAATAATCCAGATGGGTTGAAAGCCTCTGTAGTCCTATTCTAACTAATCAACATATGTCATATGTAACACATATACTAAAATAAAAGATATAGACAAAATAGTGAAAGATGTGTCGGGAAAAGGGGGTTACACATTTTATAACCTGACCGTGTGCAATAGAGCCCCATGAAATATTGTTGTAGTCGTGGCAGGTTGTCAATAGCGGCCATATTCCTAAACGATACCGCAGTAAAAACTGTTTTTCATAGAGGAACTTCGTGGAAATCTATACATAAATGATGAAATAAATACGCCCATCCCCCCTTAACCCGTACTGCACACAGGGATATTGTCAACGGAATTCCTCTTTTCATGCATAAATTTCATATATATATTAATTCAGTCATGCATGTATCGCCAGCTATGATAACCACCACTTTTATATATATTTTGTATTCCATAACCCAGATCCAGAATCATGGACCTTCTATATATTTATGCTATTGTGAAAATGTATGCATTGGGGCTGATTAACCCGGGAAGCGCGGAGCTATGATATTTGAAATGTCCCGCCAGGTGAAGGTATTTTGGTTCATTCCTCACAAAAATTGTAACTTTTAGCTATTGTTTCAGCTTACTTATTATTACAGGACAGTACTGTACAACACGGATTACGAAAATTACTATACTTGTTAAAGCCAACGTTCGCTCTTAGTTACCGTGAAGCCACAGAGTGTGAGGTGAAGTTGAACGGTCAGGCTATGGAGATTGTCAGCTCATTTAAGTATCTGGGCAGTGTGCTGAGTAAAGATGGGACTATGGATGAAGATGTGCGGGAGAGGGTGCAACAGGGGAAGAGGGTTGTAGGAACGCTGAAAGCAGTAACAAGAAATAGGGTGGTCAGCATGAAGGTGAAGAAGTCCTTACGTGACAGTGTGGTAATCCCAACATTGACTTACGGAAGCGAAGCATGGACGTTCGAGGAGAGAATCGGACCAAGAGTGAGAGCGTTGGAAATGAGTTACTTAAGAAGTGCATGCAGAGTTACATAAAGGGATAGACAGACGAATGAGGAAGTAAGAAGGAGGTGTGGTGTGGAGGTAGATGTGCTGGAAAGTGTGAAAAGGAACACCTTGAGATGGTTGTTGTTGTTGTTGCTGTTCCCCAAGCTGCCTGGCCGAACAGCCCCAAGGCCCTGAGCAGGGCCAAGGCCATAACTGAGTGCCCCCACAGAACCCTCCCTGCCGACCACAATAAAGCCTGGGTGACCGAAGCCACTCCATGGCGGGGAGCTGAGGAGGGTGCAGAAACGCCCGGGAAACCAAAGCCCCACCCAGGGCCCTGCGCCCCTCAGCAATTATGAAGAGAAAGTTGAGGGGCAAAGGAAAAATGTGACGCTTTGGCTTCCAATCTTGGTAGATTGGGAGGTCAATCCACGGAAGAGACGCCGTCACTTGAGATCTAGAAAATATATAAGTAAAAGGAACAGTCAGAGTAAGCTATGGGTATGGCAGAGATCGCTCTGATACACCAGCCCATCACCACCTTGAGATGGTTCAGCCATAATTATGGAACGTATGGGAAGCGAGAGAATGACTAAGAAGGTGTATGAGAGCGAGGTGGAAGGACAGAGAGGGAGAGGTAAACCGAGAGAGAGGTGGAAGGATGGAGTGAGGAAGTATATGGATGAAGGCAGTGCTGGATGGGAGGACGGGTGACGACTGACTGGGGACAGAGGTGCATGGGGGCGTTTCGTTCGTGGCCACCCCTTCGGGGATCACGGCGTCAGGCAATAGATAGATAGATAGATAGATAGATATACTTCGCATGAAATGCATCAAAACTATTACTTCGATCGTGTGTGTACTAACCTGTGAGCGTGTGTATGTAAAACAGCCATGTGTACTAACCTGTGAGTGTGTGTACGGTAGACAGCACTAACAGCAACCAGCACAGCAGCCCCGGCACAGCAACTCTAACCATTATTTCTTCTTTGAGTATCATATATATTATTTAAGTCAGCTGCCAAATCGTGATATCTTGAGTTTTTTACGATTTGATTTGTTGTCTCTTGATAGTGCAATCGATACTGCGCTGGATTTCGGTGTGAGTATCCTAGGTTCGAATCCTGGGAGTACCACATGTATTCATTAATTTCATTAGTTTCATTAACTTGGTTTATTGTTAAGTTAATCGGTGGGTTGGTTGGTATTAAAAAAATTATCATATATTACTTAAACTATTTAGAGGCTTTTCTGATATGTGAGTTTCAGAGACATATTTCCGTCTACAATGGAAATTACATATGTCATTGATTCGTTATATTACCCGGTAGGCCTACTTATTTCGTTAATGCTTCTGTGTCTAATTATTGTTTTCAGTTATATATGTACAGTATAACTGTCTTGATAGCGTAATGCTTAGTGTGCGGAATTTCGGTGTGATGATCCTAATCGGTGTGGATAGCCAACACCTTCCGACACAGAATGATCCACAGGTACACGTGGAAACGGATGTTGACGATGAAGGATAAGACAGTGGTGGAACGAAAGTCATTGATTGATTATGTATGTGTGGATGAACGAATGAAGAAATCTGTGATGGATGCTAGGGTGTATAGGGGTATTGGAGGGGGTCTGTCTGATCATTATGTAGTGGTAGCTAAGGTTAGGATACAAAAGAAGTGGGTGAGGAGAACTGGAGGGAGGCGAGAGGAGGGTGGAATGGTGAGGAGGGTGGAGAGGTTGCAGGAGGAGGAAGTCAGGGAGGAGTACAGGAGAGCAGTGGAAAGACGACTAGGTGGGTTCGACCTGGAAGTTATGGAGGAAGTGGAGGAGATGAGCAAGGTGTTTAAGGATGAGATCTGTGCAGCATGTGAGGAGGTGTGTGGAGTGAGGAGAAGAGGGAGGGGAGTGAAAGGTACAGCATGGTGGACAGAAGAGGTAAGAATAGCTGTGGAAGAAAAGAAGAGAGCATATAGAGAGTGGTTGGGTAGTAGAGGGAATGAAGATTTCGAGAGACAGAAACGAGCGAGGTACGTGGAGAGTAAGAGGGTGGTGAAGAGAGTAGTGAAGGAAAGTAAGAGAAGAGTAGATGAGGAATTTGGAAGGAATCTGAGTGTAAAATGGAGGGAGAGTAAGAAACTGTTCTGGAAAGAAGTCAAGAAAGTTAGGGAAGGTAGCAAGGGAAACAGTAAGGGTGTGAAAGATAAGAATGGGAGAATGCTAGCCGAGAAGCAAGAGAGAGTCGAAAGATGGAGGGGTACTTCAATGAGTTGCTAAATGTAAGGAATGAAGAGCCAGCAAACATAGCTGGATATGGTATGGGAGGGAGAAGAAGAGAAGTAGTGGAGGAGGAGGTGGGGATCAGGAGGTCAGAAGTGTGGGAAGCCATGAAAAGAGTGAAGTTGGGGAAAGCACCAGGAACAGATGGAGTGTGTGGGGAAATGTTGAGGTATGGTGGTGAGATGGTGATAGAATGGGTATGGAAAATGTGCAAACTAGCATGGGAGAAGGGGAGTGCACCCAATGACTGGAAGACTGGCATAATAGTTCCCCTATATAAGGGCAAAGGGGAAAGAGGAGTGTGTGGTAACCACCGAGGAATATGTCTTCTAAGCGTAGTAGGGAAGGTATACAGTAGGGTAGTGATTGAGAGATTGAGAGTGAGAACGGAGAAATGGATAGGCAACGAGCAGGGAGGTTTTAGGAAGGGAAAAGGATGTGTAGATCAGATTTTTACCCTGAATTGTTGTAGCTGGAGAAGAAACAAAGGGTGTATGTTGCCTTTATGGACTTGGAGAAGGCCTATGACAGAGTGGATATAGAAGGCATGTGGAAAGTACTTAGAATATACGGAGTAGAGGGCAAGTTGCTGAAAGCAGTGAAGAGCATGTATGAGGGTGCAAAGGCGGCAGTACGTGTGGAGAGTGAGCAGAGCGAGTTCTTTGACCTGAATGTTGGTTTGAAACAGGGGTGTGTGATATCCCCGTGGTTGTTTAATGTATATATGGATGGAGTCATGAAAGAAATACTATCAAGAGCAGTGGATGTTGGTGTATCGCTGAAAAGGGAGGGAATTGAGTGGAAGCTACCTATACTACTGTTTGCGGATGATACAGTTCTGATTATTGATAATGAATGGGAGTTGCAGGGTCTGGTAAATGAGTTTGGAACAGTGTGCGAAAAACGGAATTTGAAGGTAAATGCGGGGAAGAGCAAGGTTATGGTCTTCGAAAGGGGTGAAGTCACAGAGTGTGAGGTGAAGCTGAACGGTCAGGCTATGGAGATCGTCAACTCTTTTAAGTATCTGGGCAGTGTGTTGAGTAAAGATGGGACTATGGATGAAGAAGTGCGGGAGAGGGTACAACAGGGGAAGAGGGTTGTAGGAACGCTAAAAGCAGTAACAAGAAATAGGGTGGTCAGTATGGAAGTGAAGAAGTCCTTGCATGACAGTGTGGTAATCCCGACACTGACTTACGGAAGCAGCGAAGCATGGACGTTGGTTGAGAGACTCAGACCAAGAGTGAGAGCAGTGGAAATGAATTACTTAAGGAGTGCGTGCGGAGTTACATGGAGGGATAGACAGACTAATGAGGAAGTAAGAAGGAGGTGTGGTGTGGAGGTAGATGTGCTGTAAAGTGTGAAAAGGAACAACTTGAGATGGTTCGGCCATATGGAACGTATGGAAAGCGAGAGAATGACTAAGAGGGTGTACGAGAGCGAGGTGGAGCGACAGAGAGGGAGAAGTAGACCGAATGAGAGGTGGAAGGATGGAGTGAGGAAGTACATGAATGAAGGCGGTGCTGGTTGGGGGGAGGGGCGTCGACTGACTGGGGACAGAGGTGCATGGGGGCGGTTCGTTCGTGGCCACCCCTTCGGGGATCACGGCGTCAGGCAATAGATAGATAGATAGAATCCTAGGTTCGAGTCCTTGGAGTACCACATATATTCATTACTTTCATTGATTAATTAATTCAGTTTATTTGTAAATTAATTGGTGGATTGGTGAAAACAAATATGAATTATATATCCGTTATGTTAATTCAGTGCATATATTATTGGTGTTTGTATATTTATTTGTTTAAGGCAAGAATGATATGTTTTAAATTATGATTATATATTATTATATATCCTTTATGTTATTTGTATGTACATATTGTTTGTGATCGTATATGTAATGTTTTAAGGCAATAATGATATGTTATATAATATGGATAGATATTATTATATATCCTTTATGTTATTTCAGTGCATATAATATTTGCTTTCGTACGGTATATTGAATGTTTTAAGGCAAGAATGATATGTTAATGGTTTGCGTGGGTTCCCTGTTTGATTGTCACTAGAATTAAAGCACTTTGGTCATTATTTCACTTATTGTTTACGCATTTAAATATTCATTAAAGTCAGTGCTTCAATCGCTCCCTTATTTTAGTATACTTATATATTTTATTACGGCACTTATTTTATTATTATTAAGACTTTTATTATACATATTTATTTTAATACTTTTTATATTTTATTAATCATATTTATGTTATTACTTATTATATTTTATTATTACTATTTTATTATGCAAATTTATTATAATAGTTATCTTATTATTATTATTATTTTATTAAACAAATATTTTAATACTTATGTTATTATTAGTAGTGGTAGTATATTTGTCTACCTATTGTGACAAGCCATGTGGATAATTCTCTGTTTTCGCAGTCATAACTCGGTATTTTATGACGATTAATTGTTTAATATATTCACGATTTTTGTTTAGTTTATAAGCATTAAACCAATTTGTCATTTTGCTATCGTTCGCTCTCTGGGATATTTTATGTAATATATTCTGAACATTCTGTCGATCTTTAACTTGGCTTTCAGTTTATGGCATCTCATTGGTTCCTCTTCTTCTCGCACTCATTTCCTGAAAGAGAAGAAATTTATAATTAGAATGATTAGAGATATACGTATGAATTTTTGTATCAACATGGTTATTATTCTGATGCTATACTCTGTTAATTCTAGGTTGGCCAGAAATCGTAACCTCTAACCTCTGTAACTCAAACAGGGGTGGAGCAAATGGGATGTAGATTTCCACACGTATTCCCCGGCTGACCCTTCCCCAATGGTAGAAGTATTACCCCGATTACGCTAGTCTTTTATGAGTTATAGAGGTATAAGTACACTCGGATACCATAGTCTCTAGCCCACTCATAAATATTCGTGGACTTCATCTATTTCTAGTTATGGAACTATATATGTGGAAATGAATTTATGAATATAATTTTGTATATATCAACTAAAAATCAATGTATACTGTTTATTGAAAAGCAAGTTCTATCCCAAAATCAGTCAAGATAGTTATAATTGCATAAACAAAGGGGGGTTCACAAATTCGCATGAGTGGGCTAGAGACTATGGTATCCGAGTGTACAAGAGTTTTGGGACTGCGTACTTGGAACAGGGTTTAGCTATATGCAATACTGATTGATCAATGCAAATAGTTCGGCTGGGTGAAGAACTAACTAAAGCTTAACCCGTTCAGTACCGGTGACATCCTTTTAGCTATATTCTGGCAATGATTAGACGATTTGGTTCAGCTTCGGAAGGACTTCAAGCAATAGTAAGGGTTCAGACTATCTAAACCAACCCTTCTATCTAGCACCTATCCTTTCTAAGCTGCAGAATATCGTCAAAATATAGCTAGAATATAATATAGCACACGTCGCTGGTACTCAAAGGGTTAAGGCCGCATTAATCACTTAGTTGAGGAAGGAGGTAGTGACGGTAGTGAGAGCTCTTTATATAGCTCCAACACCATTATCCTTACTGTGAGAGAGAGAGAGAGAGAGAGAGAGAGAGAGAGAGAGAGAGAGAGAGAGAGAGAGAGAGAGAGAGAGAGAGAGAGCGAGAGACCCGATTAACCCCTTCTGTACCGGCAACGTCTTTCATATTTTGTTTGGCTATTATTAGACAATTTTATAAAGTTTTAAAAGGGCCTCCAACAAATAACAGGCTTTGAACTATCTCACGTAACCCTTCTTGCTACCACAGGTCCTTCTTAAACTACACAAAATCGTCTAAATATAGCTGGAATATAATTAAAAAGCGTCACCGAGACAGAAGGGGTTAAGGCCGCATGAATCACTTAGTTGAGGAAGGAGGTTGACGGTAGTGAGAACTCTTTATAACTCGACCATTATCGTTACTTTGATAGAGAGAGAGAGAGAGAGATGGGGGGGGGGGGGGAAGGGACAGAAAGAGAGGGAGAGAGAGAGAGGTGGAATGAAGGGAAGAAAACTTAAGATATAGACTGGTAGACAAAATATATTAAAACTGATAATTTAATAGTATGGTTGAGCATAATTATGAATGATAATAAAACAATGTACTGATTGAACTTAGGAAATCTGGAATAACACGAAATCTATATTGTTGTCAATATTAGTTTGTTCTACATTAGGAAAACGTCTGTCAATTGGCCACTTGCGAGTTTCGGTCTATAAGGAAGTTGGAGCTGTAGACATCGATATATAACATAATTTTGACTTACATTGCGGCTGTAGGCTAGTGCTTATATACATAAATAAAATCCAATTCAACATACTTTTTATCCATTAGAAACTTATATTATTATTGTATTTCTGTTGAATATCGATGTTTACGGCTTCAACTTTCTAATAGCCTGAAACTCGCAAGTGGTCAATTGGTTAGCAGAAATAATTATATACGCTTAATATGCTAGGTGATATTCTGTACTTAAGGGAGCCCACTTCGTTTTTTTTTTTTTGTCTCTCCCTCTCTCTTTGGCTTTTATCCATTCGGCCCAATTCAGCCTACTGTTTTAAGACGTTTACCTCCATCCAGGTGTCAATATTTTCCTGGCGAGCGGTAGCGAGCCAGCATATTTATATTTTTGTTTTGACAGCAAGCTAAATGAGTACATTTTTCGATAGAAAAATGTCTCCGGCGAAGCCGGATTTCTTCATACAATGCTGGCTCGCTATCGCTTGCCAGGAAGAAATCGACATGGATGGGGATAAATGTCTTAAAACAGTTGGCTGAATGGAGCCGAATGGATACAAGTCACAGAAAGAGAGAAAAGGAGAGAAAGATAAAAACAAAAAGCAGGTGACCCCCCTTAAATAAAATATACTGAATACTCATTGCATGTACAGTTGGTCACATAAGTTACGTTCCTCTCCGTGATCTTATACATGGAAATATAATGCCCATGGTTGAATTACGAGTGTAGTTTCTTATGCAGTGGTTAACTCATCTGATTAGTCAACTGCTGATTAAAACAAACCTCACTCGCAATAAATGCATACTATTTTACTATCATACATAAGATCACAACGAGGAACAGAACTTATGTGGCCAACTGTACAGTCGCTCTAATAAGTGATGTCTCGGCACCAAGTATGTTTTGATCAATAATTGGTATCGGCAATATCTAAGCTTCATTTCTTCATATCGAGTGAAATATAAAAACATGTTCCTACACTTACACACCCTATTCAACATATGACAGACATTTATACAGCACAGAGCAAGCCAAACGTAATGACAGGAGGGACATGACTTATTAGGGCGACCATACATACTAGGTGTGTGTGTGTGTGCGCGCCCTTCTGTGTGTGTTTGTGTGTGTGTGTGCGTGTGTGTGCGCGCGCGCGTGTGCGCGCGCGCGCATGTGTATATTGTGATCAGATGCGGCTGTATAATTTCAGATTCTAAACATATTCAGATTGTAAACAAATAATTGTTCAATATATATTGTAAACTAATCACCAACAGACGTACATAATTATGGAAACCATTACATCTCTGGATCATCTAATTTGTCTGTTATTAACCCTCTCAGACATATGACGCGATTTTGAGCCAATTAGGGATACTTTAAAGCCTTTGTTACCATCAGGGGTATTTAGAAACCTTTAGTTTAGTTACTTCAACCTCTGCAGTTGTCTTTGAGTTAGCTGTGGACAGAAAACTAATTTTGGAGAGGTAATTATAAGAGTGAGAGAACTCTATTTCTTATTGCTATCTGGCAACTCTGAGTCATATGAGCGTGAAAGGGTTAAGTTATATTTCAGATTCGTCTTCTTTTGGAATTTTTCGAGAACTTTTTGTATTCATTCTCTGATATGTACGGTCGCGCTAATAAGTTATGTCCCAGCTGACATTACGTTAGGCTTGCTCTGTGCTGTATTAATGTCTGGCAGATGTTGAATAGGGTGTGTTAGTGTAGGAACATGTTTGTATATTTCACTCGATATGAAGAAATGAAGCTTAGATATTGCTGATACCAATTATTGATCAAAACATACTTGGTGCCGAGACATCACTTATTACCGCGACTGTACATTCGGTCAAAGAAGTATCTGCACCCCTACGCTGATCGTGTGGTGTGTACAACTCGATAGGGTTGGCACTTCTGCCTGCTACTATATCCATGTGTCAGAGACGATTTAACATTGGATAAACATAGTGATTTTTGGAAATGTTATTCTATACTTCTGATTCAACATCCCCTGAACAATTTATTTAACCCTTTTTACTACCATATATCCTTTTATAAACTGCACAAAATCGTCTCAATATAGCTAGAATAACATTAACAAGACGTCGCCGGTACAGAAGGGGTTAGTGGATAGGAGCATTAACCCATTCTGTACCGGCGACGTCTTTTGTATTGTATTCCAGCTATGTTTTGACGATTTTGTGCAGTTTAACCCATCTGGCCCGGGCTCGCCCTCCTAAGGACGTTGTTGAGATCCGGGCGATCTGGCCGAAAAACGTCTACGCTTAGGCTACCGTATCTTTGTTATTTTAACTGCTACTGCATTCCCACACATCTTCAAGCGTAGATGTGTTTCGTACCTGTAGACTGGCATTAAGTAGAGCTCTTTAAGTCAACTGGTTCAGTTGTGATGACGATTTCCGTGGAGAGAGTTTCGATGTAATTTTAGTAATATCAGACAATTTTCAACACTAAATCTGTTCTTGCAGACAACACAATAATAAACTCCGACTCTTCTTCTTGTTTTCGGAGGTGCGGTGACGCAACGACAGGCTTTGTTTACATACGTCGGACGCACGGCTTTCAAAACATGCTTAATAGGCTTTCAAGTTTACAGGTTTTAAAATGACACCCGGGCTCCTGCCCATCTGCCGCGGTGTCCTTTTAAAATGCTGCCCGGGCGGGAAGGGTTAAGAAGGATCTGTGGTAGTGAAAATGGTGAAGCGAGATAGTTCGAAGGCTGGTAATTACTGGAGGCCCTTTTTAAGCTGATTAAAATCGTCTAATAGTAGCCAGAGTAAAGCTAAAAGGACACCGCCGGTGCAGGAAGGGTTAAATAATAAATAAATTAGTCAAGTTTTCTGTGGTTCAGGGGAAACTTATTCACCTGTAGCATTTCTCTGACCCCTCCTCCGTCACGTTCTGTCAAACAGTTTTACACGGGATTGGAGATGGGCTATTAATACGGTGCCTTTATCTCGCTCGCTCGCTCTCTCTCTCTCTCTCTTTTCTATCCTTTCCTTCAACTTTCCTTTTCTATCGGGTATGCCGTCTCTACTAGAATTAAATCCTGACCACCTCGTTTGGATCGTAAGGTCTGTGTGGCCAGTGTATCTATGTAAATTTGTCTGTCTGTCTCTCTCTCTAACCACCTCTCTCTCTCTCTCTCTCTCTCTCTCTCTCTCTCTCTCTCGTTCGCTACTAATGCATAATATATTGGCGTATACATTATATATTATTCAACCACTGACCCATATGCTAAACCTGTCAGCCTGGTACAGTCGGCCGAATAAGTGATGTCGCGGCACTAAGTTCATTTCGATCAATGATTGGTATCAGCACTATCTAAGCATCAATTCATCGTTTCGAGTGAGATATACAAACTATGTTCCTGTCTTTACACACCCTATTCAACATCCGACAGACATTAATACACCACACAGGGCACCAAGTATATTTCGATCAATAATTGGTATCAGCACTATCTAAGCATTAATTCATTGTTTCAAGTGAGATATACAAACATGGTCCTATCTTTACACACCCAATTCAACATCCGACAGACATTAATACAGCACACAGGGAACAAAACGTAGAGACAGCTGAGACACGACTTATTTGGCCAACCATACATAAGGTTTCTAACTTTCAGAATAATGTACAATATTTATATCGGATAATCTTAAAGGGGAGTGATCATTCGTCTTGACCCGGTCAGTACCAGGGACGTCCTTTTAATCATCTTCTGGCAACAACTAGACGTTATTCAGCTTAGGAAGGACATATAGCAATAATAGGACTTCAAACTATCTCAACCAACTCTTTCAACTACCACAGGTCCTTCCTAAGCTGCAAAATATCGTCTAAATACAGCTAGAACAAATATATCACACGTCGCTTGTACTCAAAGGGTTAATAGTATGTGTACGGTATGTATGCATTGTTATATGTATCTATGTATGTAATTATGTATGTATGGTTGAAGGGACTGGATTTCTCGCAGAGGGGCTCCAGTCCTGACGTTCTTCTTGACTTACAGTGTGCTGGCTGAATAATTCAATAGGGTTGATAGCCTCTGAAGTTCTACTTTAACTATGTATGGTTGCCTTGTATGTATGTATGTATGTATGTATGTATGTATGTGTATATATGTATGTATGCCATGTGTTACAGTTGAACATAACGTTAGGACAATACCAGCAGTGTGCGTGTGTGTGTGTGTATGTGTATGTATGTATGTGTGTGTGTGTGTGTGTGTGTGTGTGTGTGTGTGTGTGTATGTATGTATGTATGTGTGTGTGTATGTATGTGTGTATGTGTGTGTAGGCGTCCATTATTGCTTGTATGTAGATTGTATCAGTACATATAGCTTGTGTTATGGTGGCAGGTGGTGTGTGTGTGTGTGTGTATATGTATGTATGTATGTATGTGTGTGTGTGTTGTGTGTGTATGTATGTGTGTGTGTGTGTGTGTGTGTAGGCGTCCATTATTGCTTGTATGTAGATTGTATCAGTACATATAGCTTGTGTTACGGTGGCAGGTGGTGTGTGTGTGTGTGTGTATGTGTGTGTGTGTGTGTGTGTGTAGGCGTCCATTATTGCTTGTATGTAGATTGTATCAGTACATATATAGCTTGTGTTACGGTGGCAGGTGGTGTGTGTGTGTGTGTGTATGTATGTGTGTGTGTGTGTGTGTGTAGGCGTCCATTATTGCTTGTATGTAGATTGTATCAGTACATATAGTTTGTGTTACGGTGGCAGGTGGTGTGTGTGTGTGTGTGTGTATGTGTGTGTGTGTGTGTGTAGGCGTCCATTATTGCTTGTATGTAGATTGTATCAGTACATATAGTTTGTGTTACGGTGGCAGGTGGTGTGTGTGTGTGTGTGTGTAGGTGTCCATTATTGCTTGTATGTAGATTGTATCAGTACATATAGCTTGTGTTACAGGTGGTGTGGGTAGCTAGGGTTATGTTTTTTGTTTTTTTCTTCCATATTCCAACTACTCCCTCTCGGGCATAGGCTGAGAGCCTATGCACTACACCGCTGACCACGGTGAGGCCCGTGAGGTCTTGTTCCAGTCTAGGGAGTGAGACATGCAAAGCACCCCGGCTCGAAGCAACTCCATCTCTGAAGCCGCTTCGCCTCTGTGCTTTATAGTCTCATCCCCCACACTCGGACCCTCACTCTCAGAACGCCACCTATTGAGCAATTAACTCACTAGGCATTGCCCCCTGTAGCATATTTTGAATATGGGAATATTCATACAGTGCTATTTAATCAGGGAACAATGAGGGTATTTTTTTTTGAATTTTGGTGTGCTGTGGAAATGCACTGAAACTAGGTACAGCACAAATTTCATCCCAATAATATCTTCCCATTGACATATTGGGATTCGAACCCGGGTCCATTGGATTACCAGTCCAGTGGCAAGACCACTCTGCCACACCTCCCTTAATACGTTTGTACGTTTGTGTGTGTGTGTGTTTGTATGTGCATGGGTATTTAGGGTCATGTACGTTTGTGTGAAGGTGTATGTGTGTGTCTGGGTGTTTCAACTGTGTAAGTGTGTGTTGTGTGTGCGTTGGTAGCTAGGGTCATGTACGTATGTGTGTGTATATGTGCGTAGGTGTGTCTATTGTGTAGGCCTGTGTGTGTGTGTGTGTGTGTGTGTGCGTGGGTAGTTAGGGTCATGTATGTTTGTGTGAATGTTTATGAATATCGGTATATATGTGGGGGTGGGTGTCAACAGTATATGTGTGTGTGGGTGGGTGTCAACAGTATATGTGTGTGTGGGTGGGTGTCAACAGTATATGTGTGTGTGGGTGGGTGTCAACAGTATATGTGTGTGTGGGTGGGTGTCAACAGTATATGTGTGTGTGGGTGGGTGTGTCAACAGTATATGTGTGTGTGGGTGGGTGTCAACAGTATATGTGTGTGTGGGTGGGTGTCAACAGTATATGTGTGTGGGTGGGTGTCAACAGTATATGTGTGTGTGTGGGTGGGTGTCAACAGTATATGTGTGTGTGGGTGGGTGTCAACAGTATATGTGTGTGTGGGTGGGTGTCAACAGTATATGTGTGTGTGTGGTGTGGGTGGGTGTCAACAGTATATGTGTGTGTGGGTGGGTGTCAACAGTATATGTGTGTGTGGGTGGGTGTCAACAGTATATGTGTGTGTGGGTGGGTGTCAACAGTATATGTGTGTGTGGGTGGGTGTCAACAGTATATGTGTGTGTGGGTGGGTGTCAACAGTATATGTGTGTGTGGGTGGGTGTCAACAGTATATGTGTGTGTGGGTGGTTGTCAACAGTATATGTGTGTGTGGGTGGGTGTCAACAGTACATGTGTGTGTGATTGGGTGTCAACAGTATATGTGTGTGTGGGTGGGTGTCAACAGTATATGTTTGTGTGGGTGGGTGTCAACAGTATATGTGTGTGTGGGTGGGTGTCAACAGTATATGGTTTTTTTTTCTTCTTTTTTTTTCATCTACTCCCTCTCGGGCATAGGCTGAGAGCCTATACATTCATCCGTTATGAACGGTCAAGCCCGTGAGGTCTCGTTCCAGTCTAGGGGGTGAGACATATGAAGCACTTTTAGCTGCAACCAGCCCCTGTTATCTTGCCTTCGCAGGATGCATGGGGCTTAGTTGCTCACTCACGGCTCCAAGCAGCCACATCTCTGAAGCTGCCTCGCTCCAGTGCTTCACTGTCTCATCTCCGCATTGAGTTTCAATGCGGATAAATGTAAAGTACTACATATCGGATACCTAAATGAGAAAGCAAACTATTCGATGAATGGCACTCAGCTTAAGAATGTAAACAGAGAAACCGATCTGGGAGTAACAATATCGAGTAACCTAAAACCGAGTCAACAATGTTCAGAAGTTGTTAAGAAGGCAAACAAAATAATTGGCTTTATAGGCAGGTCATTTGAGCATAAATCCAAAGAAGTTATCCTAACCCTTTACAATTCCTTAGTCCGCCCTCTTCTGGAATACTGCGTTCAATCCTGGTGCCCTTATTACCAAAAAGATATAAACAAGCTAGAACGAGTTCAACGTAGAGTTACCAAAATGATACCTAGCCTAAAGAACAAACCATACGAAGAGCGTCTTAGAGAATTAAATCTATTTCCTTTAACCCAGCGCAGATTAAGAGGCGACTTAATTCAAGTGTTCAAAATCATCAAAGGCATCGACAATATGAACTGTAGTAAGTACTTCACTATCGACCAATCTAATTACACGCGGGGAAACGGTTGCAAAATTATCGGTAAATCTTTTAACTCGCACGAATCTAAGAATTTCTTCTTCAATCGAGTTGTCAACTTGTGGAATGGGCTTCCCCGAAACGTTATAGACTGCATCACCGTTGATTCATTTAAACTCCGCCTAGACAAATATCTCGCATCAAACCCGCGACTGACTGCGTTTGTAAATGAATAACTTTATTTTATCCCCCCTCAGTTACTAACCCATCTGTCCCCTACTAACTTCCTAATCCTGCCACGGACATTAGTTCCAGGGCAGTAATTCCCTTTCCAATGTTCCCTTACCCACTCTAAACCACTGTTTGGACACTTGATCCTCAGTGTTTTGGAGGACAAGCAACCTAGAAGGGTCACTGGATCTGTTGTTGCTTGATTTCCTTTGTACTTTGTACTCGGACCCTGACTCTCAGAACGCCACCTATTGAGCAATGAACTCACTAGGCATTGCCCCCCTGTAGCATATTTTTGAATATGGTAATATTCATACAGTGCTATTTAATCAGGGAACAATGAGGGTACTTATATCGCGTTTCGGTATGCGTTGTGGTAATGCACTGATAATATAGTTGGGACAATTAATCTGACCAGGTAGTAGGGTCATTTGCTTGGAATCCGTGACCATTTTGTTCCTACCTTTTTCTCTCAATGGATTTGACAAGCTGAACCATGTTAACCCTTCTTTAGCGGCCTATGCGGTTTATTTATGTGTACCGCCCAGCGGGGTGTTTTTAGCCAAAATAGGGCTGTTTACGTGATAATTTTCATGCCTAAATAAGACCCAGAACGTAAAACAAGTATCTATCCCTGAAAGGGCATGAAGAGAGCTTTCGAATGACACCATAACGATCCTTGTATGATGGATAGTTTTCTTGCAATAACCGTGCAACGCGAGTGCAAAAAGCAGGTAATTCGGTACTTTCCCCATATAATTGAGTATGTAGCGAGTGAGAGAGGGAGGAGGGAGCTGAGATTCGTGTCAGTAGGTTCGCCGCGGTGGTCTGGAGCAGTCATACGCTCGCTAGTCTCCTGCCACCACTTGTCTCTCTCTCTCAGCCACATTACGTGCTGAAATTGCCACTCGACCTATGTCGAGCGCCGCCACATAGTCCAGCTTTATTAAATACGACTTAAGTGGTGAGCCGCTTTTTAAGGGTTAAAGGAAAATTAGCTCCTATGCCCCTCTGAAAAATGACGGCTAACTCTGCTAGAGCCCAATATTAAAAATGGCCACCAACGCCATCTTGAAAAACATGAAATGTAATATCTCTGGCATCAGATGAGCTACAAGGACGAATGAGGTGTCCTTTTTCACTAATTCTGGCATTACAAATCCACTGGAATGGTTATTGTATTGTATTGTATTGTATATTGTATTGTTATTGTATTGTATTATACTAATTGTACATACTAATCTGCCACTTCACTGTCACTACATGATTCACTGTATGAGCCACTATCAGACTGTAGGGATCGAAGTGTCTTGTTTGTATGGTCAAATGGATCACACTTGAATTCAGTGAGACATGCGCTTTTATCCTGTACAGCTTGTTCATCCTTCTTCATTTTACTCGACGAGCAATCAGCATGCTTCCCTTTTCCTTGTTTCTTGCGATTAGCATGGCAATGGACCTTTGTTCTCACCCGATTGATGTTTTTCACATTCCGAGTGTTTGAAAGGAGCTGCTTTTCATTGTTCAGAATGGCGAACCAACCAGACTTCAGCTTAGAGCCCTTATTCATTGTTGACACTATCCATATGTCGAGGGCGACACACGAATATGGTTTTCCTGTCATTGACTGTGCAAACATACCACTCTCCATGAATGCAGCCTGATCGACAGGAAGGGTATCAAGCACTGCGGTGAAATCGGGGAGATGCCGACCATACTTGTCATTATCATAGATTTGCATCAAAGGAAGCATGAGCTTGAGTGAGGACTTGAACTCAGTCCAGTTGCTTGTTCTGATTGCATGGATATTTTGAGTTAGAACCTCAACCATTTCCATGAATGACATCCAGTATTCTGCTTGTGGGGCACCCTCAAAGTCCTTGAAGAGAGCATCAACGAGGTCCTTCAGCTCAACATTTCTCTCTAGCTCTGCATGTTCATCTGCAAGTTCCTGTGCATCAATCGGATGTCGAATCTTGGCAAGGGATGCCTTTACTTCTTCAGATAGAGGGGAATCTTCCAAACGTTTGTCTATGACATGGTGGACCAGAGTCTCATAGAATAGTCGCAAGCAGCGAACCCCACGCTTAACATGTTTTCCACGAAGGGCCTGATCAGCAGACCCGTCTGCTATAACACCAGCTGCCACCAACACATCTGAGATGCCAGATCCCTTAAACCTCTTGTATATAGTGTAGATGAACGACATTTGGATGTGGAAGGGTGCCATGAATGGTAAGATTTTGCTGAACAGCTCAGCATTCTCACTTTTCAACTCTAGCATGAGCACGTAGACAGGATGATCACCAACAATTATTGCAAAAGGCATCTTTTTTTCTTCGATTGATTTTGCAAGCTTACACATCACATCATTGAGAATTGTCTTACTGGGTGGGTTGGGATAGGTCATGTGGTATATTGCTCGACTCTTCCCATCTGCATTTGACATGCTGGCGTGAAACCCTGAAAACCCAGGCACAGTCTGTTCTTCTGGCTAAGGTCTCGTTCGCCCTGGCCAATGCATGGATCACACCACGAATTCTTTGCTCCGATGTGTCAGGAGGAGGAGTACTTTGATCAGCTGGTGGCTTCCTGAGAGGTGGTTCCCCACGCTTCGCTGTCTTGTATGGGTTGACTTTTTGCATTTCACTTCCGAGCTCTTTGCGAGTTGTCGAGAGGTTTGATGCAAAGTTGGCACCGGGAACTGGTCTATCCTCGTGATTCTCGGAAGGAAGTTCTGTATAAAATTATTCTGGCTGCACAAACATGACATTAGTGCGGTGTGACTAGCCAGCACCGGTCAGTGTGTCGCTCTTGAAGTCATCATTGTCGACTATAGCGATAGCAGGCTTACCCTCAGCTAGTTCGAAGGGGCAATCAGATGAGCGCTTGAGGTCATTGACCACCCAAAAATCTCGCAGCATAAGTACGTCATTGTAACTGATGCCCAGTCCATCTTTGTGCATTATGTCGATTATCTCCCTACTCTTGGTCAGTCCATGTAGTAAGACAGAGAGATTTATCTCAAATGCAGTGCGTTTTCCAGTGATGTAGCTAGTGAGGATAGATGCAATCGACCGGACGGATGGACTGTCATCAATTGCAGACTTATTTGGGTGTTTCAGCCATGTGAGCAGCTTCAGCAGGAGCTCACTGAGGTCTTCTTCTCTCTCCACCTTGTGTATATATGGGAGCCAGGGAATAGTATTTGTCCTGATGACTTGCTCTTTGAGTCGTGCCGCAACATTCATCACCAACTGATCATTGCTGACACCCAATGAAGAAGATATTGCCGCCTCGATGTATGTACCTGCTGCTGTTGTATCATATACCAGCTCACTCGCATTCTTTTGAATGCGTTCATGAAATCCGATGTCTTCCCCAAATTCATTGACGAGAATTTCCTTGAAGTAGCTGGATTTTACTACTGAGTTATGTCCGTGATTTGAGATAATGCGCTTATAGTCCTGCAGCAGGCCTTGCAGTGTGCGAATTTCATGGTCTTTGAAGATGACTTGACAAATATGATGAAAGAAGAGAGCTTGGGCCTCTCGGAGGTTTACACGCTGCAGATGTTGAGTGCTTTCATCTGAAAGGGGCTTGTGGTCGCTTACATATTTGCGCCAGCACGCACGATGGTAGCGGATTTCCAACCCAAATGCTGTTTGACTATCTGGGATGGATGCAATCAGAGTGTCAAGTCTCAATCTCATGACCTCATCTTCCAGACGGACAGTATGTAACTTGAATTTAGTCCAGGCATCTACTGTTGATAGGAGTAAAATCTGCTTGTCACGATCACTACTCTTGTATGCCCCTTTCATGCACCACACACATAGAGTCTTATCGTGAAGGACACCCATGCTGGAGCGGAGCCTTTTAGGTGCACTGGCCTCTGGGGAAGGGTCTTGTTGATCTGATGCTTCATCTCTTTCAAGACGTTCCTTGGATTTGTGTTTGCGTTTTTCGGCTTGAGAGAGCTTGCGCTTGCTGGATAATGATGCGTAACAAGTGCTATGTATGTGGTGACCCTTTGGTCCCTTCTCCCAATCCACATTTTCATATATATGTTGAAACTTATCAAGTTCTTTCCATTGTAAAGACTTTTCCCGGATGGATTCCCACTTCTCAGGTGTAATGTTTTCCAAACGATCATCTGCGGTACATCTACATCGCTTACCACAGAGTAAAATGCACTCGTATTCATTTAATGTCTTGTCTGGTAACTCTTCACTCTCTCTTCTATTATCCATTATTTCGGTCACTTCACAAGTCGGCGATTTTCATCAGATGGGCATGCGATCCATCTGAAACAGTAAAAAAGTAATATTAGATATACACTGCAGGCAGAGAACAACAGTGATAATAGCAGCGAAAGTGAGGACAGTGATTCTGATAGTGGCTCATACAGTGAATCATGTAGTGACAGTGAAGTGGCAGATTAGTATGTTCAATTAGTATAATACAATACAATAACAATACAATATACAATACAATACAATACAATAACCATTCCAGTGGATTTGTAATGCCAGAATTAGTGAAAAAGGACACCTCATTCGTCCTTGTAGCTCATCTGATGCCAGAGATATTACATTTCATGTTTTTCAAGATGGCGTTGGTAGCCATTTTGAATATTGGGCTCTAGCAGAGTTATCCGTCATTTTTCAGAGGGGCTTAGGAGCTAATTTTCCTTTAAAATGGTTCAGGTTGTCAAATCCATCGAGAGAAAAAGGTAGGAACAAAATGGTCACGGATTCCAAGCAAATGACCCTATTTTTTTTTTTTTTTTTTTTTCTATGTGATTGAGGGAGGCAAAAGGCATAACTGCGTATAGCGAGTGCCTCCCCCATAGTTGAAAGAGTGACAGGGCCAAAATCAAGGGACGTTCGAGCCAAAATGCCTGGACACATGAAGTTTGAAGCAATTTAAGTCATAGGAAGAGGGAAAGACTGATTCTGGGAGAGAGTTCCAGAGCTCAGCTGTTGAGTAGAAGAAAGTTTGAGAGTAACGTTTCACTCTTGGGTTGGAGAGTTGCACAGAGTAGGGGTGGGATTGAGTTGCAAGATGGGTACCACGTGCCCTACGTAAAGGAGGTGGTATGCACTGGGATAGCTCTGAGGAACACTGATTATTATAGTAGCGATAGAATAGCGAGAGAGATGCAACATTGCGGCGAAGAGAGAGAGATTGCAGAGAATTGGTGAGTGGACGGGAGTAAATGATACGAAAAGCTTTCCTTTCTACTTTATGTAGGAGTGCGGTGTGAGAGGATCCTCCCCACACATGAGAACAATACTCCATACAAGGACGCACTGTGCCCCTGTACAGAGCAAGTAGCTGCACAGGGGTAAAGAACCCCTTGAGGCGGTTGATCACACCCAGCTTCTGGGAGGCTGCCTTAGCGAAACTGGTAATACGGTCTTTCCAAGTGAGAGCAGAAGAAAAAGAGACACCGAGAACATTGAGGGAAGACGAGGGATTGATTTTTGTATTGTTGAAAAATAAGGGATAGTTCTCAGGAGGTTCCTGACAGGTAGTAAGATGGATGAATTGAGTTTTGGATGCATTAAATGTAACAAGGTTTTCTCTACCCCAATTGGAAATAGAAGCTAGATCAGAAGATAAGCATTTTATGGCTTCATTACGTTTACTTTTGAGGGACTGCTGGCTGGGGCGTTCTGGAAAACTAATTGAGTGGTGTAAAGTAGAGTTGTCTGCATATGAATGGATGGGACTAGATGTACAGTTGAGAAGATCATTTATGAAAATTAGAAAGAGAATAGGAGATAGGACAGAACCCTGAGGAACACCGGAGTTGATAGGATGAGGAATTGAACGATGGCCGTCCACAACCACAGCTACGGAACGGTTGGAAAGGAAATTAGACACAAAGGCACAGATGGAGGGACAGAAACCGAAGGAGGGCAGTTTGGAAATTAAAGATTTGTGCCAGACTCTATCGAAGGCCTTCGATATGTCTAGTGCAACAGAAAAAGTCTCACCGAAGTCCCGAAAGTTGGATGACCAAGAGTTAGCAAGATATGAAAGAAGATCACCAGTAGAGAGACCCTTAAGGAAGCCATACTGGCGATCTGAGAGCAGATTATGAGAAGAGAAATGCTTAAGAAATTTGGAAGCAAGAATAGTTTCAAAAACTTTAGAAAGACAAGAGATGAGAGCAATTGGACGATAGTTGGAGGGTTGAGAGCGGTCACCCTTCTTTGGGACAGGTTGAATGTGAGCAAACTTCCAGCATGAAGGGAAGATGTTAGAGGATAGACAGAGACGAAAGAGTTTGCCTAGGAAGGGAGTCGGCACGGAAGCACAGTTTTTGAGAACAACAGGAGGAACACCGTCCGAACCGTACGCCTTATTAGTATTAAGCCCAGAGAGGGTAGAAAGTACATCTTTAGAAGAGATTAGGATATTAGGCATAAGTAAGAGAGAGGAGGGTAGAGAGGGAGGAATAGCACCGAATCATCCAAGGTGGTGTGACGCTTCTGCATAGTAGCCACGTGCGGGCGTGCACGCGCGTCGGCTGCCCAGCCGTTTAGAAACCGGCTGGCGGCAGCCGGCCGGCAGGCTTTTCCTTAGTATATATCCTACGACAACGTAACTAATGTCTGGGATATTCTTATGTTGTTTCACAGCTTGTAGCTGCCCTTATTCTTAACCAACGCATCTTAGTATATTTTATTCTCGATAGTTGATTGTTTCATTATAATATATAAGATGTAAGTCTAGTGAGAGTGGGAGGAGACGAGCGAGAGAGAGAGTCCGGAGAGTCTAGCTTGGGACGAGCCTGAAGCGTTGCCATATGCATCCGATTGCAACGTTAGGCTTAGTTTCGACTCATGCACGGGGTAGACGATTTTGACCCGGCAACTGTGTTGAGTGTTGCCAAGCCTGGGATGCATTTTGTATGCCTAGGGTGGGGTCCAGACAGATTCAAGACTCAGAGCTCACCTCACTGTCGTACCCTTCGGACCCCCTTGATATCTATCCCTCTCAACCCCACTTAGAAACTTTCTCTCTTACTTTGTATACCTTCCTTCCACTACTTCACCCATCTATTTAATTATCCCATCCCCTTGATAGACCTTATATCTATTATTGTATTAACGACGAGCTCTCAGATAACTAGATAGGATTTTGGGCCTTATGCAGAGATGTAATTGTTAATGAGACCTAGGAAGCTTTTTGTTGTCTCATATTTGGTGGTTTCATGCTTGCTAGTGTGTTCTTGTGTCAGGTTAGCAAGGGCTAGACCGGAGGGGAGGCTTTTTGCGATCCTTTAAGTAAAGTCTGCTGGTGCGAGTCCTGTGGACCCGCACGACTTTACTAGGATACCCGTGGGAGTCTGGGGGCATTTTCTTGTCAGTGTCCCTGTGTGTCTAGTGTTGTGTTGTGTGAGGGCCCTTGCCTAGTCCACTCAGCACTGCGCTAGCACGTCTTGCTTTTGTTTTAGGGTCGCCAGGAGAGAGTCAGATACTTGCGATCTGAGTCTCTCAAGAGAGCACCCTTTCAATTAGAGTAGTTTGGCGCACAGACTTGGGAACGTCCCTAGGCTAGAGCAGGTGGCTCAGCCCGGGTATCCGAAGCCTATATCCTTCCGGCTAGACCTCTGCCACCTGGCAGATTAACAGCTAGGGGTTTATCATATCTGTATGCTTGTTATTGTGCCACAGTTTACCGTTTTTGTGAGCATTGTGAGTCAGGGTGTGGCTTAGAGACTCTGTCCGAGCAGGCTTGCCTGACTAACAGTGAGAAGCACACCTGTATGTGGTTATGTTGCGAGTTGCTGCCTTTATTTAATTATACCTATGCCATTATACACTGTAGGTCCTATCACTAGTATTTATTCCTGCTTATGAGTTGAGAGTTCTCTAAATCCATAACATACTTTCTTTGCTAAGCATCAGATCCTACAGTAGCCGCATGCAATTTAGAAACCCGCATCTTGTCTACCTGTACGATGTTTTGAGGACTGTTTGCTTTCACCTTCTTTCACGCAGGGGTGATTAGTTGTATTAATTAACGTAACGTTAAATGTACTTTCTTCTAGTTTGTTATTAAATTGTTTCTGCAATTTAATTCCGTTATCTATCTTTTCCTTGAAGCTTTAAGTCAACTTAATTGTGTGATCTTTTATATAGCCTGCTTGACTATCAGCAGTCTATAGTGCGTGCACCCTGTAACCGAGTCATAGGATACCTTGTTGTCCAGGCAGGACTCTTGACGGTTTAGGGTGGTTTGTTGCCTGGGTTTATAGATAAGGGTTGGATCTAGCGTTTTCCGTTGTTGCTTGTTGCCGCATACCTAGTCCAATAGAAAGAGCCCAGTGTTTATATATCCCAGGACGTAACAAATGGCGACCTTGCATAGGATTTACTGAACAGAGGAATATAGTGGTCATTTGTTTTGAGATTCCTTATGATTAGAGGAATACAGTGGACATAGTTTTTTTTTTGGAGCAACCAATATAACACATTAAAGACTTTAAATAACATTAGTATATACATACTTGTATAGGAGATAAGGCACATTCTATAACCGTGATAATTACTGCAGTACACAAACATGTCTAATACATCAGAACACAGTGATGGGTCAGGTCACGATACGGGCTCGGAGGGAGAAAGACCTGTGGAGTGGCTAGTCGATAGCGAGGAGGGTGCTAGAAGATTTTTAGAGGTGCCCCTTACCGCTGCCAGGGTGTTGAAGCTGAATAAGTATGGCTTAAAGTGTGTGGCAGGTCTTCAGGGTCACCAGGGTTTAAGTGGCATGAGGAAAGATCAGCTGAGGACTTTGATATTGGGTTTAGAAGGGAGAGACCTGGGTGGAGAGGCGACTGGGGGCCCCGGTCCCCAGCCCCCCCTCCACTCTACCCTCGTACCAAACGTCAGGGTGCCTGAATTTAGTACATACCCCCAAGTTGATGGTCAATGGCAGCGTGGAATTCAATCACAGGGACCCTCCATTAAATGCATCTTCCCCTCCTCAAGGGTTGACTCCAGATTTGTTGTTTCGGCTTGAGATGGCCAAGGTTGAGGCTGCCGAGAGACAGGCTAGTGTGCAGGGTGAGGTTGCTAGAGCTCAGGTTGAGGCTACCGAAAGACAGGCTAGAGCTCAGGTTGAGGCTGCCGAGAGACAGGCTAGTGTGCAGGCTGAGGCTGCAGAGAGAACAGCTATTCGAGAGGCTGAACTGCAGGCAGAGTCTACTAGGTATCGGGCTGACAGGGAGCTGGAGAGATCTCGAGTGGAGGTAACAGGGCGAAATATTGGGGGAGGTAACAGACATCGGGACCAATCATTGTCGCACCTGCTTAAACTAGTTCCTGTGTTCGATGAATTAGGTGTGACTGAGTTTTTATGCGATTTGAGAAGAAGTGTCAGGAACACCAGTGGCCTCAGGAAAAGTGGGCAGCATTAGTTTCATCAAGACTCCTAGGAAAGGGGCTAAAAGAGTATGATGCACTACCTTTAGTGTCCTGTGTAGTTTATGATGAGCTAAAGAAGGCTGTGCTACGGGCCTATGAGTTACAACCAGAAACTTACCGCTTGAAGTTTCGGGGTGTTACTAAGGGCAAGGATAGTACCTTCCTAGAACATGCCTGGGCTACCCTCAGGAGATCCAGTCTGATCAGGGATCCAATTTTATTTCTGCTCTGTTTAAGCAGACCATGCAGCAACATGGGATAGTGTCTGTGGTGTCATCTGCCTACCATCCCGAGAGTCAGGGAGTTTTGGAAAGGTGGCACTCGACTCTCAAGAGTATGTTGCGGTGTTATTGCATGGAAAATGGGAAGGACTGGGATCTAGGTCTCCCATACGTTTTATTTGCTGCGAGAGAAGTACCTGGGGAGAGCTTGGGATTTAGCCCGAACGAGTTGGTTTTTGGACACAGGGTCAGGGGCCCCCTCCACATAGTCAAGGAGATCTGGGAGGGAGTCACAAAGCCATGCTCGCTTCTAAAGTATGTAGTTGAAAGCCGTGAGAGAATGCTAAAGAGCTTGGAGGTAGCAGGTCGGAACCTTAAGAGTTCACAAGCTCAGATGAAGGACAGATACGACCAGAAGGTGAAGCTGAGGGAGTTTGAAGTAGATCAGGAGGTACTGATACTACTGCCTCTGGTGGGACACCCCTTGTCTGCCAAGTATTCTGGTCCGTATCGAGTTGTAAGGAAGGTTTCTGATCTCGACTATTTAGTAGCTACTCCTGATCGTAAGAAAAAGAACCAACTTTGCCATGTAAATCTGATGAAAGAGTATGTGAGGCGCCCCTCCGAGCCTCTCACTGTCCCGGTGTTGATCTGCAGCGATCGTGGTGGAGAAGGAGGAAGGGACAGTCAATCTGCGGGGGAGGATAATTGGGATTGTCATGTTTCCGCGGATCAGTGGGCAGGGAATACTAGACAAGTGGCTCACGAGTTGATATTGCACCTGCCTGAGCAACAGCGTGTAGCTGTGCAGCACTTGTTTGATTCAAACCCAGCTGTTTTCGCGGAGCATCCTGGCCTCACTACTCAAGCGGTGCACGATGTCAATGTTGGGGACCACCCGCCCCTTAAATCAGTGCCATACCGTGTCCCCCCTATTAAATTACCAGCACTTAGGGAAGAGCTGGATTATATGCTGAAACGTGGGCTGATTTCTAAGGGTGCAGTAAGGTGGACTTCCCAAGTCACACTGCAGCCCAAACCAGATGGCAAGGTGCGGCTTTGTATAGATTTCCGCAGGTTGAATGGTTTAACCCCCACAAATGCCTACCCTCTCCCTCGCGTGGACGACAGTGTGGATAAGATAGGAAAAGCCAAGTTCCTCACTAAGATAGACCTTGTTAAGGGTTATTGGCAATTGCCCTTGTCTGAGCGAGCGCGAGAGGTGTGTGGGTTTGTGGTGGACGGTGCCACATATCGTTGCCATGTTATGCCATACGGGCTGAAAAATGCCCCTGCAACGTTTCAGAAATTAATGAACGACATTGTAGCCGACATTCCCAACTGTACGGTGTACCTAGATGATGTCATAATATACGACGAGGATTTTAACAGTCACTGTGCTCACATCGGACAGCTTTTTAATAAACTATATGAAGCAGGTTTGGTGGTAAACCTGGGTAAGTGCGATTTTGTCAAACCCACAGTTTTGTACCTGGGGTTCGAGGTGGGGATGGGTCAGGTGTGCCCTCCACAGACAAAGATCAAAGCCATCGATCAGTTTCCCCAGCCTACGACTAAGAAACAAATCATGCGGTTTCTAGGTATGAAAGGCTATTATCGTCGCTTCATCAAAGGCTATTCGACTGTACTTGCACCTTTAACTGACTTATTATCTAAGGACAAGAAGTTCCGGTGGTCTCCTGAGTGTGCAGAGGCGTTTTCCTTGGTGAAAGACCTGTTATGTACCCACCCCATACTCAGGGCCCCGGACTTCAGCAGACCTTTTCAGCTGGCGAATGATGCCAGTGGCGTAGGGGCTGGGGCTGTCTTGTTACAGACAGATGATGAAGGTATCGAACATCCAGTGAGTTTTTACAGTAAAAAATTCAATAGTGCACAAAGGAATTACTCTGTAATTGAAAAAGAACTCCTGGCGATAGTGCTGGCGCTCAGGCACTTCGATGTATATGTTCCTGCTTTCGGACCAGTCGTAGTGGTTTATACCGATCATCACCCTCTGAAATTCTTGAATCAGTTTCATAACTGGAATATGAGGCTGACCAGGTGGTCACTCATGCTTCAGGAGTATAATCTGGACATACGCCATATTGCCGGTTCTGTTAACGTGATAGCGGATTGTCTATCAAGGGTGGAAGATGTTGGTTAGACTGCCACAGGATTGAGGGTTGAGTGTGGAGGAAAATAGGCTGTCACTGTAGGTCAGCCGAAAAAAACAAATTAAAAAAGCAAAAACCTCTTTATTTTTATAACGGGTAGAATTTTGTATAAGATGTTGTAGCAGTATCTAAGTTGAATGTTTTCGCTTATTGTCGCTAAGTTAGTTGAACTTGCTCGGTGGAGCGCAACAGTTTATTTTTGTTATATATAGTGCCTTGTGTCGCAACAGTGTGTGGTACTATGAGAAGCTTTCTGTTAGATATGAAGAACTTAGTCAAGGGTCTTATATCTTGGGGGAGGTGTGACGCTTCTGCATAGTAGCCACGTGCGGGCGTGCACGCGCGTCGGCTGCCCAGCCGTTTAGAAACCGGCTGGCGGCAGCCGGCCGGCAGGCTTTTCCTTAGTATATATCCTACGACAACGTAACTAATGTCTGGGATATTCTTATGTTGTTTCACAGCTTGTAGCTGCCCTTATTCTTAACCAACGCATCTTAGTATATTTTATTCTCGATAGTTGATTGTTTCATTATAATATATAAGATGTAAGTCTAGTGAGAGTGGGAGGAGACGAGCGAGAGAGAGAGTCCGGCTGGGGGACGTTGCTTCGCGCGGAGAGTCTAGCTTGGGACGAGCCTGAAGCGTTGCCATATGCATCCGGTGGCAACGTTAGGCTTAGTTTCGACTCACGCACGGGGTAGACGATTTTGACCCGGCAACTGTGTTGAGTGTTGCCAAGCCTGGGATGTATTTTGTATGCTTAGGGTGGGGTCCAGACAGATTCAAGACTCAGAGCTCACCTCACTGTCGTACCCTTCGGACCCCCTTGATATCTATCCCTCTCAACCCCACTTAGAAACTTTCTCTCTTACTTTGTATACCTTCCTTCCACTACTTCACCCATCTATTTAATTATCCCATCCCCTTGATAGACCTTATATCTATTATTGTATTAACGACGAGCTCTCAGATAACTAGATAGAATTTTGGGCCTTATGCAGAGATGTAATTGTTAATGAGACCTAGGAAGCTTTTTTGTTGTCTCATATTTGGTGGTTTCATGCTTGCTAGTGTGTTCTTGTGTCAGGTTAGCAGGGGCTAGACCGGAGGGGAGGCTTTTTGCGATCCTTTAAGTAAAGTCTGCTGGTGCGAGTCCTGTGGACCCGCACGACTTTACTAGGATACCCGTGGGAGTCTGGGGGCATTTTCTTGTCTGTGTCCCTGTGTGTCTAGTATTGTGTTGTGTGAGGGCCCTTGCCTAGTCCACTCAGCACTGCGCTAGCACGTCTTGCTTTTGTTTTAGGGTCGCCAGGAGAGAGTCAGATACTTGGGATCTGAGTCTCTCAAGAGAGCACCCTTTCAATTAGAGTAATTTGGCGCACAGACTTGGGAACGTCCCTAGGCTAGAGCAGGTGGCTCAGCCCGGGTATCCGAAGCCTATATCCTTCCGGCTAGACCTCTGCCACCTGGCAGATTAACAGCTAGGGGTTTATCATCTGTATGCTTGTTATTGTGCCACAGTTTACCGTTTTTGTGAGCATTGTGAGTCAGGGTGTGGCTTAGAGACTCTGTCCGAGCAGGCTTGCCTGACTAAGAGTGAGAAGCACACCTGTATGTGGTTATGTTGCGAGTTGCTGACTTTATTTAATTATACCTATGCCATTATACACTGTAGGTCCTATCACTAGTATTT
The DNA here is from genome assembly GCA_032716605.1 of Paralithodes platypus. NCBI lineage: Eukaryota > Metazoa > Arthropoda > Malacostraca > Decapoda > Lithodidae > Paralithodes > Paralithodes platypus. The sequence continues at coordinate 17,359,289 of CM064527.1, read as the reverse complement.
ATTCCTGCTTATGAGTTGAGAGTTCTCTAAATCCGTAACATACTTTCTTTGCTAAGCATCAGATCCTACAGTAGCCGCATGCAGTTTAGAAACCTGCATCTTGTCTACCTGTACGATGTTTTGAGGACTGTTTGCTTTCACCTTCTTTCACGCAGGGGTGATTAGTTGTATTAATTAACGTAACGTTAAATGTACTTTCTTCTAGTTGTTATTAAATTGTTTCTGCAATTTAATTCCGTTATCTATCTTTTCCTTGAAGCTTTAAGTCAACTTAATTGTGTGATCTTTTATATAGCCTGCTTGACTATCAGCAGTCTATAGTGCGTGCATCCTGTAACCGAGTCATAGGATACCTTGTTGTCCAGGCAGGACTCTTGACGGTTTAGGGTGGTTTGTTGCCTGGGTTTATAGATAAGGGTTGGATCTAGCGTTTTCCGTTGTTGCTTGTTGCGGCATACCTAGTCCAATAGAAAGAGCCCAGTGTTTATATATCCCAGGACGTAACAGTGGAGTTTCTAGCAAAAGTTTGAGCGAAGAGTTTAGCTTTGTCAGAGGAAGATGTGATGGTTGTGCCATCAGAATGGGAATTGGGAGGGAAAGACGAGGAAGAGAAATTGTTGAAGAGGTTTTTGGCTAGATGCCAGAAAGCTTGGGAAGAGCTAGAGTTGGATAGTTCAGTGTATTTATTATTGATGAAAGAGTGTTTGGCAAGTCGAAGAACAGATTTGGCTTGATTCCGGGCAGAAACATAGGAAGAATGAGAGTCTTGAGTTATAAGGCGTCGGTACCGTTTGAATGCTTCCTCCTTATTGCGGACAGCAGTAGAACCTCCCTCCCTCCCTCACCTTCCTCCTTCCCTGCCTCACCATCCTCCCTCCCTCCCTGCCTCACCACCCTCCCTCCCTCCCTCCCTCCCTGCATCACCTTCCTCCCTCCCTGCATCACCTCCCTGCCTCACCTCCCTCCCTGTCTCTCTGTCTCCCTCCCTGCCTCACCTCCCTGCCTCACCTCCCTCCCTCCCTCCCTCACCTCCCTCCCTCCCTGCCTCACCTCCCTCCCTCCCTGCCTCACCTCCCTCCCTCCCTGCCTCACCTTCCTTCCTCCCTCCCTCCCTGCCTCACCTTCCTTTATTCCCTCCCTCCCTCCCTATATCCCTCCCTCCCTCACCTTCCTACCTGCCTCACCTTCCTACCTGCCACACCTTCTTACCTGCCTCATCTTCCTACCTGCCACACCTTCCTACCTGCCACACCTTCCTACCTGCCACACCTTCCTACCTTCCTCACCTTCCTACCTGCCTCACCTTCCTACCAGCCACACCTTCCTACCTGCCTCACCTTCCTACCTGCCACACCTTCCTACCTAACACACCTTCGTACCTGCCTCACCATCCTACCTGCCACACCTTCCTACCTATCTCACCTTCTTACCTGCCACACCTTCCTTCCTGCCTCACCTTCCTACCTGCCACACCTTCCTACCTGCCACACCTTCCTTCCTGCCACACCTTCCTACCTGCCACACCTTCCTACCTGCCTCACCTTCCTACCTGCCACACCTTCCTACCTGCCTCACCTTCCTACCTGCCACACCTATCTACCTGCCACACCTTCCTACCTGCTTCACCTTCCTACCTGCCACACCTTCCTACCTGCCACACCTTCCTACCTGTCTCACCTTCCTACATGCCACACCTTCCTACCTTCCATACTTTCCTACCTGCCACACCTTCCTACCTGCCACACCTTCCTACCTGCCACACCTTCCTACCTGCCTCACCTTCCTACCTGCCACACCTTCCTACCTGCCACACCTTCCTACCTGCCACACCTTCCTACCTGCCTCGCCTTCCTACCTGCCACACCTTCCTACCTGCCTCACCTTTCTACTTGCCTCACCTTCCTACCTGCCTCACCTTCCTACCTGCCACACCTTCCTACCTGCCTCACCTTCCTACCTGCCTCACCTTCCTATCTGCCACACCTTCCTACCTGCCACACCTTTCTACCTGCCACGCCTTCCTACCTGTCACACCTTCCTACCTGCCACACCTTCCTACCTGCCTCACCTTCCTACTTGCTTCACCTTCCTACCTGCCTCACCTTCCTACCTACCTCACCTTCCTACCTACCTCACCTTCCTACCTGCCTTGTACCCCCACATCTTGTACCCCCAGGGGGTAAGGGGGCCTTCATCTAATGGAGGAAAAAAATAATATGCCTCACGCATCCTACTGCGTGTCGTACAAGGCGACTAATAGGGGGGATGGCGATAGACTTGTGGACCAACAGACATTACTAGACAATAAAGTCTTTATCTTAGCACTGTCTTGGTATGGCACTGCCGAGGCTGGTGGGGTGCAGATAGGTGCCACAGGGGACTGATTCTTACTTGGGCGCCGTTTGGCACCACACCTGTGTCGACAACAGTGTTTGCATGTTGGAGCAGTGTTGGGGCAGGACTTTATAGTTCTATAGTCCAATTGCCTAATATACAGTAGAGTCCTGTTATGGTGCTGTCTGTTTGTAACACTGTTAAGGCTGGTGTGGTTGCAGATACTGCAGGTGCAAGTGCTGCAGGGGGACGTTGTTGAGTCTTGCTGAGGCACGGTTAGCACTATGCCAACATCAGCCACAGTGATGACTTGATGGGGCAGTGCTACTTTATTGTACTACAGTACGCTCCAACTACTGAAAGGCAACCCCGTCTGAGCCGTTACAATGCATGTAATGGAAAAATGACGTTAAACCAATGTATGTATGTATGCCACACTTTCCTACCTGCCTCACCTTCCTACCTTCCTCACCTTCATCCCTGCCTCACCTTCCTTCCTGCCTCACATTCCTACCTGCCACACCTTCCTACCTGCCACACCTTCCTTCCTTCCTGCCTCACCTTCCTTCCTGCCTCACCTTCCTACCTGCCACACCTTCCTACCTGCCACTCCTTCCTACCTGTCTCACCTTCCTACCTGCCACACCTTCCTACATGCCACACCTTCCTACCTGCCACACCTTCCTACCTGTCTCACCTTCCTACCTGCCACACCTTCCTACCTGCCACACCTTCCTACCTGCCTCACCTTCCTACCTGCCACACCTTCCTACCTGCCACACCTTCCTACCTGCCACACCTTCCTACCTGCCTCACCTTCCTACTTGCCTCACCTTCCAACCTGACACACCTTCCTACCTGCCACACCTTCCTACCTGCCACACCTTCCTACCTGCCACACCTTCCTACCTGCCTCACCTACCTACCTGCCTCACCTTCCTACCTGCCTCACCTTCCGGCGGTGGGTGGATTTATTTGATTAGGTATTTATATTTGTAATTGTTTTTTTTAGTTTACTCCCTAGACCTCCATCAAGCTTTTAAAAACACCTCTAAAACCCTCCTTCAAAATAAATTTGTACATTTTTCGATAGAAAAATGTCCCGGGTGCCTCTTAAAATACAGGCTCGCTATCTTGCTCTGCACAGGGGCACAGTACGTCCTTGTATTGAATATTATTCACATGTGTGAGGAGGATCCTCTCACACCGCACTCTTAGACAAAGTAAAAAGGAAAGTCTTTCGTATCATTAACTCCTGTCGGCTCACCAACTCTCTGCAATCTCTCTCTCTTGGCTGCAATGTTGCATCTCTCTCGCTATTCTATCGCTACTATAATAATCAGTGTTCCTCAGAGCTCTCCTTGTGTATACCACCTCCTCTATGTAGGGTATATGGTACCCGTCTTGCAACACAATCCCACCCCTACTTTGAGCAACTCTCCAACCCAAGTGTGAAACTTTACTCTCAGTCTTTCTTCAATTCAACTGCTGAGCTCTGGAACTCTCTCCCAGAATCAGTCTTTTCCTCTTCCTATGACTTAAATTACTCCTAACTCCGTGTGTCCAGGCATTTTGGCTCAAACGTCCCTTGATTTTGGCCCTGTCTCTCGTTCAACTCTGGGGGAGGCACTCGCTACAGGTAGTTATTCTCCCTCACACACACACACACACACACACACACTCACCCACCCACACACACCACTAACACACACCACCACACGCTGATACTAACGGGAAACAACATTCTGGAAATATACAAGATTTAGGTTGCCTCCCCAATTTTGGTGTATTAAGCGGAAACAGGAAACGGAGAAAACCAAGAGGCCTAGCACAATATTAAGGCGGTAGTGGTTATTTTTGGCTCTGGTTATTAAGTTATTCTTATTTTATTTATTTTATAGGATCCTTGTTAGACCTCCATCAAGGTTTAAAATAAAAAACACCGCCGTGACCCCCCCCCCCCCTTGAAGATAAATTTGTACATTTGTCAGTAGAAAAATGAAGAAAAGAGATGGCCGATGGGAGAGATGACATTATGACAACTGTATTCCTCTCATTTACCCGTTTTCCGTTTTTTGTTGCCCCCATTTTCCTTCGTGTTTAGCCCCATTGGTTTTTAGATTTTATGACGTTCGGCCCATTAATTTGGCAATTGTTTGACTTTACACCCAATTTCTTTTTCAATAATAAGACCTTTCGTGCCATTTAGGTGTCGATTTATTCCTGGCGAGCGATAGCGAGCCTATGATATTAGGAGGAAACAGCCTTCGGCCGGGACATTACTCTACCGAAAAATGTGGGGGTTTAGGGGTTGTAATTTTTTAAGCTTGATGGAGGTCTAGCGAGGATACTATAAAATTGATAAATATATTAATAAACAGACCCCAAAATAACCACTATACTGTACTGTAAATACTCAGGCATATATCCCATTTTTTGTTCACACTTTCCTGACATTTCCCGTTTACAATCAACACGGCTGACGAGGTAAAAATCACGGGACCATTTTAGGAATTTTGCAGCGAACTAAAAGAATATATATATTTGTTTGTGACTCTATTGAATTGCATTGTTTTGTATTTGATGGACTACATACGGTGTGAAGGAACAGTGGATTAAAGGGGATTTGTTTTCTTCTATGTGAGTGAGGGAGAGAAAAGGCAGAACTGTCTGAATCGAGTGCTTCCCCCATAGTTGAAAGAGTTACAGGGCCAAAATCAAGGGACGTCAAGTTCAAGCCAAAATGCCTGGACACACGGAGTTTGAAGCAATTTAAGTCATAGGAAGAGCGAAAGACTGATTCTGGGAAAGAATTCCAGAGCTCAGCCGTTGGATAGAAGACAGACTAAGAACATCTTTTCCCTCTTGGGTTGGAGAGTTGCACAGAGTAGGGGTGGGATTGTGTTGCAAGACGGGTACTACGTATCCTACGTAGAGGAGGTGGTATACACTGGGAAAGCTCTGAGGAACACTGATTATTGTAGTAGCGATGGAATAGCGAGGTTACTATAATTTATCTAAAAAAGTAAATAAATAGACCCAAAACTAAGCACCTCCCCCCGGACTCTCATCCTGACTGTCCGTGGTTCGATCCTGGTGAGGCTAAAAACATTTATCGGAAATAAACGACATACATTTTAAGGGAACTGACCTGATATTTGTTTTTGTTTTGGTTGTAGCCATTTGGCTCCATTCAGCCTACTGGTTTAAGATGTTTATCCCAGTCCAGGTATCGATTTACACCTGGCGAGTGATAGCGAGCCAGCATATTTTTGGATAATGCTTTAGACAGCTGACTAAATGTGTACATTTTTCGATAGAAAAATGTATCTGACGGAACCGGATATCTCCATAAAAAGCTGGCTCGCTATTGCTCGCCAGGAAAAATTCAATACCTGAATGGGGATAAACGTTTTAAAACAGTAGGCTGAAAGGGGCCGAATGGATACAAGCCAGAGAAAAGAGAGAAAAGGAAAGAAAACAGCAGGTTACTCCCCTTAAAATCATAAACACATACTAACGTAAAAAGAACAACACACACACACTCGCTCTCTCTCTCTCTCTCTTTTGTGGTGGGTGGGGAGAGAGCTTTTGCAGTCTGTGTATCTATTTATCTCTGTAACTCTCTCTCTCTCTCTCTCTCTCACACACACACACTCACACACACATACACACACTCACACATACACACACACACATACACACACTCCCCGTGGCGTAACTGATAGCGCGTCTGGCTCACAACCAGAAGGTCCCGGGTTCGAGACCCGGGCGGGGAAGAGACATTTGGGCAAGTCTCCTAACGGTGTAGCTTCTGTTCACCTAGCAGTATAAATAGGAACCTGGAATAAGTGGACGAAGTTGTGACGTCCCATCTGGGGTTGGTGATCGGTTACAAGGTGAGATGGGTATCGTACTGGTCAACCTAAGCTACTGGTCAACCTAAGCCTTCGGGTGAGACTGGTACCGTAGTGAGAATGGTACCCGTACAGATTAACCCTAAGAAGCCTTCGTTGACAGATGTCGCCAATTGGCTAAAATACAGACTACACACACATCCACAGCCATTCCAACGATACATAAACACTTAACATGCATTTCACAGAATTCACACAATAATGAGCTTAGCGCTCCTGCCAAAAAAAAAAAAAATAAAAAATAAATAAAAAAATAATAATAATGAGCTTAGCTCGCATTGCGCATTGCATGGATTCCCCTTGACAAGCAAGTGAATTACACACACACACACACACACCTTCAAACCCTCTTTAGCACTCCAATTTGCTATATTTTGCACTCACACAGTAATTACAAATGACTTGACTTGGCGTTCCGAGTATTTTTTTTTTTTTTTTTTTTTTTTTAGAGAGAGAGAGAGCGTGTTTGATTGTTTTTTATTTGATGTTTGTGATTCTTTGATGAACCCCTTCTGTGCCGACGACATCCTTATAACTTTATTATGGCTTCCATTAGACGATGTTATTCAGTTTAATAAGGGCCTCCAGCAATTAAAACAGGCTTCGAACTATGTCACTTAATCATTTTTACCACCACAGATATTTCTCAAGCTGCACAAAATCGCCTAAATATAACTTTAATATATTGCAAAAGACGTCGCCAGTACAGTTACCCAAATAAGTGATGTCGAGGCACCAAGTATATTTCGATCAATAATAATTGGTATCAGCACTATCTAAGCATTACTTTATTGTTTCGTGTGAGATATACAAACATGTTCCTATATTTACACACCCTATTCAACATCTGACAGACATTAATACAGGCCCAGAACGAGCCAAACGTAATACCAGCTGATTCATGGCTTATTAGCGCTACCATACAATTTAACCCCTTCTATACCGGTGACGTCTTTTGTATTTGATTTCAGCTACACTTAAACGATTTTATGTAGCTTAGGCAGGATATATGGTAGTTAAAAGGATTAATTAAGATAGTCTGTAGTCTTTTAATGGGTAGACGTCCTTCCTAAGCTGAGTAAAATCGTCTAATAGTAGCCAAAATAAAAATGCAAAAGACGCCACCAGTATAGAAGGAGTTAAGGGGGCCTTCATAGTTTTGTTTTCTCTCTCTCTCTAGGAGTCTACGTTCTAATCATTCGGCCCCATTCAGCTACTGTTTTAAGACGTTTATCCCCATCCCGGTGTCGATTATTTCCTGGCGAGCGGTAGCGAGCCTGCAATTTGTTGTTGTAATGTTTTTTGTTAGCAGGCTAAATTTTTAAATTTTTCGATAGAAAAATGTGTCCGGCGAAGCCGGATTTCTCCATACAATGCTGGCTCGCTATCGCTTGCTAGGAATAAATCGACACCTGGATGGAGATACACGTCTTAAAGCAGTAGGCTAAATGGGGCCGAATGGATACAAGCCAGAGAAAGAGAGAAAAGGAGAAGAAAAGCAGGTCACCCCCCTTAACAGACGTTGCTGGTACAGAAAGAGTTACCATTTGTTTTTATTAAATTTTGTTGAGTGTAGACTATCCAGTGAGGGTTTCCTTGTTTGTTTCGGGTTATTTAGTTGCATATTTGGTATGGTGTGGCTCTGTGTGCTCTGAAATCCGAATGAGAGAGAGAGAGAATGTGTGTGTGTGTGTGTGTGTGTGTGTGTGTGTGTGTGTGTGTGTGTGTGCAGTAAGAGATCATTCGTATATATTATGTAAAGGTTCTGTTAGGTCTGAAGATTTCAAAGTTATAAATTCTACTTCTAATTCTAAGCTTAGAATACTAAAGTCACTCCATGTATATATATATATCAAACACACACACACACACACACACACACACACACACACACACACACACACACACCCCGTGGTATCAAATAGATAGTTTTTCATTTTTACTATAGTTTCAATTGCCGACAGTGAAATACGACCATGTCATTATACAACCGTTCTCTCTCTCTCTCTCTCTCTCTCTATATATATATATATATCATAGACTCATATATATATATATATATATATTATATATATATATATATATATATATATATTATATATAATATATATATATATATATATATATATATATATATATATGTTTCTAGTCTCTCAGTGGGGATCGAACCATCGACCATCAGGACGATAGCCGACGCTTTAATAAATTACACCACCATTAGACTGCCGTGGTGTAATTGATTAAAGCGTCGGCTATCGTCCTGATGGTCGATGGTTCGATCCCCACTGAGAGACTAGAAACATTTAGTGGCTCACGTATATTTGTGATATATTCTCAATATATATATATATATATATATATATATGACTCTTGTGGGGAGATTGTAGGCACCAATCGATCAGGGCTAGACCCAGGTGAGGTTATAGGCATGTGATAAAGAGTCGCTGGAACTCCTGTTTCATTTGCTTGGCCTCTCTTACTGATTCTCTTTGTGCCTCATTTACACTGAGAGCAATCCAGCTAGCTCTCACAAACACCTCCTCCTCCTATCCACTTCACTAAACTAAACATGCACACCACACTTCATTCCTCCACACCAATGGTTTTTAAAGTGATGAATTTCAGCCCAGCCTCGGAGTCCCCAGAGGGGGGGGGGGGGGGGGACCATTAATGCCCCCACACCCGACCGACCATCCCCTGACGACCCCACAAAATTACCTGGACCTCGGCCTGTTACTCTTTCTATTGATTTCTGCAACATTCGCGTACTTTCCTCTAACTTTCACTCTGTTGAACATCATCTCTCCTCCTACAAACCTGGTCTTTTCTTCCTCACCGAAACTCAGGTGTCTGTAGCAACATCCAGCAACCCCTTCTCTGTATCCTCCTACTTTGTCTATCCTATTTTCAAAGCCAAAAGCGGATGTTGTGCATATGTGCACAACAAACTCACTTGCTCTCGTGTTCCCGATTTCGACTCCTCTGAATTCTGTACTTTATGGCTCAAACTTTCCTGTCATTCTCTTACTAAATGTTTCTGTGCTGTCTATCTTTCCCCTAACTCTACCAACTTTTTCAAATTCTTTGACTCTCTAAACTCTACAGTGGAACACATTCTATCCATTTCTCCTTTCTCAGAAATCTCCATCTTAGGAGATTTCAAGGTTCACCACCGCCAATGGCTCTCCTCTCACACTACTGACCCACCTGGTGAACAAGCCTACATCTTTTCTATCATAAATGACCTAGAGCAGTTAGTTCAGCAACCCACCCGTATCCCGGATCGCATCGGAGATTGGCACAACATTCTTGACTTGTTTCTAACTTCTAACCCTTCTTCTTATACTGTCGATCTTTTCTCTCCTTTGGGCTCCTCCGACCATAAACTTATCTCTATCAACAGTCCTATCTCTCCAGTACGGCAACCCGATCCTCCTAGCCGGCGGCGCTTGTGGCACTTTGGCGCTGCCGACTGGGAGGCTCTCCGCCAGTACTTCTTTGATTTCCCATGGAATGATTTCTGCTTCCGTGGCCGGGGACCCTCGGAGAGGGCTGAACGCATTACCGAGGTAATCCTATCGGGCATGGAATCATACATTCCATTCTCTTTCTCTCAGACTAATGCTAACAAATCTTGGTTTACTCACGCCTGTTCTACTGCTGTCCGCAATAAGGAGGAAGCATTCAAACGGTACCGACGCCTTAAAACTCAAGACTCTCATTCTTCCTATGTGTCTGCCCGGAATCAAGCCAAATCTGTTCTTCGACTTGCCAAACACTCTTTCATCAATAAAAAATGCACTGAACTATCCAACTCTAGCTCTTCCCAAGCTTTCTGGCATCTAGCCAAAAACCTCTTCACCAATTTCTCTTCCTCGTTTTTCCCTCCCCTTTCCCATTCTGATGGCACAACCATCACATCTTCCTCTGACAAAGCTAAACTCTTCGCTCAAACGTTTGCTAGAAAATCAACCTTGGATGATTCCGGTTCTATTCCTCCCTCTCCACCCTCCTCTCTCTTACTTATGCCTAATATCCTAATCTCTTCTAAAGATGTACTTTCCACCCTCTCTGGGCTTAATACTAATAAGGCGTACGGTTCGGTTCGGACGGTGTTCCTCCTGTTGTTCTCAAAAACTGTGCTTCCGTGCTGACTCCGTACCTAGGCAAACTCTTTCGTCTCTGTCTATCCTCTAACGTCTTCCCTTCATGCTGGAAATTTGCTCACATTCAACCTGTCCCAAAGAAGGGTGACCGCTCTCAATCCTCCAACTATCGTCCAATTGCTCTCATCTCTTGTCTTTCTAAAGTTTTTGAAACTATTCTTGCTTCCAAATTTCTTAAGCATTTCTCTTCTCATAATCTGCTCTCAGATCGCCAGTATGGCATCCTTAAGGGTCGCTCTACTGATCTTCTTTCATATCTTACTAACTCTTGGTCATCCTCCTTTCGGGACTTCTGTGAGACTTTTTCTATTGCACTAGACATATCGAAAGCCTTCGATAGAGTCTGGCACATATCTTTAAATTCCAAACTACCCTCCTTCGGTTTCTATCCCGCCATCTGTGCCTTTGTCTCTAATTTCTTTTCCGGCCGTTTCATAGCCGCGGTAGTGGTCGGCCATTGTTCACTTCCTCACCCTATAAACTCCGGTGTTCCTCAGGGCTCTGTCCTATCTCCTATTCTCTTTCTAATTTTTATAAATGATCTCCTCAACTGTACATCAATTCCCATCCATTCATACGCAGACGACTCATCCTTACACTACTCCATTAGTTTTTCAGAACGCCCCAGCCAGCAATCCCTCAACAACAAACGTAATGAAGCCATAGAAATATTAAATTTTGATCTAAATACTATCTCCAATTGGGGCAGAGAAAATCTTGTTACCTCTAATGCTTCCAAAACCCAATTTCTCCATCTATCTACCCGTAAGGAACTCCCAGCGGACTATCCCTTATTCTTCAACAATAAAAAAACCATCCTTCATCTTCTCTCAATATTCTTGGTGTCTCATTCTCTTCTGCTCTCAGTTGGAAGGACCATATTACCAGTCTTGATAAGGCAGCCTCCCAGAAGCTGGGTGTGCTCAACTGCCTTAGGGGGTTCTTTTCCCCTTCACAGCTTCTTGCTCTGTACAGGGGCATAGTGCGTCCTTGTATTGAGTATTGTTCACATGTGTGGGGAGGTTCCTCTCACACCGCTCTCCTAGACAAAGTTGAAAGGAAGGCCTTTCGTATCATTAACTCCTGTCCACTCACCAACTCTCTGCAATCTCTCTCTCTCCGCCGCAATGTTGCATCTCTCTCGCTATTCTATCGCTACTATAATAATCAGTGTTCCTCAGAGCTTTCCCAGTGTATACCACCTCCTTTATGTAGGGCACGTGGTACCCGTCTTGCAACTCAATCCCACCCCTACTCTGTGCAACTCTCCAACCCGAGAGTGAAAGGTTACTCTCAGTCTTTCTTCTACTCAACAGCTGAGCTCTGGACCTCTCTCCCAGAATCAGTCTTTCCCTCTACCTATGACTTAAATTGTTTCAAATTCCGTGTGTCCAGGCATTTTGGCTCGAACGTCCCTTGATTTTGGCCCTGTCACTCTTTCAACTATGGGGGAGGCACTCGCTATAGGCAGTTCTGCCTCTTGCCTCCCTCAATCACATAGAAAAAAAACAAAAAATAATAATATATATATTGTATATACAGTATATATATCTCTATCTATCTATCTCAAGATCTTGAAAACACAAGGATTTTGATTAAGACACTTACCAAGTTAATTGATGATTAGCTGGATGCTCAGGAGAGAGAGAGAGAGAGAGAGAGAGAGAGAGAGAGAGAGAGAGAGAGAGAGAGAGAGAGAGAGAGAGAGGAAAGATAACGAACCCACTTTGTAACTTGTACTGTGTATCTGATAAGCGAGTACCCTCAGCGTGTGTGGGGGTGTATACACAGTAAACTCCAGTTTATCCTAAACTCATGAGTCCTTTGACATTTTGGATAAGCGATTTATACGTATATACGAGATACAAATTATCAAATATTCTGTCTTCGATGTATTTAAAACCATGTCTAGGCTGCTTTTTGTTATTTCTGTCCTTTTCTCTCTTTCTCTGGCTTGTATCCATTCGGCCCCATTCAGTCAACTATTTTAAGACGTTTATCCCCATCTAGGTGTCGATTTCTTCCTGGCGAGCGATAGCGAGCCAGCATTATATGAAGAAATCCGGTTTCGCCGGAGAAATTTTTCTATCGAAAAATATACAAATTTAGCCTGATGTCAAACAAAAATAAAAAATATACTGGCTCGCTACCGATCACCAGTAAAAAATTGACACCTGGATGGGGATAAACGTCTTAAAACAGTAGGCTGAATGGGGCCAAATGGATACAAGCCAGAGAAAGATAGAAAAGGACAGAAAAAAAATAGGTCACCCCCCTTAACTTCAAATTACCATCTAATTCAAGCTATGTCTACTTCAGAGGGGTTGAATTTCTGCAATTAAGCACCCAGAGAGGCTTATATACGTGAAAACTAGTGACAAATATGGATATAATAAACTTTGGTTAACTGAATTTTTTGGGTATTTGGATTTTGGATAAAAGGGACTTTACCGTATATAATATATATATTGATTATATAGAGGGTGTCCCAGGAGGAAAGGGCATAACTTTGAGAAATTATAAAACAAGGTATTCTAATCCTAAAATGTTCTATAAGAAATATTCCAAATCTCAACCGGTATATTTGTTTGTATATGTGAGTGAGGGAGACAAAAGGCAGAGCTGCCCCCAGGGTTGAACGAGTGACAGGGCCAACATCAAGGGACGTTCGAGCCAAAATGCCTGGACACACAGAGTTTGAAGCAATTTAAGTCATAGGAAGAGGGAAAGACTGATTCTGGGAGAGAGCTCCAGAGCTCAGCAGTTGAATAAAAGAAAGACTGAGAATAAAGTTTCACTCGTGGGTTGAAGAGCTGCACAGAGTAGGGGTGGGATTGTGTTGCAAGATGTACCCTACGTAGAGGAGGTGGTATACACTGGGAAAGCTCTGAGGAACATTGATTATAGTAGCGATAGAATAGTGAGAGAGAGATGTAACATTGCGGCGAAGAGAGAGAGATTGCAGAGAGTTGGTGAGTGGGCGGGAATTAATGATATGAAAGGCTTTCCTTTCTTCTTTGTCTAGGAGTGCGGTGTGAGAGGATCCTCCCCACACATGTGAACAATATTCAATACAAGGATGCACTGTACCCCTGTACAGAGCAAGAAGCTGTGCAGGGGTAGAGAACCCCTAGAGGTGGTTGAGCACACCCAGCTTCTGGGGGGCTGCCTTAGCAAGACTGATAATATGGTCTTTCCAAGTGAGAGCAGAAGAAAAAGAGACACCGAGAATATTGAGAAAAGATGAAGGATTGATTTTTGTATTGTTGAAGTGTAAGGGATAGTTCTCTGGGAGTTCTGAATGGGTAGTAAGATGAAGAAATTGGGTTTTGGAAGCATTAAATGCAACAAGGTTTTCTCTGCCCCAATTGGAAATAGTAGTTAGATCAGAAGATAAGTGTTGCATGGCTTCATTATGTTTGTTTTTGAGGGATTACTGGCTGGGGCGTTCAGGAAAACTAATTGAGTAGTGTAATGTAGAGTCGTCTGCGTATGAATGGATGGGACTGGAGGTACAGTTGAGAAGATCATTTATGAAAATTAGAAAGCGAATAAGAGATAGGACAGAGCCCTGAGGAACACCGGAGTTGATAGGATGAGGAAGTGAGCGATGGCCGTCCACAACCGCAGCTATGGAACGGCCGAAAGGAAATTAGAGACAAAGGCACAGATGGAGGGATAGAAACGAAGGAGGGTTGTTTAGAAATTAAAGATTTTTTTTTCTGGGGGCAGCCGACTAAAGACAGCCCGAATAGGGACAACACAACACAACAGAAAACAATGAACATACAAAAACAAACACAAATTCACACACATCTAGGTCACCCAGAAGACCCAGAGACAAGGATATAAAGGTTGTCATAATGAAAATCATATTTCCGCACATAAATTATTTATTATCAATATTGACAGATGTACAGTAATGGACAGAACCTTCTCCCTACTCAAAGATACCAAACACAATAAAGTCCATCTTGAAAAAACTATATAATTCGAGTAAATATATGTACAGTACTGTATTGTAAACAGCATAGGCTTGATGCAAATACTAAAAACTAGATATGCTTGTCACTTTATGCAGAACAGCAGTGGCTTATAGGACAGATCTGCATTGCAGTGAGAGAATGACGCATACCACCAACTGACCACAGATGTCAGCTAGGATTCCTCAAATCCAGAGACCTGTGGGGAAAACTTAATTTATATGATTTGCAAGATTGTGGGATAATTTCGGCATAACATTTGAAAAGGAAGAGTAGTGTCTGACCATGCACTGTATGTAAAAATGGTGTAAGTAGTCATTTTGATCTTGTGTGGAGCTAGGGTACATTAGATATAACATGGTGATGTTGCTGATTTATTATGTTAATATTGCGGAAATCACCAGGCTGAACTGAATCAACTTTGAGAGATATCTCTGGAATGTGTTGATATACAGTATACTGTTACCTGAGGAACATACTCAGTGCTGGGGGGTGGTACAGAGGCCAATTATTTTGGGTGGAATAAGTTATGCAGTAATTGCCACTTATGAAAACAAAGGCTCCCTTCCGACACACACATTAAACAAAGTTGTATCCTGTATGTGTGAGAGGTTTGAAGACATGGGCAGTTAATAAGGAAATACACATAGACTTGAATGTACTGAAATGAGCATAGCAGGATGTACAGTACTTAGTACACTGAAGAAGCCCTCGAGCAAGGTTCATACCAACAGCTAACCTCTGATTCCCTTTGTGCAATTATCAAGTACCAGTATGTCAATTACTTAATATATTGAGCTCCAATAGCTGAAAAGACTATACAATATATATTAGATATGACAATTCATAGAATAATGAGGAACTGGACGATTTTCAGTATTAAATATTTTGTTTAACTGTACCGGTACCGGTACCGGTACTGTATAAGTAAGGTACATTATGAATGTTCTGTCAGGTGGGGACCAGTTGTTCCCAAAATTGTCTAGTTATAGTTTAACATGCACACTCCCACAATACAGAGCTATAGACCATTTTGGATTTGTACCTGGTGTAAATCGATAGGACAATTTAGAATCACTAACATATTTTGATGACGGGGCAACATAAAATACGGTACCGGTACCGACATACCGGTACTGTAGGCTACTTTACAATGTCATGGATGAGAGAGACAAGGAGTGGGGGTAGTGTGCTATATAAGGGGTACATACTGTATGAGCATTCCAGTCATTACGCGAGTGGTGGTGGGGGTGGGGTAAGAGAGGATGCTTGCGAGTCATGTGGAGGCATCAGACACTGGTAGGAACATTTGCACACTGTATTAAAGATGGGAACAAAAAGCTAGCCAGTTATGTTCCGTTCATCTTAACAGCACCACTACCTCAATGGGACAGATACATTCTGTTCGACTATGAGGAGTTAATTTGCCATTCATTTCCATCTACGGTATCTAGAATTATGCCCACAACAGCATTTAGTTTTGGTCAGGTAAAGATAAAAATTCCTATGAACTTGCAGCTCACCAATAGGAATATGGTTGCATGGATGAGTAATATGACAAGAGAGCACAGCAAGAGCAGAGTTGAAACAGTGACTTGGTATAAAGTGTATCAGTGGTGTTTTGGCCATGAGAACAAAATGAATGAGGATGCCAGTAATTAAGTGAAGAACACTTACAGAATGAAAGTGAAGGGTTAGATTACAGTAAGTAGGGCGAGGAAGACTTAGACTGAAGTCCTGAGGGGAGATATCATGGTTTGGGATGATGTAGGGCATCAAACAACATTGAGAGCGGCCATCAAGTAACCAAGGCACATCAAAATAAAAGACGAACTATCTTTTAAAACGCTATGAAATTTCAATCTAATAACATATAATAATTAAAACCCTCCTGGCCCGGTTGTCATTTTAAAATGACACCACGAATTAAGGGCCGGTGCCCGGATGTCATTTTAAAATCTGTAAGCTTGAAAGCCTATTCAGCTTGGTCTGAACGCTGTGCGTCCGACGCATGTAAAGAAAGCCGATCGTTACGTCACCGCACCTCCGAAAACAAGAAAGAGAAGACTCGTTTGTTATTGTATGTCTGTATGTCGTTGTTTCAGTAGTGAAAAGATCGTCATATTGCTAACATCGCCTGCAAGTGCTCTCCACTGAAATCGTCATCACAACTGAACCAGTTGACATAGAGAGCTCTACTCAACGCCAGTCTACAGATTGGAAACCGCACTACATTTATAGATGCGTGGGGAATTTCTAGCAGTTAAACTAAACAAAAATACGGTAGCCTAGGCCTAGACGTTTTTCGGCCAGATCGCCCGGGTAGCCCACACTGTCATTTTGAGAGCCTGCCCGGGCCAGGAGGGTTAAACTAATAATTTGTTTGTTGTGTGCATTACAAGTCCTTGATATTCTGCTACCGCAGGTATTGAGGAACTTGGATTTGTTTTTCTTGAATTTATCTTCAAGTTAGGCAAGTAGCCTAACCATGAATAGTACCGGTGCCAGTGTGTGAAGGTAGGCTTTGGTAATTGAGTTATTCCTAAAATAAAAACCCTTAACCCTTAATTAGCGGTTCACCACATAAGTCGAGTTAAATAAAGCTGGACTATGTGGCGGCGCTCGACATAACTCGAGTGGCAATTTCAGCACGTAATGTTGCTGAGAGAGAGAGACAAGTGGTGGCAGGAGAGTAGCGAGCGTATGACTGCTCCAGACCACCGCGGCGAACCTACTGACACGAATCTCACCTCCCTCCTACCTCTCTCACTCGCTATATAAGGAATTGTATGGGGAAAGTGCCTAATTACATGCTTTTTGCACTCACGTTGCACGGTTATTGCAAGAAAACTAGCCATCATAAAAGGATCGTTATGGTGTCATTCGAAAGCTCTGTTTATGCCCTTTCAGGGATAGATACTTGTTTTACGTTCTGGGTCTTATTTAGGCATGAAAATGATCACGTAAACAGTCCTATTTTGGCTAAAAACACCCCGCTGGGCGGTACATATAAATAAACCGCATAGGCCGCTCTTAAGGTGTTAAAAACCGAATAACACTATATGGCATCAATACGGTTGTGTGCCACCACCCGGGTAACACCATATGGCGTCCGTATATTTCACGCTAAGAAATACAAATGTTCATGGTGCAATCATGGCCCTATCAGCCTAGTGATGAACCAAGCTCTTTCCCCATCCCCTTCTGCAACCCCCATCCAAAGCCTCTCCCTACTTCCACCCACCCCAAACTATCTCTCCTCCTCCCTCTACCTCTCACATGATTGCACCATCTCGCCCAACTCAAGAGTCAGTGTGGGACTGAGTGAGGGAGTATATATGGGCTCTATCTTAGCCATCCCCCGTCCACGTGATCGACACACACACACATACGAGTATTGATTGATCCTCATTCATGTATACGCACACACGCTCAAGCGGTGAAATTATTAATTGAGGCTCTCGCGGTGATAAACATTAAACAAAGCAACTTTGAAAGATGCTGTTTTTACCATTCTCAAGCTGAATGAAGGTGTGTGATCATGATATTTGATTCAATATTATACTAATAGTATTTACGGCGATATAACTTGTATAAACAAGGCATTTACACGTCAAATATCCCCAGGGGGAGCAATTGTGATTTAAACCCCCGAAGCTTGGGAGTTAGGCTCGGTAGGTTACATTTTGGTTAAGAGGCAGAATTTAACTAAGATGAAATACATTTAAGGATATGTGTCCATACTTAGTATACTCTATCTAGTATGAACAGTCTCGATGTTACGTAATCTGGGTTGATGTAGCGTTACGTATCTTTCCGTAGTCTTAAGTTGAACGCTTCCATAACCTTGGTCGAACGTTCCATGATTGGGTAGAATACATTATTCTGTAGTTGTATATGGGAAAGTATTGTAGGATTATAATTCCCATATATATATATATATTTGTATTATTTAAGATTGTTCATAAGTATCTCATTGTAAAAAAAGATGGGATACATTTTCCATATGTTATGCGCGTGCGCGGTAGGTCACGACAGAGACAAACACAACGCGCTCGCACTCACTCTTCAACCAACCTCCGTCCCAGCTACACACGCTAAGCCTTCTTCCTATAGTTTCATATATCAGGTGTTTTTGCTTCACTTTCATCTCATATTTCATATAGTCACTACATCATCATCTTTGTTAGTTATCACAAATTTAACTTACATATCTAGCTTATCCCAGCCTATTGTAGCCTCTTTTCATACGCTTGTTTACCTTACTAACCACTTCAAGTCATCTAGCCTATTTTCCGCCATCCTCCAATCACCAGCTGAGTTCATCTAACGGGTAATTATTCTATATGGTTAATGCTTCTTCGAAATTAATAATATACAGTCCACTTTATCTAAATTAGCCATATAATTGGTCCTTAAACCTTTCACTAGTTTGCCCCCGTCCCCCCCCCCCCCCCCTTTGGGGGGAGGGGGGGGGTGGGGGGGGAGTTATTCGGCGGTCGGTAGTTGCCTTGCTTGGAGTGGGGCTGGCCTATCCCTGTTTTTTTCATGAGTCCTACTACGTCCTCCAGGCCCCGGTCTTTTGACCCCATGGGGCTGTCGGGGTTTTTTTCGTCCGCTCTTTGCTCTGGCCGCCCCAGGTGCCTGACCACCAATGGGACAGGATGTGGAAACTAGTGGATAGGTCAGGGCTGCGACGGGAGTTTTACCCAGAATGAAAAGTTATAAATCTGATCCAGTACAGTACTCAAAACAATAATTAGCCTACTTTAAATGCTTTTTCGGGCTCATTAAATTATATTAAAACTACTTTAGCCCTAGACAATATTGCACAATTGGCACGGCATTAAGATTAAATTCATCCATACTGTACTGTATAATAATTTAAATCTAGATCAAAATTATACTGTCAAATAACTTCTTTATTCATTCACATATCTTTCTAAATTCTACTCTCGTCGTGTGCCCTGAAGGCGGGGTAATATGATAGCTGATAGGCTGAGTGTGTGTTAATCCAACTCAAAACTTTTTCCTTGTGACTTCTTGATATGAACTTTTCTTGTGTACAATTTTCACATTTATTAAATTTAATAATATAAAATTAGGGGTGCCCATTGAGTTTAGCCTGTTTAAATTACCCTATAGGCTCTCTCTGTCTTAAAATTCTTGAATTTATTATAACTTTAAAACGGTACCTCTTTTTTGACATCTAGAGACTTTTGGCCTATACTGTGTTGTGCTAAATTTCCTTCCCGGCTTTTCTTGAATTAGGGTGTAATGATTCTGTAATTTTTGGATCTAGGTCATAACTATTATGTAAGGAGTTAAATTGAAAGGCTCCAGATGGCTAGTCTACATTGCGCACAATTCTTATTCCGCATTTCGTGAGGGTGTTTTATTTTCAGCTCGCGATTTAATTTGATTTCTCGGAGTACTGTATTGTTGTCCGCTACTTATTCGGTCTGGCATTGATAGTTTGATTTAACATCAATAAATTTCCTTCCCGTATAATCATGGCTAAAAGTGTACAAAGGCGTCGGGCTGGGCTTAAGGGCTCTTTGACGGTCTTGACCTCTGACATCGACGAATTCCTTGATTCGGCGTCTAGAGTGGAGATGGAGGCCAGGTTGCTCAGTATTCAAAAGCAACTTGACAAGTATGAGGTCACACAGGAGGACCTGGCCGACACTTACGAGACGGACGCCGAGTATATCGAGGAGTTAAGAGAGGAAACCCTATATATGGAGGGCATACAAGTAATCGTTGCCACACTGAAGGGGATCTTGATTCCAGAGGTCAAGAAGGAGGTCAAGAAGGAGCCAAAGAAATCCGCAGTCAAATTACCACATCTTACTCTTCCAAAATTTGAGGGTGATGCCACATTGTGGTCGGGATTTTGGGAGATGTTCAAGTGTACCATCCATGACAATCCTGACCTCACAGATATACAATGATTCACCTATCTAAAGAGTCAGCTTCTGGGTGATGCACATAAGCTAGTCGAAGGATTCATTATCGAAAGTGCAAGTTATGCCCCAGCAATAGAGCTCCTGCAAGAGACATATGGGCATCCAGATCGAATCAAGGCAGCTTATGTTACCAAATTCAATCAATTAGTGTCACCCAAACACCAAAAAGCTGACCTGAAGGACTTCTATTCCAATACAGAGAGTGTGATGAGGTTTATCATTAGCCATGGAATTTGTTTGGAGGAATTTTGTGTGGTGACTCTTGTCAATAAATTGCCGTCACCACTAAAAGAAACCATAAAACGGGAAATGGGAGACTCGAGCCTGGATTATAAGAAATTCACCCATTGCTTCCAGGCTGAAGTGTACAATATGGCGGGTCAAGACAGAGTAGGGGGTACACCCATGGCTACGGCAACATTTACCGCCCAAAGTGAGTACAGAAAATTCAACTGTGTTCTGTGTAGTGGCACCAATCATTTATGGTACAAGTGTATGAAGTATAAGACAGGGCCTCTTAAAGTTAAAAGAGCCCGTCAACTACGTCTCTGCACTGGGTGCTTGTCAAAAGAGCATGGCCATTCGGGTTGTACTAATCCTAACATAAGAAGCTGCAAGTTTTGTAAGGGCAAACAATTTAATTCCCTGTGTACACAAAAACAAGGTAAAGAAAGTAGACTAGCGGAGGATAACACCAAGAGAGAGCATACTGCTGCTACTTCAACTACAATGTCCGTTGCAACAGGTAAAAATACAGTAATCTTGCCCACCGTACAGCTGCCGGTAAAGGGTAAGGATAATAATTGTGTTAAAATCAGATCGCTACTTGACCAATGTTCTCAGAGGACCTTTGTGAAGTCTTCTGTTCTATCCTCCCTTTCCTACATTTCTAATGGAACTGAGGAGTTATGTCTTCACGGATTTACCGAGAAACAAGCCTCTAGGGAATATAATGTTGTGGCACTGCAATACAAACACAGAGGTAAATTTCATCATCTAGACGCAATAGTGGTTGATGAATTGCCAGAACATAAGGGTGAACTTAGCCTAAAGTCTAAACTGGTTAGTTTACAAAGTAAAGGCATAAAATTGGCCGATCCTCATGCAACGGACACAGATCAATTGGAGCTGCTCATCGGTGCGGATCACTACTACGATATAGTGCGACCTGGGTATAAAAGGTCAGGTAGCCTAATTCTGCTTCCTACCAAATACGGGTACGCCATAAGTGGTTCATATGTGACACAGCCTACCAGCTCCAGCACAGAAGTAATTACTGTATTGAAAGTAGCAGTAACCCCAATGGACGAATACATGTCGACTGGTAATATTCCACCATGCAAAAATTACTTAAACGTTTTGTGGGAATTAGATCACATCGGGATAACCCCTAAGGAATACTCACAGGTTGAGCGTCAAGCACTATCGTCGTATGAGGATACCGTTACCTACGATCCCGACAGCCAACAGTATAAAGTGAGACTGCCCTGGAACAATTACAAGGATCAGCTGCCAACTAACAAGGGTTTGGCCATAGGCCATCTTCGGGGTCTTCAGAGAAGATTCATCAAAGAGCCTGACTTTTGCGAGGAATACTCAAAAGTCATAAAGGAGCAGGTGTCCCGGGGTTTTATAGAAGAGGTGCCTTTTGATAAATCAGATACCGGACATTACTTGGCTCATCATGGAGTAGTCAAGGAGAGCAAAACTACGCCAGTGCGTATCGTCTTCGACTGTTCTGCCAGGATGAGTGAGCGTCAGCCTAGTCTTAATGACTGCCTGTATACTGGACCTTCACTGGTGCCAGAGTTAGCGCAGGTTTTGCTCCGGTTTAGACTCGGTAAATATGCCTGGGTGTCTGATATTGAGAAGGCATTTCTGATGCTAAGACTCCATGAAGACGACCAGGACTATACGCGGTTTATGTGGCCTAAATTTCCAAGGCCGCTAGATTCCTCCCTCATTTGTTACCGGTTCTGGACAGTTTTATTTGGCACGACGTGTTCCCAATTTCTTTTAAACGCCACCATTTTAAAACATTTGTCGAATCTCAGTGCAGATCCGCAGGTTATTCATCAGATTCGGTCAGGGTTATACATCGACAATTTACTGGGTACAGGTAATGATGAAGATTTCCTGATTGATACCTATGGTGTAGTCCGAGAAATTATGAATGACGCCCATCTACATTTGCGTGAATGGGCGACAAATAATTCTGTTTTGCGGACTGTACTGCAACGGGATGGTGTTGCGGCTGTACAGCAGGAACATGTTAGAGTGCTAGGGTTGTTTTGGGAA
The DNA here is from genome assembly GCA_032716605.1 of Paralithodes platypus. Lineage (NCBI taxonomy): Eukaryota > Metazoa > Arthropoda > Malacostraca > Decapoda > Lithodidae > Paralithodes > Paralithodes platypus. The sequence continues at coordinate 17,336,622 of CM064527.1, read as the reverse complement.
ACGGACACCGGTACCCTCTCATTCGGCGTTCAGTACGCACAATATTCGCAGATTACAAAACGGATTTGCTTGAGTATGATGGCTAAACTTTTTGACCCCTTGGGGATAGTTCTACCGGTGTCGATCAAATCAAGATTATTCCTTCAGCAATTATGGAGGATAAAATTAGGTTGGGATGAAGTTTTGACTGGCGATCAGGTTCAGGAGTGGGAATACATTATTTCGGATCTTCGTCTCTGTAAGGGTTTTAATTTTCCTCGGAGAGTTGTCATGGACCATCCTTTTTCCATTCATGCCTTCTCAGACGCTAGCAAGGTTGCGTACGGCACCGCCATATACTTTGTTGACACAAGTGGCAGCCGTCTAGTCATGGCGAAGGCGAAAGTCGCCCCGATCAAATCCCTTTCCATCCCAAAATTAGAGCTGACTGCTGTTCTGTTGGCTGCTAGACTCGTTCACTTGATAGAGGAAACTTTTAAAAATTTGCTAAATATCTCGGACACAGTTATATGGAGTGACAGCCAAATTATGCTCTACTGGTTACATAGCCGAAAGAAGCTACCAGTGTACGTCACCAACCGTGTCGACGAAATTCATACCCTGCTCCCAATCGCACAGTTCCGGTATGTGTCTACAAAGAGAATCCAAGTGACTGCATTACTCGTGGTGTCTCTGCTAAATTTCTCAAATCTTCTGCGTTGTCGTGGAATGGCCCATGCTGGCTTAATAATCCCAACGAATGGCCAGAAAATATAGATTTGAGCGAGCAACACACTGCTATTGTGGCACCGGTAATTGACTCGGTGCCTGACGAAGACACACGGTTATGGGACTGGGATAAATTCAGCAGCTATGAGAAGTTACAACGTGTTACAGCATGGGTGATACGATTTGTAGAAAATGTAAATGCAAAAATCAAAGGCACACCGCCCACAGGTAGTGCTTACCTCAATGTGAAGGAGACCAGAATTGAAGATAAATTATTACATAAGCTCTGTCAACAAGAAATATATATGCAGGAATATAAATTACTGGTTAAGGGAACAAAGTCTAGGAATAACCTGATCAACCAGTTGGGCTTACACTTGAAGGGGGACTTGATACATTGTGGAGGCAGATTACGATTGGCAGCCCTCTCTGAGGCAAGTAAGTATCCAATACTACTGCCCCCCAATCATCCCTTCACCCATCTTATCATCGATAGGTGTCACCGACTCTGTTGTCATTATGGGGTTGGTCATATAGTCACCTATGTAAGACAACGATGGTGGGTGCCTAGAATCAGGCAGGTGGTCAAGAAAGCCCTACGCAAATGCTTAAAGTGTAGAAGAGTAAAGGCAACACATTATGATCCTGTCGGAATTCCTCCCTTACTAATCCTGCGAATCACCCCAGGTGAACCTTACAAAGTTACCGGGGTTGACTACAGTGGAGCAATCCCTGTGAAAGATTCACCCAATCTTAAGGTGCATATGATACTTTTCACCTGTGCTGTTACCAGGTCAATTCACCTGGAACTGGTCACCAACCTCACTTGTGATAGCTTCCTACATGCCTTCCGAAGATTCTGCAGTAGGCAGGGATATCCACGTATCATGCTGAGTGACAATGCAAAGACTTTCATAGGGGCATCTGCATATCTCAAAGAAGTGAGCAACAATCCTAAGATTCAGACCTGCCTAGCGGATGTAAATTGCAAATGGCGTTTCATTCCGCCAGAGTGCCTTGGTTTGGCACCATATGGGAGAGAGCCATAGGCATCGTGAAGGCGGGTCTAAAGAAGGTGTTGGGTAGAGCTCTTATCTCGATTGAGGAACTCAACACCATACTCTTGGAGATTGAAGCCACCGAATATGATCGCCCTCTATACTATGCTTCTGGCGATTTGGAAGACCTTACCCCAATCACACCCTCAGTACTGGTATGTGGATACAGAATGCAGGATCTTCCTGAAGAGCATATTGAGGATACTATGGAAGATCCAGACTACACAAGTGAGGACGTGATATCGGCCCGCTACAAATATATTCGTAAATTATCGCGAGATATTTGGCATCGCTGGTCAACAGAATATCTGGTGACTTTAAGGGAAGCGCAACAAAATAAACTAACACCATTAAAAGGTCGTTGGCCTAGGGTAGGGGACGTGGTAACCATCCATGAAGAGGGCCCGGGTGCATTCTGGAAATTGGGTTGGATAGAGGAGTTGTTACCAGGTCGTGATGGTGAGGTTCGGGTAGCGAAGGTTCGCACCAGGACTGGAGTAATCACACCGCCAACAGTACGACTATATCCTCTTGAGGGTGACCTCGATCGCAAGGACACCCCTTCGGATCAGTTATCCATTGAAGTCCCCTCCCTGGCTTCTACATCGGAGCAGCCTGTTGACGCGTCTGGCGGACGCCCACGTCGACAGGCAGCCCAGATATCCTCCCAAGCTTGGCGGGAATAGATTGCCTCCGGGCAAATCTAATCATGTAAATTTTGTATATTTTTCTGTTGGTGGGAATATGTCCATACTTAGTATACTCTATCTAATATGAACAGTCTCGATGTTACGTAATCTGGGTTGATGTAGCGTTACGTATCTTTCCGTAGTCTTAAGTTGAACGCTTCCATAACCTTGGCCGAACGTTCCATGATTGGGTAGAATATATTATTCTGTAGTTGTATATGGGAAAGTATTGTAGGATTATAATTCCCATATATATATATATATTTGTATTATTTAAGATTGTTCATAAGTATCTCATTGTAAATAAAGATGGGATACATTTTCCATATGTTTTGCGCGTGCGCGGTAGGTCACGACAGAGACAAACACAACGCGCTCGCACTCACTCTTCAACCAACATCCGTCCCAGCTACACACGCTAAGCCTTCTTCCTATAGTTTCATATATCAGGTGTTTTCGCTTCACTTTCATCTCATATTTCATATAGTCACTACATCATCATCTTTGTTAGTTATCACAAATTTAACGTACATATCTAGCCTATCCTAGCCTATTGTAGCCTCTTTTCATACGCTTGTTTACCTTACTAACCACTTCAAGTCATCTAGCCTATTTTCCGCCATCCTCCAATCACCAGCTGAGTTCATCTAACGGGTAATTATTCTATATGGTTAATGCTTCTTCGAAATTAATAATATACAGTCCACTTTATCTAAATTAACCATAATATGGATGACTCAAAGGATCATCATATGGAAGGAATCATTATATTGAAATGAAACTGTTTTAGCGTTGAAATTAATATATAGGAACTTCATGAACACAAGAACAATAATGTACTGTAATGCACCGTAATTATTTTGTAAACTATTTAAAAAAAAAACTAATATTTTTCAAATGAGAAACTTTAAAATTATTAAACGTTATTCTTAATATACCGGTATATACTTCCCTTGAAATTTAGATTACGATTGGATGGATTACGAAAGAATAATTTATCCTAATTGTGAGTGCAAAGTAATTGCGTACCGGTATATTAAAAGTGAAAATTTCTTTCAAATATACTGTATAAACCGATACCAGTACAATACACATCCTGTAATCCAGCTAACAGGGGAATGCGGTTCTATGCTGAATAATATCTCAAAATGGCTTATATAGAAAATAATATACAGTACTATACAAATATATACCGGTACTGGTATATATATACATAAAAAGATGTGGGATGAAATAGTTTGATCTGATTTCAACAACTAAAAACCTGACAAGCGGGTCAGCCCTGAACAAGGCTGCCAGTTACACCGCCATTAGGACATAAGACAGAAACCGCACCTCGTGTGGACCACTTGATCTTTAAAATTATGCATATACAGTATATACACTGTATACATATACCGTACCGGTATGTGTGTGTGTGTGTGTAAACTGTAAAAATTGGTTTAAATGCTTTAAAGATGCATAATTATGGAATGATGGATGATAATGCAGTTTTTAATGCCATCATTGCCATGCACTCCCTTGATTGACAGGGCTAGGGTGTGCCCTTGTTACTGGGGCTTTACTGGATATTTGTCACAAATTGGTAGACCTGAGTGTCCAAACTCTTGAAGTTAAGAAAAGTACACTGGTTACAATTTTTATACTAATTTGGCTTGGTTAAAATTTGGATATCAAATTGAATCTTTAGCATACTCCAGATTACAGTATTGGACAATTAGGTGACAGGACTTTACTGTACATAAGTATTGTAAATTCTGGACAGACTTAACAGGCGTACCCTCAGCTGCAAAGATTGAGCCCAAATCTGTGGTTAATAGTTTGAAATGTGGCCCATGTGTTTATCAAGGCTATACAATAGCTTACATTAAAGATTAACAGTTAGAAACTCTAATGATTTTGGGTATGGCAAGATTTTGTATTGTTATGAGGCTCCATTTTTAGCCATCAATCACAGTAATTGGACAAAGACGTCAGATGTCAAGATTAACATGATCATTTCTATTTGATAATAATGCTATAGCAGATGCATTCAAATTCTTTGAATATACTTTCCTAACAATTTTACCACTATTAAAATACTTTGAAAATATGTTGCTAGTTATTGTACCAGAATGTGTCAGTACTAGGGCACTAAGGTTATGTTGGCTCATTGCGTCCCCACTTACAGGTCTTCAAAAAGTTAACGTTGCTGGTTGATAACAAGTTGTATTTTGCCCTTAGAGTCCCGCTGTGGATGAGCCCAAGTGACTTGTTACCGCTTGTTCTGAAAGTGGGGGTAAAAATTATAAACATATTCATAACATGAAAATATTTTTCAAACATTATTGACAGTTGTAGGCTAGGCCTATATTTAAGTAAAAGGAAATTATTACTATGGATTTTCACACGAGAGATACAAGGCTCGGGCACAAAAAAAGCTTGTAAACAGGTGTTTTTTTAACACAATGGCGGGTGGATTTTGAGCGGCTGGCTAGTGTTGACATTATAAAATATGGCGGCAGCAATTTCCGCAAGTGATGCTCGTATGTCGAATTCACTTGGATTTCATCTCCAAGCAGCAAACACCTTGACAATGGCAGATTCTTGGAGTTCAGTTCACTTGTTTGTTTGTTTTTATGTTTATGTTTTCTAGTTTGATGTAGAGTCTTTCATTATTTTTGGGAAGGATGTAGTATCCGGGCGTACTGTCGTCATGTTTACATAGGTCGTGCGCTCGCGATTACGTTCCTGTCTATTTTGACGGCTATTTTTTCTGTTATTTGCCCCCTGCTGGCAATATATATGATGATGACAATAAGTCATGGGGAGGGAGGTGAACCTCCTCAACCTATTATTGTATCCCATGGCAGTCAAAAAGGACTGGAACATGATCGCTAGCATTTGAGTAGTGTAAACAAAGCGGGCGGTACGCCCGAATACTACAATCTTGCCATATTTTTCCTATTTTTTTCGGGTTTCAACTGGGATTTTTGCGCCAAGATCGAATATTTTTGCGCGAACATGGAATTTGAGAATATTTGGTGAATGGCGCTGTTTTATTTTGTGAACTTAGGTGGCGCGAAATTCAGTGCTCCACAGTTATATATTTCCGACAGTACAGGCATAAACACCAATGTACAGTACCGGTACTGTATTACCGGTATGTGATATGACAATTCCATAGGCCACACAAAAATCGATGGGTCTCGCTACTGTCACACCATAATATCTTGCCCTTTTTTTTTTAACCCATACAGTCTAATGAAAAACAAAAATTTGCACCGGTAATGACATATATAGCCTAGGAATGATGTATGGGTCATATAGATTGTACAGGTATATATATATTTTATGTATATATATATAATTATATATATATATATATATATATATATATATATATATATATATATATATATATATATATATATGACATTTTTGTCGAGGTACCTCCATTACAGTATAAACTCAACCTTGTCCATCATTAATTACCCTGGCCCAACAATCTAACTTAACCTGGACACATCGCTAGGCTAACCATTGATGTAGCCTAGAGAATGACAAAAAACTAAACTAGTAAACATGTACCGGTAACCAAAAACAAGTGCCAACAGACAATGTGAACATTTGGAAAAGAAACTGGAGTCTGGAAATTATACAAAATCTGAATAGGCCTAGGTTAAGCCTATTATGAAAACAAAACGAAATCCAATGAATATCTTATCATAAAAACAAAATTACCCTAAGGTCCATTGGTTGACATGGAATAACTCAGGCTAGATAGGCTAAGCTAACAAGACAAATAATATGGAAGGGAAAAGACCGGAATTATGAACAGGCATTTACGCCTTAAGTATTAGCCTATATAGGCTTATATTTATTATTTATGTTACAAGCAGATTAGGTCATTGTTTAAGGCTAGGATGGTTTGATTAAGATAGGAAAGTCATTAAAGTGAGACTTGTGAGTCAGGTTAGCCTAACCTAAATTAACATAATATAGGCCTAGCTTAGCCTATCCTAACTAGGCTATGATATGTTGAATTTTCTTAAGGCTTAGCCTACCTAAAAATATACTGTAGGCTACATACTTTTAGATTATACAAGTAAGAAACATGGAGATAACATTTAGGCTAACTAGGCTAGGCCTAGTTAGTTAAAAGTTAAAGTAGTTTGTTGATAGGCCTATGCCTAAAGCTGAATACTTGTATTGCAATTATTAGATTAACATAATCTATTGCTAAGCTGAATAAGTCTGATGTTCAATAGAATGGAATCAATTAATGGTCACAGCAATGCAATAGTGTATGCGGTTATGTAGCAATTTGTTAATTGGCCAATTTTTCATATAGAATCTGGACGCTTGTGTTTTTTCACTTCCTTAGATCACATAGGACTGAAAATAAGCTGTTTCCAATTTTTCCAAGCTCTGCTAATATCAAAAATCCAAGATGGCCGCCAGCGGGTGACGAAGCTTGAATAACTGTCATATCTTTGGTCATAATTAACATACACACGAGCACAATATATTGTTTTGTATGTATTAAGGTACAATAAATCCATATAAATAATATTTGTTCTGATCAAGTGAAAAGAAAAATATTTAACAATCATATCGTATGAAATATGGCGTCAATATGATAATTTTACCAGTATTTATCATTCTTTTCTCAAATAAAGTTAAAAACAACTTTGATTACAAATTGTGTTTAATATTTTCAGATGCAGTGCATCCAGTAGAAGATATTATAAAAGAGAAATGCCTCATACCCACATCGATATGACTGTGGTTTCTTCACCTGAATCTGTATATATGTAGACAATATATACAGGTAGTATCTTTTACATGAAAGTTATCAATTATAAAAATGTTTTTCTTCTCTACTTGCAGTTAAGTCATGGCACAGAGAGATGAACCACAGGAGAAGAGGGCTCGCACAGATTTAAACTATAAACTATGCATAAAGTGTCAGAGCTCCAAAAAGGAGCAATTGAAAGAGCCACCACAGTCTGAGGAACATTCAACGTATGACAAATTCTTGACAGCAGTTAGTTTGAGAGCGACTTTTGGGAACAGCGAGTTCTTTACACTCAGCGAAAACTCGGGAACTTGACAGCAGGTGATCTAAGTGACAAGCACGTTGTATGGCACAGAACATGCTATGCGGCAAGCACCAATAAAGAACATATACAACGTGATGAAAAGCGGTATAACCGAGCCTGTGCAACATCCGATGTAAGTCTACTTCACCGAAATTTAGGGAGACCAACTACCTCATCGCACCATGGAGAACCTGCAGAACTGTCAGAAGCAGGAAAGTACACCCGATCGAAATCCACAAACTATGACAAAACTATATATTTTTTTGCCAAGGCAAAGTTCCAGGTGCTTTGCACGAATGCCAGTCAGGAAATATTGGAAATCAGATACTTGACATAGTTCAAAACTCCAACAACCCAGAGTGGAGAGTGAACTATGCCAAAGTCATATCTGACAATGATGCACTCTCACGGGATATTGTGTATCACAAGCAGTGAATAACTGAACAGTGGCAACTTCTGAAGCATGCACGTGCAAAGACCCCTACTGGTGGCAACACAGATGAAGCGACACAACTGGTCACATCCAAGGAACGGGGAAGTTATCATGTTTCAAAGTCTTCATGAAAGCCGGAGAAGATGTGATCTGTGCTCTTGCTGGCCTTGGTATTGGAGTGTACCCATCCCCATGGGTGTTTTGTGGATGTGAGAAGTTTTTGTGTCACCTGTTCAACTCTGGGTTTGCATCGGCCAAGGCACTTAGGTGGCACATGTTCAAGCAGCTGAAGGGTAACCAAGGTGTGGAGAAGCTACTGCCAACTCAAGGATATATCACTGAACATATACTGCGTGCACATCTACAAGCAAACATATGGTTGCAGGACGTAGTAGCGGTACCGATCCTACTGGATCCACTTACTCTGGGATGGCGACAACTGGAGGATGGCCGCTATGTCCCAGTAGTCTCAAAAGTACCAGCAGCACCGAAGGCTGTGGTGGAACTTGTGAAGTGTGCCTGTGTCGCCAGTAAGTGCAGTGGATGGTGCTCTTGTAAGGCACATAATCTAGCCTGTACAGAGCTCTGCAAGTGCGAAGGAGCCGAGGACACATGCAAAAATGTCGCACTTGATGAGAATTCAAGCGATGACGAGGAAAATTATGCCCTGGAAGACTAATCATACAAAAGTGTATCTGCTGCCATTCTGTTTGTTACAAGAAATTGTTGTGTCAGTCTTTATTTGTCAAACATGGAAAATTACGATCTTGTATGTCTGTAATCCAAACTTATTTAAAGAACTTTTGGCAAATCACAATAATATGATAAATGCGGCCTACACTCACCTGCGGCGGCAGTGGCGGCGGCAGTGGTGGTCGCAACAGTTAATAAATTAAAAGTTACATGGTATTTTCAAAAGAGCATACACACCTGTGGCAGTGGCAGCATCTGTGTTTTAATTAATGCCCAACTAGTTTGTAAAAAAATGCCCAAGAAAACGCTGCCGCTGTCGCCACCGCTACAACTGCGAATAGGCATTTATGTAAAGTTCATTTTGTCATTAATTAGGGCTATATTTGGTGGCCATCTTGTTTTTTGTTGTTCATAAAGGCCTATAATGCTGAATTGGGTTAACTATAGATGCAATTGTCTAAGCAGACATTTTTTATTATCTCTGAATGTGCTATAATGGGTGAAATATAGTAATTTCTTGATTTTTACACATTTATGGCGGCCATCTTGGATTTTGGTGACTACGTATGAATTACAAAATTGGAAACAGCTTTTTTTGTGTTTACTATAATGTTAAGAAGTAATAAAGTACAAGTTTCCAGATTCTATATGCAAATTTGACCAAATAACACAATGACATGCACTACAAGTGATGATAGGCCTAGCCTAGCTTCCCTAGCTGTTAGAAATTTAGAAAACTAGCCTGTAATGCAATAGGAATTTAACCACGAATGCTCCACATATTAATGAATAATACCAATACCTGATAAAGTGGTTTTGAAGAATATCACTGTAGTTATTGCAGAACTAATGCCTGGCAAGGAGGAACTGGATGACAAATCTCGCTGCTGTGTCAATGTTATGATGAGATCAGCTGGTTGTTTGCTGCTTCCTGGAGGTGCCACATAGTTTCACTCCCATGTGATTTTTATACATTAAATCGGTTGTATTCATTAACTTTACTATTCAGGATAGATATCAACTGCATTATTTCATTACCAAAGACGTTTTCAAGTAGTCAGTTGTCCCAAATTAATAATGGAAAACAAATCTAGTTGTACCGCTACTCCAGACAAGAGGTATCTGGCAACGATATCAGATCCTTGCCACACGTCACTTGCTTTGGCCTCGAAAACACATTTCTTCAAATTTATCAACCAGCAGCTAATCAAATGCCTCTTCTTGTGTCGATATGTATTTAGTGTATACATTTGGTATTTTACTCAAGACAGATTTTAATATAATGCAGGTCTATCTATCTATCTATTTATTGCCCGACGCCGTGATCCCCGAAGGGGTGGCCACGAACGAACCGCCCCCATGCACCTCTGTCCCCAGTCAGTCGATGCCGCTCCCCCAACCAGCACCGCCTTTGTTCATATACTTCCTCACTCCATCCTTCCACCTCTCATTCGGTCTACCTCTCCCTCTCTGTCTCTCCACCTCGCTCTCGTACACCCTCTTAGTCATTCTCTCGCTTTCCATACGTTCCATATGGCCGAACCATCTCAGGTAATATAGGTCAAACAAATCATGAGAAAGGGTAAACTTGTAAGGGTAAACTGTATAGAAGTTTACCCTTTGAACATTGAAGGTAAAGTTAAGTAGAAGTTTACCCTTTGAACCTTGAAGGTAAGGGTAAATTTCTTCACAAGGGTAAATATTCATCCAAATATCACCTTGAGACATAAGTTTACCCTTAGCTCTATAAATTTACCCTTTTTCTACCCCACATTTTTAACAGTGTATAGCGAGCCTGCAATTATAAGAGGAACCGGCCTTCGGCCTGGATATTTTTCTACCAAAAAATGTACACATTTATCTTGAGGGGGGGGGGGGGGGAAGTGTTTTTTACAGGTTGTTGGAGGTCTAGAGAGAAACTAAACAATATTAAAAAGATAGAGCAATAAGCAAATAAATAAACCCATCTCCCCTTAACCGCTTCTGTACCGGCGACGTCTTTGTAATTCTATGCTGGCTACTATTAGACGATATTATTCAGCTTAATAAGGGCCTCCAGCAATGAACAGGCTTCGAACTATCTCACTTAACCCTTTTTAATACCACATAATCTTCTTAAGCCAGTATCACACGAGAGCTTTTATAGTCAACATTCGGTGACCAACATTTTTCTGGCAACATTTCTGGAATATTTTTCACTGGTTTCGGAAACTAGACTGATGGTATATAAATTTAAGCAACCGAAATGTTTTAGATGTTGACCTCATAAGCTGCCAGACCAGTGTTGAGGATAAATGTTGAGGGAAAAAGCGCTCGTGTGATACCGGCTTTAAACAGTACAAACTCCTCTAAATATAGCAAGAATGAAAATAAAAAGACGTCGCCGGTACAGAAGGGGTTAAGCTTCATGAAATCGTAAGTATAGCTGAAACCAATTAGAAATATCTCTTCACCGGTACTGAAAGGATTAAGAGGGGGGGGATTCTGGCCCTCCTTCTCCCTCATGTTTAGCCCCATTAGTTTTCAGATTTTAAGACGTTCGCCACATTAATTTGGCAATTTAAAGAACTTTTACCTAATGTCTTTGTCAATATTGTCACCTTTAGTGCCCTTTAGATGTTTATTTTTTCCTGGTCTCTTAGTTTCCAGAATATCATGAAAAGGACGTGACCGATACTGTACGGGTTAAGCAACACAATACAGTGTGATTCAGAATATTAAGTATACCAAGTTTTTAAAAACATACATTATTTTGGTTATAAATCCATTAATCCACTCTATTATTGAGAACCCATCAAAATGTTGTTTTCTTTACATTATCATATAAATCACAAATTATAAGTGTATAATAAATTTGTATTTATACAAAAGTCGTTGTATTCAAAGAAACTTAGTCCCTTACTGAAAGGAGAGAGAGAGAGAGAGAGAGAGAGAGAGAGAGAGAGAGAGAGAGAGAGAGAGAATAAGAGAGAGAGAGAATAAGAGAGGAAAAGAGAGTTACACAGATACTCAGACCACACAGACCTTGCAGTCCCTGCTAGGTGACCGGCCTTAATACTACTAGACAGGGACAGTTTATAATAGAAGAATAGGACAGCAAAATAGAAGGGTCTCTACTATATTCTAATCTGCTGAGAGAGTGATAAATGTGCATAGATTTACATAGATACACTGACCACACAGACTTTACGATCCAAACGAGGTGGTCAGGACTTAATTCTAGTAGAGTTGGCATACCCGATAGAGAAGGAAAGTTGAAGGAAAGGATAGAAAAGAAGATAAAAAGAAGAGAGAGAGCGTTATTTTATTTTTATTTATTTATTTATTTATTTGTTTTCTATATTCCAACTACTCCCTCTCGGGCATAGGCTGATAGCCTTTCCACTCTACCGCTGAACACGGTGAGGCCCGTGAGGTCTCGCTCCAGTCTAGGGAGTGAGACATGCGAAGCTTCATGGCTCGAAGCAACTCCATCTCTGAAGCTGCTCCGCCTCTGTGCTTCACAGTCTCACTCTCCAGACTCGGACCCTCACTCTCAGAACGCCACCTATTGAGCAATTAACTCACTAGGCATTGCCCCCCTGTAGCATATTTTTGAATATGGGAATATTCATACAATGCTATTTAATCAGGGAACAATGAGGGTATTTATTTGGCATTTCGGTGTGCTGTGGTAATGCACTGATACTAGGTACAGCACAAATTCCATCCCAATAATATCTTCCCATTGACATATTGGGATTCGAACCCGGGTCCATTGGATTACCAGTCCAGTGGCAAGACCACTTCGCCACACCTCCTGGTCTGGGGAGACAGACCGTTTTTCTGTACCCCCTTCTCTCTAATGTTTAGCCCCACTAGTTTTGAGATTTTAAGACGTTGGTTCCAATAGTTTGGGGATTTTATGACCTTTCACCCCATTTCTTTGTCAATATTAGTACCCCTCGTGCCATTTAGGTGTCGATTTTTTCCTGGCGAGCGATAGCGAGCCTGTAATATTAGGAGGAATCGGCCTTTGGCTGGGACATTTTTCTACCGAAAAATGTACAAATCTATCTTGAAGGGGGGTCTAGGGGGTGTTTTTCTAAGCTTGATGGAGGTCTAAGGAGGAAACTAAAACATTTATGAATAAATGAATTAATAGACCAAGCAAACAGCCACTGTCCCCTTAAATAGTTATTATGCATGCAGTGGTGGTTGGGAAGTAGCAGGAATAATGTTAATGTGATAAATTGTGAACGTGGGGAGGGTTTATTTATTTATTTATTTATTTTTATTTTTTCCGTGTTCATTCTTTGTGCGTATTTTTAAACACTACTTTTATTTTACTTTATTTTTCTATTTTCTTTTGCACCCACTGTCTTGTAAAATAGCCTGATCTTCTGTAGCCTTGCATCATACTAGGTGAGTTAAATAACTGATCTTACTCTTTCTATCTCTAACGCTACTCATAGGATGTTTACATTTTCACCTTTATCGGGCAGAGGCTCGTCCCTTAGGAAGAAATGATAGATAGACTCAGTATTAGGGAATAGGTAGGAAATTATGATAATAAGACAAGATGATATTAACTCGGTCCCAGTCGAGGAATAATCCTGATGACAGACAAAACGCAGTGAGAGATGCAGTACAAATGAACCGTGAAACAGACAATGAAGTTAATGGAGATGTACAAGCAAACCCTGTTAGAGAAAATGCAGAAATAACAATCAACAACTGCAGCCCGCAGAAGAAAACGCAGGAATCAATAATTCGCAAGACAACAGAGGTGTGGAACAAAATAATGAAAATAGTGTAGGCCTAAACGAAGATAATGAGAGAGAAATAATCGAAAATCGTGAACAGAACGAACGACCTCGTAACGTAAACATGAATGGTGGAGAATGGATGGGACATTCTGGTGACGGACTCACAACATTAGTGAATGAAATCTATACAGAAGTGATACAATGGCAACATAATAAGTTTGAACTACCGATTTGTGAAGCCGCAAAAGACATGCTGGGGGAACTCAGTCGTATGATCCTAAAGTATGTTCAGGATGCCCCTTTGGTGCAAGTGGCAATCAAGATAACTTCTTTCATTCCTCAGTTGTTCCTTCAAAGAAAAAGACCAAAGGGAAAACTGAATGAGAACATTAAAGCGCTGAAACAGAGAATGGAGTGGTGGAAAAATGGGGAGTTAGACAAAATTCTTAGCCAAGTACGAGCAATCCAACAAAGACTGAAAACAAAACAACGAAGAAAGAGGAAGCCAGATGATATGGCACGATCAGTGGGAAATAGCATGAGGATTGGTAAAGTGGCACAGGCAGTCAGAATGGTCACTGGGGATGCCTCAAGTGGGTTGCACGAAGTGAATCGACGCATCTTGGACCAGCTGAAGGAGAAACACCCAGAAGCAAAACCAGCAAGTGATGAGGCCAAACTAGATGGGGAATATGTTCCTCCAGACCCGGTGATATATGAGAATATAACTGGAGACCTCATATGGAGAAAGGCGCTGAAAACACAGGGAGGAGCAGGTCCATCAGGAGTAGATGCTAAGACTTGGAGGATCTTCCTAAGTCAAAACAAGTTTGGTTCAGCCGCGGGTGACCTTTGTGAAGCAATAGCAATGCTGGCAAAGAAACTTGCATCATCACCATGCATGAACATAGAAGCTCTGACAGCATGTCACCTGATACCTTTAAATAAGAATCCAGGAGTTAGACCAGTAGGCGTTGGGGAAGTTCTTAGAAGGATTATTTGGAAAAGATGTACAAAGAGCAGTGGGCATCTTACAAGTATGTGCAGGACAGCAAGCCGGAGGAGAAGCAGCAATACATGCAATGGGGAAGGTGTATCATGAGGAAGATTGTGAAGCGGTACTGCTAGTGGATGCAACAAATGCCTTTAACACCATTAATAGGGAGGCAGCTATTCACAACATCAAGATCAAATGCCCGAGCATCGCAAAGTACATAGAAAATACTTATAAGGAGCCAGCTAACCTGTATATAGTTGGAAGCACAAAGAAGGAAGAAATGAAAATTCTCAAATCAAATGAAGGAACAACGCAAGGAGATCCAGTGGCAATGGCAATGTACGCACTGGCACTATCAATTCTGCAGCAGAAAATAAAACATGAGGTAACCCGAGTGAAACAAGTGGCGTATGCAGATGACCTCACAGGTGCAGGAAAAATAGGGGATCTCAAAGAATGGTGGCGGAGAGTACAATCGGTAGGCGAAGTCATTGGGTACCATCCGAATGCTAGTAAATCTGTACTAATAGTGAAAGAAAACAAGTATGAAGAAGCGGTGCGGACTTTTGATGGGACAGAAGTGAAGATTACAAAGGAGGGTCAACGCCATTTGGGAGCAGTAATAGGCACAGAAGAATGCAAGAGAGACTATGTGCGAAAAAAGGTAGCGGAGTGGGTAAAGGAAGTGAAAACCCTGGCAGACATTGCGAAATCTGAACCACATGCTGCATATACTGCCTTCACATATGGTGTTAAGCACAGATGGACCTTTCTTATGAGAACAGTGCCTGGCATTAGACAGATGCTCCAACCGCTTGAAGAAGCAATCAGAGGAACATTCATACCGGCCTTAACAGAGATGTGTTACGTCCTGGGATATATAAACACTGGGCTCTTTCTATTGGACTAGGTATGCGGCAACAAGCAACAACGGAAAACGCTAGATCTAACCCTTATCTATAAACCCAGGCAACAAACCACCCTAAACCGTCACGAGTCCTGCCTGGACAACAAGGCATCCTATGACTCGTTTACAGTGTGCACGCACTATAGACTGCGGATGGTCAAGCAGTCTATATAAAAGATCACACAATTAAGTTGACTTAAAGCTTCAAGGAAAAGATAGATAACGGAATTAAATTGCAGAAACAATTTAATAACAAACTAGAAGAAAGTACATTTAACATTACGTTAATTAATACAACTAATCACCCCTGCGTGAAAGAAGGTGAAAGCAAACAGTCCTCAAAACATCGTACAGGTAGACAAGATGCAGGTTTCTAAACTGCATGCGGCTACTGTAGGATCTGATGCTTAGCAAAGAAAGTAAGTTACGGATTTAGAGAACTCTTGACACATAAGCAGGAATAAATACTAGTGATAGGCCATACAGTGTATAATGGCATAGGTATAATTAAATAAAGGCAGCAACTCGCAACATAACCACATACAGGTGTGCTTCTCACTCTTAGTCAGGCAAGCCTGCTCGGACAGTCTCTAAGCCACACCCTGACTCACAATGCTCACAACAACGGTAAACTGTGGCACAATAACAAGCATGCAGAAATAATAAACCCCTAGCTGTTAATCTGCCAGGTGGCAGAGGTCTAGCCGGAAGGATATAGGCTTCGGATACCCGGGCTGAGCCACCTGCTTTAGCCTAGGGACGTTCCCAAGTCTGTGCGCCAAATTACTCTATTGAAAGGGTGCTCTCTTGAGAGACTCAGATCCCAAGTATCTGACTCTCTCCTGGCGACCCTAAAACAAAAGCAAGACGTGCTAGTGCAGTGCTGAGTGGACTAGGCAAGGGCCCTCACACAACACAACACTAGACACTCAGGGACACAGACAAGAATATGCCCCCAGACTCCCACGGGTATCCTAGTAAAGTCGTGCGGGTCCACAGGACTCGCACCAGCAGACTTTACTTAAAGGATCGCAAAAAGCCTCCCCTCCGGTCTAGCCCCTGCTCACCTGCCACAAGAACACACTAGCAAGCATGAAACCACCAAATATGAGACAACAAAAAAGCTTCCTAAGTCTCATTAACAATTACATCTCTGCATAAGGCCCAAAATCCTATCTAGTTATCTGAGAGCTCGTCGTTAATACAATAATAGATATAAGGTCTATCAAGGGGATGGGATAATTAAATAGATTGGTGAAGTAGTGGAAGGAAGGTATACAAAGTAAGAGAGAAAGTTTCTAAGTGGGGTTGAGAGGGATAGATATCAAGGGGGTCCGAAGGGTATGACAAGCTCTGAGTCTTGAATCTGTCTGGACCCCACCCTAGGCATGCGAAATACATCCCATGCTTGGCAACACTCAACACCGTTGCCGGGTCAAAATCCTCTACCCCTTGCGTGAGGCGAAACTAAGCCTAACGTTGCGATCAAATTGGCAACATCAGGCTCGTCCCAAGCTAGACTCTCCGCGCCCGCGCGAAACAACGTCCCCCAGCCGGTCTCTCTCTCCCGCTCGTCTCCTCCCACTCTCACTAGACTTACATCTTATATATTATAATGAAACAATCAACTATCAAGAATAAAATATACTAAGATGCGTTGGTTAAGAATAAGGGCAGCTTCAAGCTGTGAAACAACATAAGAATATCCCCGACATTAGTTACATTGTCGTAGGATATATACTAAGGAAAAGCCGGCCGGCCGGCTGCCGCCAGCCGGTTTCTAAACGGCTGGGCAGCCGACACTCGCGCATGCCCGCACGTGGCTACTATGCAGGAGCGTCACAGATGGAAGGCGTCACGCAAGAGCTAAGAGATCTATTAGCTCTTCCGCCAAGGTTCGGAGGTATGGGGATCATAAACCCAGTGGAGGCGGAACTACATGAGTACCAAAATTCCCTTAAACATATACGTCTCTGACAGAAAAAATACGGGAGCAAAATGAAAATGATGAGGTGGACGAAGAGGAACAACGAAATGCAAGACAATTACAAAGAGCAGAGAAGAGAGACAGAAACATAGCCTAGAATAAATTAAGACCAGATGTAGGGAAGAACTGAAAATGAGAGTTGAGATGGCACAGGACTCAAATTGGCTTCAAATTGGCTCGCATCATTACCAATAAAGGAGAAAGGCTTCAGCTTAAATAAACAAGAATTCAATGATGCCGTAGCCTTGAGGTATGGGTGGCCAGTTTCGAACCTGCCGCTGAAATGTGCATGTGGTGAAATAAACAACTCAGACCACTGTATGACTTGTAAGAAAGGAGGATTCATCTGTATCCGGCATGATGAAGTACGAGACATCACTGCACAAATGCTGGACGAGGTGTGCCATGATGTCAGAATCGAACCGGAACTTCTGCCTATGGACGGACAGCGCTTGGCCCACAATACTGCAAATACTTCAAATGAAGCAAGAGTGGACGTAAGTGCTCGAGGTTTTTGGACGAGGGGACAACGGGCTTTTTTCGACATCAGAATCTTCAACCCAAGAGCACAAACATATCGTGAGCGAGGACACAAGGCGGCATACTTGAGAAACGAAAGTGAGAAAAAACGCGCTTATGAAGAAAGAATTTTGAACAGGGATCAAGGAAGCTTTACTCCTCTGGTCTTCTCATCGTATGGAGGTATGGGACCTTCTGCAAGTGTCTTCTATGCCAGATTAGCTGAACAAATATCGGAGAAAAAGCGCCAGCATAGAAGCCAAGTCATAACTTGGATGAGATGCCGGCTCTCTTTCTCTCTTCTCAGGTCTGCACTCCTATGTCTCAGGGGTACAAGGTCCTCGCTACAGAGGACAAGAGTGAGAGACTTGGACTTTGAAATGGTCGTGGCGGAGGGACGAATTGGGGAACAACTAGGTTGATTGTAGGGAGGTACTGGTACAATAAGATAAACTACAATGTAACTAGAATAAGATAGATTGTACATCACTTTGTAACTGTCACCTTAATAAAAAATAAAAAAAAAAAAAAAAAAAACGTGGGGAGGGTTTA
Source organism: Paralithodes platypus (assembly GCA_032716605.1). NCBI lineage: Eukaryota > Metazoa > Arthropoda > Malacostraca > Decapoda > Lithodidae > Paralithodes > Paralithodes platypus. Next base: position 17,318,247 of record CM064527.1, on the reverse strand, counting down.
TGAAGATTCCTTCAAGCGTGTGGGTGTGAGTGTGTGTGGGTGTGTGGAATGGGGGGGGTGTAAGTGGTGTGTGGGGGGGGGGGGGGGGGAGGGGGGGAATGGATGTGTGTATGTGTGGAGGGGCGAGTGGTGTGTGTGTGTAGGGGGGAGGGGGGGAATGGATGTGTGTATGTGTGGAGGGGCGAGTGGTGTTTGTGTGTAGGGGGGGAGGGGGGTGTAAGTGGTGTGAGTGGGGGAATGGATGTGTATGGGTGGCGAGTGTGTGTGTAGGGGGGGAGGGGGGTGTAAGTGTGTGAATGGGGGTGTATGTGTGGAGGGGAGTGGTGTGTGTGTGTAGGGGGGAGGGGGTGTAAGTGGTGAGTGGATGTGTGTATGTGTGGAGAGGCGAGTGGTGTGTGTGTGTGTAGGGGGGGAGGGGGTGTAAGTGGTGTGAGTGGGGGAATGGTTGTGTGGAGGGCGAGTGGTGTGTGTGTGTAGGGGGGGGAGGGGTGTAAGTGGTGTGAGTGGGGAAATGGATGTGTGTATGTGTGGAGGGGCGAGTGGTGTGTGTGTGTAGGGGGTGAGGGGGGGGAAGTGGTGTGAGTGGGGGAATGGATGTGTGGAGAGGCGAGTGGTGTGTGTGTGTGTAGGGGGGAGTGGGGGAATGGATGTGTGTATGTGTGGAGGGGCGAGTGGTGTGTGTGTGTGTGGAGGGGCGAGTGGTGTGTGTGTGTGTGGAGGGGCGAGTGGTGTGTGTGTGTGTGGAGGGGCGAGTGGTGTGTGTGTGGAGGGGCGAGTGGTGTGTGTGTGTGTGGAGGGGCGAGTGGTGTGTGTGTGTGTGGAGGGGCGAGTGGTGTGTGTGTGTGTGTGTGTGGTAGTGATGTGTGTGTGGGGAGGGGGAGTGTTTATGCGTGTGTGTGTGTGTGTGTGTGTGTGTATTTACCTAATTGTAGTATACAGGAGCTTTTAGGCTCGTATTGTCCCGCTTCCTGAGTTACAATTGTATGTGTGTGTGTAAACGCTATAGTTCAGTACATGTGCGTTTTGTAGTTGTAGTTATTTCACATCATGTGTTTTATTTAATATATAAACGTGTCAGCCAAAAGAAACATAGACAATTCAATTATGAAATACAAATACTGCATACAATGAAAGAGCGACCAAGCGAACGCAAGCAAATATATTTTTGTTTATAATTTTGTTAACGCAAGGTGAATAAAACAGTGTCAACTTTTAACCCTTTCTGTACCGGCGACGTCATTTTAACTTTACTCTGGCTACTATTAGACGATGTTATTCAGTTTAAGGGGACCTGGACCGGTTTTCTGGACACGTTTTCTCCCTCGTGTTTAGCCCCTTTAGTTTTCAGATTATAAGACGTTCGGCGCACGCCCATTAGTTTGGCGATTTTAACACATTTCCCCCCATTTTGTTGTCAATGTTAAGACCTTTCGTGCCATTTAGGTATACATTTTTTCCTGGCGAGCGATAGCGAGCCTGAAATTTTAAGAGGAATCGGCCTTTGGCCGGGACATTTTTCTACCAAAAAATGTATAAATTTATCTTGAAGTGGGATCTAGAGGGTGTTTTTTAAGCTTGATGGAGGTCTAGCGAGGAAACTAAGAAATAAAGGAATAAATGAATTAATAGACCAAAAACCAGCCCATCTCCCCTTAACCATTTCTACTACCACAGATTCTTCATAAACTGCACAAAATCGTCTAAATATAGCTAGAATAAACTTCCAAAGACGTCGCCGGTACAGAAGGGAGTTAATTTTAAAATACAATTACTGCATAAAATGAAAGAGCGACCAAGCGAACGCAGGCAAATATAAGTTTTATCAGAATGCATGGTGAATAAAACAGTGTAAACTTTTAAATGTTTTTCAGGTATAATAGTGTGAGTTTTTAGGTTGTTCAGAGAATGTTGAAGTGTTTTAACGAGGATAAGTGTGTGTGTGTGTGTGGGGGCGGGGTGGTGGTGGGGGGGGGGGTATTGTTTGTGTGTGTATATATATGTGTGTGTATGTGTGGGGGGGGGGGGGGGGATTTATGGGATGTTAGACATCTCATGACCATGCCATCTCCCCACACAAACAAGACGAGTCACCTCCTGACCATGCCATCTCATGACCAGACCTTTTTTTCACCAGTCGGTTTCATCACCATACCAGCTCATTACCAAGCCAATTAATTATCAAGGCATTTCAATACCACACCTTGCCACATCTACTGTCTTGTACAGTGATCACGGGTACCCCCCCCCCCCCCTCTCTCTCTCTCTCTCTCTTATCACGCGAATAGTGCGACATTCTGTCACTATAATAACGTTGCACGGCGAACTAGCTTCATATACAGAAACTTAAGAAGTGCTTGGAAGGGCTCCTTGTGCACACGACTTAGATTAGGATATTGTTACATGTGGGAACTTGGTGTTCCTAAAGGAGAACACGAAATATGTTGTCAATTATGTAAAGAACCAAGAAGTCCTACCTTAAATCATTATATACTGCACTGCCAACACCTAGCGAAATATAGAAACAATGTAATAGATAAGGTCAATCTATAGATATAGTCTATATAATATAATAAGATATAAGATATATAAGATATATAAGATATAATCTATAGTAATAGATAAGGCCAATCAGCGCTCTGCAGACCCCCGTAATCCTGCGTTAATCTCTAACCGTTTTGGTAAGATGATCCTCAGGGTATTAGAGTGTTGAGCCTATAATTGGGCTTTGTAATTGGGGTTGTGTGGGACAGGGATCTGCCTTGCTTAGGCCAATCGGCTTTCTGCAGACTCCCATTTTCTCATGTTCTTATGTTCTTAAGGTCGATGAACAAATTATATGGATGTTCAATCATAATATTATGATTACTCAAATAATAGCCAAATGCAAAAATATACAATACATCGTAAGGTAAATATACATAAAACAAAGTTTAGGATATAGTGTTATGATTATTATGTAATTGATAGCTTCATTATATCATTATTGTTATTATAATAATAAATGTGTATGTAACCTATATACTGTAGGCTATATAATTATATTTGTGTGTTGTTGTATGAATGAATGTGTGTATATGTATGTATGTAGGTATATGTACAATTGTACTGTACATGCATGTGTATGTGTTTGTGTGTGCATATGTATACTGTATGTATGTATATGTGTATGTATATACTGTATATGTATATATGTTAGGGGAGGTGTGGTGGAGTGGTCTTGCCACTGGCCTGGTAATCCAAAGGTCCCGGGTTCAAATCCCGATGAATCAATGGGAAGATATTATTGGGATGGAATTTGTGCTGTACCTAGTGTCAGTGCATTACCACAAGCCCACCGAAACGTCAATAAAATACCCTCATTGTTTCCTGATTAAATAGCACTGTATGAATATTCCCATATTCAAAATATGCTATAGGGGTGCAATGCCTGGTGAGTTATCTGCTCAACAGGTGGCGTTGTGTGTGTGTAAGTGTGAGAGTCCGAGTGTAGGGGGTGAGACAGTGAAGCACGGGAACGAGGTGGCTTCAGAGATAGGGTCGTTTCGGGCCATGAGTGAGCACCGTGCCTTATGTGAAGGCAAGATGGCAGGTGCTCGTTGTACTCTACGTGCTTCACATGTCTCACTCCCTAGACTGGAACAAGACCTCACGGGCTTCACTGTTCATTGTAAAGCGGTGAATGTTAAGGCTCTCAGCCTATGCCCGAGAGGAAGTAAGTTGGAATATAGAAAAAAACAAAAAAACAAATTGTGTATGGGTGTATGTATGCGTGTGGGAAACAAAATATATATGATCCATATATAATAAACCCTGCCAGCACAGACACAACTCTGGCTTTATATTCCTGCCGCCGCCAATGACCCAGAAATTAGGGTATTAGCAGTGACGAGAGGACCTTTTTGGAAACAAACGGGCTACGGGACACCACCAGTGGTGTCACGCAGCTCAGCCAGTGAGGCTGGGCTACGGGACACCACTGGTGGTGTCCAGTAGCCCAGCCTCACTGGCTGGGCTGCGTGACACTACCAGTGGTGTCCCGCAGCTCAGCCACACTGGGTAGACTACAGGACACCACCACAAGTGTTCCACGTATACAAAGCTTGACTTTATAGCTAAATTTGTTCATATCGTATTTCCATCTATTTTTTTTTTTAGTTTAAACACGTGCCCTTTGATCCTACCAGGTTACCTCACAACAAAGTCTTTGTAAATCGTTGTTATATACCCCTCACACGTCTTCTCCTCCAAGCTTGGGAAATTGTGATTCTTCAGTGTGTGCGTGTGTGTGTGTATGTGTGTGTACAAATGAATGGTAATGGTGTGGATGGAAATATTTACGAATGGGTTTGTGAATGAAAGTACGAAATGTTTCTGTGATTGTGAATAGAAAGGTGTGTTTGTGTAAGTGTGTGTGTGAGCACGTGGTTGTATGTTTGTGAGTAGAATTATACATGGCAGGGTAGGTGCTTTTAATAGTGAATCCTTGTCCACTTGTAAATTAAAATGTGTGTGTGTGTGTTGTATAATATATATATATATATATATATATATATATATATATATATATATATATATATCTGCCATGGTCAGGTTCTCTATAGTTCTTGATTCCACTATAACACTTGGTAGCTTATTCCACCTACAGTATCTACACCTCTGTTACCAAACCAATATTTGCCTATATCTTTTCTGAAACTAAAAATATCTAATTTGAAACCATTTGTTCAAGTTCTTTCGCTATCACTGAACTTGAATACGTAAGGAAGATTTCTATCATGTGTAAGGTCCTAGGACTTACATATAAGAACATAAGAACATAAGAAAACGGGGGTCTGCAGAAAGCCTATCGGCTCATATAAGGCAGATCCCTCTCACACCCAACACTAATTATAAGGCCTAATGATAGGCCCAACTCACTAACACCATGAGGACTGACCTCACCAAAACGATCAGAGGTCAACATGGGAAGATGGGGGTCTGCAGAGCGCAGACTGGACAACAACCGGCAGATTCCACTCACACCCAACCTCCATTATAAATAATAAATAGGGCATTAGGATAACACCATAGAGGATTTTTTTAGACTTAATATATGGATTCATATGGTACTAGTTTGTTCTAGGACCTACATCAAGTGCTTGATTTATTACCAAGATAGTTTGAAATAGTATTAGTAAATAAGGTGAATATGGGCATTGCTCTAATCAAGATGGGTTGGGTGTGAAAGGGATCTGCCTTGTGTGGGCCAATTGGCTTTCTGCAGACTCCCATTATCTTAGGTTGTTCTTTTGTTATGCTCTCTCTCTCTCTCTCTCTCTCTCTCTCTCTCTCTCTCTCTCTCTCTCTCTCTCTCTCTCTCTTTTTCTCTCTCTCTCTCTCTCTCTCTCCTCCTTTGTACTCCTCTTCTAAGCAATATCACCGTTACAGAGAGAGAAGTATTGAATTGTTTAGATAAACTAAAGGTAAATAAAACGCCTGGACTTGATACAATCTCGCCTAGAGTTCTAAAGGAAGCTAAGGATGAGCTCTCCAAACCACTGACATTACTATTCAATAAATCCTTGCAGTCTGGAACTATGCCTGAACAGTGGAAGATAGCCAACGTAACACCGATATTAAAAAAAGGAAGCAAATCCCTACCCAGTAACTATCGTCCAATTAGCTTAACCTCAGTTGTATGTAAAATGCTAGAAACGGTCATAAGAGACAGACTCGTAAATCACTTAGAGGAAAATAACATACTTAAAGATACTCAACACGGCTTTCGTAACAAACGTTCCTGTTTAACAAACCTCTTAGACTTCTTCAACGATATCCTCAACCTCTACGATGAGAGTAAAGCTGTAGATATTATATACCTTGATTTTCAAAAGGCCTTTGACAAAGGTTCCCCACAAACGTTTACTGCTAAAACTAAAAGCGCATGGAATACAAGACGGTGTGTTGAAATGGATAGAAAATTGGCTCAGCGACAGAAAGCAAAGAGTAGTCATAAACGGTAAGGCATCTAAATGGACCAATGTAAGTAGCGGGGTACCCCAGGGATCGATACTAGGACCAATTCTCTTTCTAATTTACATCAACGACATAGATGAGGGTCTCACCTGTACAATCTCAAAATTTGCTGACGATACAAAAATTGCAAATAGCGTACTCTCAAAAGATCACGTTGACGATATTCAACACAATCTAGATAAATTGTCACATTGGGCCCAAATTTGGCAAATGAGTTTCAATGCGGATAAATGTAAAGTACTACATATCGGATACCTAAATGAGAAAGCAAACTATTCGATGAATGGCACTTAGCTTAAGAATGTAAACAGAGAAACCGATCTGGGAGTAACAATATCGAGTAACCTAAAACCGAGTCAACAATGTTCAGAAGTTGTTAAGAAGGCAAACAAAATAATTGGCTTTATAGGCAGATCATTTGAGCATAAATCCAAAGACGTAATCCTAACCCTTTACAATTCCTTAGTCCGCCCTCTTCTGGAATACTGCGTTCAATGCTGGTGCCCTTATTACCAAAAAGACATAAACAAGCTAGAACGAGTTCAACGCAGAGTTACCAAAATGATACCTAGCCTAAAGAACAAACCATACGAAGAGCATCTTAGAGAATTAAATCTATTTCCTTTAACCCAGCGCAGATTAAGAGGTGACTTAATTCAAGTATTCAAAATCATCAAAGGCATCGAAAATATGAACTGTAAGTACTTCACTATCGACCAATCTAATTACACGCGGGGAAACGGTTGCAAAATTATTGGTAAATCTTTTAACTCACACGAATCTAAGAATTTCTTCTTCAATCGAGTTGTCAACTTGTGGAATGGGCTTCCCCGAGATGTTATAGACTGCAGCACCGTTGATTCATTTAAATTCCGCCTAGACAAATATCTCGCATCAAACCCGCGACTGACTGCGTTTGTAAATGAATAACTTTATTTTATCCTCCCCTCAGTTACTAACCCATATGTCCCCTACTAACTTCCTAGTTGCCACGTTAGTGGCAGGGCAGTAGTTCCCTTTCCAATTTTCCCTTACCCACTCTAAACCACTGTTTGGACACTTGATCCTCAGTGTTTTGGAGGACAAGCAGCCTAGAAGGGTCACTAGATCTGTTGTTGCTTGATTTCCTTTGTACTCCTCCTTTGTACTCCTCTTCTAAGCAACAGGTGCCAAAGTACATATATAAATTCAATAATGTCCAACTCCAATATCATTACAGTTATAGTTAAGTAACTTTTAACTAATTTCCTCCTCCTCTACCCATATATATATATATATATATATATATATACAGTATATATATATATATATATATATATATATATATATATACCTGTACATTCATACATACAATACGTACATATTTTTAATAGCACGTTAGCATCCACTATTAAATATTCAGTTAAATATAGAAATTGTATCAACTAAAAAAAGAGGTAGGGGCCTAGTGGGGAATGGGAGGAGTATAAATAGTAATTAAAGGACCAAGGCAGTCAATGGTACCAATTAAATGTGAATAGAGGATCCACCTGGTCCTCTAAGCACAGATTATACTCCTCCCACTCACCAATAATCTATTTTTGTTCTAATGCTTCACCCATTGTATATTCTAATACACACACAGACACATATAATATATATATATATATATATATAATATAATGTGTGTGTTTGTGTGTGTGTGTTATAAACATTATAATAATTATTAGTTGTGACTGACTGACTTATTAGTTAATATTGCTATCATATTGCTAGAAAGACGAATATGTAGAGGAAATAATGATAGGTGTTTTAAGTGGATGAAAGGTATCAATAAGAGAGATATGTATATGGTATTATAGCTTAGTAACCTGCCTTTTGTCTCCTTTATACACAGAAAAGAAAAAGAAAAAATAAGAAAATGGGAGCCCGCATAAAGCCGATTGGCCCACACAAGGCAGATCCCTCTTCTCCCAACTCATCTTGTCCATATGTCTATCTAATTGTATTTTGAAGCTCTCTATCGTTCTTGATCCCACTATGGCGCTAGGTAGCCTGTTCCACATGCATACAACTCTTACTAAACCACTATTTGCCTATATTTCTTGAAACGAAAAGTATCCCATTTGAAACCATTTGTTTGAGTTTTCTAGCTATCGCTGAGCTTCAGTACATCTTTCATATCCCCTGTATTTAGCGTATCTCACTTACCCACTTGAACACCTCTATCATATCTATCATATCATATCATATATAACTCTGCGTCTTTCTAACGAATGTAAGCCTAGCTTCTTCAACCTGTCTTCATATGGAAGAGGTCTAATATTACAGATTATTATTTTCATTCTCAGTTGTACTCTCTCCAAGGAATCTATGTTCATTCTCTAATAGGGACTCCAATTTTGAACAGCATAATTCATGTGTAGTCTCACTAATGCTGGATAAAATTTCAAGATTACGTCTGCTGTTCTGTTACTCACACTTCTAGATATATATCCAAGAACTCTATTTGCCTTATTTCAAACACTGATGCATTGATTTCTTGGTTTCAAATCACAGTTGACGATGATGCTCAAGTCTTTTTCATTATTTGAGTTAGTTATATCCACGTTATCGAAATTGTATCCTGCAGTTCCTATCGATTTATTCAATTGTACTACACTGCATTTACCTACATTGAACTTCATCTGCCAGTTTACTACCCATTTGTGTAATATGTCTAAATCTATTTGGAGTGTTTCCATTTTAGTGTCATCTGTAAATTTACTGATTTTGCTAATATAGTTATTCCGACATCAAGGTTGTTAATATATATATATATATATATATATATATATATATATATATATATATATATATATTTGAGAGAGAGAGAGAGAGAGAGAGAGAGAGAGAGAGAGAGAGAGAGAGAGAGAGAGAGAGGTACAATTTACAAGTAGGTGTTAATTTTCTGGATTACCTGGATTAACTTGAGGTTAGTCAGAGGGTTTTTTGGTTGGCAACTTTCTTCGCCCGCACTCACATGGTAGCAATATAAATGTTTTATAATGCTATAGATTTACCAATTACAATCCCTATCCTAAATTAACCAAACATCACATTTGGATGCCAATAATCACCAGACAATATATGCATCATCAATTGAGAAATGTTTCCTATTATCTTCTATGTTGATTCACTATATAAACAAACACAAACTCATGCACATTCACATTTTCACGCACAAAATCATTCTGGAGCACATTTTCGTATTCCTACCCACAATGTCATTAACTCGCATTGCGTGTATTCACCTTGACGAACAAGTTCGGTGATTTATATTCATATAATTATCTACACACACACACACACTTTTAGATTACCACTCGACAACGCACAGATATTCGAACATACATTCACAATTACACACTCGCCTTCACATTTCCAATCAGAATACACACACACACACATTGATATTCCCTCCCACAATCGCACCCACACTCTAATGTTCTTTCAGAACCACACGCACAAATACATATTCGCATTCCTAATCACAAACACAAACACACATTCACAAAGACAAGTCATGTGAATGACTCTCATTCTCTCTCTATCACACACACACACAAACACATACACACACACACACACATATTGTACGTACATTCATTATTAATTTTGTACATCAATTATACAAACACATATTTCCACTCACAAACGTACAGGCTTTATGCTCGTACATGCACATTCCTACCCGTGCATGCAAGCTTGCACTGCGCCCCCCACCCCCCAACTGGCATACGCAAGGCAGATCCAGCTCACACCCAATTAATTCATTAAGCTATTCAGTTTATTCTTGAAAGCCTACTGCTACTGAGCTGATCACTTTACAGTGTACTTTGCATTTCTTTCACAAATATATAATTTTGTTCCTTCCAAATTATGACCCAAACGTACATGCCATTACACACGCACATACATACTCATGTAGACATGCATTTGAACATCCATATAACATTCGTAAACAAGCATTTATTTACGCCCATAAAACTGTATTTGCATTACTTTATATTACACTCACAAACACATGTAACTATCCACACATTGACGCACTTGTGCTTGTGAACGTCGTCAAGCTGTTTTATAGCACGTTATGCAAGTATGAATGACTTTACTTCTGTTTGATTATACCATAATGGTAACAGATATGTAGACAATAGACATGTGGAATAGGCTACCTAGCGCCATTGTGGGATCAAGAACGATAGAGAGTTTCAAAATAAAATTAGATAGGCTAAACGTATAAACGAGATGGGTTGGGTGTGAGAGGGATCTGCCTTGTTTTGGCCAATCGACTGTCTGCAGACTCCCATATGTTCTTATAAAATGGATATGAAAGACGAAGAATATACACACATATATAACGGCTATATATTAGCCTAGTTAGATGTATAAATAGGTATGTGTGAGTGTGTGTGGCGTAGGGAGTTGAGTGTGGAATAGGTCTGTATATACAACATGTAGGATTATAATTTAATAAAGTCCAACGTTTTTAATGATAATATAAATAATAACCCAAAGAATTTCGATTCAACAGTCTAATTGGCTGAATTATATGGCGATAAATACGAAAACACTTGTGGTGGTGTCCCGTAGCCTACCCAGTGTGGCTGGGCTGCGAGACACCACTGGTAGTGTCACGCAGCCCAGCCAGTGAGGCTGGGCTGCGGCAAGGTTAAGAGATACAACAGGTTGGCGCACGCGCAGCCTGCTGACGTCACAATGCTGGACGAGAGAAAGAAAGATAGAAAAACGCTCGCCTGCCAGCCAAACTGCTGCTACTAGACCACAGGGGTGTCTAACTCCAATATGCGGGCCTCATGCGGCCATGTTACGCCTCATGTTACCAAACCAGTATTTGCCTATATCTTTTCTGAAACGCAGTTCTCTCTCTCTCTAGCAACATGCGCCCTAGTACCAAACTGATATAAATGTAATATGTATAACTACAATATCTAGTCACAGGTATAGTATAACTACTTTTTATAACCCCCCTGCCAAAATATATATATATATATATGGGCCTTGTGTGGGTCATTCGGCTCTCTGCAGACTCAAATTTTCGTATGTTCTTTTCTTATATATGCTGTTAAATTTTAATTACAGAATGATTCCTTGGAGAGAGTACAACGTAGAAGGACAAAAATAATCCATAGTATTAGAAATCTTCCAGATGAAGCAAGGTTGAAGAAATTAGGCTTACATTAGGCTTAATTACTCCCATATGGCTGATATGGGCTGGGTGTGAATGGGAGCTGCCTCATGTGGGCCGCATGGCCATATGCAGTTTCCCGTGATATGTTCTTAGGTAATTGGGGTGGGGTGTGACAGGGATCTGCCTTGTGTGGGCCGATCGGCGTTTTGCAGACTCCCATTTTCTTATGTTCTTATGTTCATTGGTTAAAAAGACGCATAGTTAGAGGGGATTTGATAGAAGTGTTCAAGGGGGTTAGTCACGTAGTGGGATTAATAGAGGGGACATGAACAATGTACTAAAGCTCAGTGATAGCGAAAGAACTCCAACAAATGTTTTCAAATTAGATACATTTCGTTTCAGAAAAGATATAGGCAAATATTAGTTTGGTAACAGAGTTGTAGATATGTGGAATAGGTTACCAAGTGCTATAGTGAGATCAAGAATGATAGAGAGCTTTAAGATCAAATTAGATAGGCATGTGGACGAGATGGGCCTCTGTAACGAGTGCAAGCCTAATTTATTCAACCTTTCTATTTATGGAAGATATATAATATTATGGATAATTTTGGTCATTCTTCGTTGTAGCCTACTGACTCCAAATAAACTATGTCCATTCTGTAATGAGGACATCAAATTTGAACAGCATAATCTGAACCTTTTATATAGCGGTATACACACATACATACAAATAATTCTAGATGTAAGGACAGTGTGGGCTTCAAGATAAAATTAGGCATCTGCCTTGTGTGAGCCAATCTGCTCTCTGCAGACTCCCATTTCTTATGTTCTCATATATATATATATATATATATATAGCACAGGTATAAACTCACCTATTTCTTTCAATGGTGCGTCGGTGTTTACGGTTGCATCATCTTGTAGATTATTTTGGTCACTTGCATCACGGTTTGTTTGTTGCTCAGTCACTTTGGTGTCGTCGTCATCTCGAACTCGCTTTCGGCCTCTCTTGGACTCGCTTTCAGAGGCAGCCTGGGCAGGCAAATGCAGAGTTGGTAATGCTCCAGGTTTGAATCTTATTTGGCTGTAAGGTACTGGTAGTCCAAGCAGTTCGTATTTCAAGTGTCTTTCGAAAGCTGAGGATTCAAAATGTTTAGTGCAGATCCTTGCTGTTGGTGAAATAATACAGCCTTTTTTCCCACTTAGATTACTCCATTTTGACCGCAGTGTTTCATCTTTGGGAAATGTATGGAATGCTATGTTACTTCCTTTGATAAATATCGACTTGCATCCAGCAACTTGACAATACATAGGCATTTTGTTTAGTTAAAATAGAAGAGCTACACTTTCACACAGCATTATACAGTAGTTATAGCATCACGGTATGAAGTCAAAGAAAACGGAGGATAGTGCTGGCTCGGCTGCTCCTTTGAGAATGAAGTGTATACAGCCGAGTGACCTCTGACCCTTCCTTCATTGTGACGTCATGCGCGAGCGGGTACGAGTTTGAGTGACCCCATGCTCCAACCTGTTGTATCTCTTAACCTTGGGCTGCGGGACACCACCAGTGGTGTCCCGTAGCCCAGCCTCACTGGCTGGGCTGCGTGACGCCACTGGTGGTGTTCCGTAGCCACTTCGTTTTGGAAATTGGGGTTTAAACTGGAGTGGGAGGGTCATTCTCTGACATTAATGGAAGTATCAGGATTATAACAAACCCGCGCTAAGCCTAAGGCTAAGCGAAGTTAGGGACAACTGGTGTGCTAACAAGTATAGAGATAAAAACTAACTAAATGTTGTTTTCATGTTTGTGTTATATTGTGCATGTAAAATATGAGTAGGGTAAATTACTGTTTTACCAGTTTTGCCCTTTTGAGACAACGTGTAAGTATGTATCCCCATGTATTTATGCTTTCTCAATAAAGAATCAAATAAAATATCTTTCTTTCTTTCTCTCTCTCTCTCTCTCATCTATGCAGTAAAGATAGGGATAACAAATTGCTCTCTACCCACTACAGGAAAAAGTTTTCGTTTATTTTGACACATACATGTAGGCCTACACGTATTATATATACACTATAAATTAAATATATATATATATATATATATATATATATATATATATATATATATATATATATATATATATATACAGTATATATTGCAGTACCGGTAATGTGTGTTTTATATTTCAAATATATTTAGACGGCTTTGTACTGCTTAGGAAGGGTCATGTTAGCTAAGGTTCATTGAGATGGTTTGTAGCACTATAACTGATAGACGTCCTTCCTAATTTGAATAAGATTGCATAATAGTTAGTAAAACTAAATAATGCAACCGAACTATTTCATTCGGTGCCGTATATTAAATTATTTAAGATATGATAGAGGTGTACGGTCTATTCACCCGCAAGTCTTCGCCCAAACTAGGAATTTGTTCGCCCAAACAATGAAGTTCGTTCGCCCACACCTTGAAGTCTTTTCGCCGACACTTTGAAGTTTGTTAGATTCCCACACTCTAAACTGGCTTCTAAAGGATACAAATTTTGTATATTATGTTGACGACAAAATGTTGTCCATTCGTAATAAAATAATGCTATGAATAATTTATGTTATCTCATTTCCGGACTTAACTTAGCTTAAATATCTTCAGATTAATTGGTTAACTTTTCATCAAATTCATATTACTAACTCTGTGTAATGTTGAGGCTAAGCTTTTTGTTTTAATCCACCTTGTCTGACCCATTCAGTATATATAAGACTTCCATATGAGAGAGAGAGAGAGAGAGAGAGAGTATATATAGCTCATATTCAAATAGCAAATCATAAAAAATATATAACAATACTAGTGAAGCATTGTACAACTAGGAATGTCCTGTGTTTGAGTGTGTGGGGAGACTAATGACGTGGCCGATTAGAAGGATTAGAGTAAAAGGAGAAGGTCTATCTATCTATCTATTGCCTGACGCCGTGATCCCCGAAGGGGTGGCCACGAACGAACCACCCTCATGCACCTCTGTCCCCAGTCAGTCGACGCCCCTCCCCCCAACCTGCACCGCCTTCGTTCATGTACTTCCTCACTCCATCCTTCCACCTCTCATACGGTCTACCTCTCCCTCTCTGTCCCTCCACCTCGCTCTCGTACACCCTCTTAGTCATTCTCTCGCTTTCCATACGTTCCATATGGCCGAACCATCTCAAGTTGTTCCTTTTCACACTTTACAGCACATCTACCTCCACACCACACCTCCTTCTTACTTCCTCATTAGTCTGTCTATCCCTCCATGTAACTCCGCACGCACTCCTTAAGTAATTAATTTCCACTGCTCTCACTCTTGCTCTGAGTCTCTCAACCAATGTCCATGCTTCGCTTCCGTAAGTTAGCGTCGGGATTACCACACTGTCATGCAAGGACTTCTCCACTTCCATACTGACCACCCTATTTCTTGTTACTGCTTTTAGCGTTCCTACAACCCTCTTCCCCTGTTGTACCCTCGCCCGCACTTCTTCATCCATAGTCCCATCTTTACTCAACACAGTGCCCAGATACTTAAAAGAGTTGACGATCTCCATAGCCTGACCGTTCAGCTTCACCTCACACTCTGTGACTTCACCCCTTTCGAAGACCATAACCTTGCTCTTCCCCGTATTTACCTTCAAATTCCGTTTTTCGCACACTGTTCCAAACTCATTTACCAGACCCTGCAACTCCCATTCATTACCACTCATCAGAATTGTATCACCCACAAACAGCAGTATGGGTAGCTTCCACTCAATTCCCTCCCTTTTCAGCGATACACCAACATCCACTGCTCTTGATAGTATTTCTTTCATGACTCCATCCATATATACAGTAAACAACCACGGGGACATCACACACCCCTGTTTCAAACCAACATTCAGGTCAAAGAACTCGCTCTGCTCACTCTCCACACATACTGCCGCCTTTGCACCCTCATACATGCTCTTCACTGCTTTCAGCAACTTCACAACTTGCAGCAAAAGGAGAAGGTATACTAATTATATAGGATTAACTTGCTCACATTTCCCCGGCCACTTTTCTGGGCAACTATATTCTGGAATATTTAATGTTAATTTTGGAAGCTTCTAAATAGCCTATATGTTATTATTAAAATGCAGATCATGGTCATTATATCATTCAAACTCAGTACAGTTGTTAATTATATACATAATAGCGCCTCATAGTGCTGCCACAAACATAAGTGTCGATCGAAAATTTCCGGAAATAGCCTTTACCTGTGCAATGATTCCTGTATACATTGTATGTCAACTAATATAACCTCAACAGTCCTACATAATTATTATCAATCGTAATTTATTGAAATACCGTACTAACAAGAACATTGCTTATTCTCTTTTTTGGATTTGAATGCTTAGTAATCATTCAATGTATGCATTTTAGTTATCACGGTCCTTTTCGTTGTGTTGATCAGTTGACAAGCAATGTTTGTGAAATGTTTCACTCTTTTATCATTATTACAACAATCATTGGATAACTTCTGTGTTAGATGACCACGTGGATGTGGTTAGTTGAATGTGAGAGGGATCTGCCCTCTATGGGCCAGTTGACCTTCTTCGTGTATCTAGTTTTATTTGTGTTTATGATAAAATACATCAGATCGGAAATACATGACATAAACCTCGGATAATTTATTCATGACTTCAGCCTAATGTTTAGTGTGCGAAATTTCGGTGTGAGTATCCTAGGTTCGAGTCCTTGGAATACTACATGTATTCATTACTTTCATTGATTTCATTAGTGGGGTTTATTTGTAAATTGATTGGTGAGTCTGTGAAAACAAATATGAATGTATCCAGGTTCAGGAGTAATTTATAGAGAAACCTTCCTTTGTGGTTAAGTACCCCATTAATTATCCCTTCCATTCGTCTAAATATTACGTTATCAGAGTGCAGTTGGATATATGTACAGGCAAAGATTAATATGCAGTATTCGAGAACGCATAATATATCGTAGGCTTGTGCATAAACCGGCCTTAAGGACACCAAAATTGGACAGCATAATCCATATGAGGTCTCACTAATTATAAATAAAGTTTTAAGATAACATCGGCAGTTCTGTTACTCACAGTCGTTGAGATGAACCCGAGAATCTTGTTTGCCTTGTTACGAACGCTTATACACTGTTTTCTAGGCTACAAATCAAACACACCCAAATATTTCTCGCAGTCTGAGTTTTCTAATTCCGTATTAGGTAGCTTATATGTTGCATTAGTATTCGTCTTCTCTATCTTTAATACCAAGGTATTCCTAGGTTCGCGTGAATCGCGTCCCTGTAGTACCAAATGTATTCATTAATATAATAGTATTAGGTTTATTGGAATTGTCTTGATCGTGAATTCATCTACCCATTAGCTCTCTTTCTCTATCTGTTTCTCTCTCTCTTTCTCTCTCTCTCTCTCTCTCTCTCTCTCTCTCTCTCATACGTGGTTTAGGTGCTGTAGTGCTGCACTACTGGCCTGGGTTCGAGCCCTGGCTGGGTCATGACACAATCGGCTCACACAAGTCAGATCCCTGTCACAGATCTACAGTATGTTATTTGGAAGACAAACACAATATATCATAAAGGCGCATTTTGTACTCGAACTTCTCACTCTTATTGCTTGTTAACTGGTCAGAAAAATAACCAAGACGGACCATGATAATTTGAAAATGACATGGATGTAAAGATTAATGAGTATTTAAATGCAAACAGAGCATAACAAATATTTGCCTATATCTTTTCTGAAACGAAATTCATCTAATTTGAAACCAATTGTTCTAGTTCTTTCGTTATCACTGAGCTTTAGTACATCTTTCATGTCCCCTGTATTAATCTCACTAACCCATTTGAACACCTCTATCATATCCCCTCTAACTCTGCGTTTCTCTAACGAATGTAAGCCTACTTTCTTCAACCTTTCTTCCTATGGAAGATTTCTAATATTATGGATATTTTTTTTCATTCTACGTTGTACTCTCTCCAATGAATCTATGTTCATTCTGTAATGAACCCGAAACTCCTGTTTGCCTTGTTACTAACGCTAGCCTAATGCACTGTTTTCTAGGTTTCAAATCATTGCTAACACACACATATCTTCCTCACAGTCTGAGTTTTCTAATTCCATATAAATACACTTTCCACAAATAATATAGGTAGCGCCAACGAACTTGACAATAATCTTGACCCCATAACTTCTTATAACTCTGAATATATGAGAACAAACAGGCTGACTTTTCTATAATTTGGGAAGAGTCCACCAAGTAATAGTTGTGGATATTTACAGCCAGCTTGATCCAGGCATTTTAAGTTACAAAGAGGTCATGGATCAAGATTATTGTCAAGTTCGCTCGTGCTGCCTATAGTGCTGAACCTTTTCAATTCTAACTTCCAGACATGGTTGCGTGTTAAGAACATAAGAACATAAGAAAATGGGAGTCTGCAAAAAGCCGATCCGCCCACACAAGGCTGATCCCCAGGTTAAGGCCTTGGGTAAAGAGTTCCTTAGTTTTAAAAATTAAAAAAACGTTGAAACATTGAACGTATTTATCAATACCAAATACTAAGGAATACTAAGTACTAAGGAACTCTTTACCCAAGGCCTTAACCCTGTCACACCCAACCCCAATTACATAAGGTCATAAGATCGCGGGAAACTGCATATGGCCATGCGGCCCACATGAAGCAGCTCCCACTGACACCCAGCCCACATCACCCATATGGGAATCCAACTTATACTTAAAGCTTTCAACTGTTTCTGAGCTAATTACTGTTCTGGGCAGTGCATTCCACATGTTAACAACTCTATTACCAGACCAGTGCTTTCCTATATCTTTCCTAAATCTAAACTTATTTAACTTGAAACCATTTGAGCGGGTTATGTCGCCGTTCTTTAGCTTTAGTACCTCATCTATATCGCCCTTATTTAAACCTTTTATCCATTTAAATACCTCTATCATGTCTCCCCTACATCTTCGTCTCTCTAGTGAGTGCAAGCCTAAGACTTTCAACCTCTCCTCATACGATAAATTTCTAATATTATGTATCTTTTCAGTCATTCTTCTTTGGACTGCCTCTAAAGGGTCGATATCCATCCTATAATAAGGGCACCAACATTGACCAGCATAGTCTAAATGGGGTCCTACTAGAGCTAAGTATAGTTTTAAGAAAACTTCAGCAGTCCTGTTGCTAACACTCCTAGATATGAATCCTAGAATTCTATTTGCCCTATTCCTAACACTTATACACTGTTTTCTGGGTTTCAGATCATTACTAACGAGCACCCCCAGATCTTTCTCACACTCTGATTTATCCAATTCTACATTGTCTATTTAGCATCTAAATTACGATTTCCAATCCTTAATACCATACATTTGTCTACATTGAAACTCATCTGCCAATTTATGGACCACTCGTGCAAGTAATCGAGATCATTTTGAAGACATTCCCTGTCGGTAGCTGACTCTATTATCCTACCTATTTTAGTATCATCGGCAAATTTACTGATCCTACTCTTTATGTCTGAATCAAGATAATTTATGTAGATACTGAACAGAAGGGGGCCCAAAACCAACCCTTGGGGGACCCCCCTTTTAACTAATCCCCAGTCCGATTTTACACCATTTATACTAACTCTCTGTTTCCTACCAATCAGCCATGACTTAATCCACTTGAGTAGCATCCCCCCAATACCATGTCCTTCTATCTTCCTTAACAGCCTTTCATGTGGAACTTTATCAAAGGCCTTACTGAAGTCTAAGTAAATTATATCATATGACTTGTCGTTATCTACCGCTTCATAAACCTCGGAGAAAAAACTGAGTAAATTTGTTAGGGTAGAAATTTATTGGGTGGTGGGCTGACCCTTTGTCAGAGTGAGGGTTGGTGTCCTCTACTTCCCATAGCCCCTTCTATCTTTTTCTCCTTCTGCATCTCTAATTTTTTTCAAATGGCGTAGGGATGCGGTGACCCCAACGCCCGCCACTTTCTGGTGCAGGTAGCCTCCTCTGTGGTGGAGGGGTGAGAAATTTCCACCACCGCTTTTCTCCGGTGAGACGTAGAAGTCGGCTAAAGGGGATCGGGGGCGGGGGGCCTGGTATCCTTCTCCCCTTAAATAAATCTACCATAAAAACGAGACAGAGATAGGGGCGAGGGAACGCGTTCGTGGTCCCGGACCCTAAGAATAGGAGCTTTGAATGTGCGTGGATGTAGTACGAATGAGAAGCGAGAGGATATTGGAAGGTTATTTGAAAGAAGGATGTATGATGTCCTTGCACTGAATGAAACAAAGATGAAAGGAGAGGGAGAAGTGGATTTTGGAAACGTGATAGGTAGAAAGTCTGGAGTAGACGAGGGAGTCAGGGGGAAAGAAGGAGTGGCTATTATTGTGAAGGAGGAGTTGAGAGAGTTTATAAAAGAGTGGAAAGAGGTGTCATCAAGGCTAATGTGGGTGAGAATGCGGTTTATGGGTGAAAGGTGGGTTTTTGTAAGTGCGTATGGACCAGGAAGTGAAAGAGAGTTAGACGAGGTAGAGGGTTTCTGGGAGGATTTGAGAGATTGTCTACAAGGGTTTGATGAAAATGAAAATGTTATAGTTTTAGGGGACCTAAATGCTAGGGTAGGAAATGAGCCTGTTGAGGGAGTCATCGGTAGTTTTGGTGTGGATGGTGTAAACGAGAGTGGAGAAAGACTGAAAAATGTATGTGAAGAGTGTAGATTGAGTGTAGGTAATACGTTCTTCAAAAAAAGGCGTATACACAAGTACACCTGGCATAGACTTGTGAGGGGAGAGATTGTAGAGAGGGCATTGATGGATTATGTGCTGGTGACAAGGGAAAGATTGTGTAGACTGCTGGATGTGAATGGGATGAGAGGTGAGGCGGAGGGTATGTCAGATCATTACCTGGTGGAGGGAAAGCTAAGAGTTAAGAGTTACAGGAGAATAAGAGACAAGCGTGAAGTAAGAGAGGTAATAAAAGTTAGTGAGTTAGAGAAGAGTGAAAAAGAGAGGGAGTACAAGGAAAGACTAAATGAAAAGTGGATGGAAGTGAGAGAGATGGAAGAGAGAGAAGTAGAGGTTGAATGGCAACAGTTTAAGGAAGGAGTGAAAGCAAGTGCAGAGGTGGTATGCGGCAAAAGGAAAGTAGGAGGCAGAGGTATCAGGAAGGGAAGCGAGTGGTGGAATGATACGGTGAGAAAGGCAGTTGAGGAGAAGAGACAGTGTTTTGAGAGGGTTTTACAGGATGGTAGTGTTGAGGTATGGGAGAGGTACAAGGAGAAAAGGAGAGAGGCAAAACGGAAAATTAGAGAAGCGAAAAAGATGCAAACGAAAGGTGGGGCCAAAGGCTGAGTGAGAATTTTGAAGAACGAAAGAAGATGTTCTGGAAGGAGGTAAATAAAGTAAGGAAAGGAGGACAAAAGAGGGAAGAGTCAGTGAAAGATGAAAATGGAGAATTACTAGTGGAACCAGTTGAAGTGAGGAAAAGATATGCCGAGTATTTTGAATCTTTGTTAAATACAAGAGATGGAAGAGAAGCAGTGATTGAAGCAGAGGTGGATGGAGATAGGTTACGCAGGCCACCCAGGTGGCAGGGAATGAATGAAAGGATTGAGGAAAATGAGGTGAAAGAAGCAGTGAAACAAATGAGAGCGGGAAAGGCAGAAGGTTTGGATGGTATTGCTGTGGAGTGCATAAAGAAGGGTGGAGATGTGATAATAGATTGGTTGGTGAGACTTTTCAATGTGTGCTTTGCTGTGTCAATGGTACCAATAGACTGGAAGAGTGCATGTATTGTGCCGTTGTACAAGGGGAAGGGAGATCGGCAGGAGTGTTCAAGTTATAGAGGTATTAGTTTATTGTCAGTGGTTGGAAAGCTGTATGGCAGGGTGTTGATAGAGAGGATAATAAAGTGTACGGAAGTTGCAATAGGAGAAGAACAGTGCGGTTTTAGGAGGGGAAGAGGGTGCGTGGATCAGATGTTTGCAGTAAGACAGTTATGCGAGAAGTATTTAGAGAAGCATAAGGAGATATTTTGGGCTTTTATGGACTTGGAAAAAGCATATGATCGTGTGGACCGTGAAGCAATGTGGAAGGTGTTAAGGATTTATGAAATTGGAGGAAATTTGTTAGAAGCAGTTAAGAGTTGTTATGAAGGGAGCAGAGCATGTGTGAGAGTAGGAAATGGTGAGTTGAGTGAATGGTTTGAGGTAAAGGTAGGTTTGCGACAGGGTTGTGTAATGTCACCATGGCTGTTTAATATGTTTATGGATGGTGTGGTGAGGGAGGTGAAAAGGAGAACTATGGGAAGAGGATTGGGTTTAGTAGGAAAGAATGGTAGAGATTGGGAGTTGAATCAGTTGCTGTTCGCTGATGACACAGCATTGGTGGCGGATTCTGATGAGAAACTGCAGCGGGTAGTCAAAGAGTTTGGTGTGGTTTGTAGAAGGAGGAAACTGAAGGTGAACGTCAATAAAAGTAAAGTAATGGTGTGTAATAGGGGAGAGCATAGGGTGAATCTAGATGTGAGGCTGGATGGGGAAATATTGGAACAAGTAGAGTGTTTTAAATATCTAGGAGGAACAATAAGCAGGAGTGGAGGTATGGAAGTGGAGGTAAAACAGAGAGTGTGTGAAGGAAGGAAGGTTTTCGGAGCAATGGGAAGTATGTGGAAGACGAGAAATCTCGGAGTGAAAGTAAAAAGTGCACTGTATCAAGGAATTGTTGTGCCAACAGTGATGTATGGGGCTGAGACATGGGCTCTGAAGAAAAAGGAGAAAAGAGGGCTGGATGTGATGGAGATGAGCTGCTTGAGGAGTAAGTGTGGAGTTACTCGTAGAGACAGATTGAGAAATGAAGAGATACGTAGGAGAGTGGGGCAGCAGGAACATTTGTCAGCCAGAGTGGACAGAAGGGTGCTGAGCTGGTATGGTCATGTTGAACGAATGGGAGATGCAAGGCTTACAAAGAGAATATGTGAGTCAGGTACAAAGGGAGATAGAAGGGCAGGAAGACCCCCATTGAGATGGAGAGACTGTGTAAGAAAGGCTTTGGATGATAGAGGAATGACTATAGATCAGGCAGGGGAAGTGGTGGTGGACAGGAGTGAATGGAGAATGCTTGTGAATAGTTGAGTGAACACGTGGTCATTTGGAGTAAGGGGTCGGGCGCAAGTTGGACTAGATAATAGTCCATCAGGCGCCTGGCCCGGGGAGACGATTAATATGAAGGGTGTGCCTGGAAGTGTGGTGGGAGGGCTTGTCGCTTTGGCTCCGCTGCATGTCTGTCTGCCGAGATCGGAACCTCTCCTGGTGGTCAGGGGCCGGGGGAGTGCTGGAGCGACCTTGGTAACCCTGGTCTCTGGGTCTTCTCCTGGGTGACCTGGATGTGTGAGAGTTTGTGTTTTTTATCTGTGTTTATTTTTTGTTTTATGTTGTTTTTGTGTTTTCCCTGTTGGCTACCCCCAAAATGGGGATTGGGCCTGAGCATATAGATAGATAGATAGAAATTTGTTAGGCAGGATCGTCCTGGAGTGAAACCATGTTGAGAGGGTTTTATTAACTTGAAGATATCTAAGTGATTTCTAATTTTCCTGGCAATAATTGATTCTATCAATTTCCCTATAATTGATGTGAGAATAATAGGACGGTAATTTGATGCTATGGACTTATCAGCTTTTTTAAATATCGGAATTATATTTGCGAGCTTCCATGAATCAGGAACTAAGCCTAATGCTAGTGAATTATTAAATGGGTAGGTTAATGGGTAACTAAATTCGTCCTTGCATTTTTTTAATACTCTAGCATACACCTCATCTGGACCTTGATATTTTAGTTTATCTATTTCCGTAATTACTTCGTCACTAGTGACCTGAGCTGTGCTTAATATTTCGCCTATACTACCGTTAAAAACTTGGTTGACTACTGGAACTTGATCTAAATTTTCGTTTGTAAAAACAAAGGAAATTACTATTTAGAGTATTGCACATTTCTAACTCATCATCTGTAATCTCACCTATCACATCCTTAAGATGCCCTACTGTATCCTTTACCTCAGATTTATACAATTGATAAAATGCTTTAGGGTTGTTTTTGGATTCATTTGCTACCTTGATTTCGTAGTTTATTTTGTCCTTCCTAATTTCCTTCTTTACCTGCCTCGACAAGTTATGGTGATATCCTATAAGGTGGATTTCGCCTTTCTGTATTTTTCTGTATACACCTCTCTTTCTACCTATAAGATCTACTAATTTATTTGTCATCCATTTTGGTTAGTTTGTATGTGATCTAAATTTTATTTTTTGGTATATATTTATCTTGTTCGCTCTGTAAGGCAGAGATGAACTGATTATACATACTATAACAAAATTCAGTTGGTTGTCTAACTCTCTCAGCTGTGTGACCAACCTGGCCCTGACCTCTCTGCTCTGCTGTAACTAATCGGCTTACTTGACCTAAATCTCCTGCCTCACCTTGAATTCTGAGTGACCTCTTTAATCCCCTAAAATTGGCTTTTCTAAGGTCAGGGATAAGAACCTTATTTTCCTTTGGTATATAATTTGATTCTATAGATCAATATATTGATTTATGGTCACTGTTCCCTAGTTGGTCGCCCACTTCTAAATTTGTTACCCAATTTTCACTCTTGCTAAGAACTAGGTCAAGAATATTATATCCTCTAGTTGGCGAATTTACAAATTGAAAGAGAAAGTTGTCTAGTACTACTTCAAGAAAATCTTCGGATTCGTTATTGCTAGTTTGATTAACCCAGTCTATACCTGGAAGATTAAATACAAACATTATTATTCTGAGATGCCTTACTGATTTCTTCCCATAATAATTTGGCTAAATTTCGACAAAGACCGGGTGCCCTATAAATCTATCTATCTATATGCTCAGGCCCAATCCCCATTTTGGGGGTAGCCGACTCAAGACAGAGCAAGAACAGGGAAAACACAAAAACAACACAAAACAACAAATAAACACAGATAAAAAGCACAAACTCACACACATCCAGGTCACTCAGGAGAAGACCCAGAGACCAGGGTCACCAAGGTCGCTCCAGCACTCCCCCGGCCCCCGACCACCCGGAGAGGTTCCGATCTCGGCAGGCAGACATGCAGCGGAGCCAAAGCCACAAGCCCTCCCACCACACTTCCAGGCGCACCCTTCATATTAATCGTCTACCCGGGCCAGGCGCCTGATGGATAAATGGTTCCCAAAATAATTGTCTCACCTTCCCCGCTAATCTCTACCCACACACTTTCATTATCGCTATTTGTTTTGATGTCTGATCTAAGGCAACATTTTAAAGTATCCCTGACATAAATTGCAACTCCACCTCCCCTTCTGTCTGTTCTGTCATATTTAAATAAATTGTATCCTGGCATATGGAATTCTGCTAATAGATGTCTAGAGTCAGTATTTATCCAGGTTTCTGTAATCGCTACAATGTCTATATTTTCCTTGCTAACAATTGCCCTAAGCTAATCCATTTTGTTACATAAACTTCTACAATTTGTATAATATACCCTCAACTTATTACTATTTTTTGTAATTAGTTGTCTTTCATTTTTAACTAACTTATTATTTTCTTCGATTTCACTGCAGTCAATGCTATCATAATTACTAAAATTTATATGTGACTGGGGTTCTATTACATTCCTAGCTGATGTATCGGTTTTTTCCCTATATTCTCTGTTTTGCCCACACAGGCTTCATCTTTAGCGAAACCCCGCATACGTCCTATATAATGAGCTAGCTGACGTGGAAACTCCTAACTTCGAAAGATGCACCCCATCCCTTACGTACATATTATCTTTACCATAGAATTTGGTCCATTTGTCTATGAATGGTATTGCTTTCTCCTTACAATATTTTTCCAGACGACAATTTATACCAATTGCCCTGGACGTCCATTCCTTTCCAACTCCCCTTATAGGTAAGATACTATGCACTACAGGGATCCCTCCCTTCCTCCTAACTTTATCTAACACTTCCCGATACTGTCTGAGCAGTTCCTCACTCCTACCTTTGCCAACATCATTACTTCTTGCACTGAAGCAGATAATGGGGTTATCTACACTATCTTTCATGATGTGGTACATTTTCTCTAATACCCTCCCTACCCCGGCGCCAGGCAGACAAACAACCTTCCTAAGTTTAGTGCATGTAGCCCTAAGCTGGTGTCGTACCATAGAATCGCCAACAATGGAAAAGTTATACTTACCTTCTCCTCGGGAGGATCCAGCAGTAGCAGGTGGAGAATCCCTGGTGGTGGCAGAAGCTCCCTTGGTAGTGGTGGTAGTAGGTAGGGCGTCAGCGGTAGGCACAGCGTCAGCGGTAGGAGTTGTGTTGGTGGCAGGTACTTGGGTTATCCCTCCCTTATCCTGACTATAGTCCAGCCGATCTAAACAGGCAGGTTTATCAGCAGTTTCTAATTTTACATTGGTGCCACATGTATAATCCCTAACACCTGTCCACTTAACCCTTTCCGTACGACAACCTTTCCAAATTACTCTCGCTACCTCCCCCCGTTAAAGGTCAATGCAAGATACATAGACTAACAGGTATGTTCACTTTGGCCCAAATATTCGTCCCGCGCGCGCCGGACGTCACTAGGTGATTTTTCAGTAGGGTTCACCAGGTGAGGAGCGGTCAGTCCCGTCCCAACCTCTGGCCAGTTCAGGTCAAGGCTTGGGTCCCGGTCCAGTGAACCCACTCCAGCCATTAGACTTAGATCTCCATGCTGCCTCCAGATTTACTGACAACTTTTCAAATAGCTTACTTTGTTTTTTTTCCAATATGCCCTATTGTGCTATTGCTGGATGCAATTCCAATAATAGCAATACAAATGTCCCCCATCTACAGTTTCACCGCTCACCGGGGTGGGGGGCACCCCCCCACCCCAATAAAGAAATACAGAAACAGTGGATTGCTCTTTGCAACCCCAAAAAAACTATTAATGTCAAGACTGCACGGGTCTGCAGTTTGCATTTTAACCGTACATCATGCAAGAGACACCTTATGTATGAATTATTAAATAAACCAGTCCCCAATCGTCTGATTGTATTGATGGATGATATTCGTCTGAAGCTTCATAATATCGTCTAAATTTGGCTACAATAAAATATAGCACACGTTGCTGATACTCAAGGGTTAATATAGCACACGTTGCTGATACTCAAGGGTTAATATAGCACACGTTGCTGATACTCAAGGGTTAATATAGCACACGTTGCTGATACTCAAGGGTTAATATAGCACACGTTGCTGATACTCAAGGGTTAATATAGCACACGTTGCTGATACTCAAGGGTTAATATAGCACACGTTGCTGATACTCAAGGGTTAATATAGCACACGTTGCTGATACTCAAGGGTTAATATAGCACACGTTGCTGATACTCAAGGGTTAATATAGCACACGTTGCTGATACTCAAGGGTTAATATAGCACACGTTGCTGATACTCAAGGGTTAATATAGCACACGTTGCTGATACTCAAGGGTTAATATAGCACACGTTGCTGATACTCAAGGGTTAATATAGCACACGTTGCTGATACTCAAGGGTTAATATAGCACACGTTGCTGATACTCAAGGGTTAATATAGCACACGTTGCTGATACTCAAGGGTTAATATAGCACACGTTGCTGATACTCAAGGGTTAATATAGCACACGTTGCTGATACTCAAGGGTTAATTCTACAGTATAGTCAAGCGGTGTGGCAAACAAAGTTGGACTATGGGTAACCCCCCCCCCTTTTCCCATGGACATTCCCCTGGGTATAGGTGCGACATTCCTTGGCTAGTTAAAAGTTCACCGCTACATATAAATGGCGCTGATAAGCCTCCCTCTCACCTAACCCCTCAGGCAGGAGATATTTTTGTTTTTACTTAACTTAAGTAACTTTCTATGTGGGTTCTTTTACTTTTGGCTGAGTAACCTTTCAAGTACATACTATTACTTGAACTTGAGTAAAATTATTCGGTACTTTGTACAACCCTGATTAATAGATATATATATATATATTTATAGGTGTGTGCGTGCGTGTGTGTGTGTGTGTGTATGAGCGACTACAAGATACACTACCGGTACTATTTGTAAAGCAAAATCATGTTCACACAGAGGGTTCTGATGTTGCCAGTCAAAAGACAGGTGTGTGTGTGTGTGTGTGTGTGTGTGTGTGTGTGTATGAGCGACTACAAGATACACTACCGGTACTATTTGTAAAGACAAATCATGCATAAATACACAGTAATAACAAAGGACAAATAATAATAATAATAATAATAATAATAATAATAATAATAATAATAATACAAATGTTAGCATACAGGATTATTGAATATGAGTTTATTTTTGTTTACCTTCTACTCTCCATTTTCTTTCATATCCCCAAGATTTAAGGATATCAGTCTTGGGTATAAATACCCCATTTTCCAACTGGAGAACACCTACTACTGTATGTGTGTGTAAGACTGTGTAGCCACTAGCCCACATGAATGCATAGATTATTATTGCTATAATAAATTATATTACAGTACTATTTATCTCTCTCTCTCACTCACCCTACACACCTCCTTCCCTTTCTCTCCCCCTCCCTCCTTCCCTTTCTCTCTCCCTCCCTCCTTCCCTTTCTCTCCCCCTCCCTCCTTCCCATTCTCTCCCCCTCCCTCCTTACCTTTCTCTCCCCCTCCCTCCTTACCTTTCTCTCCCCCTCCCTCCTTCCCTTTCTCTCCCCCTCCCTCCTTCCCTTTCTCTCCCCCTCCCTCCTTCCCTTTCTCTCCCCCCCCCTCCTTCCCTTTCTCTCCCCCTCCCTCCTTCCCTTTCTCGCCCCCTCCCTCCTTCCCATTCTCTCCCCTTCTCTCCTTCCCTTTCTCTCCCCCTCCCTCCTTACCTTTCTCTCCCCCTCCTTCAGTAAATACACTACCAGATACTATTTTTAATGATGCAACACTCATAGCTGGGGATTTTAATGCCAGACACGCTAACCTGGAGACAAATAGCAAAACAAATGACAATGGTAGGAGATTTAACCAATTTTTAAACGATTTCCCCGATATAAAACTGCTAGGTACTAATGAAGCTACACATCTTCAGGGTGGGAGGCTGGATTATGCTGTTATCATGAATGGTCACGGTTTGGACGGTACGTGTGAGATCATACCAGAGTTGCTAAGTGATAATTTTTCCCTCGCAATCAGTATACCTCTGGGCAAAATAGATTTATATCATCATAGAAAACGAAAAATCTACCCAAAGACAAAATTTACTACTTCATCTCGGGTATTAAAACATGGTATTTAACATATAATCCAAGTAGTGTTGATCAGTTTTATGAAGATATGGTTGCAATGATTGAACA
This sequence comes from Paralithodes platypus, assembly GCA_032716605.1. Lineage (NCBI taxonomy): Eukaryota > Metazoa > Arthropoda > Malacostraca > Decapoda > Lithodidae > Paralithodes > Paralithodes platypus. Next base: position 17,289,677 of record CM064527.1, on the reverse strand, counting down.
GCTATTGGGATCTAATGAAACAAATCGCAAGAGACAATATACATCACGGGTTAATAAATATTATAACGATAACACTTTGAAGGAGTGGTCAAGAATGATTAAACGAGCACACAAAAAATGGGCTGACACAAAAGGTGATGACGCAAGTAAAGCTGCCTTGGTTGAGGCAGCAAAGCAATGCGGTCAAACTCGTAAAGAAATTAGAGGGGAATATTGGGGGAAATTTACAAATAGAATTGGAAGCTGTAAAAATATTAATGAAATTTGGAAAGAGGTGAACAAAGTGCGAGGGAGAAAGACAAGTACTGTCGCTCACCCAGAACCGGAAAAACAAGCTGACCTATTTATGGATAAATGGGCATATGCAGCTAGTAGTGACTCCCTACCACAGGACGTTAGGGAGGCTGTTAAGGGATGGGAAGAAAATAGGAGATATTTTATTCTGAACTCCTTAAATATAGGAGATGTATCGGGAGCTGACATAACTAAAGATGAATTATTAAGGTCAATAAAATCAGGTAAATCTACTGCTCCAGGAGAGGATGGGATAACTTACGAAGTACTAAACTGTCTAGCGAGTATCGAAAATAGTCCATTATTACACCTATTTAATATGAGCCTGAAAGAAGGCAAACTTCCCCGGGCATGGAAGAAGGCAATTATTATTCCTGTCCCCAAAGGTAACGGAGAATTTAGACCTGTTTCTCTGACGTCATGTTTCTCCAAAATGATGGAGAGAATCATGTTGGAGAGGCTACTTTACATTATAGGAGATGGGTTCAGCAGCAATTTGTTTGGCTTTAGAAAGGGTAGAGGTACATCAGATGCTGTAATAAAATGTTTGACCAGCGACACTGATTTCTGCCGAGTCTATATAGATCTGAAGGGTGCATTTGACAAAGCAAATGGGGAAATTATTATGTATGAACTAGCAAACCTTGGGGTAAAAGGAAACCTACTCCATTGGATTGGTGATTATGTTTTCGGGCGTAGAGCTCAAACATGGTACCAGGGGGCACTATCACAGGAGAAAATATTAGAGCTAGGTACTCCTCAAGGCGGAGTTTTAAGTCCAACCCTATTCAACATTTTAATGAATAAAATAACTCAAGAATACCTCGGTAGTAAAGTACGTACAGGTATATATGCTGATGACATAATGATACAGAGTAATAATATACATGATATGCAAATCGCACTTAATAAATTTGGCAGGTTAGCACATAAAATGGGGCTTATCATTAATGAAGGCAAAACTAAATTTCAATGTAGATCAAACCGAGAAGATCAACTTATCATTAATGGTAAGCCAATAGAGAGGGTACGCACTTATAAATACCTTGGAATGTACATAGGTTATACAGCAGATAGTAAAGATGCAGAATTAAACCATATAATAACACAATGCAAATCTCGGATGCAACCCTTGAGATCGTTAGCCTGGAGTGGTGCAGGGGTCGGTGTACCGGTATTAAAAATGATGTACCAAACAACTATCAGGTCTGTGGTGGATTATGCTAGCCCTGTCTTGTCTTGTCTTGGAGAAGGTAGGCTCGAAAAGTTAGAAAAGGTTCAACATGAAGTAATGCGGATTGTATTAAACTGCCCTCCAAATGCAATGATCTATCCAATGCAATTGGAATTAAACCTAGGGTCATTAAGAAATAGAATTGAAGAGGTAAATATTATAGCTGCTATTAGACATACAAGATCAGGAGGTGGGATTAAATTATCAAATAACCTTACTGAAGGTATACATAACTTCCGAACCTTCAGGAAACAAGGCAAGCAAGGGTATTTAAAAGGACTGATTGCGAATGTTAGGATGTATAATTTATCAAATGCTTGTGTAGTCCCTCAATCTATATCTCAACTTCCACCCTGGGAGGAGCAAATAACTGAAATAGATATAATACCTTTGTTAAAGAAAAAACGTATGTATGAAATTATAGAACTTAAAACTATAGTAGAAGAACATATAAGTAAGTTGTATGAGGCTGATGTAGCCCACGTGTATTGTGATGGCTCAGTACCAGAAGATGGAAGAGCAGGGTGTGGTGTCTTGGTGATAGACAAGGCAAATAATGAACAAATTGAGAGTGAACATTGTTATAGAATAGCTGATAACGTATCTTCAACCCTAGCAGAAATGTGTGCCATTTTCTATGGACTACTAGAAATTAGAAATGGAGAGGGAGATGTTTGTTTTTTCGTCGATAGTCAAAGTGCCCTGGAATCCTTAAATAGCAAGCACCCAGTATGTAAGGACATAGTTGATCAGTGTAAGATTATTATACATAATCTTCGTAATAAACACAGGAAAATTACCTTCACTTGGATACCGTCCCACGTAGGGATAGTTAACAATGAAAGAGTCGATAAGCTGGCAAAACTAGGGACAGAAAAAGAAACTATTGATCTAGATTGCATGCTATCACTGAAACAAATAAAATCAATAATACGTAAAAAGCAGGATGAACAAATGATTGAACAAATGCAAGCCAGATACAGTAACAGCCAGACTTTAGATCACTACATTAATGTTGCACAAAGAACAAACTTTACATATGGGCAATACAGGAATGCTTCTAAGGATTCCTTATGTACTAGATTAAAATTAGGATATAAGTACATGTGGCAGCTAGGAGTGAAGAAAGCAGAAGATGAAATTTTCTGCCATTTCTGTAAGAACATAAGAACATAAGAAAATGGGAGTCTGCAGAAAGCCGATTGGCCTAAGCAAGGCAGATCCCTGTCCCACACAACCCCAATTCAATTACAAAGCCCAATTATAGGCTTCACACTCTAATACCCTGAGGATCATTTTACCAAAACGGTTAGAGATTAACGCAGGATTATGGAGGTCTGCAGAGCGCTGATTGGCCCAACCCGGCTGATCCCCCTTCACACCCAACCCTTCTCGTCCATATGCTTATCTAATTTTATCTTAAAGCTCCCTACAGTTTTAGATCCCACTATAGCACTTGGTAGTCCATTCCACCCATCTACAACTCTGTTACCAAACCAATACTTGCCTATATCTTTTCTGAAACGAAATTTATCTAATTTGAAACCATTGGTACGAGTTCTTTCGCTATCACTGAGCTTTAGTACATTTGCCATGTCCCCTTTGTTAATCCCACTAACCCACTTGAACACCTCTATCATATCCCCTCTAACTCTGCGTCTCTCTAACGAATGTAAACCTAATTTCTTCAACCTTTCTTCATACGAAAGATTTCTAATATTATGGATCATTTTTGTCATTCTACGCTGTACTCTCTCCAATGAATCTATGTCCATTCTGTAATAAGGACACCAAAATTGGACAGCATAATCCATGTGGGGTCTCACTAATGACAAGTAAAGTTTTAAGATAACATCAGCAGTTCTGTTACTCACACTCCTAGAGATGAACCCGAGAATCCTGTTTGCCTTATTACGAACGCTTATACACTGTTTTCTAGGCTTCAAATCATTGCTAACAAACACACCTAGATCTTTCTCGCAGTCTGAATTTTCTAATTCTAAATTAGCTAGTTTATATTTAACATTTGTTTGCATCTTCCCTATCTTTAATACCTTGCATTTGTCAATGTTAAACTTCATCTGCCAATTTACTGACCATTCATGTAAGGTATCTAGATCCCTTTGGAGGCACTCTATATCGCTATCTGAATCAATTGATCTCCCTATTTTAGTATCGTCAGCGAATTTACTTATCCTACTAGTTATACCTAAATCTAGGTCATTTATGTATATAAGAAACAACAGGGGACCTAATACCGATCCCTGGGGGACACCACTTTTGACTGCTCCCCATTCTGACTTGGTACCATTTATGCTGACTCTCTGCTTCCTACCAATTAGCCATGACCTAATCCATCCTAACAACGCCCCACCTATTCCATGTGCCTCAACCTTTCTCATCAATCTCTCATGAGGGACTCTGTCGAAAGCTTTACTGAAATCTAAATATATAATATCATATGACTTGTCATTATCTACTGCTTCATATACCTCTGAGAAAAAACTAAGCAAATTAGTAAGGCAAGACCGTCCCTGAGTGAATCCATGCTGAGAAGAATTGATTAAGTTAAATGTTTCTAAGTGGTTTCTCATTTTCCTAGCAATAATTGACTCCAGTAGTTTTCCTATGATTGAAGTGAGACTAATGGGACGGTAATTGGATGCTATTGATTTATCACCTTTTTTGAAGATCGGAACTACATTTGCAAGCTTCCAAGCTTCTGGAACTATACCTGTTTCTAATGACTTGTTAAATAGAAATGTTAATGGATAACTTAACTCATCTCTGCATTCTTTTAATACTCTAGCATATACCTCATCAGGACCAGGCGATTTATGAGGTTTCAGTCTGTCAATTTCCTTAACCACATCATTTCTACTTATAGTAACCGTACTTAACCTATTTTCTATACTATCGCTGTATACCTTACGGACTTCTGGAAACTGTGCCAAATTTTCATTAGTGAAAACGGAAAGAAATTGACTATTTAATGTACTGCACATTTCTAAATCACTTTCTGTCAATTTTCCTATAGAAGTTTTAAGGGGACCAATTACATCTCTAACCTTGGATTTATATAGTTGGTAAAAAGCTTTAGGATTATTTTTTGAGTCATTGGCAACCTTAATTTCATAATTTCTTTTTTCTTTCCTAATATCCTTTTTTACCTGTCTTGATAGATTCTGATAGTAAGCAAGTAGGTGAATTTCGCCTTTTCTAATTTTTCTATATATTCCTCTCTTTTGTCCTAGAAGATCTAATAGTCTATTATTCATCCATTTGGGTTGGTTCTGTGTTGATCTAAATTTTCTTTTGGGGATATATTTATTTTGCGCATTGAATACTGACTTGATAAAATTATCGTATGTATCTACCAAGTTTGACGTCTCCTCCTGACTTAAGATGACAGGTGCCTGAGTCATACACTCATTTGGACACCTGGATCGACTTAATTTTTTGACCATAGGGTCCGCTAACAGGGCTTCTCTTAACCCACCATAATTGGCTTTTCTGAAGTCAGGTATTAATGTTGTATTCTCACTGGTATTACCTTTCCATTGTATATTAAAATACACAGAATTGTGATCACTATTTCCTAGGTGGTCCCCGATTTCTACACTATTTATCATATGTTCATTGTTACTGAAAACTAAATCGAGAATATTATCACCTCTAGTTGGCGTATCTATGAATTGAGATAAAAAACTATCTTGTACTACCTCAATAAACTCCTTTGAATCAGAGTCGCCTATTTGTTGCTGCCAATCTATATTAGGGAAATTAAAATCCCCCATAATGCACACGTTGCTAAGCCTTGATGCTATTTTAATTTCCTCCCATAATGATGTTCCGTCATTTCTACTCATATTTGGCGGTCTATACATAACTCCAATAACTAAAGTCTCACTACCTTCGTTAACTTCTACCCAAACACTTTCATTTTCATTATTTACTCTAATACCTGATTTAGTACAGCTTTTTAATGAACTCCTGACAAACACTGCTATACCGCCACCCCTCTTACTTGTTCGGTCATATTTAAACAAACTATATCCCGGTATATCAAACTCTGCTAAAAAATGCCTGGTTTCTGTATTAATCCATGTTTCAGTTAGCGCTATTATGTCTATATTTTCTTTGCTAACCAGTGCTCTAAGTTCGTTCATTTTGTTACATAAACTCCTGCAATTTGTATAATAAACACTCAAACTATTACTTGTATTTGCAACTATTTTTCTATTGTTTTTAACTAATTTATTTTTACCTGTTGAACTACTGGACCTAGACGGAACATCTACGCTATCAGAATGTTCGTTATTACTATCAATTTGATGTGGCTGGGATTCTATTTTACTTACACACCTATGGTTTATTAACAAAACCCCGCAACAAACTTGTCGAGTGAGCTGGCTAAGGTCGAAACTCCTAGTCGAGAGAGATGTACTCCATCCTGGGCATACAGTTCATCCTTACCGTAGAAGAGGGTCCAGTTATCCAGGAATGGAATAGTATTTGCCTTGCAATACTTCTCCAGCCGGCTATTTACACCAATAGCCCTGGAGGACCATTCCTTCCTTACCCCTCTTCTTGGTAGGATACTGTGTACCACAGGAACTCCACCCTTCTCCTTGATCCTCTCCAACATTTCCTGGTACGTGGTGAGCAACTCCTCAGTCCTGCATTTCCAAATGTCGTTGCTCCCTGCGTTGAGGAAGATGATGGGGTCCTCTCCACTCGCTTCCATGACACCATCTAGCTTTTCTGACACCTTCTCGACTCCGGCACCAGGCAGACAGACAACTTTACCAACATGTGTGTTAGTAGCCCTACCAAGGTATTTAATCATTGAATCCCCTACAATTAAAATAGACTTAGCTTTTTTCCGTTGTCGGCGTGTAGCAGGAGTTGTAGCAGCAACAGCAGCAGACTTCCCCCCCCCCCCCTCTCACTGCCTCGATGATCGCCACTTCCTCGCCATCACTCTCATCAGCCAAGGTGCTGAAGTTGTTGTGGGTCTTGAGTGGCTGCCTTTTCAGCTTGCAGGCCGTTTGCACTGGTTGACACCACTTTCCAAGGGGTTTCACGATCCCTGGGAACACTTCCGGTAGCCTCACACTTCTTTTCCGCCATAGCTAGTCTCAAGGCCAAATTTTCATCTTTGAGACACTGAATCTCCTGCTCCACACTCTCCAGTCTTTCTTGCAAAGCAAGACAAAGCTGGAGAGTATGGGAGGAGACAGCAGACTCATCAACAACAGCCATCACTAAAAAGTTCACTAGGACCTCACTAAGGGTAAACCGGTTCACTAGCGGTCACTGGGGACGTCCACACTTGTCAGGGGTCAGAGGGCAACTGGAACCAAGGAACCAAGGAACCAAGATGTCACACCCTGCATCACTATATTCTACAGTGTCCTAAACTGACAATTTGTAGAAATCCTCTTATAAACAATGTTACCGAACAAGTAATATGGATGATTAACAACAATAAAGTTGAATGTTTAGCTAAAATGTGTAAAAATATAGGGACATTGTTAAGATAAGCTGTTAAGATATAAATTTTCTTGATGCCTTCATTATAAATATTGTTATTATTATTTTACTTATTATTATTATTATTATTATTATTATTATTATTATTATTATTATTATTATTATTATTATTATTTTTACTGTTACTACTTTTTATTTTCATTTATTTATTAGTTATTATTTTTATTTTTATTTATATTATAATTATTATTATTATACTTATTGTGTTAACTTTTTAATGTTATTACTATAGTGATGTACTATAATTAACTAGCTACTATCTACAATTTACAAGTCACCAAAATATAGATACTGTAGCTAAATTAGTTTGCCATAAATGTGTGAATCTTTGCTAATGACCCCAGGTGGGCTGGGGGACGGTCCGGTTTCCTCGTTAAGAGGTAATCTGACCGTTTTCCAGCCCACTGGGGATTGGCAGGGATTAACTAACTGCCCCTGTCTCAAAATCTAGACAGGAGGTCATATACATGCCATGTACTTTAGTTGATTTACTGTATTGTATGTGAAACAGATAATATGGATGTTCAACAGTGGAACTATGTACAACCTTTTAAAAGAATGTAAAATTATAAAACATATAATTTGATGTGTAGCTATGCTCTTCAACTAAACACATGTACATTCTAGTGGTGCCTTACAGGCCACCCTGGGTCTGCGAACCTACGCTCCCTAACCATACTGCTGTATTGTCCTCAATATTCTCGGCTAATGGCTTGATGTACAAGTACCTCCGGATATGCGGCACATCCCTCCCGGAGGACTACTTGCACCTTCCCTCCGAATATTATTTTATGGAAATAAAATAATCTGAATCTGAATCTGAATCTGTATGGCTGTATTTTTTGGGTGCTGGGGTCTGGTGACTGGGTTACGACGGGTAGGGTCCCTCTAGGATGTTTAAGGAGGGATTAACACGGTCTTCTGGGACAGCATGCGTGTTATAAAACAACAAACAAAAAACAATATGATCAAGGTCTATAACGGGGACTCTTGTATTTTAGATATGTCTTTATTATAATACTGTATATACTAAACTTAGGTAGTGTTAAAAATTATCTTCAATATCAATGTATTACTCATCTAACTATATAGGTAATGACATAGTTTAAGCTAGAAATAGGGTGAAGATTGCGTATGCACCTTCGCCCTTTTGAGATAATGTAACTATGATACTTGTGTAACATTTGTACTTTTCTCAAATCAAAAAAATCCTTCCCTTTCTCTCTCCCTCCCTCCTTCCCTTTCTCTCCCCCTCCCTCCTTCTCATTCTCTCCCCCTCCCTTTCTCTCCCCCTCCTTCCTTGCCTTTCTCTCCCCCTCCCTCCTTACCTTTCTCTCCCCCTCCCTCCTTCCCTTTCTCTCCCCCTCCCTCCTTCCCATTCTATCCCCCTCCCTCCTTCCTCTCTCCCCCTCCTCTTCCCTTTCTTCCCCTCTCTCCTTCCATTCCATCCCCCTCCCTCCTTACCTTTCTCTCCCCCTCCCTCCTTACCTTTCTCTCCACCCCCCTCCCTCCCTTTCTCTCCCCCTCCCTCCTTCCCATTCTCTCCCCTCCCTCCTTCCCTTTCTCTCCCCCTCCCTCCTTCCCTTTCTCTCCCCCTCCCTCCCTTTCTCTCCCCTCCCTCCTTCCATTTCTCTCCCCCTCCCTCCTACCCATTCTCTCCCCCTCCCTCCTTCCCTTTCTCTCCCCTCCTCCTTTTCTTACCTTCTCTCCTCCACCTTCCCTTTCTCTCCCCCACCCTCCTTCCCTTTCTCCCGTCCTCCCTCCTTCCCTTTTTCTCCCCCTCCCTCCTTACCTTTCTCTCCCCTCCTTCCTTTCTCTCCCCTCCCTTCATTAATCCTTGCTTCTTTGGTTATTCTTGCAATTGTTCTTTCACCCACTTTTGTGGCTGCAGCTGTCCGAGAAGTAGCGTTTGTTACAGCAATAAAAGGGCGTCCAATCTCCTTCTCTGTCTTGAAGTATTGGTGAACGTTATATGCCATCTGTTTTGTCTAACTATGCAAGTGGGTGGGGCGATTTGGAACGGCTTCCATTGTGGATGGTGTCAAAGTCAGGAATGAAATGAAGTGAGAGTATAAATTTCGTGCGCCTGGCAGCGCACCATCACGTAATATTTGTGATGAGTTTTTTTGGCCGACCTCTGACAACGTCGCGGTAGCCATTCTGCCAATCTGTATACAATGTCCATTGCATTTACTAATAACAAGCAAATTAAATATAAAAACAATAAAGCTTTTTTGTACATGTAGAAATAGCCTGAGTATTTCAAACCGACTTAAGGTACTTATAAGAACATAAGCACATAAGAAAATGGGAGTCTGCAGAAAGCCGATTGGCCTAAGCAAGGCAGATCCCTGTCCCACACAACCCCAATTACAAAGCCCAATTATAGGCTCAACACTCTAATACCCTGAGGATCATCTTACCAAAACGGTTAGAGATTAACGCAGGATTACGGGGGTCTGCAGAGCGCTGTTTGGCCCAACCCTGCTGATCCCCCTTCACACCCAACCCTTCTCGTCCATAATTATGCTTATCCAATTTCATCTTAAAGCTCCCCATCGTTTTAAATCCCACTATAGCACTTGGTAGTCCATTCCACCCATCTACAACTCTGTTACCAAACCAATATTTGCCTATATCTTTTCTGAAACGAAATTTATCTAATTTGAATCCATTGGTACGAGTTCTTTGAGTTCTTTCGCTATCACTGAGCTTTAGTACATTTGTCATGTCCCCTTTGTTAATCCCACTAACCCACTTGAACACCTCTATCATATCCCCTCTAACTGTGCGTCTCTCTAACGAATGTAAGCCTAATTTCTTCAACCTTTCTTTATACGGAAGATTTCTAATATTATGGATCATTTTTGTCATTCTACGTTGTACTCTCTCCAATGAATCTATATCCATTCTGTAATAAGGACACCAAAATTGAACAGCATAATCCATATGGGGTCTCACTAATGACAAGTAAAGTTTTAAGATAACATCAGCAGTTCTGTTACTCACACTCCTAGAGATGAACCCGAGAATCCTGTTTGCCTTGTTTCGAACGCTTATACACTGTTGCCTAGGCTTCAAATCATTGCTAACAAACACACCTAGATCTTTCTCACAATTCGAGTTTTCTAATTCAACATTAGCTAGTTTATATTTAACATTTGTATGCATCTTCCCTATCTTTAATACCTTGCATTTGTCAATGTTAAACTTCATCAGCCAATTTACTGACCATTCGTGTAAGGTATCTAGATCCCTTTGGAGGCACTCTATATCTCTATCTGAATCATTTTTTCGCCCCATTTTGGTATCGTCTGCAAATTTACTTATCCTACTAGTTATACCTAAATCAAGGTCATTTATGTATATAACAAACAACAGAGGACCTAATACAGATCCCTGGGGGACACCACTTTTGACTGCTCCCCGACTTCGTACCATTTATGCTGACTCTCTGCTTCCTACCAATTAGCCATGACCTAATCCATCCCAACAACGCCCCACCTATTCCATGTGCCTCAACCTTTCTCATCAATCTCTCATGGGGGACTCTGTCGAAAGCTTTACTGAAATCTAAATATATTATATCATATGACTTGTCACATCTACTGCTTCATATACCTCTGAGAAAAAACTAAGCAAATTAGTAAGGCAAGAACGTCCCTGAGTGAATCCATGCTGAGTAGAATTTATTAAATTAAATGTATCTAAGTGGTTTCTAATTTTACTAGCAATAATTGACTCTAGTAGCTTTCCTATGATTGATGTAAGACTAATGGGACGGTAATTGGATGCTATTGATTTGTCACCTTTTTTGAAGATCGGAACTTCGTTTGCAAGCTTCCAAGCTTCTGGAACTATACCTGTCTCCAATGACTTGTTAAAGATTTTTTTTAATGGATAACTTAATTCATCCCTACATTCTTTTAATACTCTAGCATATACCTCATCAGGACCAGGCGATTTAATAGGTTTCAGTCTGTCAATTTCCTTAAGCACATCATTTCTACTTATAGTAACCGTACTTAACCTATTTTCTATACTATGCTATATACCTTACGGACTTCTGGAAACTGTGCCAAATTTTCATTAGTGAAAACGGAAAGAAATTGACTATTTAATGTACTGCACATTTCTAAATAATTTTCTGTCATTTCTCCTATCGAAGTTTTAAGGGGACCAATTACATCTCTAACCTTGGATTTATATAGTTGGTAAAAAGCTTTAGGATTATTTTTTGAGTCATTGGCAACCTTAATTTCATAATTTCTTTTTTCTTTCCTAATATCTTTTTTTACCTGTCTTGATAGATTCTGATAGTAAGCAAGTAGGTGAATTTCGCCTTTCCTAATTTTTCTATATATTCTCTCTTTTGTCCTAGAAGATCTAATCCCAAACTTGACTACTTCCTTTAACGTGACGATAGTGCGTTGTTATATGTGCGATTAGTTTGCTTGGGAAACAGATTAACTTGCTCATGTAGTAATGTACACCCTATGTGGTGGATTGTGTTCTTATATTTAATAATTTTCATTTTAGTAAGCGTTGTTTCCACATTGCGATTTTGATAATTTAATTTGACTTTATATTGTCCTTGTCCCAATTTTGGTTTGTTTAGTTTGCAAGTTTTACATTTTAATTCATCCATTTGGGTTGGTTCTGTGTTGATCTAAATTTTCTTTTGGGGATGTATTTATTTTGTGCATTGAATACTGACTTGATCAAATTATCGTATGTATCTACCAAGGTTGACGTCTCTTCCTGACTTAAGATGACAGGTGCCTGAGAAGGGGTACACTCATTTGGACACTTGGATCGGCTTAATTTTTTGACCATAGGGTCAGCTAATAGGGCTCTTCTTAACCCACCATAATTGGCTTTTCTGAAGTCAGGTATTAATGTTGTATTCTCTCTGGTATTACCTTTCCATTGTATATTAAAATACACAGAATTGTGGTCACTATTTCCTAGGTGGTCCCCTATCTCTACATTATTTACCATATGTTCATTGTTACTGAAAACTAAATCGAGAATATTATTACCTCTAGTCGGCGTATCTATGAATTGAAATAAAAAACTATCTTGTACTACCTCTATAAACTCCTCAGAATCAGAGTCTCCTATTTGATGCTGCCAATCTATATTCGGAAAATTAAAATCCCCCATAATGCACACATTGCTAAACCTTGATGCCATTTTAATTTCCTCCCATAATGACGTTCCGTCATTTCTACTCATATATGGCGGTCTATACATAACTCCAATAACTATGGTCTCACTACCTTCGTCAACCTCTACCCAAATACTTTCATTATCGTTATTTAGTCTAATACCTGATTTAATACAGCTTTTTATTGTACTCTTGACAAACACTGCTATACCGCCACCCCTCTTACTTGTTCGGTCATATTTAAACAAACTATATCCTGGTATATCAAATTCTGCTAAAAAATTCCTGGTTTCTGTATTAATCCACGTTTCAGTTAGCGCTATTATGTCTATATTTTCTTTGCTAACAAGGGATCTAAGTTCGTTCATTTTGTTACATAGACTCCTACAGTTTGTGTAATATACTCTCAATAAAAATTATTACCGAAAATAATATATTATTGTTGTTAGGGATTATAAATGTGGCACCAATGTAAAATTAGTAACTGCTGGTAAAACTGCCTGTTTAGATCGGCTGGACTATAGTATTTCCCTCACATTCGTCTCGCAAAGGGGAGAATGTATTTGTCTCACTCAAGCCTACTCTGCTATCCTGCTTCTTGAGTGTGAGTTTCCCACACGTATTCTGATGAATACAATTTGTTATCAACTTCCTCCCTTTTCCCCTTACTCGAATTAAATTCCTCTTGGCTAAGCTTGAAAACTAGATTTTCGTCTTTAAACAAATCCACTTCCCTCTGATGTTTAACGTTAACCTCCCTCAGAGCCAAGACCTCTTCCTTCACCACAACCATCTCCTCTCTTACCTGGAGAATAAGATGATACAGATCAGTTAGAGACTCGCACTCCATACCTGCCATGATCCCAATAAGCTTAGCGAAGAGCAAGAAACTAAGCACAGAAAAACAAAAACCAGTAAACTAACAGCTAAAAACTGAGCTAAAACCCTTTTTATAACACTAGCACACTGCCTCCAAACACAAGTAAGCGTTTATGGTCACTAAGGTCACGGGTCACGGGCAGCTCAGATTAAACACACCCTTCCGCGGTCACTCTCTGGCCAACACTGTTGTATTCATATTGAAGCTAAACAGAGAGAGAGAGAGAGAGAGAGAGAGAGAGCGAGAGAGATAATATATATATATATATATATATATATATATATATATATATATATATCGTTCTTGATCCCACTATATCACTTGGTAGCCTATTCCACCTATCTACAACTCGGTTACCAAACCAATATTTGCATATATATTTTCTGAAACGAAATGTATCTAATTTGGGGAGCAGTCAAAAGTGGTGTCCCCCAGTGATCTGCATTCGGTCCTTTGTTGTTTGTTATATACATAAATGACCTTGATTTAGGTATAACTAGTAGGATAAGTAAATTCGCCGACGATACCAAAATGGGGAGAACAATAGATTCAGATAGTGACAGAGTGCCTCCAAAGGGATCTAGCTACCTTACACGAATGGTCAGTAAATTGGCAGATGAATTTTAACATTGACAAATGCAAGGTATTAAAGATAGAGAAGATGAATAATAAATACATTTGCTAATATGGAATTAGAAAACTCAGACTGTGAGAAAGTTCTAGGTGTGTTTCTTAGCAATGGTTAGGCTAGCGTTCGTAACAAGGCAAACAGGATTCTCGGGTTCATCTCTAGGAGTGTGAGTAACAGAACTTCTGATGTTATCTTAAAACTTTACTTGTCATTAGTGAGATCACATATAGATTATGCTGTTAAGTTTTGATGTCCTTATTTCAGAATGGACATAGATTCCTTGGAGAGAGTACAGCGTAGAATGACAAAATTGATCCATAATATTATACATTTTCCATATGAAGAAACGTTGAAGAAATTAGGCTTACATTCGTTAGGGAGACGCAGAGTTAGAGGGGATATGATAGAGGTGTTCAAGTGGGTTTGTGGGATTAATAAAGGGGACACGAAAGATGTACTGAAGCTCAGTGATGGCGAAATAACTCGAACAAATTGTTTCAAATTAGATAAATTTAGTTTCAGAAAAGATATAGGCATATATTGAGTTGGTAACAGAGTTGTAGATATGTGGAATAGGCTACCAAATGCTATAGTGGGATCAAGACATACTTCAGAGATTGACATTGATGGTGGGGTCACACATTCACGTATATTGCTCCCGTCAGCTCCCGTCTGTTGTAAACGAAGGTATATTGGTAGTTGGCAACCGATTACGTAAAACGTAATGGCATAATACGCAAAACGTAAATGAAATTACGGCCAGTCGGGGGGGTACTCACGCATGGCGCGAGTAGAAACGAGTAGCCCACGTGGGTCGGGAATGTTGTGGGTGCGGCCAAGGCCGCGCGGTTGTTGATTCGAGTTGAATCAAGAACGTGGCTCGCCCTCACGTATGTCAAAAGACGGGAAAACTTACGACCGACCTGGCCACCACGGCCGTCTGACCGGAGCAGCCTTGTCAGACGTAGCAGCTACCCCGTCAGACGAGAGCTGCTCTCGTCAAATCGTAGAAAGTTCCAGTCGAACGTGGAAGTATACGTTAGTTAGGCTGCATCTGGCAGAACCGCCGCACTGCGGGTTGGCGGGAAGACGCGGCACCGTTGTACGAGGGGACAACGGGACCAGCGAGGGACCCTCCAGTCACACCTCTCACCACACTGGAGCAGCAACCAACAAGCCAAGCCTGCCACCCTCTGCACCCTGCCAAAAACAAATCGTAGCAGCGAAACGACTGCACCTATGGCTTTCATATTTTTATCACATGTACCTTACCCTTTAGGCTACCCACCACAAAAATTCCAAATCCCTCCTCCCACCCACTCGCTGACTGTCGGTCCCGTCAGAAGGAAAAAAAAGGAAAATCTGTGGCGGCGAAACGACTGCACCAATCGGTTCCATATTTGTGTGACAAGTCTCTTGCCCTTCTGCCTTCCCCCCACCACACCCCCAACCGCCTCCCACCACCCACTTCTAGCGTAGCCGTACGAAGAAAAGGAAAAAAAGGAAAATCCGTGGTGGCAAAACTACCTCACCAACCGGCTTCATATGTGTAACACAAGTCAATTACCCTTCTACCTTCCCCCAACCAACCCCAAAACCACCCTCCCACCCATACATTCCGATACCATAAAAGTCTCTGTAGTCTATAGTGTCTTTTCAGCTACTTTCGGGACCATCGGGGACCTGATTTCTGGCGAGGGGAGTGTTTTTTTTACCATTTCTCTCCCAACTTAATAGATTTAGCCAAAAAAAAAAAAAAAATCTGGCACTGGCAGAAGCACACCGTCAAAATTGGCTGGCACTCAGCGGTAACTCCTCCAGGATGAATTCCTCGATGTTGTTCATGGTGCCGATGAAGGACTGGGAATGGGAATGGTGTGGCCATTCCTGCCCTTTGGTAGTTCCCAGATTCCAACCCAGACCTACGTGGTTGACAAAGACTGTCTTTGTCTGTGTTTGGTCAGACGGGGTGTGCCTACGATTGGCCAGAACCGGTCCAGGTACGACCTAACAAATCCCAAGACGTGCGGCCTCAGCTACGCCGGTCTTGAGGGGGCGTGGCATGGGCGTGGCCTGTGTTCCCGCAATTCGTGCAGCCCATGAGGTCGAACGGGGCTATGCTTACGCACGTCGCAAACACGTACGTAGTTCAATACGACTCCATTACGTCTGACGTAACACTGGCCCCGTTACGCTACGTCTGTCGGGAAGTGCAATAGACGTGGAAGAACGGGCGTTCAACGGCCGAAACTACTCGCGTCTTTACATAAATTGGCGATACGCCGGACGGGAGCAATATACGTGAATGTGTGACCCCACCATTACGTGTGGATTA
This sequence comes from Paralithodes platypus, assembly GCA_032716605.1. Classification (NCBI taxonomy): domain Eukaryota; kingdom Metazoa; phylum Arthropoda; class Malacostraca; order Decapoda; family Lithodidae; genus Paralithodes; species Paralithodes platypus. The sequence continues at coordinate 17,273,577 of CM064527.1, read as the reverse complement.
CAATACCAGCCCTCACATCTCCTACAATAAGTGGCATACCCAACAAGATTTCCCAAATCCCAAAATAAGAGGAAGGAAGGGTCTTTATGTTTTCTTACTATCTATCTATCTATCTATATATATATATATATATATATATATATATATATATATATATATATATATATATCTATCTATCTATCTATCCTTCTTACTAGGGGTAATTAACTTCTTCCCACCTTCACTTCACACCTTCATACCTTGGGTCAATAGGCAGACCACACACACACACACACACACACAGTTCTATCGAAAAGTCTATACTTGGCGTATTATAATTAATTTGAAGTTAGAAAATATACATTTGCAAATTACAAATTACAGAAAGGTGGGAATTCTTCAGTACCCCTTTTGGCTTCCCCGAGATGTTATAGACTGCAGCACCGTTGATTCATTTAAACTTCGTCTAGACAAATATCTCGCATCAAACCCGCGACTGACTGCGTTTGTAAATAAGAAAATACGAAAATGGGAGTCTGCAAAAAGCCGATCGGCCCACGCAAGGCAGATCCCTGTCTCACCCAACCCCAATTACACAAGAACACTAGGTCATAAGTGCGCGGGAAACTGCATATGGCTATGCGGCCCACATGAGGCAGCTCCCATTCACACCCAGCCCACATCACCCATATGGGAATCCAATTATGCTTAAAGCTTTCAACTGTTTCTGAGCTAACCACTGTCCTGGGCAGCACATTCCACATGTTAACAACTCTATTCCCAAACCAGTGCTTTCCTATATCTTTCCTAAATCTAAACTTATCTAACTTGAAACCATTTGAGCGGGTTATGTCGCCGTTCTTTAGCTTCAATACCTCATCTATATCGCCCTTATTTAAACCTTTTATCCATTTAAATACCTCTATCATGTCTCTCCTACATCTTCGTCTTTCTAGTGAGTGCAAGCCTAAAGCCACTTTCACACATTCACGATGTTGGTCCCGATGTAACCCGAGGTACACAAATTGGTACATCGGCAGAGACAGTGACAGGATGTACGCCGTTTGACGACGAAGCCTCGACGGTGACACGTCGTAGGCACGCCGGGCCAGATGGTACCACGATTGCAACACGACGGCGCCACGTCAATGCTGTAATGGTCAAAATTCCGGTCAAAACCTTACCCCGACGTACCCCGACGTGGCACGTGGGGAACACGACGAGGGGCGATGGACTTATGATGGTGACACATGGCCGACCCGACGAGGACGACGCCACAACGTCAGGCAGCCTGACAGATATCATCAATACATATGGTGTTAAACGTATTACGTTCAACGGTCAAGTTTAAGGTAAGATAAGGTCGAATTATTTCTGTGTAAGGTATAGGCGTATGATTTTTTTTATATAAAATCAAGTTTTTGTCGTAGAGAGCTGGTTCTTCGTAAATAACAATCTGTATTCATTGCCGGTATACGAAATTAATATCTAAAAACTGTATCGAACGTTAAATTATATGAAAATAGACCATGAAGTGAAGCGAAAATATTTACCAGTGGGTGACAGCGGCGACGGACAAAAAAATATTCAGGACAAATTAAAGTGTTGATCGTACATAGGCCATATATGTACCATTAGAAAGCTAATGAAAAATCCAATATATCACTTGCTTACAGAATATTCATTGTCCCATATTTTATCGGTGAAAATGGGGAGGGAAAGTATGGGCGGACTGAACAGTAACCTTCACCTACGGTGAAATTCCACATATTATTATTTTAATTTATTTTGTTGTTGAAATCTTATATAATAACCTTTCCTCTTGCCGTTCATATTTTTTTTTATAAATAACAACAAACAATTATTATGGGTGAAAACCAACTAAGATGGGGAGGGAAAGTACGGGCGGACTGAACAGAAACCTTCACCTACGGTGAAATTCCACATATTATTATTTTTATTTATTGTTTTGTTGAAATCTTATATACTAATCTTATATACTCTTGCCGTTCATAAACAATGTAATTAACAAAACAATTATTATGGGTGAAAACCAATTGAGAGCGAATATTTTGGTGCGGCTGGGATTCTATAAAAACAAAAAACTATCGTTATAGATTTATTTCTATAAAATCCAATATTGATGATAGCATATTCTAAACACCGCCATCATGTTCAGCGGAAAAAATTGTTGTGATTTATTATGCAAATAAAAATAACGATAAAAAAACGATATACCGGTACCGGTATATCTCATATAGTACATAATATAACAGTGCGTTTAATCTCCACAGGTAGGCTACACTTCGTGATGAATCATATTTTCTCTAATTGTGGAAGGTAAAATGTATTGATATAAACCTATCTTGTGCAAAAGGATTGATATAAACATAGCTTGTGTAAGGATGGAATCGTCGAAAACACAGGAACAATCTCCTCTATCTAAACCCATCCACCCACACAAACACTACCTTGTGTTAAATTAATCAATAACACTTAGTATTTCCTTTGGCTTTTACTATTATAAACACTACTGTATTAGGTAAAATGAAATTCAATTCCATAGAGCATAATTATAATAACATATATTGCATACCGTGTATCAGTGGCGGTCGATATAGCCACTCAAGAACAATAACACGCACACACACTCACTCGACAATTAACACACACGTGTTTCGGTAATCATACCGGTACACTGATTTTTCATTTGAACTTATTAACTCGTTTAACACCTTAAGAGCGGCCTAGGCGGTAATTTATATGTACCGCCCAGCCGGGTGTTTTTACCCTAAATAGGGTTGTTTACGTGATCATTTTCATGCCTAAATAAGACTCAGAGCGTAAAACAAGTATCTATCCCTGAAAGGGCATAAACAGAGCTTTCCAATGACACCCCAACCATCCTTGTACGACCTCTAGTTTTCTTGCAACGATCGCGCAACACGAGTGCAAAAGCCATGTAATTAGGTAGTTTCCCTACATAATTCCCTGTGTAGCGAGTGCGTGAGGGTGGGGGAGGGTGGGATTCATGTCAGTAGGTCCGCCGCAGTGGTCTGGAGCAGTCATACGTTTGCTACTCTCCTCCCACCACTTATCTCTCTCTCAGCAACATTACGTGGTGAAAATGGCACACGACATAAGTTGTGAACCGCCACTTAGTCCAAATTTCTTTCACACGACATAAGTTGCGCGCCGCCAATAAAGGGTTAATATAAGTTGATTATGGAATATTATATACGGTATAGGCTTACCGTATACCATATCAGGTCTTTATTTATTCATCATGTGCGTATTTATAGTGTTGTCAGAATACTCCACTAATCCGAAGCACTGTCGATCCGCTGCCATTCGGATTACATGACTTTTACTGTAATATATTATAACTATTTATACCCCGACGCCGCCACGTCGATGCCGATGAAACCGGATGCAGACACGCGAGACTCACGACATCGACACGTTGTACCCTGTACCCGACGTTACCCGATGATACCACGCCAAAAGTCATCGTGCAAAATTTTTGAACAAATCCAAACCTTTGGTGGCCAAGCCCGATTTGCCACGTCCCGCACCGCGGGTAACACGACGCTCCCCGACGACCCCGACACACGTTGGGGATTGCACCACGTTGTGTCCCGATATTCAAATCTGGGTTCATCGGGACCAACATCGTGAATGTGTGAAAGTGGCTTAAGACTTTCAACCTCTCCTCATACGACAAATTTATAATATTATGTATCTTTTTCGTCATTCTTCTTTGGACTGCCTCTAAAGGGTCGATATCCATTCTGTAATAAGGGCACCAACATTGAACAGCATAGTCTAAATAGGGTCTTACAAGTGCTAAGTATAGTTTTAAGAAAACTTCAGAAGTCCTGTTGCTGACACTCCTAGATATGAATCCTAGAATTATATTTGCCCTGTTCCTAACACTTATACTTATACATTGTTTTCTGGGTTTCAGATCATTACTAACGAGCACCCCCAGATCCTTCTCACACTCTGAGTTATCCAATTTTACATTGTCTAGTTTGTATTTAGCATCTAAATTACGATTTCCAATCCTTAATACCTTACATTTGTCTACATTGAAACTCATCTGCCAATTTATGAACTACTCGTGCAAATGATCGAGATAATTTTGAAGACATTCCCTGTCGCTAGCTGACTCTATTATCCTACCTATTTTAGTATCATCAGCAAATTTACTGATCCTACTCTTTATGCCTGAGTCAAGATAATTTATGTAGATAATGAACAGAAAGGGCCCCAAAATCGACCCTTGGGGGACCCCACTTTTAACTAATCCCCAGTCCGATTTTACACCATTTATACTAACTCTCTGCTTCCTACCAATCAGCCATGACTTAATCCACTTGAGTAGCATCCCCCCAATACCATGTCCTTCTATCTTCCTTAACAGCCTTTCATGTGGAACTTTATCAAAGGCCTTACTGAAGTATAAGTAAACTATATCATATAATAATGGGATGGATTAGGTCATGGCTAATTGGTAGGAATCATGCAGAGAGTCAGCATAAATGGTACTAAGTCAGAGTGGGGATCAGTCAAGAGTGGTGTCCCCCAGGGATCTGAATTGGGTCCTCTCTTATTTATTATATACATAAATGACCTTGATTTAGGTATAACTAGTATGATAAGTAAATTCGCAGACGATCCCAAAATAGGGAGACCAATAGATTCAGATAGCGACATAGAGTGCCTCCAAAGGGATCTAGATACCAGGCTTACACGAATGGTCAGTAAATTGGCAGATGAATTTTAACATTGACAAATGCAAGGTATTAACCCTTAATTGGCGGCGCGCAACTTATGTCGTGTGAAATAAATATGGACTAAGTGGCGGTTCACAACTTATGTTGTGTGCCATTTTCACCACATAATGTTGCTGAGAGAGAGAGATGAGTGGTGGGAGCGTAGCAAGCGTATGACTGCTCCAGACCACCGCGGCGGACCTACTGACATGAATCCCACCCTCTTCTACCCTCTCGCACTCGCTACACAGGGAATTATGTAGGGAAAGTACCTAATTACATGGTTTTTGCACTCGTGTTGCGCGATCGTTGCAAGAGAATCAGTGGTCATACAAGGATGGTTGGGGTGTCATTGGAAAGCTCTGTTTATGCCCTTTCAGGGATAGATACTTGTTTTACGCTCTGTGTCTTATTTAGGCATGAAAATGATTACATAAACAACCCTATTTAGGTTAAAAACACCCCGCTGGGCGCTACAGTCAAATAGACCACCTAGCCCGCTAAATAAGAGTTAAAGATAGGGAAGACGAAGAATAATGCAAAATATAAACTAGCTAATGCTGAATTAGAAAACTCAGACTGCGAGAAAGATTTGGGTGTGTTTGTTAGCAACGATTTGAAACCTAGAAAACAGTGTATAAGAGTTCGTAACAAGGCAAAAAGGATTCTAGGGTTCATCTCAAGGAGTGTGAGAAACAGAACTGCCGACGTTATCTTGAAACTTTACTTGTCATTAGTGAGACCTCATATGGATTATGCTATCCAATTTTGGTGTCCTTATTACAGAATGGACATAGATTCGTTGGAGAGAGTACAGCGAAGAATGACAAAAATTATTCATAATATTAGAAATCTACCATATGAAGAAAGGTTGAACAAATTAGGCTTACATTCATTAGAAAGACGCAGAGTTAGAGGGGATATGATAGAAGTGTTCAAGTGGGTTAGTGGGACAAATAAAGGAGACATGAAAAATGTACTGAGCTCAGTGATAGCGAAAGAACTCGAACAAATGGTTTCAAATTAGATAAATTTCGTTTCAGAAAAGATATAGGCAAATATTGGTTTGGTAACAGAGTTGTAGATGGGTGGAATAGGCTACCGAGTGATATAGTGGGATCAAGAACGATAGGGAGCTTTAAGATAAAATTAGATAGGCATATGGACGAGATGGGTTGGGTGTGAGGGGGATCTACCAGGTGTGGGCCAATCGGCGCTCAGCAGACCCCCGTAATCTTGTGTTAATCTTTGACCGTTTTGGTGGGGTCAGTACTCAAGGTACTGAGTTGAGTTGGGCCTATAATTGGGCCTAGTAACGGGGGTTGGGTGTGACAGGGATCTGCCTTGTATGGGCCGATCGGCTTTTTGCAGACTCCCATTTCTTATGTTCTTATGTTCTCATAACTTGTCGTTATCTACCGCTTCATAAACCTCGGAGAAAAACTGAGTAAATTTGTTAGGCAGGATCGTCCTGGAGTGAAACCATGTTGAGATTTTTTTTTTAACTTGAACATTTCTAAGTGATTTCTAATTTTCCTGGCAATAATTGATTCTAGCAATGAACTTGATAAAATTTTCGTTCGTAAAAACAGAAAGGAAATTACTATTTAGAGTATTGCACATTTTAACTCATCATCTGTAATCTCACCTATCACATTCTTATGTATCCTTTACCTTAGATTTATACAATTGATAAAATGGGTTAGGATTGTTTTTGGATTCATTTGCTACCTTGATTTCGTAGTTTCTGTTTTCCTTTCTAATTTCTTTCTTTACCTGCCTCGACAAATTATGGTGATATCCTATAAGGTGGATTTCGCCTTCCTGAATTTTTCTGTATGCACCTCTCTTTCTACCTATACGATCTAATAATTTATTTGTCATCCATATTGGTTGGTTTGTATGTGATCTAAATTTTCTTTTTGGTATATATTTATCTTGTTCGCTCTGTAAGGCAGAGATGAACTGATTATACACACTATTTAAATTTTCAGTAGGTTGTCTAACTATCTCAGCTGTGTGACCCACCTGGCCCGGACATCTCTCTTCTGCTGGAACTAATTGGCTTACTTGACCTAAATCTCCTGCCTCACCTTTAATTCTGAGTGACCTTTTTAATCCCCTAAAATTTGCCTTTCTAAAGTCAGGGACAAGAACCTTATTTTCCTTTGGTTTATACTTTAATTCTATAGATAAATATATTTATTTATGGTCACTGTTCCCTAGCTGGTCTTAGATAACTTTTATTATTAAGGTGACAGTTACAAAGTGGTGTACAATCTATCTTATTCTAGTTACATTGTAGTTTATCTTATTGTACCAGTACCTCCTGTGACGCCTAACGGCGCTAGCAGAATGGTTGCGTGGGGCATTGCAGCTCGCTAGCGCTCGCCAGGATGGGGGGATGGGCTACAGTTGTCCTAGAATGATCTGCTTTATGTTATTAGTGTCGTGTTGCCACAGACAGTCTAGCAATGGTATTTGTTTTGGTCTGTGACTGCGCCTTGTATTTTATATTCGCTATAATATAAATGTTGCTTGTGTGAGAGGCGAGCGAGAGAGGGTGACGGGGTACACCTGGCAGCGGGCCGAGCTATCACGCGGCCCGCTCGGGCGGTGACGGCGTTGGCGGCCGGGTGGTCAACTAATCCCTGCTCATCGCGGCCTTGTGTTTTTTACCAGCTCAGAGCTGGTCTGACACGCGTATCGTCTACATCCTTTGCAATTCTGTCCCCCATACTCGCCACTTTGCATACTATTTCTCTCTCTCGACTTCTCCTTTCTCATTCTGTAATCTTTATTAAACTCAACATCCCTTCTGGTTTCAGCATAGACGTTCACCGTCGGCCAGTCGTATTGTACGAGAAGCTCTCAGATATTTCCATGTATTAGGCTTTAATGAGGTTTGGAGAGACGGACTTTTCCGTGTGTGTCCTCTCTCGGGAAGGTTGTAGACCGGTATATGTCTCCTTGGCAGGGTGTTGAGTGATTCTGCTTAGTTATTTAAAGCTAGACTAGGGGTAAGGTTACTGTGTCGTTGTCTCCGATGTGTGCAGTGTTAGCTAAGCCCTGCACGACATCGACAGGTACTGTGGGAGCCTAGGTTGTCTTCGGGTGGGTTTACTTTGCGAGCACAGCACTGTGGTGTGAGAGGGCCATAGCCTATCCCTCACAACATAGTGCTGCCTCTTTGTGTTGACTTCTGAGGGATCGCCAGGATAGAACTAGGTACTAGAGACCTAGATTTATCAAGAGAGCATCCCCGTCATATAACGTAATCTTCATTATACCACCTTCGGACAACGTTAGGCTACGAGCCTCATGCTCGCCCATTGTTGCCCTGCCTTGATACCCCAGCTAGACTTTATTAACCGAGCAGACACTGGTTAGAGATAAGCCCCCATTATTATATGTATGCCACATTATTATTCACTGCACTTTTGAGCCGATGTTGTTGTTGAGTTGCACAACCCTAGTAGGCTGATGCGTTGTGTCACGAAGCATTTCTTTAGTTGTCGAGCATTACTACCTTTGCGCAGTCTTTATTATTCGCCTGCCTATTATTACTATATGTCCTAGCATTTATTGTGACCCGTATTCTGCATTATAATTGTTCAAGATTCTTTACGAACATCTTCCCAGCATCAGACTTATTTCAGAAGTTTCCAGTTGATGTTGCAGGACTAGCATTGCACTTTCTTTAACCCGTTGAGCCCCGGCTAGTTATAATATTTTGTTCACCCCAGTCCCAAGCCATTTTCACTTTTTGTTTTTGTTTGATAAAATGGAAGACAAGGATGAGAAATGAAAAAAAAATGAAAAAAAATCACCTCTGACATTTTTTTTTTGGGGGGGGGGGGAGCTTAAAAAAAAATTGGAAGAGAAGGGTGAGAAATGAACACACAAATACAAAAAAAACTCATTTCTGTCATTTGGGAGGCGGGGGGGGGGGGGGGGTTCAATAGTTTGTCTCCCCCGCATGACCACCCGCCCGGGAGCACTAGGGTAAAAACTGAGTATGGCATTGTACGGCATACATCCTAAGGAGTATCTCACATAAATCTCAAGCCTCTAGCTCCCATACGACCGGAGTAATGAAGGTTCAAAGTGGCGGTAAACTAGGGGTGTAAACTATCCCCACTAAGCCCACCACCACCAGCCGCGCAGCTGTCCCGGCCCGCTCACACCTACTGGCCCGGCTCCCCCACACACTACGGTACCTCCCCCTCCTATTCTCCCGCCATTTCCTACCTTACGAGCCACGTAAGTGTTTTTTATATGTCGGATGCACGTGATGCGTCGCTGGGAGTTGGTGATCAAAGACTGCCGACGCAACACGTGCGACGCTGGGTCTCAACGGGTTAAGGGGAGCGTCCGGTTCATACTCGTAATAGTGCTCAAAACGGCAATATTGCGCAACCCGATATATGGCATCATCACCCATCCTTCTGTCTTCAGTTAAAATCCTGAGGCGATATTCCGTCTGGAAGCATGTTATTTCTGGGCTAGTTTAAAGTTTTCGCGGGTCGCCGGTCGCGCAGACGCGTAGAAAATGCATTATGGGTTTCGGATCTGCAAAAAAAAAAAACTAAAACCATGAATTTTTGGTGAAAATATGACGTTCTTAGATATTTTGCCTAACAGTATCTGGTACTCAACCCGGATAACAACGAAGGGTGTGGTGGTGGTGGAGGAGAAAGAGCAGTGTGGTCCAAGCCGCGAGAGAGGTAGGGTGCGGCTGGCCGGCTGGCTTGCAACAGCTCTCGTGCCTTAGTTCTTCACGTAAGAAAGTTCACTTGTCGGCGCAGTTCTGACGTAACCAAACATGCTACAACAATGTTTCTGGTGTCATTGGAAAGGGCATGAAATTCTCTACAACTCCACGTTGCCATTTGTTTTTATTTCTTTCCCATTTCGACACAACACCCCGAGACATTTGTCACCTAATTTGTACCTAATTTGTACCTAATTGTAAATGCCCTAATTCTACAATTAGATACAAAATGGAAAAAAGTATCAACGTACAATTGAAACTACACCTATTGTTAGTACCCCCAATGCATTAAAACAATCAAGCAACAACATTTAAATGAGATTTTGATTTTACAAAAAGTCATAAATTTACACACCTAACTCAAAAAATAATTGTCCTAGCGAATTAAAATTTTGGAAATTTCTTAGTTGTTAGGTCCCCTATACGTGTACAAAATCTTATGAAATACAGACAAAATCCACTGACACGTTCTGGAGTAAAGGCCGGACGCTCCCCTTAATACAGGAGTGCCAGTTATTTGAGTATCTACCGTAACGTTAATTAATCACGTTAACTATCTTTTCTTTGTGTAACCTAATCGAGTAATCGTTTACTGTTTGAGAATAAGCTGTTTCATCGAGCGTCAGCCTAGTGTGTGTGCACCAGTTACCGAGTCATAGGATACCTCGTTGTCCAGGCACGACTCAGGGCGGTAATGGTGTTTTGTTTTCCAGTGTTTAAGGCAGGGGTTGGATCTAGTGTTACCGTTGTTGCATTTTGCCATTATCTAGTCCAATGTTGAAGAGCCCTGTGTGTTTGAGAACCTGGATCGTAACAAATGGCGACCTAGCTCAGGATCTTGTGAACTAAGAGATAATTGCAGGATTGTTGTGGTCATTTGTTTTATTGAGGAATATAGTGGGCACGTTAATTTTTTTTTGGCAAAGTAGTGTAGCACTTGAGAGTCTTCAGACATTTTTGGCAAGTGAGTAGTGCTACATAAGAGTTTGGGGTACTTCTTTTCTGAATATTGTGGTGAAATTTTTTTGTGAGCATCATGTCTTATACCGGATCAGAGGAGAATGGAGACACAGTACGTCATGTCGAAACGGAGGAACAGCAGCATGATGAAAGGGTTAATCGGGTGAACTGTGAGGAGGATGCTAGGATATTTTTGCAATGGCCTGTTACTGGCGAGCGGTTGGAGGGTATGGATCGGTACGGTCTTCAATGCCTGGCCACAGCTCTCGGTCATGCGGTTACTAGCAGCATGACCAAGGATAACTTGATAACGTGTGTACTGGGCAGGGTGACTGGTGAGCGAGATGGGTTGAGTGCTCAGAGCCCTTCGGCCATGCTTCCCCTACACTCGACTCCCAGCCATCCCAGTAGTTTGCCGACCCCGGGTACGCTTCCGCAGTTGGGTGGTGACTGGCAGGGTGGGTTGCCCCTGGGGGGAACCACCGGTAATTTCAAACATTGTAGCACCTTCACCTCCTCAAGGGTTAACTCCAGAATTATTGCTTCAGCTCGAATTAGCTAAGCTTCAGCAGCAACAAAGGGCATGTGAGCTTCAGCAGCAAATAGAATTAGCCAAGATAGAAGAGAGAAAAAGTCACCAGCACATAGAGCTAGCAAAAATCCAAGCTGATTTAGAGTCGACTAGGTACTGTGCCGACATGGACGTAGAGAAGTCGCGAGTAGAGACAACGGGACAGCGACTTGGGGCTGGTAACCGTGTTCATGAGCAGTCTCTTTCGCACTTATTGAAACTGGTTCCGGTGTTTGATGAGAGTGGTGTAACAGAATTGTTCACACGATTCGAGAAGAAGTGCCAGATCCACCAGTGGCCTAGGGAGAAGTGGGCAGCCCTTGTTTCCTCTAGACTTGTGGGCAAGGGACTCAGGGCTTATGATGCATTGCCGATAGAGTCGTGTATTATCTACGAGGAACTCAAGGAGGCTGTCCTGAGAGCATACGAACTACAACCAGAGACGTACAGGTTGAAGTTCCGGGGTGTTACCAAGGGTCGGGAGAGCACCTTTTTGGAGCATGCCCGGGAGCTGTCCGATGCTTTTGGGAATTGGCTGAGGTCGGAGAAAGCTACTACGTTTGACATTAAACAGTTGGTGCTTTTAGAGCAGTTTTTCAAATGCACGGGCGGCGACCTGACGCTAAACCTTAACACCTTACGAGCGGCCTATGCGGTTTATTATATGTACCGCACAGCGGGGTGTTTTTAGCCAAAATAGGGCTGTTTACGTGATCATTTTCATGCCTAAATAAGACCCAGAACGTAAAACAAGTACCTATCCCTGAAAGGGCATAAACAGAGCTTTCGAATGACACCATAACGATCCTTGTATGATGGATAGTTTTCTTGCAATAACCGTGCAACGCGAGTGCAAAAAGCAGGTAATTCGGTACTTTCGGTACATAATTGAGTATGTAGCGAGTGAGAGAGGGAGGAGGGAGCTGAGATTTGTGTCAGTAGGTTCGCCGCGGTGGTCTGGAGCAGTCATACGCTCGCTAGTCTCCTGCCACCACTTGTCTCTCTCTCTCAGCCACATTACGTGCTGAAATTGCCACTCGACCTATGTCGAGCGCCGCCACATAGTCCAGCTTTTTTTAACTCGACTTATGTTGCTCGCCGCTAATTAAGGGTTAAAGAAAAGCAACCAAAAACTCTACAGGAGGCAGCTGAGATGGCTGACCTCCGGCTATCACTAATTCGTGGGTGCGGGTCTGCCCAGCGTAGTGAGGCAGGTAACAAGGGGCGTGATGCCCCACCCCCCCGAGTTAGTGATATACCTTATGCAAACAAGTACAAGAGCCATGATACCAAGACTGACCACAAGACTAGCACCGTCCCATTTAATAAGGGGCCGGGCCCTTCCCAGTACCAAGGGAAGCCCAAAGGGGAGTTGGAGTGTTATCATTGTCATGAAAAGGGGCACTTTGCAAGAGTCTGTCCTAGCAAACCACCTACAGCAGCTGTGTCTTTGGCCTGCAACATTGGTGTGTCTCCGAAGTCATCTGAGTTTGCCCGGGGCAGTTCGGAGGCACAGCCAATGCAGAAGCACCTGGGAGGCTCGAACCCTGCTCAGGATGTTTTTGCGACCATAGAGGGCGGGGTTGCGTGATGTGGGCGGGGCGCAAGCATGGAGTAGAGGTCTTGCGTGATACAGGTGCTTCCCAGACTCTGATGAAAAACTTGACTGGCTACCCTATAAACACGGCTCGGGTGGTGGTGGTGCAGGGTATTAATGCAACTCGGTCATACCCGCTGGTGCGGTTGGAGTTGGAGGTGGATGGTGTGGCAATTGGATGTCGGGATTGTGGAGAAACTGCCAGTGGAGGGCGTCGACCTTCTCGGCAACGACTTTGCAATGCCCGCTTCTGAGGTTCTACCCTTAGTCGTTGCCGAGAGGCCGGCCGACGTGAGTAGGGAAGAGCAAGAGTGGGTCGAGCGGTGCCAGACACAACCCATGGCGTGTGTTGTCACCCGAGCTCGGGCAGCTAAAGTGTCACAGCCTAGTCCTCCGTCTTTAGACCAGCGGAGGAACGATCAACAGGAGGAGGCTAAAGCTGGAGTTGGTTTTAAGAGTTTTGACTCGGCGGCTCTCCTGGTGATTCAGTATTAGCACCATTACTTAATTCTGGAGTAGCCCCTGGGCCTGTCATCGAGAGTGACGAGGCTGGGCATGACGAGTCTCCACGACAGCAACGTTATGTACATCGAGAGAGACAGAGGGAGCAGCCCAGTATCGGGGAAGGTCATGCATTGCTCCGGGAGCAGTTGGATTGCTTGGCACCCTCAGATATACGTCGGTTGCAACTAGAGGACCCTGAGCTCCAAACGTGTGCTAATGGAGCTGTAGAGCTCGACGAGGACGGTGATGCACAGCCAGGAGATTTTTTTATTTAGAAGGCATCCTCTATAGGCGTTTTCAAGACCCTAAACGTAGTTGGCAAGAGGGGTCCGGAGTAGTGGACCAGTTGGTGGTGCCACGGGAGTGCAGGGATAGCCTTCTGAGGTTGGCGCATGACATACCACTGGCAGGACATCTAGGGGTGAGAAAAACGGTGGCGGCTTTAGAAAAATTGTTTTGGTGGCCGGGGTTGAAAGGGTAGGTGGTAACCTGGATAGCAAGGTGTCATACATGCCAGAGGGTTGGAAAACCTAACCAAACAATTCCGAGAGCCCCGTTGCACCCCATTCCTGTCAGTGGACCGCCCTTCAGTAAGGTCATCATTGATATGGTCGGACCCCTACCCCCTACTAGTGCCGGTAATAAATTTCTAGTAACTATCATGGATGTGGCCACTCGTTATCCTGATGCATATCCAATGAGAAATGGCATCAGCACTGTCGTCTCTTCTGCGTATCACCCGGAGAGTCAAGGGGTGTTGGAGAGGTGGCACGCCACGCTGAAAAGCATGCTCCGATGTTATTGCGCAGAGAACGGAAAGGATTGGGACCTTGGTCTGCCGTATGTTTTGTTCGCGGCAAGAGAAGTACCTGGAGAGAGTCTCGGTTTCAGTCCGAATGAGCTTGTTTTCGGGCATCAGGTGAGGGGCCCTCTCCACATGGTGAAGGAGATGTGGGAGGGCACTAGGCATATTGTTCTGCGAGATAAGTTGCAACCTCTTGTTCCTGAGCGCCAAGAGGAGTTGTTTACTAGGCTGTGGCAGTCCGTCCGCATGTTTGTTGCTTCTCCAGGCCTGATGTACGGGGTAGAATCCGACATGGAGGCTGGAGACAGTGCAAGGCTCGAGTTGGTTCCCTACCGTGTGAATCCTGCTCGACAGCCTGTTGTGAAGGCGGAGCTGGACAGCGTGTGGAGAGGGGGTCTGAGGGATGAGGGATATCGTGAGTGGTCGTTGCCAGTGGCTTTGCAACCTGAGTTTGGTGGCAGAGTCCGTGTGTGTGTTGATTGCAAGAGTGTGGAAGCATTATCCCTGACAGACGCCTATCCATTACCCAGAGTTGACGACACCATAGACCGCATCGGGGCTGCCTCGCTCATCACGAAGGTAGAACTAGTGAAGGGTTATTGGCAGGCCCCGTTGCCGGAAAGAGCGAAGAGAAGTGCCAGTCTTGCGATGAACTGGACAGTTTATCAGTGTCAGGTGTTGTTGTGCTGCCGGAACACAAGTTGGATGTGTGGCATGCTGGGGGCACTGATAATGTTTTGGCTTTGTTTGCAGGAGAACCCTCGCTGTTCAGTCAGTGTCTGTCGCGGGTGGAGGATCCGGGGTAGGCTACCACAGTATGTTGGTATAGCCTCCTGTCTTGGCTCGCGGTGTATTTTTGCGCTGGTGCTTGTTGGCTCGCGTGTGTAGCATCAGCGTAGGGTCGCAGGGTAGGAGTTGTTGGCTTTGATTAGACGAAAAATTAGGCTACATCTATAGTAGCCGCCAAAAAACAACATTAAAATAAAATATGAAAAATTAAATAAAAACTCTTTCTTTTTAATAATTAATTTTAAGATAATATTGTAGCTGAGTATTGAGTGCAGATGATTTTCTCTCAGTAGGCTGTGCTTCTTAAAGCTCGCTCTGGGAGCACAATGTTATGAATTAATGTATTATGTTTGGGAAGGGTGATAAGATTGTTTTATATATAAAATGTTGTTGTATTTTTTTTTTGAGGAGACTGAGCTTGCATTCCATGAGTGGCAGAGTGGCTAGGAGTAGCAGATTCTAGCGACATTCTGCCTGTTCAGATATGGGCTCATGGTTGAGTGTCCCATATCTTGGAGGGGGTGTGACGCCTCCCGGCGCTAGCAGAATGGTTGCGTGGGGCATTGCAGCTCGCTAGCGCTCGCCAGGATGGGGGGATGGGCTACAGTTGTCCTAGAATGATCTGCTTTATGTTATTAGTGTCGTGTTGCCACAGACAGTCTAGAAATGGTCTTTGTTTTGGTCTGTGACCGCAGCTTGTATTTTATATTCGCTATAATATAAATGTTGCTTGTGTGAGAGGCGAGCGAGAGAGGGTGACAGGGTACACCTGGCAGCGGGGCGAGCTATCACGCGGCCCGCTCGGGCGCTGACGGCGTTGGCGGCCGGGTGGTCAACTAGTCCCTGCTCATCGCGGCCTCGTGTTTTTTACCAGCTCAGAGCTGGCCTGACACGCGTATCGTCTACATCCTTTGCAATTCTGTCCCCCATACTCGCCACTTTGCATACTATTTCTCTCTCTCGACTTCTCCTTTCTCATTCTCTAATCTTTATTAAACTCAACATCCCTTCTGGTTTCAGCATAGACGTTCACCGTCGGCCAGTCGTATTGTACGCGAAGCTCTCAGATATTTCCATGTATTAGGCTTTAATGAGGTTTGGAGAGACTGACTTTTCCGTGTGTGTCCTCTCTCGGGAAGGTTGTAGACCGGTATATGTCTCCCTGGCAGGGTGTTGAGTGATTCTGCTTAGTTATTTAACCCTTATTTAGCGGCGAGCAACATAAGTCGAGTTAAATAAAGCTGGACTATGTGGCGGCGCTCGACATAGGTCGAGTGGCAATTTCAGCACGTAATGTGGCTGAGAGAGAGAGACAAGTGGTGGCAGGAGACTAGCGAGCGTATGACTGCTCCAGACCACCGCGGCGAACCTACTGACACAAATCTCAGCTCCCTCCTCCCTCTCTCACTCGCTACATACTCAATTATGTACTGAAAGTACCGAATTACCTGCTTTTTGCACTCGCGTTGCACGGTTATTGCAAGAAAACTATCCATCATACAAGGATCGTTATGGTGTCATTCGAAAGCTCTGTTTATGCCCTTTCAGGGATAGGTACTTGTTTTACGTTCTGGGTCTTATTTAGGCATGAAAATGATCACGTAAACAGCCCTATTTTGGCTAAAAACACCCCGCTGTGCGGTACACATAAATAAACCGCATAGGCCGCTCGTAAGGTGTTAAAGCTAGACTAGGGGTAAGGTTACTGTGTCGTTGTCTCCAATGTGTGCAGTGTTAGCTAAGCCCTGCACGACATCGACAGGTACTGTGGGAGCCTAGGTTGTCTTCGGGTGGGTTTACTTTGCGAGCACAGCACTGTGGTGTGAGAGGGCCATAGCCTATCCCTCACAACATAGTGCTGCCTCTTTGTGTTGACTTCTGAGGGATCGCCAGGATATAACTAGGTACTAGAGACCTAGATTTATCAAGAGAGCATCCCCGTCATATAACGTAATCTTCATTATACCACCTTCGGACAACGTTAGGCTACGAGCCGCATGCTCGCCCATTGTTGCCCTGCCTTGATACCCCAGCTAGACTTTATTAACCGAGCAGACACTGGTTAGAGATAAGCCCCCATTATTATATGTATGCCACATTATTATTCACTGCACTTTTGAGCCGAGGTTGTTGTTGAGTTGCACAACCCTAGTAGGCTGTTGCGTTGTGTCACGAAGCATTTCTTTAGTTGTCGAGCATTACTACCTTTGCGCAGTCTTTATTATTCGCCTGCCTATTATTACTATATGTCCTAGCATTTATTGTGACCCGTATTTTGCATTATAATTGTTCAAGTTTCTTTACGAACATCTTCCCAGCATCAGACTTATTTCAGAAGTTTCCAGTTGATGTTGCAGGACTAGCATTGCACTTTCTTTAATACAGGAGTGCCAGTTATTTGAGTATCTACCGTAACGTTAATTAATCACGTTAACTATCTTTTCTTTGTGTAACCTAATCGAGTAATTTTTTACTGTTTGAGAATAGGCTGTTTCATCGAGCATCAGCCTAGTGTGTGTGCACCAGTTACCGAGTCATAGGATACCTCGTTGTCCAGGCACGACTCAGGGCGGTAATGGTGTTTTGTTTTCCAGTGTTTAAGGCAGGGGTTGGATCTAGTGTTACCGTTGTTGCATTTTGCCGTTATCTAGTCCAATGTTGAAGAGCCCTGTGTCTTTGAGAACCTGGATCGTAACACTCCCTACAATCAACCTAGTTGTTCCCCAATTCGTCCCTCCGCCACGACCATTTCAAAGTCCAAGTCTCTCACTCTTGTCCTCTGTAGCGGGGAGGACCTTGTACCCCTGAGACATAGGAGTGCAGACCTGAGAAGAGAGAAAGAGAGCCGGCATCTCATCCAAGTTATGACTTGGCTTCTATGCTGGCGCTTTTTCTCCGATATTTGTTCAGCTAATCTGGCATAGAAGACACTTGCAGAAGGTTCCATACCTCCCAACGATGAGAAGACCAGAGGAGTAAAGCTTCCTTGATCCCTGTTCAAAATTCTTTCTTCATAAGCGCGTTTTTTCTCACTTTCGTTTCTCAAGTATGCCGCCTTGTGTCCTCGCTCACGATATGTTTGTGCTCTTGGGTTGAAGATTCTGATGTCGAAAAAAACCCGTTGTCCCCTCGTCCAAAAACCTCGAGCACTTATGTCCACTCTTGCTTCATTTGAAGTATTTGCAGTATTGTGGGCCAAGCGCTGTCCGTCCATAGGCAGAAGTTCCGGTTCGATTCTGACATCATGGCACACCTCGTCCAGCATTTGTGCAGTGATGTCTCGTACTTCATCATGCCGGATACAGATGAATCCTCCTTTCTTACAGGTCATACAGTGGTCTGGGTTGTTTATTTCACCGCATGCACATTTCAGCGGCAGGTTCGAAACTGGCCACCCATACCTCAAGGCTACGGCATCATTGAATTCTTGTTTATTTAAGCTGAAGCCTTTCTCCTTTATTGGTAATGATGTGAGCCAATTTGAAGCCCCCGTGTCTTGTGCCATCTCAACTCTCATTTTCAGTTCTTCCCTACATCTGGTCTTAATTTGTTCTAGGCTATGTTGCTGTCTCTCTTCTCTGCTCTTTGTAATTTCCTGTCTTGCATTTCGTTGTTCCTCTTCGTCCACCTCATCATTTTCATTTTGCTCCCGTATTTTTTCTGTCAGAGACGTAATAAGTTTAAGGGAATTTTGGTACTCATGTAGTGCCGCCTCCACTGGGTTTATGATCCCCATACCTCCGAACCTTGGCGGAAGAGCTAATAGATCTCTTAGCTCTTGCGTGATGCCTTCCATCTCTGTTAAGGCCGGTATGAATGTTCCTCTGATTGCTTAATCCAGCGGTTGGAGCATCTGTCTAATGCCAGGCACTGTTCTCATAAGAAAGGTCCATCTGTGCTTAACACCATATGTGAAGGCAGTATATGCAGCATGTGGTTCAGATTTCGCAATGTCTGCCAGGGTTTTCACTTCCTTTACCCACTCCGCTACCTTTTTTCTCACATAGTCTCTCTTGCATTCTTCTGTGCCTATTACTGCTCCCAAATGGCGTTGACCCTCCTTCGTAATCTTCACTCCTGTCCCATCAAAAGTCCGCACCGCTTCTTCATACTTGTTTTCTTTCACTATTAGTACAGATTTACTAGCATTCGGATGGTACCCAATGACTTCGCCTACCGATTGTACTCTCCGCCACCATTCTTTGAGATCCCTTATTTTTCCTGCACCTGTGAGGTCATCTGCATACGCCACTTGTTTCACTCGGGTTACCTCATGTTTTATTTTCTGCTGCAGAATTGATAGTGCTAGTGCGTACATTGCCATTGCCACTGGATCTCCTTGCGTTGTTCCTTCATTTGATTTGAGAATTTTCATTTCTTCCTTCTTTGTGCTTCCAACTATATACAGGTTAGCTGGCTCCTTATAAGTATTTTCTATGTACTTTGCGATGCTCGGGCATTTGATCTTGATGTTGTGAATAGCTGCCTCCCTATTAATGGTGTTAAAGGCATTTGTTGCATCCACTAGCAGTACCACTTCACAATCTTCCTCATGATACACCTTCCCCATTGCATGTATTGCTGCTTCTCCTCCGGCTTGCTGTCCTGCACATACTTATAAGTTGCCCACTGCTCTTTGTACATCTTTTCCAAATACGGACATGATTGCTTTTCCTATAATCCTTCTAAGAACTTCCCTAACGCCTACTGGTCTAACTCCTGGATTCTTTTTTAAAGGTATCAGGCGACATGCTGTCAGAGCTTCTATGTTCACGCATGGTGATGATGCAAGTTTCTTTGCCAGCATTGCTATTGCTTCACAAAGGTCACCCGCAGCTGAACCAAACTTGTTTTGACTTAGGAAGATCCTCCAAGTCTTAGCATCTACTCCTGATGGACCTGCTCCTCCCTGTGTTTTCAGCGCCTTTCTCCATATGAGGTCTCCAGTTATATTCTCATATATCACCGGGTCTGGAGGAACATATTCCCCGTCTAGTTTGGCCTCATCACTTGCTGGTTTTGCTTCTGGGTGTTTCTCCTTCAGCTGGTCCAAGATGCGTCGATTCACTTCGTGCACCCCACTTGAGGCTTCCCCAGTGACCATTCTGACTGCCTGTGCCACTTTACCAATCCTCATGCTATTTCCCACTGATCGTGCCATATCATCTGGCTTCCTCTTTCTTCGTTGTTTTGTTTTCAGTCTTTGCTGGATTGCTCGTACTTGGGTACGAATTTTGTCTAACTCCCCATTTTTCCACCACTCCATTCTCTGTTTCAGCGCTTTAATGTTCTCATTCAGTTTTCCCTTTGGTCTTTTTCTTTGAAGGAACAACTGAGGAATGAAAGAAGGTATCTTGATTGCCACGTGTGCCAAAGGGGCTTCCTGAACATACTTTAGGATCATACGTCTGAGTTCCCCCAGCATGTCTTTTGCGGCTTCACAAATCGGTCGTTCAAACTTATTATGTTGCCATTGTATCACTTCTGTATAGATTTCATTCACTAATGTTGTGAGTCCGTCACCAGAATGTCCCATCCATTCTCCACCATTCATGTTTACGTTACGAGGTCGTTCGTTCTGTTCACGATTTTCGATTATTTCTCTCTCATTATCTTCGTTTAGGCCTACACTATTTTCATTATTTTGTTCCACACCTCTGTTGTCTTGCGAATTATTGATTCCTGCGTTTTCTTCTGCGGGCTGCAGTTGTTGATTGTTATTTTCTGCATTTTCTCTAACAGGGTTTGCTTGTACCGCTCCATTAACTTCATTGTCTGTTTCACAGTTCATTTGTACTGCATCTCTCACTGCGTTTTGTCTGTCATCAGGATTATTCCTCGACTGGGACCGAGTTAATATCATCTTGTCTTATTATCATAATTTCCTACCTATTCCCTAATACTGAGTCTATCTATCATTTCTTCCTAAGGGACGAGCCTCTGCCCGATAAAGGTGAAAATGTAAACATCCTATGAGTAGCGTTAGAGATAGAAAGAGTAAGATAAGTTATTTAACTCACCTAGTATGATGCAAGGCTACAGAAGATCAGGCTATATTACAAGACAGTGAGTGCAAAACAAAATAGAAAAATTAAGTAAAATAAAAGTAGTGTTTAAAAATACGCACAAAGAATAAACACGGGAAAAAAAAGAGAAAAAAATGAAAAATATATATATAATACAAAACGATTATTGTAGTGAGAAAGGAAATACACTAATTAAGAGAGTAAAATTATTAAAAAGACACGTGTCAAAATAGTGCTAAGGATTAAAGAAGGATGTTAGAAATCTACTATTAGTTTGAGAAAAAGGTCCTGGTTATCAGTATGCACATAATATATCAGCGAATTATACCTTATTTTAAATAGTATACTTAGTTACTAGTTCGTTAGAGATAACTCTCACATGAAATATACCACTTCAAGTCTGATTTCCTGACTCGGCCATAAATCATATATAACCTTACCTAATATAATCGGCCTGTTTCCTCAAAGCTAAATGACTCTATACAAAGCTAAAGAAATCTTGGCAATTTGAGCCGCTTTACATTCTAAATATGCCTAACTTTAAATGGAAAGCAGCCAATTAGCCTATGTCCTAAGATTTAATTATTTTCAAGTCAAAAATATGTACAAAATATTACATCATGTTACTCATGCATGAGGGACATTGAGGAAAGTGGAAGGAAGAGGGAAGGAGGGAAGAGGGAAGGAGAGGAGAGGGAAGTGAATGTGTGGGTAAGGATGGTGGGTAGGGGGGGGAGGGTTGAATACTTGTTGTCACTGTGTTTCTCTCTCTCTATTATACAGTAGCTACTACTACTCTTACATAAACACACATTTATTTTTAAGCTGCATTGCATCAAAAACTACCACTGACATTTTGTTTTCAATACAAATCTCCCCCATGAATTTAGATAAGAACCATACTTAAATACACTTTTGTTTTGCCTTTATACTGTCAGGTATCATATTACTTTAAGCGAGGGGAGGAGAGGTAGAGAGGGGGGGGGGGGAGTGTTGTGGTCAGCGAGGTTTTTTGCTCCTTCCTCTATTCCCTTACTCCGCCTTTTCGCCTCTGCTGTACTTCGCTGTCTCTCTCCTGCATACTTCCCCCTGCTGCAGTCGTCCTCTCAGCATTAACCCCATGCAGAATATTTCGGTCCACTTTCACACGACCAGCTTCTCCATGCACTGGCGCGATGACAGATGGGATGTGGGTGGGGAAGGGGGAGGGCACACCCTAGGGTGAGTGGTGTTGGCTGGAGACAGTCAAGTACGGAGGGTATTTTGCCTGGCATCGGCTTGCCCCTCCTCCGTACGCCTCCCTCGCTGCCTGGCACAGCACTCTTCAATTTTCCGTCTCTTCTTTCACATGTTGTTTGATTTTGGTTAGATAGAACTCCAGAGTTTCACCCAATATCAAATCACCGTAATTTCTCACTCACCTTCCCTAGCTGGTCACCCACTTCAAAATCTTTTATCCAATTTTCTCTGTTGCTTAACCCTTTGGCTGCAGGCTGTTTTGGGCTATTTAGGGCCTATTCAGGCACTCCTGAATGATAAATCAAGCATCTGCATTAAATGAAGTGTATTCTGCCGAAAACTAGGCGAAAATAGCTTCAAAATGGCACCAGAACGGACCGTATAGGTGGTCTGGTTCACCCGCAGTGATCCCAGTGAAACGCGGGAACCCCGCTATTATGTAACACTCGCTCGCTTGGCTGCACTTATGAGAGAGAGAGAGTGAGAGTGAGACACGCGCGAGACACAGCCTAGCTCAGTGAGCTGCTGGGTGCTCTGAGGGTCGGAATGTGCCCCTCACGCTCCCGCTCACTGTCACTCGATTTTTAATTTTTTTACAGGCTTTTAGAGCCTGGAAATTGCTGTAACTTGCCAAAACATTCCAGAACGTCACCCGCAGCCAAAGGGTTAAGAACTAGATCCAGAATATTATATCCTCTAGTTGGAGAAATGACAGAAAATTATTTAGAAATGTGCAGTACATTAAATAGTCAATTTCTTTCCGTTTTCACTAATGAAATTTTGGCACAGTTTCCAGAAGTCCGTAAGGTATATAGCGATAGTATAGAAAATAGGTTAAGTAGGTTACTATAAGTAGAAATGATGTTCTTAAGGAAATTGACAGACTGAAACCTCATAAATCGCCTGGTCCTGATGAGGTATATGCTAGAGTATTAAAAGAATGCAAAGATGAGTTAAGTTACCCATTAACATCTCTATTTAACAAGTCATTAGAAACAGGTATAGTTCCAGAAGCTTGGAAGCTTGCAAATGTAGTTCCGATCTTCAAAAAAGGTGATAAATCAATAGCATCCAATTACCGTCCCATTAGTCTCACTTCAATCATAGGAAAGCTACTAGAGTCAATTGTTGCTAGGAAAATGAGAAACCACATAGAAACATTTAACTTAATCAATTCTTCTCAGCATTCATTCACTCAGGGACGGTCTTGCCTTACTAATTTGCTTAGTTTTTTCTCAGAGGTATATGAAGCAGTAGATAATGACAAGTCATATGATATTATATATTTAGATTTCAGTAAAGCTTTCGACAGAGTCCCTCATGAGAGATTGATGAGAATGGTCGAGGCATATGGAATAGGTGGGGCGTTGTTAGGATGGATTACGTCATGGCTAATTGGTAGGAAGCAGAGAGTCAGCATAAATGGTACCAAGTCTGTTGTGTTGTCATTACTCCCCTGTAATATGAGGATACCAGTGTTGGTTATATCATACAGAAGCCGTCACTTTATCTGCCATATACAGTATGTTATTCATGTAGGCCATATTATCACATCCTCGTCGCCAATTTGTTGTGTTGTCATTCAGTAGGCTCCTGACCTTTGACCAGTGAGGACGTACCCAGTGACCGCTCCTGACATACCTGTTTATCCCCTAGTGAGGTGAACATTCTTAGTGATGGCTTGTGCTGATGAGATTGTCACCTCTTCCCATGTTCTCCAGCTTTGTCTTGCTTTGCAAGAGAGGCTGGAGAATGTTGAGCTCGAGGTCCAATATCTCAAGGACGAGAACTTAGCATTGAAGATGGCATTTGAGGAAAAAAAAAATGCCACTGGTGTAGGAGACCCGGACTCTTCCTGGAAGGTGGCATCTTCAAGAGGAATGAAATTAACCATCCAGAAGCAGTATGTGACTGTTAAAAACAAGTATAGCGCCCTGGATGACGAGTGTGATGGCAGTGAAGGGGAAAGGAGGAAGGAGATGACCCGTCTTACAGCGGGGCAGTGAGAGGGGAGGGGAGGAAATCTGCAGCTACTTCTGCTGCTACTACTTCTGCTACAGGCCGGCAACAGAAAACAGCTAAGTCTATTTTAATTGTAGGGGATTCAGTGGTTAAATACCTTGGTAGGGCTACTAACACACATGTTGGTAAAGTTGTCTGTCTGCCTGGTGCCGGAGTCGAGAAGGTGGCAGAAAAGCTAGATGGTGTCATGGAAGCGAGTGGAGAGGACCCCATCATCTTCCTCAACGCAGGGAGCAACGACATTTGGAAATGCAGGACTGAGGAGTTGCTCACCACGTACCAGGAAATGTTGGAGAGGATCAAGGAGAAGGGTGGAGTTCCTGTGGTACACAGTATCCTACCAAGAAGAGGGGTAAGAAAGGAATGGTCCTCCAGGGCTATTGGTGTAAATAGCCGGCTGGAGAAGTATTGCAAGGCAAATACTATTCCATTCCTGGATAACTGGACCCTCTTCTACGGTAAGGATGAACTGTATGCCCAGGATGGAGTACATCTCTCTCGACTAGGAGTTTCGACCTTAGCCAGCTCACTCGACAAGTTTGTTGCGGGGTTTTGTTAATAAACCATAGGTGTGTAAGGAAAATAGAATCCCAGCCACATTAAATTGATAGTAATAACGAACATTCTGATAGCGTAGCTTTTCCGTCTAGGTCCAGTAGTTCAACAGGTAAAAATAAATTAGTTAAAAACAATAGAAACATAGTTGCAAATACAAGTAATAGTTTGAGGGTTTATTATACAAATTGCAGGAGCTTATGTAACAAAATGAACGAACTTAGAGCACTGGTTAGCAAAGAAAATATAGACATAATAGCGCTAACTGAAACATGGATTAATACAGAAACCAGGCATTTTTTAGCAGAGTTTGATATACCGGGATATAGTTTGTTTAAATATGACCGAACAAGTAGGAGGGGCGGCGGTATAGCAGTGTTTGTCAGGAGTTCATTAAAAAGCTGTACTAAATCAGGTATTAGAGTAAATAATGAAAATGAAAGTGTTTGGGTAGAAGTTAACGAAGGTAGTGAGACTTTAGTTATTGGAGTTATGTATAGACCGCCAAATATGAGTAGAAATGACGGAACATCATTATGGGAGGACATTAAAATAGCATCAAGGCTATGGGGGCATTATGGGGGATTTTAATTTCCCTAATATAGATTGGCAGCAACAAATAGGCGACTCTGATTCAAAGGAGTTTATTGAGGTAGTACAAGATAGTTTTTTATCTCAATTCATAGATACGCCGACTAGAGGTGATAATATTCTCGATTTAGTTTTCAGTAACAATGAACATATGAATAGTGTAGAAATCGGGGACCACCTAGGAAATAGTGATCACAATTCTGTGTATTTTAATATACAATGGAAAGGTAATATCAGAGAGAATACAACATTAATACCTGACTTCAGAAAAGCCAATTATGGTGGGTTAAGAGAAGCCCTGTTAGCGGACCCTATGGTCAAAAAATTAAGTCGATCCAGGTGTCCAAATGAGTGTATCCTTTCTCAGGCACCTGTCATCTTAAGTCAGGAAGAGGCGTCAAACTTGGTAGATACATACGATAATTTTATCAAGTCAGTATTCAATGCGCAAAATAAATATATCCCCAAAAGAAAATTTAGATCAACATAGAACCAACCCAAATGGATGAATAATAGACTATTAGATCTTCTAGGGAAAAAGAGAGGAATATATAGAAAAATTAAAAAAGGCGAAATTCACCTACTTGCTTACTATCAGAATCTATCACGACAGGTATAAAAGGATATTAGTAAAGAAAACAGAAATTATGAAATTAAGGTTGCCAATGACTCAAAAAATAATCCTAAAGCTTTTTACCAACTATATAAATCCAAGGTTAGAGATGTAATTGGTCCCCTTAAAACTTCGATAGGAGAAATGACAGAAAATTATTTAGAAATGTGCAGTACATTAAATAGACAATTTCTTTCCGTTTTCACTAATGAAAATTTGGCACAGTTTCCAGAAGTCCGTAAGGTATACAGCGATAGCATAGATAATAGGTTAAGTACGGTTACTCTAAGTAGAAATGATGTGCTTAAGGAAATTGACAGACTGAAACCTCATAAATCGCCTGGTCCTGATGAGGTATATGCTAGAGTATTAAAAGAATGCAGAGATGAGTTAAGTTACCCATTAACATTTCTATTTAACAAGTCATTAGAAACAGGTATAGTTCCAGAAGCTTGGAAGCTTGCAAATGTAGTTCCGATCTTCAAAAAAGGTGATAAATCAATAGCATCCAATTACCGTCCCATTAGTCTCACTTCAATCATAGGAAAGCTACTAGAGACAATTATTGCTAGGAAAATGAGAAACCACTTAGAAACATTTAACTTAATCAATTCTTCTCAGCATTCATTCACTCAGGGACGGTCTTGCCTTACTAATTTGCTTAGTTTTTTCTTAGAGGTATATGAAGCAGTAGATAATGACAAGTCATATGATATTATATATTTAGATTTCAGTAAAGCTTTCGACAGAGTCCCTCATGAGAGATTGATGAGAAAGGTTGAGGCACATGGAATAGGTGGGGCGTTGTTAGGATGGATTAGGTCATGGCTAATTGGTAGGAAGCAGAGAGTCAGCATAAATGGTACCAAGTCAGAATGGGGAGCAGTCAAAAGTGGTGTCCCCCAGGGATCGGTATTAGGTCCCCTGTTGTTTCTTATATACATAAATGACCTAGATTTAGGTATAACTAGTAGGATAAGTAAATTCGCAGACGATACTAAAATAGGGAGATCAATTGATTCAGATAGCGATATAGAGTGCCTCCAAAGGGATCTAGATGCCTTACATGAATGGTCAGTACATTGGCAGATGAAGTTTAACATTGACAAATGCAAGGTGTTAAAGATAGGGAAGATGCAAACAAATGTTAAATATAAACTAGCTAATTTAGAATTAGAAAATTCAGACTGCGAGAAAGATCTAGGTGTGTTTGTTAGCAATGATTTGAAGCCTAGCAAACAGTGTATAAGCGTTCGTAATAAGGCAAACAGGATTCTCGGGTTCATCTCTAGGAGTGTGAGTAACAGAACTGCTGATGTTATCTTAAAACTTTACTTGTCATTAGTGAGACCCCATATGGATTATGCTGTCCAATTTTGGTGTCCTTATTACAGAATGGACATAGATTCATTGGAGAGAGTACAGCGTAGAATGGCAAAAATGATCCATAATATTAGAAATCTTTCGTATGAAGAAAGGTTGAAGAAATTAGGTTTACATTCGTTAGAGAGACGCAGAGTTAGAGGGGATATGATAGAGGTGTTCAAGTGGGTTAGTGGGATTAACAAAGGGGACATGACAAATGTACTAAAGCTCAGTGATAGCGAAAGAACTCGTACCAATGGTTTCAAATTAGATAAATTTCGTTTCAGAAAAGATATAGGCAAATATTGGTTTGGTAACAGAGTTGTAGATGGGTGGAATGGACTACCAAGTGCTATAGTGGGATCTAAAACTGTAGGGAGCTTTAAGATAAAATTGGATAAGCATATGGACGAGAAGGGTTGTGTGTGAAGGGGGATCAGCCGGGTTGGGCCAATCAGCGCTCTGCAGACCCCCATAATCCTGCGTTAATCTCTAACCGTGTTGGTAAGATGATCCTCAGGGTATTGAAGTGTGAAGCCTATAATTGGGCTTTGTAATTGAATTGGGGTTGTGTGGGACAGGGATCTGCCTTGCTTAGGCCAATCGGCTTTTTGCAGACTCCCATTTTCTTATGTTCTTATGTTCTTATTACTCACCTGTAATATGAGGATACCAGTGTTGGTTATATCATACAGAAGCCGTCACTTTATCTGCCATATACAGTATGTTATTCATGTAGGCCATATTATCCCAACTCGTCGCAAACTTGTCAATAGAGGGGATAAATGATACTGTGAGGCAAACTACATCTTTACTGTAAAAAAGCGGGAACAGAGCACAGAGTATAAACAATAAACTGTTGATGCATAACATTGATCATAATAGTATTGGATTCCGTATAAAGGATTCGACAGCTATAAATAAGGGATTCAATTCTTCTTGTAGGGTGTCGGATCCTTACCTTCAGTTACTTTTAGTTTACATCAGTTTTCTTTGAAGGTATACTAATGGTATACTAATACATTACATTCCTTCCCCCTGTGAGAAAAGTAAAAGCACACATGCAGTAGGGTACTCTCATAATAATAATGATGATTCTGTAGAATTATAACATAACATATCTACATTTTTAAATCTTAAAACTTAAGCACTTTAACTTAACCTACAGATCCAGCTTTTCTCTTGGAACACCTCGGTTTTGCCTGTTAGGTAGTACCCTACGAGTTGCTGGAATCTCTGTGTCTTGGTTAGTGTTATCTGGGATCTCTGTGTCTTTGTTAGTGTGATCTGTTTCTTCACTTGTCTGTCCATCCACATGTGTGTTATTAGATTCTGAGTGTCGTGTGAGCTGCTGATCAATGTTAACTGTGTGTGGCTGTACTGGTACTGGTGTGGATATGATTGGTTGGTCAGAATTAACTGTGTCTGGTAGTAGTTGATCAATGTGACGTCTCATAATCCTTCCTTCCACTTCTACCTCATAGTTCATGTTACCTATCTGTCTTGTGATCTTACCTGGAGACCACTTGTGTGCTGTGTTATACATCCTAACTTTGACCGGACATGAAGGAGTGAAATTTCTAACTTTACCCTGTTGTTCTAATTGTGTCCACTGTTGGTTGTTGAGATGTATCTGAGTGTTTGGCATCATCAAATCCATTCTATTCCTGACTCTCCTTCCCATCATCAAATTTGAAGGTGTTTGTCCAGTAGTGGCATGTTCAGTAGTGCGATAGGTTAGCAGAAATTTACTGATGCAAGTGATTACATTGGAAGGTATAGCTCCCTGGCACTTCATGTTGCGTTTAAAACTCTGAACAAACCTCTCTACCTCTCCATTAGTTGCTGGGTGGTAAGGAGCGGACCTAGTATGTTGAATGTATGTCAGATATGTATGACCTAAAAATGGGCCGGCAAAATCAATGTGCAAACGTTGCCATGGATTTCTAGGCAATTCCCATGGATGCATGCGTGCTGGCCTGGGGTCGTTTTGTTGTGCTGAGCAACTAGGGCATCCCCTCACATGTTTCTCAACATCTTTGTCCATCCCAGGCCACCACACATAACTCCTGGCAATTTATTTAAACCTTACTATGCCTTGATGATCTGCATGGATTTCCTGAGAACCTGGTTTTGCATAGATTTTGGAATCACTACTCTGGCACCTCTAAGAATACAACCTTGCTCTGTGGTAAGATCGGACCACACCGACAGATATGAATGGCAGTCTCCCTGATCTGACATTAAATTATGACTTGAAGTTAAAGCTTGTAGAACTTTTGATAGTACTGGGTCTTGTTTTGTGTGTTTAGCTATGGTCTGTGCTGTGATAAGAAGGTTGTAACTCTCAATTAGAAGTATAGTACTGTCATGGTCAGATGGAGCTTTATCCACTGGCAAACGTGACAAGGCATCAGCATTTCCCATCTTACCGGTTGGCCTATACTCTATATCATATGAGTATGCGGCTAGTGTGATAGCCCATCGTTGGAGTCGGGCGGCTACTAGACTGGGTAAGCCCGCCTTAGGTCCTAAAATGGCTAATAAAGGTTGATGGTCAGTAACTAGTGTGAATCGTGTTCTTCCATACAAATATATGTGGAACTTTTTTACACCATACACTAGAACTAATGCTTCCTTCTCAATCTGGGAGTAGTTTCTTTCAGCTTTGTTTAGAACACAGGAAGCAAATGCAATGGGTCTTTCTACACCATCTGGCATGACATGAGCAAGTACTGCACCAATACCTATTGATGAAGCATCGCACACCAACTTCACTGGCAAGTCAGGTTGAAAATGAGTAAGGAATCTAGAAGATGTAATCTCTGACTTTATCTGCTCTACTGCAGTTGCACAAGAATCTGTCCAGTTCCACTGGGTATTCTTTTGTGTGAGCTGATACAGTGGACTAGCTATAGTGGCTAAATTAGGAACGAACCTACCATAGAAAGTTACTAAACCTAAGAATGATTGTAACTCGCCCACATTCTCAGGCACCTTTGCATCTCTGATTACTGTAACTTTCTCACTAGTCTTGTGGATACCCTTGTCATCAATTCTGAATCCTAAATATTCTAAGGATGATACTTGAAACTGACATTTATCTTGGCGGATCCTCAGTCCATTGTCTCTGATTCTCTCTAAAACTACCTTTAGTCTCGCCTGATGTTCTTCTATATCTTTACCTGCTACTAATATGTCATCAACAAAACAAAATGTACCTGAGAGACCATGGAAAATTCTGTCCATTGTCTGTTGCCAAAGTGCTGGACTGCTAGCAACACCGTAAGGCAATCTCTTTGGGCTGAACAGACCTAAGTGGGTATTGATTGTACATATTTCCTGTGATTTTTCGTCCATTTGGAGCTGTTGAAATGCTTGTCTAAGATCTATTTTAGAAAAGATTTTACATCCACTTAGTGCTGCAAACATATCATCAGGTCTAGGAAGAGGATGTTGAGCTACTTGTAAATTAGGGTTTAGTGTTACTTTGTAGTCACCACATAACCTAATACTTCCGTCACTCTTAACTACAGGAACTAAAGGAGTGGCCCACGTTGAGTAAGTAACTCTCTCCCAAGTCCCATTTGCTTCTAATCTTGCAATTTCCTGTCCAACCGCGGTTTTAGTGCGAAAGGAATTTGTCTAGGAGCACAGAATTTTGGAGTGACATCAGGTTTAAGAGACAAACTGGCCTGCACTCCCTTCACTGTCCCAACATTAACATCAAAGATATCTTGAAATCCTGTTAACAAATGATTTACTGCTGTTTCATTGTTAATGTTAGAGTTGACTTTTAGTACACTTTGTAAATTTAATGGGATGTGCTTCAACCAATCTAGACCAAACAGTGATGGCCTCTTACCTTCAACAATGGTTAGGGGTAAGCTCTTGAACTCTTGCTGGTCGTAACTCACATCAACGTTGGCTGCTCCTTTAACCTGAATAGCTTGATTATTATAGTCCATTAATATCTTAGTACAAGGTTGAATATTTATGTTTGGAATAGCCTTAGCAACTTCCTCAGACACTACCGTTACGTCAGCTGCTGTGTCTAACTGCATGGTTACTGGTTTTCCATTTAGAAAAACATCCATCATGATCCTATCATTACATTTACTTACAGTGTTAATCCTAAAAGCAAAGTTATCATTAGCATCAGAACATTGTTGTGCCTGACTAACACCTGTGTCTGCGGACTGTTGCTCTGACCTCTCCGAAGTTGAGTTAATCTTTTTAAATCTGCACTGTTTACCAAAATGACCTAGTTTTCCACATTGGTGGCAAGTTTTGTCTGTGGCAGGACACTTTGTTCTATCCCATGGAGTATGATCTGTCTTACCACACCTATAACATGGCTTAAAATGCTTAGCTTTGTTATCATGACTGTGGTGTTAGTAGACATTAGTGTTAGTAGGCCTAACTGGTTGACTACTATGGTAAACCTTTGCTTTAGTACCTGTATGTGCCTTGGAATTCTTGTTGTGACCTTTAAATTGTTTGACTGCTGAATTTTTTTTTACCTGGCTTGTCTGTTTACTACTGTCAGGACTTTCTATTGTTTTGGCCTGTAGGTTAGCTGCTTCAAGTGATCTAGCAATATGGAGAACTTTATCCAGTTTTACTTTGGGATCCTGGAGTAACTTTTTCCTTAATTCAGAAGATGCACAGTTAATTATAACCTGATCTGTTATGATATCATCTATATCATGCAATTCACAAGTAGAAGCTAATTTCCTAAGCCTAGTAACAAAAGCATCTGTTGATTCCTGAGGTCCTTGAAAAGTTTGAGAAAATAGAAATCTTTCATACCTAAAGTTTAACTATGGTGAAAAATATGTATCTAGAGCATTTGTAGTTTCCTCAAAAGTACCTTTTGGATCTGGCAGGGTTTCAAAAATGTCTTGAACCTCAGACCCTGCTGCATGGAGTAACAATGCTCTCTGCTGTACAAGGTTTGTGACTCCAGTGGCGGTGATATAGAAATGGAAACTTGTCTTCCACTTCTTCCACCTCTGTGCTACTGATGAGGGGTCCTCTGCTACCGAGAATGCCGTAGGGGGAGGTACATCCAGAGGCATAGTGATGAGTAGGCTATGCTACTAGGTTAGGCTAGGCTCCGGGGTGCTCCACTTGTCGTCGCCAATTTGTTGTGTTGTCATTACTCACCTGTAATATGAGGATACCAGTGTTGGTTATATCATACAGAAGCCGTCACTGTATCTGCCATATACAGTATGTTATTCATGTAGGCCATATTATCCCAACTCGTCGCCAATTTGTTGTGTTGTCATTACTCACCTGTAATATGAGGATACCAGTGTTGGTTATATCATACAGAAGCCGTCACTTTATCTGCCATATACAGTATGTTATTCATGTAGGCCATATTATCCCAACTCGTCGCAAACTTGTCAATAGAGGGGATAAATGATACTGTGAGGCAAACTACATCTTTACTGTAAAAAAGCGGGAACAGAGCACAGATTATAAACAATAAACTGTTGATGCATAACATTGATCATAATTTAGATCAGTTTAAAGAAACTGACTGGAGCTTTTTAATTCACAATAACGACATAAATACATCTTGGAAGTTATTCGAAGCCACTTACCTAAAAGCAGTGCAAGACTGCATACCATCGAAAATACGGTGTCCAGGCCATAATAATAAGCCCAAATGGTGGAATAAAGATATTTCAAACTGCCTACTTGCTAAAAAAATTGCTAATGATAGATTAAAATCCGCACAAAATGACGAAGAACGGGTGAAATTTGTAGAGCTACGACGCAAAGCCAAAAAGTTAATTAAGCAAAGTAAAAAGACCTTAGAGTTACATATTGCGAATCAAAGTAAAACAAACCCGAAAGAATTCTATAGTTATAATAGAAAGAAAAAAGTAGTTACTTCAACTGTTGGACCGTTAGTCGATGAAAATGGAGAATACACCAAAGACGAAGTACAAATGAGTAATGCCCTCAATACTTTCTTTGCATCAGTTTTTACAACAGAAGACCTCAGTGATATCCCTACACCATCGCCGATTCAGATTGATAATTCAGATGTTCTAAGCAATATCACCGTTACAGAGAGAGAAGTATTGAATTGTTTAGATAAACTCAAGGTAAATAAAACGCCTGGACCTGATACAATCTCGCCGAGAGTTCTAAAGGAAGCTAAGGATGAGCTCTCCAAACCACTGACATTACTATTCAATAAATCCTTGCAGTCTGGAACTATGCCCGATTAGTGGAAGCTAGCCAACGTAACACCGATATTAAAAAAAGGCAGCAAATCCCTACCCAGTAACTATCGTCCAATTAGCTTAACCTCAGTTGTATGTAAAATGCTAGAAACGGTCATACGAGACAGACTCGTAAATCACTTAGAGGAAAATAACATACTTAAAGATACTCAACACGGCTTTCGTAAAAAACGTTCCTGTTTAACAAACCTCTTAGACTTCTTCCACGATATCCTCAACCTCTACGATGAGAGTAAAGCTGTAGATATTATATACCTTGATTTTCAAAAGGCCTTTGACAAAGTTCCCCACAAACGTTTACTGCTAAAACTAAAAGTGCATGGAATACAAGATGGTGTGTTGAAATGGATAGAAAATTGGCTCAGCGACAGAAAGCAAAGAGTAGTCATAAACGGTAAGGCATCTAAATGGACCAATGTAAGTAGCGGGGTACCCCAGGGATCGGTACTAGGACCAATTATCTTTCTAATTTACATCAACGACATAGATGAGGGTCTCACCTGTACAATCTCAAAATTTGCTGACGATACAAAAATTGCAAATAGCGTACTCTCAAAAGATCAAGTTGACGATATGCAACACAATCTAGATAAATTGTCATGTTGGGCCCAAATTTGGCAAATGAGTTTCAATGCGGATAAATGTAAAGTACTACATATCGGATACCTAAATGAGAAAGCAAACTATTCGATGAATGACACTCAGCTTACGAATGTAAACAGAGAAACCGATCTGGGAGTAACAATATCAGTAACCTAAAACCGAGTCAACAATGTTCAGAAGTTGTTAAGAAGGCAAACAAAATAATTGGCTTTATAGGCAGGTCATTTGAGCATAAATCCAAAGAAGTTATCCTAACCTTTACAATTCCTTAGTCCGCCCTCTTCTGGAATACTGCGTTCAATCCTGGTGCCCTTATTACCAAAAAGATATAAACAAGCTAGAACGAGTTCAACGTAGAGTTACCAATATGATACCTAGCCTAAAGAACAAACCATACGAAGAGCGTCTTAGAGAATTAAATCTATTTCCTTTAACCCAGCACAGATTAAGAGGTGACTTAATTCAAGTGTTCAAAATCATCAAAGGCATCGACAATATGAACTCTAGTAAGTACTTCACTATCGACCAATCTAATTACACGCGGGGAAACGGTTGCAAAATTATTGGTAAATCTTTTAACTCACACGAATCTAAGAATTTCTTCTTCAATCGAGTTGTCAACTTGTGGAATGGGCTTCCCCGAAACGTTATAGACTGCATCACCGTTGATTCATTTAAACTCCGCCTAGACAAATATCTCGCATCAAACCCGCGACTGACTGCGTTTGTAAATGAATAACTTTATTTTATCCCCCCCTCAGTTACTAACCCATCTGTCCCCTACTAACTTCCTAATCCTGCCACGGACATTAGTTCCAGGGCAGTAATTCCCTTTCCAATGTTCCCTTACCCACTCTAAACCACTGTTTGGACACTTGATCCTCAGTGTTTTGGAGGACAAGCAACCTAGAAGGGTCACTAGATCTGTTGTTGCTTGATTTCCTTTGTACTCCTTTGTACTCCTTTATAATAGTATTGGATTCCGTATAAAGGATTCGACAGCTATAAATAAGGGATTCAATTCTTCTTGTAGGGTGTCAGATCCTTAACTTCAGTTACTTATAGTTTACATCAGTTTTCTTTGAAGGTATACTAATGGTATACTAATACATTACAAAGTCAGAATGGGGAGCAGTCAAAAGTGGTGTCCACCAGGGATCTGTATTAGGCCCTCTGGTGTTTATTATATACATTAATGACCTTGATTTAGGTATAACTAGTAACTGCGACGAGCGTCACATCTAGTGACGGAGCGCGGCTGAGAAACTCCACACCAAGTAACAAGTAAGTAACAAGATAAGTAAATTTGCAGACGATACCAACATGGGGAGAAAAATAAATTCAGATAGAGATATAGAGTGTTTGCAAAGGGATCTAGATACCTTACACGAATGATCAGTAAATTGGCAGATGAAGTTTAACATTGACAACTGCAAGGTATTAAAGATAGGACTCAGACTGTGAGAAAGATCTAGGTGTGTTTGTTAGCAATTATTTGAAGCCTAGAAAACAATGTATACGCTTTCGTAACAAGGCAAACAGGATTCTGGGTTCATATCTAGGAGTGTGAGTAACAGAATTGCTTATGTTATTTTAAAACTTTACTTGTCATTAGTGAGACCCCATATGGATTATGCTGTTCAATGTTGGTGTCTTTACTACAGAATGGACATAGATTCAATGGAGAGAGTACAACGTAGAATGACAAAAATTATCTATAATATTAGAAAGTCTCCGTATGAAGAAAGGTTGAAGAAATTAGGCTTACATTCGTTAGAGAGACGCAGAGTTAGAGGGGATATGATATAGGTATTCAAGTGGGTTAGTGAGATTAATAAAGGGGACATGAAAAATGTACTAAAGCTCAGTGATAGCGAAAGACTCATACAAATGGTTTCAAATTAGATAAATTTAGTTTCAGAAAAGATATAGGCAGATATTGGTTTGGTAACAGAGTTGTAGATGGGTGGAATAGGCTAACAAGTGATATAGTGGGATCAAGAACGATAGGGAGCTTTAAGATAAAATTAGATAGGCATATGGACGAGATGGGTTGGGTGTGAGGGGGATCTACCAGGTGTGGGCCAATCGGCACTCAGCAGACCCCGTAATCTTGTGTTAATCCCTGACCATTTTGGTGGGGGCAGTAC
This sequence comes from Paralithodes platypus, assembly GCA_032716605.1. Lineage (NCBI taxonomy): Eukaryota > Metazoa > Arthropoda > Malacostraca > Decapoda > Lithodidae > Paralithodes > Paralithodes platypus. The sequence goes on along the minus strand of CM064527.1, from coordinate 17,237,390 downwards.
TCTAGGTATTAGTGAGTTGGGCCTATAATTGGGCCTTGTAATTGGGGTTGGGTGTGACAGGGATCTGCCTTGTATGAGCCGATCGGCTTTTTGCAGACTCCCATTTTCTTATGTTCTTATGTTATGTTGGCGAATTTACAAATTGAAAGAGAAAGTTGTCTAGTACTACTTCAAGAAAATCTTCGGATTCGTTATTGCTAGTTTGATTAACCCAGTCTATACCTGGAAGATAAAAGTCGCCTAAAAAACAAACATTATTGTTCTGAGATGCCTTACTGATTTCTTCCCATAATAATTTGCCTAAATTTCGACAAAGAATGGTTCGTACAAATGGTTCCCAAAATAATTGTCTCACCTTCCCCGCTAATCTCTACCCTCACACTTTCATTATCGCTATTTGTTTTGATGTCTGATCTAAGGCAATATTTTAAAGTATCCCTGACATAAATTGCAACTCCACCTCCCCTTCTGTCTGTTCTGTCGTATTTAAATAAATTGTATCCTGGCATATGAAATTCTGCTAATAGATGTCTAGAGTCAGTATTTATCCAGGTTTCTGTAATCGCTACAATGTCTATATTTTCCTTGCTAACAATTGCCCTAAGCTGATCTATTTTATTACATAAACTTCGCCTTTCTGTATTTTTCTGTATACACCTCTCTTTCTACCTATAAGATCTAATAATTTATTTGTCATCCATTTTGGTTGGTTTGTATGTGATCTAAATGTTCTTTTTGGTATATATTTATCTTGTTCGCTCTGTAAGGCAGAGATGAACTGATTATACACACTATTTAAATTTTCAGTACTAACTAACTATCTCAGCTGCGTGACCCACCTGGCCCGGACATATTCTGTTCTGCTAGACAAATATCTTGCATCAAACCCGCGACTGACTGCGTTTGTAAATGAATAACTTTATTTTATCCTCCCCTCAGTTACTAACTCATCTGTCCCCTACTAACATCCTAATCCTGCCACGGACATTAGTTCCAGGGCAGTAGTTTCCTTTCCAATGTTCCCTTACCCACTCTAAACCACTGATCCTCAGTGTTTTGGAGGACAAGCAGCCTAGAGGGTAACTAGACTGTTGTTGCTTGATTTCCTTTGTACTAGGTGGGAGGGGGGAGGGGGGACATTAACATGGCGAACTCGTGGCGGGGCGATTTCTCAAATAAGCAATGTTCTTGTTAGTATTTCAATAAATTACGAGTGATAATAATTATGTAGGACTTTTGAGGTTATATTAGTTGACATACAATTTATACAGGAATCATTGCACAGGTACAGGCTATTTCCGGAAATTTTCGATCGACACTTATGTTTGTGGCAGCACTATGAGGCGCTATTATGTATATAATTGACAACTATACTGAGTTTGAATGATATAATGACCATGATCTACATTATAATAATAACATATATTTAGAAGCTTCCAAAATTAACATTAAATATTCCAGAATACAGTTGCCCAGGAAAGTGGCCGGGGAAGTGTGACCGAGTTAATCCTATATAATTATTATACCTTCTCCTTCTACTCTAATCCTTCTAATCGGCCACGTCATTAGTCTCCCCACACACTCAAACACAGGACATTCCTAGTTGTACAATGCTTCACTAGTATTGTTATATATTTGTTATGATTTGCTATTTGAATATGAGCTATATATACTCTCTCTCTCTCTCTCATATGGAAGTCTTATATATACTGAATGGGTCAGACAATGTGGATTAAAACAAAATGCTTACCCTCAACATTACTCAGAGTTAGTAATATGCATTTGATGAAAAGTTAACCAATTAATCTGAAGATATTTAAGCTAAGTTAAGTCCGGAAATGAGATAACACAAATTATTCATAGCAATATTTCGTTATGAATGGACAACATTTTGTCGTCAACATAATACACAAAATTTGCATCCTTTAGAAGCCAGTTTAGAGTGTGGGAATCTAACAAACTTCAAAGTGTCGGCGAGAAGACTTCAAGGTGTGGGCGAACAAACTTCATTGTTTGGGCGAACAAATTCCTAGTTTGGGCGAAGATTTGTGGGCGAATAGACCGTACACCTCTATCATATCTTAAATAATTTAATATACGGTACCGAATGAAATAGTTCGGTGGCATTATTTAGTTTTACTAACTATTATGCAATCTTATTCAAATTAGGAAGGACGTCTATCAGTTATAGTGCTACAAACCATCTCAATGAACCTTAGCTAACATGACCCTTCCTAAGCAGTACAAAGCCGTCTAAATATATTTGAAATATAAAACACACATTACCGGTACTGCAATATATATATATATATATATATATATATATATATATATATATATATATATATATATATATATATATATATATATATATATATATATATATATATATATATATATATATATATATATATATATAATATATATATATATATATAATTTATTGTGTATATATAATACGTGTAGGCCTACAGGTATGTGTGTCAAAATAAACGCAAACTTTTTCCTGTAGTGGGTAGAGAGCAATTTGTTATCCCTTACTTTACTGCATAGATGAGAGAGAGAGAAAGAGAGAGAGAGAGAGAGAGAGAGGGGGGGGGGGGAGGGTACCCGTGATCACTGTACAAGACAGTAGATGTGGCAACGTGTGGTATTGAGATACCTTGGTAATGAATTGGCTTGGTAATTAGCTGGTATGGTGATGAAACCGACTGGTGAAGAAAAGGTCTGGTCATGAGATGGCATGGTCATGAGATGTCCTGATACCTATTTATGTGTGTTGGGGTGGGGGGGGGGGGGCATTTATGTGTGTTTGTGTGTGGGGGGGGGGGTATTTATGTGTGTGGGGGGGGGGTATTTATGTGTGTTTGGGTGTGTGTGTATGTGTGTGTGTGTGGGAGGTATTTATGTGTGTTCGAGTGTGTGTGTATGTGTGTGGGGGGGGTATTTATGTGTGTTTGGGTGTGTGTGTATGTGTGTGTAGGGGGGGGGGATTTAAGTGTGTGGGGTGGGGTATTTATGTGTGTTTGGGTGTGTGTGTATGTGTGTGGGGGGGGGATATTTATGTGTGTTTGAGTGTGTGTGTGTGGGGGGGTATTTATGTGTGTGTGTGTGTGGGTGGGGGAGTATTTATGTGTGTTTGGATGTGGGTGTATGTGTGGGGGGGGGGGGGGGTATTTATGTGTGTTTGGGTGTGGGTGTATGTGTGTGTGGGGGGAGGGGGTATTTATGTGTGTTTGGGTGTGTGTGTATGTGTGTGTGGGGGGAGGGGGTATTTATGTGTGTTTGGGTGTGTGTGTATGTGTGTGTGGGGGGGGGGGGATGTGTGTGTGTTTGTTTGTGTTTATTTGATTCGTCGGGTGCCAAACAATATGTTAAGGGGGTAGTGCTTGTTTTTTTGGTATATATATTATTATTTTTGTTTTTTTGTTTTTTTTTCCTTGCTAGACCTCCATCAAGCTTTAAAAAAACACCTCCTAGAACCCCTTTCAAGATAAATTTGTACATTTTTTGACAGAAACATGTCCTGGACATAGGTCGGTTCGTTCTAAAATTACAGGCTCACTGTCGCTCGCTGGTAAAAAATCGACACCTAATTGGCACGAAATGTCTTAATATTGACAACAAATGGGGGAAAGGTCTCAAAATCGTCAAACTAACGTAACGAACGTCTTATAATCTCAAAACTAATATGCTAAACATGACGGAGAAGGGGGTCCAGAAAAAGCGAGTACCTCCCCCTAAAAGGAGTAAAAAATATATATATCTTTGGTTCAATACTTTCGACATACCCTTGTACAGTGGCGCTAATAAGTCATGTCTCAGCTGTCATTACGTTTGGGAGAGAGAGAGAGAGAGAGAGAGATTAGGTATTCACATCTATTTAGTTTAAATATGAATATGATACCGTGTGAGTGTGGACAATATGATACCGTGTGAGTGTGGACAATATGATACCGTGTGAGTGTGGACAATATGATACCGTGTGAGTGTGGACAATATGATACCGTGTGAGTGTGGACAATTTGATACCGTGTGAGTGTGGACAATATGATACCGTGTGAGTGTGGACAATATGATACCGTGTGAGTGTGGATAATATGATACCGTGTGAGTGTGGACAATATGATACTGTGTGAGTGTGGACAATATGATACCGTGTGAGTGTGGACAATATGATACCCTGTGAGTGTGGACAATATGATACCGTGTGAGTGTGGACAATATGATACCGTGTGAGTGTGGACAATATGATACCGTGTGAGTGTGGACAATATGATACCGTGTGAGTGTGGACAATATGATACCGTGTGAGTGTGGACAATATGATACCGTGTGAGTGTGGACAATATGATATTGTGTGAGTGTGGACAATATGATACCGTGTGAGTGTGGACAATATGATACCGTGTGAGTGTGGACAATATGATATCGTGTGAGTGTGGACAAAAATAAATGTAAAATCCTTCAGGCGAGGAAGTGAGAGAGGTTGTGTGTGTATGTGTGTGTTTTTTATGTGTGTGTGTGTGTGTGTATTTATGTCTGTACGTGTGTGTGTGCGCACGTGTGTATATATATATGTGTGTGTGTGTGTGTGTGTGTGTGTTTGATAAAAGTTATGTTGCGAGTGTATTGGCGTGTATGTGTTTGTAAATTGTATACATATAGTTATATCTGAATATTAGTCTATAAACGTGGAAACATATAATTTTATAATATTTTTTTAATGTATGCCTGTTATGTAAAAGTCCATAGAGATGTAAATGTATATAATTTTCATTGCTGTCAGGAAGCAACACAACGTCAATAAGATTAAAACCAATTACTTAATGCAAAGTGAAAAGAACCAAGAGAAACTACTTTTAAATGGTATGCTACAGGCAGCTTTGGCATTTTTATGTACTTCAAAGAATTTTAACCCTTCTTTGGCGGCGCCCGGCTATAGCCGGGCAAGAGAACCAAGGACTATGTGGCGGGGCCCGGCTATAGTCGCATGCAATTTTGAGCACGTAATGTGCTCTGAGAGAGAGCGGAGCGGTGGGAGGAGCGTAGGTGACCTCATGAGCGCTCGCCACGGTGGCCGTGGAGCTACTGAGATGTACTCCGCCCTACTCCACCCTCCCTCACTCGTTTCATACGTAATAATGTAAGGAAATGACCGTATTTTACCGATTTTGCCCTTCGGTTGCACGATCGTTGCAAGACAACCAGTGATCGTAGAAGGATGGTTCTGGTGTCATTGGAAAGCTCATTTAACGCCCTTTCAGGAATACATTATTACATCAGGTATTATGCTCTGGCTCTTGTTTATGCATGAAAACTAGCACGGAAACAAGCTCGTTTACGGTAAAATCTCCCGCTGGGCGGCACAGTCAAATATACTCCACCAACCGCTCTTTGAGTGTTAATAAGGACAGGGATACTTAAAAAACACTTTGTGACCATCAGGGGTGTTTAGTTAAATTACTTCAACTTCTGCAGTTGTCTTTGAGCGAGTTGTGGACAGAAAACTAATTTTGGAGAGGTAATTATGAGATTAAGATAATTCTATTTATGAATACTAAATGGCAACCCTCGGCCCTGAAAGGGTTAAGGCGAGATGGGCAATTTTTCTTGTCCCCCTTCTTCCTCATGATTAGCCCCATTAGTTTTCAGATTACTGTATAAGACGTTCGGCCCATTACTTAGGCGATTTTAAGACTTTTTACCCCTTTCGTTTGTCAATATTATCACTTTTCATGTCATTTATGTGTCGATTTTTTCCTGGCGAGCGAAAGCGAGCCTGTAATCTAAGAGAAACCGTTCAGCAGGGAAATATTTCTATCGAAAAATGTAAAAATGTATCTTGAAGGAGGGTTTGGACGGGTGTTTTTTAAGCTTGATGGAGGTCTAGGGAGGAAACTAATAAAATAATGAAAATATACATAAATGATCAAATAAATACGCCCATCTCCCCTTAAAGAGGAAGTTGTAGCGATGTGAGGTGTATGTGTGTAGGTGTGTGAGGGTGTGTAGGTGTGTGTGTGTGTGTGTAGGTGAGCGTGTAGGTGTGTGTGTGTGTGTAGGTGTGTGTGTGAGCGTGTAGGTGTGTGTTTGTGTGTAGGTGTGTGTGTGTGTTTGTAGGTGTGTGTTTGTAGGTTGTGTGTGTGTGTAGGTGTGTGTATGTGAGAGTGTAGGTGTGTGTGTGTGTGTGTGTGTGAGTGTACAGTAGATGTGTATGTATATGTGCTGGCAAAATTTATAGTATACTCGTCCTGACGTTCTTCTTGACTTGCAGTGTGCTGGCTTAACCCCTTATTGGCGGGGCCCGACCTGGACTATGTGGCGGGGCCCGACTTAAGTCTGTGTGCAATTTTGGCGCAATATTGGCTATGAGAGAGAGACGAGCGACGGGAGGAGCGTAGGTTGCCTCATGACCGCTCGCCACGGCTGCCGTGGGCCTACTGACATATACTCCACACACATCCACCCTCCCTCCCTCGCTACACACGTAATTATGTAACAAAATGACCGTATTTTAGCGATTTTGCCCTTCGGCTGCACGATCGTTGCAAGACAACCAGTGATCGTAGAAGGATGGTTCAGGTGTTATTGGAAAGCTCAATTAACGCCCTTTCAGGAATTCATAGTTGTATTAAGCTCTGGCTCTTGTTTATGCATGAAAAAGAGCACGGAAACAAGGCCATTTATGGTAAAAAAAAAAACGCTGGGCGCGATGGAAAAAAACTGACCCGCCCGCTGCTCATAAGGCGTTAATAATCCAAAAGGGTTGATAGACTCTGAAGTCCAATTTTAACTAACTAGAAGATATATTATTATGTCAATTAGTTTGTGTCTCACTTTTCAAAATAATGATAGTCTGTGTTTTGATCTACATATCTACAGTTCTGCCTTTTGTCTCCCTCACTCACATAAAACAAATAATATATATGTGTGTGCTTGGATGGATTTTCATGTATGCACAAGTTTGTATGTGTTTGTATAAAGCAGGTATCGCAAGAGCGCTTTTTCACTCAATATTATCCTCAACACTGGTCTGGCAGCTTATGTGGTCAACATATATAATATTTCGGTTGCCTAAATTCATCCACCATCAATCTAGTTTCCGATACCGTTGCAAAATCTTCAAGAAATGTTGCTAGAATAATGTTGATCATCGAATGTTGACTATAAAATCTCTCGTGTGATACCGGCTTAAGCCTCACTCTATACTGGTTCTTATCATATCCCTCTCACTAAAACATTATGTATGTATGTATGTATGTATGTATATGCTCAGGCCCAATCCCCACTTTTCCTAGTTTTATTTATATTTTATATTTTACTCTATTTTATTATGTTTTTGTTTTTATTTTCTTGGGGGTGGCCGACTCAAGACAGAGCAAGAACAGGGAAAACACAAAACACAAGACAGAACAACGAACAAACACAGACAAAACACAAAATTCACTAACATTAGGTTATCCATAATGCAGTTGGGTCTAAGTACATGATTAGATTAATATCCAGAATTCGAAAATGGATATTAAACGTGATCGTGTACTTAATCTTTAACTGTGTTGGTGGTTTAATGGATTAGATGCTTATGTTCTGGGTGTGGTGTCCCGAGTTCGACTCCCAGGAGGACCATCTTCTTTCATTAGTTTATTCTAGTACATTGGGGTTTGTAATAGAGGATAAATGTTAAGAACTTAATATACTTACTTAATACTTAATATATAAACACTATTAAGACTCAATAATAAACTGATGCCAAAATCCGCTCAAAATGGATTTACTGAACAACCAATTTGTCCAGGATTAGTTAGTTAGTTAAAATAGGACTACAGAGGCTATCAACCCTTCAGGATTATTAAGCCAGCACACTGTTAATAAAAAATACCGTCAGGACTGGATCCCTTTTCGAGAACTCCAGTCCCTTGTCCAGGATTGTCGATGACGTCACAGCCCAGGTTAGCCTCGTAACCCAATAAGGTTCCATGGAAGATGACCGTCGTAAATCAGTTGTTTGACCTAAATAAATCAATTTGTTCCAAAGCGGAGGCCTGGCCCCAATCAGTTGTTTGATCCCCAATTTGTCCACCTTAGCTTATTTAACCCTTACGGTACCGGCGACGTCTTTTGATTTTATTTCGGCTACATTAAGGGGGTAGTGCTTGTTTTTTTAGCTATTTATTTCTTCATTTATTTAGTGTATTTAGTTTCCTCGCTAGACCTCCATCAAACTTTAAAAATACACCCGATGGACCCCCTTTCCAGATAAATTTGTACATTTTTTCCTAGAAAAAAATGTCCCGTGGTTTCTCTTAAAATTACAGGCTCGCTATCGCTCTCCAGGAATAAATTGACACCTAAATGGCATATGACAATAAAATGCCCTGCTGGTGGCCTTTTTTAAATAAAATAAAATCGTCTAATAGTTGCCAGAACACGGCGAAAAAGACGGCATCGGTACCGAACGGGTCGACCTCGCTAAAATAACGTTTCAGAATTTACGTTTTTATTACGATGAGAGAAAACATGGACAAACATTTGCTGGACCACTTTTACGTTGATTGAGCAATTTGTTAGCACGTGAAGGTTGAATGTTTTAGTGAGTGCCTGAGTGTGTATGTGTGTGTGTGTGTGTGTCTGAGTGTGTGTGTTGTCGAACGTGATGCATGAATATGTGAGTGTGTGTGTCTGAGTGTATGAGTGTGTCTGAGTGGAATTGTAATACTAGTGAGAGTTCCTGGTGATACATTATTGACGGCAATTACTGAGGCCGAATGTGTATCGTTAGTAACCCCTTCTGTACCTTCTATGTAAATATCTCTATCTATCTCTCTCTCTCGCTCTCTTGCTCTCTCTTTCTCTCTCTCTCTCTCTCTCTCTCTCTCTCTTTCTCTCTCTCTCTCAGACGTACGCCACTCAGTTACTCAGCACTAATATTGGAATCCCTTGCATCTCTCTCCCACCTCACTCATGCTCTCTCTCTCTCTCCCACCTCACTCATGCTCTCTCTCTCTCTCTCTCTCTCTCTATCACCGCTGGTGGCCTATTTCTGCGTACCGGTATTTCATAATTTTTGTTTTCGGTTATTTTAGTTTTCGGTTAGTCTAGGCTATCACCGCTGGTGGCCTATTTCTGCGTACCGGTATTTCATAATTTTTGTTTTCAGTTATTTTTATTTTCGGTTAGTCTAGGCTATCATCCCTGGTGGCCTATTTCTGCGTACTTAAATTTTTAAATTTTCAGTTAGGCTATCACCGCTGGTGGCCTATTTCTGCTTACCGGTATTTCATAATTTTTGTTTTCGGTTAGGATAGGCTATAACCCCTGGTGGCCTATTTCTGTTTAAATAAACATAAAATTGTTTTCAGTTCGGCTATCACTGCGTATTCAAATTTAATTTAGTTTTGTTTTAATTTTCGGTTAGGCTATCACCGCTGATAACCTATTTGTGTGTATTTCAACATTTTTGTTTTCGGTTAGGCCTATTTAAGTAAGTGAAGCGACCTGAAGGGAGTGAAGTGTTTTTAAAGTGAGTTTAGTGTTTTTAAAGTGAGTTAAGTGTTTTTAAGTGAGTGAAGTGATCTGAAGAAAGTGATCGTCACCATGCCTCGTGCCTGTACGAACTGCGCCGGTAGCTTTGGTGCTTCCATGTTTGCTCCTGTCGATCCACAAGTCTGCCGACTCTGCCAGCAACGAGAGGATTTGACAGCAAAATTGGATGAAGCCCACAACAAGATCAACGCCCTCACCAGGAAGCTGGAATCACTCCAAGAGTTTGTAACACTCAACGTTGGAGTATCACTAACTCCAATTGTTTCAACTCCAGCATCCACCACCGCCCCAACGTCATCTGCCAACAATCCAACACCTGCAGTAGACACTGCAGCAGATGCTTCTGACGAACCTGAGCCGACATCAAACCAGGACAGCCGCCCTGTTCACCTTAGTCTCTCCCCCACTCCTCGTGCAAGAAGCCTGCTAGCACGAACAGTACCAACCCCTCGCCCCCGTTCTAACCACTCCTCTCCCCGACCTGTACGTAGAGTCCCGCCACCACAGGTTTCCGGATTTACACCAGTGAGGAACGGTGCACGGCCAACGCAGAAAAGGTCTCATCTACCAGTCACAATGTCAAACAGATTTGAGATATTGGTAGAGATGGAAGACGAACCAGTGGAGACCAGGCTCGTTGGGGATTCCATCCTACGAGGACAGGTCGAAGAGTTCTGCGACAGAGTCCCAAATCAACGAAAAAGATTTTGCATCCCAGGAGCTGGAGTGGACGACATTGTGAAAGCCTTCGAAGATACCACAAAGGATGCAAATGAAAATACCCTTTTTGTCATCCATGCTGGTTCAAATGACGTCATGCGCACCAGATCCGAAGAGTTGATGGAGAAATATCGCAAGATGATCCAGCACTACAAAAACAAGTCAAGGAATATCATCATCTCAGGCATTCTCCCCAAGATCGACGCACCTGACAAATTCTATGACAAGGCCTTCAGCACAAATAGCCGACTAAAATATTTGTGTCTGAGGGAAGAAGTTGAATTCATCAACCTCTGGGACAACTTCTACAACCAGCCTACTCTGTTCCGCAAGGATGGCACTCATCTAAACCCTGTGGGTTCAGCACGCATGGGTCGTCTCCTACACGAAGCAGTCCGCAGCCATGGATCAAAAAACGCCATACGAGAAGAAGCAGCAGTGACATAAATCATCCAACGCCAAGAAAAAAACAGAGGCAACCGAGGACCACCAGCGATAAGGACCGAAGACAGCGAGGACCGAGGACAGCCATGAACATAAATGTAGATCCGACAAGAACCAAAAATATTATTAAAGAGCGTTCCGTGAGTTCTAAAATAACAAATTTAAAGGTTTTCTATGCAAACGCTCGTAGCATGCGCAATAAATTTTCAGATTTAGAGGAGCTGGTGTTTACAGAAAATTATGATGTGATTGGCATAACAGAATCTTGGCTCAATACAGAAGATAGAGACTTTTTAGCAGAGTATTCACTTCCCGGTTATGTAATGTTTGAGAAAAGCCGAATAAATCGAAATGGAGGTGGCGTTTTACTTTATATCAAAGAAAGTCTTAACCCTACCCTCATGTCAAAACCTCAAATTGTGAACGTCGACGCATCTTTTGTGCTAATAAAGAATAATAAAGGTACAAAAATAATACTTGCATTAATATACAGACCTCCAGCTCAATCAGTGCAAACTGACCGTGAAATTTACGAACAAATTGAAGATGTAAGTAACTCACAAGATACCGTAATTTTTGGCGACTTTAATTTACCTGTGACCAAGTGGGGCGATACTCTTACTTCACACTCCGGACATGACTTGTATACGAACTTGCAAGAGAGTTCGCTTTATCAATTTGTTCGAACGCCAACCCGTGGTAATAACGTTCTTGACATTGTACTTGCAACAAAAGAAGAATTAATAGAGAATTTGAATGTTGGTGATGAATTCAGTAACAGCGACCATCGTACGATAACTTTCACTTTAAAGTTTACTAGTAACGAACCAAATAGTAGCATCGAAAAAGTCCCTAATTTCAAGAAAGCAAACTTCCATAAACTTAGAGCTATGTTTTAAAGAAACTGACTGGAGCTTTTTAATTCATAATAACGACATAAATACATCTTGGAAGTTATTCGAAGCCACTTACCTAAAAGCAGTGCAAGACTGCATACCATCGAAAATACGGCGTCCAGGCCATAATAATAAGCCCAAATGGTGGAATAAAAGATATTTCAAACTGCCTGCTTGCTAAAAAATTTGCTAATGATAGATTAAAATCCTCACAAAATGACGAAGAACGGGTGAAATTTGTAGAGCTACGACGCAAAGCCAAAAAGTTAATTAAGCAAAGTAAAAAGACCTTAGAGTTACATATTGCGAATCAAAGTAAAACAAACCCGAAAGAATTCTATAGTTATATCAGAAAGAAAAAAGTAGTTACTTCAACTGTTGGACCGTTAGTCGATGAAAATGGAGAATACACCAAAGACGAAGTACAAATGAGTAATGCCCTCAATACTTTCTTTGCATCAGTTTTTACAACAGAAGACCTCAGTGATATCCCTACACCATCGCCGATTCAGATTGATAATTCAGATGTTCTAAGCAATATCACCGTTACAGAGAGAGAAGTATTGAATTGTTTAGATAAACTCAAGGTAAATAAAACGCCTGGACCTGATACAATCTCGCCTAGAGTTCTAAAGGAAGCTAAGGATGAGCTCTCCAAACCACTGACATTACTATTCAATAAATCCTTGCAGTCTGGAACTATGCCCGATCAGTGGAAGCTAGCCAATGTAACACCGATATTCAAAAAAGGCAGCAAATCCCTACCCAGTAACTATCGTCCAATTAGCTTAACCCAGTTGTATGTAAAATGCTAGAAACGGTCATACGAGACAGACTCGTAAATCACTTAGAGGAAAATAACATTCTTAACCCTTAATTAGCGGCGAGCAACATAAGTCGAGTTAAATAAAGCTGGACTATGTGGCGGCGCTCGACATAGGTCGAGTGGCAATTTCAGCACGTATGTCTGAGAGAGAGAGACAAGTGGTGGCAGGAGACTAGCGAGCGTATGACTGCTCCAGCGGCGAACCTACTGACACAAATCTCAGCTCCCTCCTCCCCTCTCTCACTCGCTACATACTCAATTATGTACCGAAAGTACCGAATTACCTGCTTTGTGGACTCGGGTTGCACGGTTATTGCAAGAAAAATCCATCATACAGGATCGTTATGGTGTCATTCGAAAGCTCTGTTTATGCCCTTTCAGGGATAGGTACTTGTTTTACGTTCTGGGTCTTATTTAGGCATGAAAATGATCACGTAAACAGCCCTATTTTGGCTAAAAACACCCCGCTGTGCGGTACATATAAATAAACCGCATAGGCCGCTCGTAAGGTGTTAAAGATACTCAACACGGCTTTCGTAAAAAACGTTCCTGTTTAACAAACCTCTTTAGACTTCTTCCACGATATCCTCAACCTCTACGATGAGAGTAAGCTGTAGATATTATATACCTTGATTTTCAAAAGGCCTTTGACAAAGTTCCCCACAAATGTTTACTGCTAAAACTAAAAGCGCGTGGAATACAAGACGGTGTGTTGAAATGGATAGCAAATTGGCTCAGCGACAGAAAGCAAAGAGTAGTCATAAACGGTAAGGCATCTAAATGGACCAATGTAAGTAGCGGGGTACCCCAGGGATCGGTACTAGGACCAATTCTCTTTCTAATTTACATCAACGACATAGATGAGGGTCTCACCTGTACAATCTCAAAATTTGCTGACGATACAAAAATTGCAAATAGCGTACTCTCAAAAGAACAAGTTGACGATATGCAACACAATCTAGATAAATTGTCATGTTGGGCCCAAATTTGGCAAATGAGTTTCAATGCGGATAAATGTAAAGTACTACATATCGGATACCTAAATGAGAAAGCAAACTATTCGATGAATGGCACTCAGCTTAAGAATGTAAACAGAGAAACCGATCTGGGAGTAACAATATCGAGTAACCTAAAACCGAGTCAACAATGTTCAGAAGTTGTTAAGAAGGCAAACAAAATAATTGGCTTTATAGGCAGGTCATTTGAGCATAAATCCAAAGAAGTTATCCTAACCCTTTACAATTCCTTAGTCCGCCCTCTTCTGGAATACTGCGTTCAATCCTGGTGCCCTTATTACCAAAAAGATATAAACAAGCTAGAACGAGTTCAACGTAGAGTTACCAAAATGATACCTAGCCTAAAGAACAAACCATACGAAGAGCGTCTTAGAGAATTAAATCTATTTCCTTTAACCCAACGCAGATTAAGAGGTGACTTAATTCAAGTGTTCAAAATCTTCAAAGGCATCGACAATATGAACTATAGTAAGTACTTCACTATCGACCAATCTAATTACATGCGGGGAAACGGTTGCAAAATTATTGGTAAATCTTTTAACTCACACGAATCTAAGAATTTCTTCTTCAATCGAGTTGTCAACTTGTGGAATGGGCTTCCCCGAAACGTTATAGACTGCATCACCGTTGATTCATTTAAACTCCGCCTAGACAAATATCTCGCATCAAACCCGCGACTGACTGCGTTTGTAAATGAATAACTTTATTTTATCCCCCCTCAGTTACTAACCCATCTGTTCCCTACTAACTTCCTAATCCTGCCACAGACATTAGTTCCAGGGCAGTAATTCCCTTTCCAATGTTCCCTTACCCACTCTAAACCACTGTTGGACACTTGATCCTCAGTGTTTTGGAGGACAAGCAACCTAGAAGGGTCACTAGATCTGTTGTTGCTTGATTTCCTTTGTACTCCTTTGTACTCTCTCTCTCTCTCAGTCGTACGCCACTCAGTTACTCAGCACTAATATTGGAATCCCCCTTGCATCTCTCTCACCTCACTCATCTCTCTCTCTCTCTCTCTCTCTCTCTACGCCACTCAGTTACTCAGCACTAATATTGGAATCACTTGCATCTCTCTCTCACCTCACTCATGCTCTCTCTCTTCTCTCTTACGCCACTAAGTTACTCAGCACTAATATTGGAATCCCTTGCATCTCTCTCCCACCTCACTCATGCTCTCTCTCTCGCTCTCAGACGACGCCACTAAGTTACAGCACTATTGGAATCCCTTGCATCTCTCTCCCACCTCACAATGCTCTCTTGCTCTATCTCTCTCCTCATCTTCTCTCTCTCTCTCTCTCTCTCTCTCTCTCTCTCTCAGTCAAATGCGAACTGAAAATTCAGACAATGCACAATCAGTAACATCCAACTCTAATACTCTTAAGGTGTTTTATGTAAATGCTCGTAGCATACGCAATAAAGTTTCAGATCTAGAGGAAATCGTGTTTACAGAACATTATGATATAATCGGCATTACAGAATCTTGGTTAAATACGGAAGACAGAGACTTTTTAGCCGAATATACGCTTCCTGGTTATACAATGTTTGAGAAAAGTCGGATAAATAGAAATGGAAAACGGAGTTCTGTTTTTTATAAAGGAAAGTCTTAATCCCGTCTTAATGTCAAAACCTCAAATTGCGAATATAGACATATCATACGTACTATTAAAAAATAAACAAGGAACTAAAATAACACTAGCTTTATTATACAGACCCCCAGCTCAATCAGTGCAAACTGACAGTGAAATTTATGAACAAATTGCAGAAATAACTAACATACAAGATACCGTAATTCTTGGCGATTTCAACTTACCCGTGACTAAATGGGGCGATATTCTTACTTCACACTCTGGACACGACCTCTATACTAACTTGCAAGAGAGTTCACTTTTTCAATTTGTACAATCTCCGACCCGTGGTAATAATGTGCTTGACCTTGTACTCGCAACTAAAGAAGAATTAATAGAGAATTTGAATGTTGGTGATGAATTCAGTAACAGCGACCATCGTACGATAACTTTCACTTTAAAGTTTACTAGTAACAAATCAAATAGCAGCATTGAGAAAGTCTCTAATTTCAAGAAAGCAAATTTTCAAAACTTAAATCAAAGCTTAAAGAAACTGACTGGAGCTTTCTGACTAACAATAACGACATAAATTCATCTTGGGAGTGTTTCACAACCACTTACCTTAAGGCAGTGCAAGACTGCATACCATCGAAAATACGGCGTCCAGGCCATAATGATAAAGCCCAAATGGTGGAATAAAGATATTTCAGACTGTCTGCTTGCTAAAAAATTTGCTAATGATAGATTAAAATCCTCACAAAATGACGAAGAACGGGTGAAATTTGTAGAGCTACGACGCAAAGACAAAAAGTTAATTAAGCAAAGTAAAAAAGACCCTGGAGTTACATGTTGCGAATCAAAGTAAAACAAACCCGAAAGAATTCTATAGTTATATCAGAAAGAAAAAAGTAGTTACTTCAACTGTTGGACCGTTAGTCGATGAAAATGGAGAATACACCAAAGACGAAGTACAAATGAGTAATGCCCTCAATACCTTCTTTGCATCAGTTTTTAAAAGAAGACCACCGTGATATCCCTACACCATCGCCGATTCAGATTGATAATTCAGATGTTCTAAGCAATATCACCGTTACAGAGAGAGAAGTATTGAATTGTTTAGATAAACTCAAGTTACATAAAACGCCTGGACCTGATACAATCTCGCCTAGAGTTCTAAAGGAAGCTAAGGATGAGCTCTCCAAACCACTGACATTGTTATTCAATGAATCCTTAGAGTCTGGAACTATGCCTGATCAGTGGAAGCTAGCCAACGTAACACCGATATTCAAAAAAGGCAGCAAATCCCTACCCAGTAACTATCGTCCAATTAGCTTAACCTTAATTGTATATAAAATGCTAGAAACGGTCATAAGAGACAGACTCGTAAATCACTTAGAGGCAAATAACTTACTTAAATATAGTCAACACAGCTTTCGTAAAAAACTTTCCTGTTTAACAAACCTCTTAGACTTCTTCCACGATATCCTCAACCTCTACGATGAGAGTAAAGCTGTAGATATTATATACCTTGATTTTCAAAAGGCCTTTGACAAAGTTCCCCACAAACGTTTACTGCTATAACTAAAAGCGCATGGAATACAAGACGGTGTGTTGAAATGGATAGAAAATTGGCTCAGCGACAGAAAGCAAAGAGTAGTCATAAACGGTAAGGCATCTAAATGGACCAATGTAAGTAGCGGGGTACCCCAGGGATCGGTACTAGGACCAATTCTCTTTCTAATTTACATCAACGACATAGATGAGGGTCTCACCTGTACAATCTCAAAATTTGCTGACGATACAAAAATTGCAAATAGCGTACTCTCAAAAGAACAAGTTGACGATATGCAACACAATCTAGATAAATTGTCATGTTGGGCCCAAATTTGGCAAATGAGTTTCAATGCGGATAAATGTAAAGTACTACATATCGGATACCTAAATGAGAAAGCAAACTATTCGATGAATGGCACTCAGCTTAAGAATGTAAACAGAGAAACCGATCTGGGAGTAACAATATCGAGTAACCTAAAACCGAGTCAACAATGTTCAGAAGTTGTTAAGAAGGCAAACAAAATAATTGGCTTTATAGGCAGGTCATTTGAGCATAAATCCAAAGAAGTTATCCTAACCCTTTACAATTCCTTAGTCCGCCCTCTTCTGGAATACTGCGTTTAATCCTGGTGCCCTTATTACCAAAAAGATATAAACAAGCTAGAACGAGTTCAACTTAGAGTTACCAAAATGATACCTAGCCTAAAGAACAAACCATACGAAGAGCATCTTAGAGAATTAAATCTATTTCCTTTAACCCAGCGCAGATTAAGAGGTGACTTAATTCAAGTGTTCAAAATCATCAAAGGCATCGACAATATGAACTGTAGTAAGTACTTCACTATCGACCAATCTAATTACACGTGGGGAAACGGTTGCAAAATTATTGGTAAATCTTTTAACTCACACGAATCTAAGAATTTCTTCTTCAATCGAGTTGTCAACTTGTGGAATGGGCTTCCCCGAGACGTTATAGACTGCAGCACCGTTGATTCATTTAAACTCCGCTTAGACAAATATCTCGCATCAAACCCGCGACTGACTGCGTTTGTAAATGAATAACTTTATTTTATCCCCCCCTCAGTTACTAACCCATCTGTCCCCTACTAACTTCCTAATCCTGCCACGGACATTAGTTCCAGGGCAGTAGTTCCCTTTCCAATGTTCCCTTACCCACTCTAACCCACTGTTTGGACACTTGATCCTCAGTGTTTTGGAGGACAAGCAACCTAGAAGGGTCACTAGAACTGTTGTTGCTTGATTTCCTTTGTACTCCTTTGTACTCTCTCAGCCGTACGCCACTCAGTTACTCAGCACTAATATTGGAATCCCTTGCATCTCTCTCCCACCTCACTCATGCTCTCTCTCTCTCTCTCTCAGACGTACGCAATCAGTTCTCAGCACTAATATTGGAAACCATGCTCTCTCCCACCTCACTCATGCTCTCTCTCTCTCTCTCTCTATCTCTCTCTCAGACGTACGCCACTCAGTTACTTAGCACTAATATTGGAATCCCTTGCATCTCTCTCCCACCTCACTCTTACTCTCTCTCAGACGTACGCCACTCAGTTACCCAGCACTAATATTGGAATCCCTTGCATCTCTCTCCCACCTCACTCATGCTCTGATAATATGTCTATCTCTCTCTCTCTCTCTCTCTCTCTCTCTCTCTCTCTCTCAGACGTACGCCACTCAGTTACTCAGCACTAATATTGGAATCCCTTGCATCTCTCTCCCACCTCACTCATGCTCTCTAAGTGTTTTAAAGTGAGTGAAGTGATCTGAAGAAACTGACTGTTACCATGCCTCGCACTTGTACGAACTGCGCTGGTAGGTTTGGTGAGTCCATGTTTGCTACTGTCAATCTTCAAGTCTGCCGTCTCTGCCAGCAACGAGAGAATTTGACAGTGAAATTAGATGAAGCCAACAACAAGATCAACGTCCTCACCATGAAGCTGGAATCACTCCAAGAGTTTGTAACGCTCAACGTTGGAGTACCACAAACTTCAATTGTCACCGCAACTCCAGCAGCCACCAACGCCCCAACGTCAACTGCCAACAATTCAACGCCTGCAGTAGCCATTTCAGCTGATGTTTCCGATACTCAAGAAACAAATAGTGACTTTCTTCCCCCTCAAGACAACTTCCGTGTCGTGAGGAACAACGTTTGCCCCAAGACCAGGAAACCCATACCGATTACCGAGTGTCAAAACCGCTTCCGGATACTCACAGACTCAGATCACGAAGCGGAAATAGAAGAAGTCCGGCTCGTGGGAGACTCGATGATACGTGGTCAGCTCACAGAGTTTTGCGCAAGAGCACCTAAGACCAGGAAGCGTTTTTGTATCCCTGGTGGTGGTGTGGACGAAGTAGTTGCTGCAGTTGACGAAGTATCTAAGCTGGCCACTGCTAATACAATGTACGTCATCCACGTTGGATCCAACGATGTACAGCGAACCCGGTCGGAAGATTTGCTTTTAAAGTACCAGCAGCTGATCAAGTCGTTTAAGGAGAAGTCATCAAGGATCATCGTCGCAGGAATCGTCCCCCGGCTTGGTGTAGAGAGCCGATTTTACAACATAGCCACCAGCACAAATCGTTGTCTAGCAAACCTCTGCAGGAAGGAAAACGTGGGATTCGTCGACACCTGGGACAATTTCTACTATGATGACTATTTGTTTTCGGATGATGGAGTTCATCTGAACCAGGTGGGAGCAGCACGTTTTGGGCGTCTTCTCAACGATTCGGTGAAGGATTTTCGGAGAAGAAATCGACTCAGCACAGGACAACCAGGAAGGAGGACCGAAGACAGCGAGGGCGGCAACCTGCGAAGGAATTAAATGCTAATTTGTCAAGAACCGCAAATTTAGATAAAGCTCCACCAACACGACCCAAATTCAAAACCGCCAGGGATAACGACCGAGGACCGATGACAGCCATGAATGTAAATGTAGATCCGACCAGAACCAATAATTTGATTAAAGAACGTTCTGTGAGTTCTAAAACCGCAACTTTAAAGGTTTTCTATGCAAACGCTCGTAGCATACGCAATAAATTTTCAGATTTAGAGGAACTAGTGTTTACTGAAAATGATGATGTGATTGGTATAACAGAATCTTGGCTCAATACAGAAGATAGAGACTTTTTAGCAGAGTATTCACTTCCCGGTTATGTAATGTTTGAGAAAAGCCGAATAAATAAAAATGTAGGTGGCGTTTTATTTTATATCAAAGAAAGTCTTAACCCGACCCTCTTGTCAAAACCTCAAATTGTGAACGTCGACACATCTTTTGTGCTAATAAGAATAATAAAGGTACAAAATAATACTTGCATTAATATACAGACCTCCAGCTCAATCAGTGCAAACTGACCGAGAAATTTATGAACAAATTGAAGATGTAAGTAACTCACAAGATACCGTATTTTTTGGCGACTTTAATTTACCTGTGACCAAGTGGGGTGATACTCTTACTTCACACTCCGGACATGACTTGTATACGAACTTGCAAGAGAGTTCGCTTTATCAATTTGTTCGAACACCGACCCGTGGTAATAACGTTCTTGACATTGTACTTGCAACAAAAGAAGAATTAATAAAGAATTTGAATGTTGGTGATGAATTCAGTACGATAACTTTCACTTTAAACTTTACTAGTAACGAACCAAATAGTAGCATCGAAAAAGTCCCTAATTTCAAGAAAGCAAACTTTCATAAACTTAGAGCTATGTTTAAAGAAACTGACTGGAGCTTTTTAATTAACAATAACGACATAAATACATCTTGGAAGTTATTCGAAACCACTTACCTAAGAGCAGTGCAAGACTGCATACCATCGAAAATACGGCGTCCAGGCCATAATAATAAGCCCAAATGGTGGAATAAAGATATTTCAAACTGCCTGCTTGCTAAACAATTTGCTAATGATAGATTAAAATCCTCACAAAATGACGAAGAACGGGTGAAATTTGTAGAGCTACGACGCAAAGCCAAAAAGTTAATTAAGCAAAGTAAAAAGACCCTAGAGTTACATATTGCGAATCAAAGTAAAACAAACCCGAAAGAATTCTATGTTATATCAGAAAGGAAAAAGTAGTTACTTCAACTGTTGCTGGACCGTTAGTCGATGAAAATGGAGAATACACCCAAAGACGAAGTACAAATGAGTAATGCCCTCAATACCTTCTTTGCATCAGTTTTTACAACAGAAGACCTCAGTGATATCCCTACACCATCGCCGATTCAGATTGATAATTCAGATGTTCTAAGCAATATCACCGTTACAGAGAGAGAAGTATTGAATTGTTTAGATAAACTCAAGGTAAATAAAACGCCTGGACCTGATACAATCTCGCCTAGAGTTCTAAAGGAAGCTAAGGATGAGCTCTCCAAACCACTGACATTACTATTCAATAAATCCTTGCAGTCTGGAACTATGCCTGATCAGTGGAAGATAGCCAATGTAACACTGATATTAAAAAAAGGCAGCAAATCCCTACCCAGTAACTATCGTCCAATTAGCTTAACCTCAGTTGTATGTAAAATGCTAGAAATGGTCATAAGAGACAGGCTGTAAATCACTTAGAGGAAAATAACTTACTTAACCCTTATTTAGCGGCGAGCAACATAAGTCGAGTTAAATAAAGCTGGACTATATGGCGGCGCTCGACATAACTCGAGTGGCAATTTCAGCACGTAATGTGGCTGAGAGAGAGAGACAAGTGGTGGCAGGAGACTAGCGAGCGTATGACTGCTCCAGACCACCGCGGCGAACCTACTGACACAAATCTCAGCTCCCTCCTCCCTCTCACTCGCTACATACTCAATTATGTACTGAAAGTACCGAATTAACCTGCTTTTTGCACTCGCGTTGCACGGTTATTGCAAGAAAACTATCCATCATACAAGGATCGTTATGGTGTCATTCGAAAGCTCTGTTTATGCCCTTTCAGGGATAGGTACTTGTTTTACGTTCTGGGTCTTATTTAGGCATGAAAATGATCACGTAAACAGCCCTATTTTGGCTAAAAAACACCCCGCTGTGCGGTACATAAATAAACCGCATAGGCCGCTCGTAAGGTGTTAAAGATACTCAACAACGGCTTTGTAAAAACGTTCCTGTTTAACAAACCTCTTAGACTTCTTCCACGATATCCGCAACCTCTACGATGAGAGTAAAGCTGTAGATATTATATACCTTGATTTTCAAAAGGCCTTTGACAAAGTTCCCCACAAACCTTTACTGCTAAAACTAAAAGCGCATGGAATACAAGATTGTGTGTTGAAATGGATAGAAAATTGGCTCAGCGACAGAAAGCAAAGAGTAGTCATAAACGGTAAGGCATCTAAATGGACCAATGTAAGTAGCGGGGTACCCCAGGGATCAGTACTAGGACCATTTCTCTTTCTAATTTACATCAACGACATAGATGAGGGTCTCACCTGTACAATCTCAAAATTTGCTGACGATACAAAAATTGAAAATAGCGTACTCTCAAAAGAACAAGTTGACGATATGCAACACAATCTAGATAAATTGTCACATTGGGCCCAAATTTGGCAAATGAGTTTCAATGCGGATAAATGTAAAGTATATACTACATATCGGATACCTAAATGAGAAAGCAAACTATTCGATGAATGGCACTCAGCTTAAGAATGTAAACAGAGAAACCGATCTGGGAGTAACAATATCGAGTAACCTATCCAACTCTAGCTCTTCCCAAGCTTTCTGGCATCTAGCCAAAAACCTCTCCAACAATTTCTCTTCTTCGTCTTTCCCTCCCCTTTCCCACTCTGATGGCACAACAATTCTTCTCTGACAAAGCTAAACCCCTTCGCTCAAACTTTTGCTAGAAACTCCACCTTGGATGATTCCGGTGCTATTCCTCCTCCGCCCCCTCTCTCTTACTTATGCCTAATATCCTAATCTCTTCTAAAGATGTACTTTCTACCCTCTCTGGGCTTAACACTAATAAGGCGTACGGTCCGGACGGTGTTCCTCCTGTTGTTCTCAAAAACTGTGCTTCCATGCTGACTCCCTGCCTAGGCAAACTCTTTCGTCTCTGTCTATCCTCTAACGTCTTCCCTTCATGCTGGAAGTTTGCTCACATTCACCCTGTCCCAAAGAAGGGTGCCCGCTCTCAACCCTCCAACTATCGTCCAATTGCTCTTATCTCTTGTCTTTCTAAAGTTTTTGAAACTATTCTTGCTTCCAAATTTCTTAAGCATTTCTCTTCTCATAATCTGCTCTCAGATCGCCAGTATGGCTTCCTTAACCCGCGGGGAGACTCTTAAGAGTTCCCCCGGCGGACTGCGGGAAGACTCTTAAGAGTCAGAGAAAAAAAAAAATCAACTTTTGACATAGATTTTTTTTTATTTTTTTATTTTTATTTTTATTTTTTTATTTTATTTTTGGCCCCTGGGCCATGCAAAATCTCAGTCCTCTACCTCCCCTCCTTCCCCACTTTCCTCCTCTCCTTCAGTTATCACCTATTTTCCCTGTTATTCCCTTATTCTGAGGTATATTTTCGTGCTAACATTAGAAAGCCGGTTGCAGGGTGTGGTCATCACTGATAGCAAGCGAATGCAAGAGAGAGAGAGAGAGTATCGATCGACTGTGTCTCAGTGGCCTTGGGGAAATTGCGGAAAGCAGCTTGCCTCACCCATACATTATACAACTCGCGGGCTATATCTCCGATTTTGACCATCCAAACGCTGTTTTCACTCGTTTTATTGTTGTTTCAGGTTAATACCTTTATAATCAACCTATAAAAGGCGCATATGGATAAGTATTAATGCTATTAATGGTACAATAAATATTTTAGTGACGGAAACACCTCAAATACATGCGCACAGGGAGAGGTGTCTAATTACCCCCATGCGCACTTGTTAGGTTAAGGGTCGCTCTACTGGTGATCTTCTTTCATATCTTACTAACTCTTGGTCATCCTCCTTTCGGGACTTCGGTGAGACTTTTTCTATTGCACTAGACCTATCGAAAGCCTTCGATAGAGTCTGGCATAAATCTTTAATTTCTAAACTACCCTCCTTCGGTTTCTATCCCTCCATCTGTGCCTTTGTCTCTAATTTCCTTTCCGGCCGTTCCATAGCCGCGGTTGTGGATGGCCATTGTTCACTTCCTCACCCCTATAAATCCGGTGTTCCTCAGGGCTCTGTCCTATCTCCTATTCTCTTTCTAATTTTTATAAATGATCTCCTTAACTGTAACCTTAATTCCCATCCATTCATACGCACGACTCAACCTTACACTACTCCATTAGTTTTCAGAATGCCCCAGCCAGCAATCCCTCAACGACAACGTAATGAAGCCATAGAACTCTTAAATTCTGAATCTAAATACTATTTCCAATTGGGGCAGAGAAAACCTTGTTAACTTTAATGCTTCCAAAACCCAATTTCTCCATCTATCTACCCGTCAGGATCTCCCAGCGGACTATCCCTTATTCTTCAACAATACAAAAATCAACCCTTCATCTTCTCTCACTATTCTTGGTGTCTCTTTTTCTTCTGCTCTCATTTGGAAGGACCATTACCAGTCTTGCTAAGGCAGCCTCCCATAAGCTGGGTGTGCTCAACCGCCTTAGGGGTTCATTTTCCCATGCACAGCTTCTTGCTCTGTACAGGGGCATCGTGCGCCCTTGTAATTGAGTATTGTTCACATGTGTTGGGAGGTTCCTCTCACACGCTCTCCTAGACAAAGTTGAAAGGAAGGCCTTTCGTATCATTAACTCCCGTCCACTCACCAACTCTCTGCAATCTCTCTCTCTCCGCCGCAATGTTTGCATCTCTCTCGCTATTCTAATCGCTACTAATAATCAGTGTTCTTCAGAGCTATCCCAGTGCATACCACCTCCTTTACGTAGGGCACGTGGTACCCGTCTTGCAACTCAATCCCACCCCTACTCTGTGCAACTCTCCAACCCAAGAGTGAAACGTTACTCTCAAACTTTCTTCTACTCAACAGCTGAGCTCTGGAACTCTCTCCCAGAATCAGTTTTTCCCTCTTCCTATGACTTAAATTGCTTCAAACTCCGTGTGTCCAGGCATTTTGGCTCGAACGTCCCTTGATTTTGGCCCTGTCACTCTTTCAACGGTGGGGGAGGCACTCACTATAGGCAGTTGTGCCTTTTGCCTCCCTCAATCACAGAACAAAAATAAAATAAAAAAAATAAAAAATAAAACCGAGTCAACAATGTTCAGAAGTTGTTAAGAAGGCAAACAAAATAATTGGCTTTATAGGCAGGTCATTTGAGCATAAATCCAAAGAAGTTAACCTAACCCTTTACAATTCCATAGTCCGCCCTCTTCTGGAATACTGCGATCAATGCTGGTGCCCTTATTACCAAAAAGACATAAACAAGCTAGAACGAGTTCAACGTAGAGTTACCAAAATGATACCTAGCCTAAAGAACAAACCATACGAAGAGCGTCATAGAGAATTAAATCTATTTCCATTAACCCAGCACAGATTAAGAGGTGACTTAATTCAAGTGTTCAAAATCATCAAAGGCATCGACAATATGAACTGTAGTAAGTACTTCACTATCGACCAATCTAATTACACGTGGGGAAACGGTTGCAAAATTATTGGTAAATCTTTTAACTCACACGAAGCTAAGAATTTCTTCTTCAATCGAGTTGTCAACTTATGGAATGGGCTTCCCCGAGATGTCATAGACTGCAGCACCGTTGATTCATTTAAACTCCGCCTAGACAAATATCTCGCATCAAACCCGCGACTGACTGCGTTTGTAAATGAATAACTTTATTTTATCCTCCCCTCAGTTACTAATCCGTAGGCCTATGTCCCTACTAACTTCCTAGTCCTGCCACGGACATTAGTTCCAGGGCAGTAGTTCCCTTTCCAATTTTCCCTTGCCCAGTCTAAACCACTGTTTGGACACTTGATCATCAGTGTTTTGGTGGACAAACAACCTAGAGGGGTCGCTAGACCTATTGTTGCTTGATTTCCTTTGTACTCCTTTGTACTCTCTCTCTCTCTCGCTCTCTCTCTCTCTCTCTCTCAGACGTACGCCACTCAGTTACTCAGCACTAATATTGGAATCCCTTGCATCTCTCTCCCACCTCACTCATGATCTCTCTCTCTCTCTCTCTCTCTCTCTCTCTCTCTCTCTCAGACGTACGCCACTCAGTTACTCAGCACTAATATTAGAATCCCTTGCATCTCTCTCCCACCTCACTCATGCTCTCTCTCTCGCTCTTTTTTTTTTCTTTTCTCTAAACTTCACATTATATGGTGTTCTTACAGCTAAAATTCCAGTGATGAAACGTGGAATTATCTATAGCGAAACACATTTAAAATGTAAAAAATATATAGCATTGATATATTTATATATAATAGATACCAGTATATATTTGATCAAAGATCCCTCTTGATGAAGTATGATAATTAATAATTATATTACCAAGATTTAGTACGGAACTGTGATATTCCTGAGCCAGTTATTAACCTCCAACTTGAACTGTTGTAGTGAGGTTAAGTGATGCAGGTCAGTGTGCTGAACCAGGTGATTCCACAGTCTTGCGTACTTTGGTAAGTAGGAACGAAGGTAGTGTTCTGTCCTAGCAAATGGAACACTGACCTGATGATACCTTGTGGATGCGGTTCTTGTTGCATATGATGTTGGTTGGGCAGGTTGTAGATGTAAGGCCTGCCAGGTGTGGAGTGTGCATTTTTTGGGTTTTGTATGTTACACACAAACCTGCCACATCCCGACGCTGTTGTAGAGGCTGAAACCTGGGGGCATGATGTTCTTGTTCTTTGAGTTGGATCAAGTGTTCAGCTCTTTTCTGTATCTGGTCCAAAAGTTCCAAGTATGAGGGGGGACATGATGACCCTGCAAGTGGAGAGTATTCCATCAATGGACGAACTTGAGACTTATACAGAGTAGCAACACCTTTAGAGTCCAGGAGATGTGATACACGTCGAATGCAACCAAGTTTTCATGCAGCATTCTTTGTGATGTCCTTTACATGGCTGGTGAAAGACAGATTATCATTAAATTTTACTCCTAGAATTGTCACTTGACTCTGCATCTGAACCTTCCTCCCATCAAGCTGAATATCTGGTGGTGTATATGTTGGAATATCTTGTCTCCGAGAGATTAGCATTACTTGAGTTTTCTCCGGAGCAAGGTTCACTTGCCAGCGTTTTGCCCAAGAGGTGATACTATGTAAGGCATTGTTGATATGAGTGACGGTGGCTTGCCTCTCATCTTTGTTACAAGTGAATGTTAAGAGTACAGTCGTCAGCATAAGCAAATGCCTCGGGGATGAGCTGCAGAATGTCATTGAAATAAACATTCCACAACAAAGGTCCTAGAACGCTGCCCTGTGGGACACTGGCTTTGATGGCATAGTTAGCAGAGTTATATCCATTGACAACTGTGTGAAGTGTTCTGTCTTGCAGGTAATCATTAATTAGGTGAAGTAGAGCATCACACAACCCTAGACTCCTCAGTTTGGTGGTGATGCCCGCATGCCACACCCTGCCAAAGGCACCCGCGATGTCAAGTGCAATTACGTAGGTGTCTTTTCCCATGTCAAGGGCCTGGTTCCACGTGGTAGATAAGTGGAGTAGCAAGTCTGCCGCAGATCTACCTTTCCTGAAGCCAAACTGCTTAGAGTTGAGTAGGTGATGTTTATCCAGAAAAGTTATAATTTTTGTTGCCAAGATTGACTCCAGAATTTTCCCAAGAACAGAAAGAAGGGAGATTGGTCTGTAATTTTTTGGGTCTGTTCTGCTGCTTTTCTTGTGAATCGCCACAACTCTTGCTTCTTTCCATATTTTGGGCCACTGTTGCGAGTTGAGGCAATTCTGAAAAATGATGGTGAGTGGCTGGCATAGCTGATGTGCGCAACGCTTCAAGATATTTGGACTGATGTTATCTGGTCCAGTGGCCTTCTTGGGGTCAGCTTTCTCTCTCTCTCTCTCTCTCTCTCTCTCTCTCTCTCTCTCTGATC